>VBSM01002937.1:9259777-9276983 GCA_008086735.1 Cheirogaleus medius
AAAAAAAAAAAACAAAAGCAGGTGAGAGCGCTGGGTTTGGAGTGCAGAGACTGAGTTCTGTCCTGGTTCTACGTCTAATTCCATCCTTACCTTTGGCAAATCACCTCCCTCTTATCTTCAACTCAGTTTCCTGACCTGTAAAACGTCAAAAATTACTTCCAGCTTCTAGTTTTATGAGGTTTCCTGTAAAGGTCCCCTTAACGTATCTGGTCGGTTATCCTTCCTACAGACGTCCCCCTGCGGGGCAGAGACTCCACCTGTTTGCGTGAGGCCCGGCTTGCGGGACAAGATATTTCCTGACAGATCCCAAGAGACTCCATCCTCAGGGCCTCTCCGTGAGAAGTCCTATTGAAGGAAGGAATAAAAAAGCCAAATGGTGAGGTCAATTTAAAAAGTATCCTTTAGGACAAGGCTCTGTTTACTGAGTGGCTAGGAACTTAAAACATGCATGTAATGTATGTCCCCTTGCCCCTACCCTCACTCCGCTGCCGCCGTGGCCACAGAGAGAGAAAGAGCAGAGCAGATCTTTGGCACAGTGAGACCTCACCCATTATTCTCAGCGCTGGTCTTTCGCTGAGGTAATACCTGTGCCTGCTGCCAACTGGACGTGTTGGTGTCTGTCTGCAACTATTGCTCCACTCTGACTCATCACACCTCCTTGCGGCAGTGAACCCAGAAGCCATTGTTTCCTGGTGATCTCTGGCCTACTTTCTCCAAAGCGCTGTCAGGAGGCCGCGGAGCACTGTGGGATGGGTTGACTTTCCCATGGGTAGCCAACGGCCTTTGGCACCGCTAACTCCTGATCCCCCTGAAGCCCGGGGTGGGGGGCAGGGGGCGTTCCAGAAGAGTGGGCCCCCTCCTAAGTCATAATAGAGAAGTTCCAGTAAAAGCTTCCCAGGTTCTGCCAATTCTACAAGGGACTTTTAAAGAACAAGATTTGGGAGCCCGAGGCCCCCATAAAGTACCACACGTACTCTGGCCTCCAAACCCAGTTAGGTGAGGAAGAAGGAGCATGGTGGGAAGAGCACTTGCACATTGAGGTCAGATAAACCCCAGGTGACAGACCCCAGTCCACCATAGAGCTGTTTTTAGTGCCAAGGACCTTGCTGTATTTTAATTCCATGCCTTACTCATGACGCCTGATCTTTCTGGAATGCCCTCTCCCACTTCTCAGCCTCTCTTCACTGAGCCAACTGCCCCCATCCTCAATTCTCAGCTCAAACATCACCCCCCCCCACCAGGCTGACCCTCCCCACTGCACTGGCTGCTTCCCTGATGCTTCCCCGATGTCCTCTGTGCAGCTCCGTCCACACACTGACCACGGTGTCTATAATTACCTGTCGTCCTCACCTATGCTGCCAACTTCCTGTGCGCTAGAATCAACTCATCTTATCCATCTTTTTCCCTCTCCATAGCTTACTACGTAGCCTTGTATGTTTATTGTATGAATAAATGATCTTCTTCGTCCACTTATCGGTAGTGTGTTCTGGGCAGTTTGACTTCTCTGAGCCTCAGTTTTCTCATCTGTAGATTGGAGACGACAATTCAGGCCCCATAGAGACTTTGTTCATGTGAGGAGGTAACACGTGGAAAGGCCTCTGCAATCCCTTCACGTGGGCACAGAGAGTTAATCACACAGGGCTGCGGAACTGCGCAGGAAGGGATATATAAAAAATAAATAAATAAAAAGCAGAAGAAGTAAGCTTATTTCAGAGCAATGAAGACTCCTGCAGTCAGTTTGCAGTCCTGCTTCTCAACGCATATATTGTCCCAGCCACTAGCTCCCTCACTGCAAGGGAACTTGGAAGTCTTTTTTCTTTCTTTCCTTCTTTCTTTCTCTCTCTCTTTCTTTTCTTCTTTCCTGCCTTTCTTCCTTCCTTCCTTCCTTCCTTCCTTCCTTCCTTCCTTCTTTCCTTCCTTCCTTCTTTCTTTCTTTCTCTCTCTCTTTCTTTCTTTCTTTTTTTCTCTCCTTTCTTAAATAAGAAACACATAAGTGTGCCATTCCTAAATGTTTTCCTGGGAATGCAGCATCAATAACTAGACTATTGATTAACATAGTTACTCTTGTCATTTCTCCCATTGACCTCACAAGCTTAGACCTCCCCTTTTGGTAACAGGTCCTTTCAACTGAGACCAGGCTTACCCAGAGAGTTTCTGGTGGTTTATCCATACATTCTGGGTAGGAAAAGAAATAGCAGCAATGATTGGAGCCTCCTGGAAACTGGGCAAGTAGCCTGACACTTGGAGGGTTTGTTCAAGGTACCCAGTAAAGTTTCTGAGCTAGAGATCAGGGAGCAAGAGCACACTGCCAGAAATCCAGGTATTAGCGTGTTGGCAAGTGCTTCTGGCTCCACCCCTCAATGTCATGCCACAGAACCATCCCCACCCATCCGCCTATTCCCTGTCCCCAAAGCCACACACGCACGCTCCCCAGCCAGCCCCTAGCACACTGCCTGTTCCCCTCTGGAGACATGCAGGGCTCTCCACTGGTCAAATGCCCCCAAATCCTCTAGTGAGTCAGGCTGAACCAGCCAGTGAGTCACTAGAGCATATCTAACCCAGGGTTCATTTATTCAACAGTCGCTGACGGAGCACATTCCCACTGCCAGGCTCTGTGCTGGGCACTGCAGGCTGCTGCCTTCCAGACCATGCTTGACAGCCATTCTCCCCAAGTCACCTCGGGAAGGAGAGACCATTTTAATCAAGTATGCTGAGTCAGGAGCTTGGCATGAAGCTGTTACCAAGGAAGAGATCTGTGCCAAGCCTGAGTACAGATCATTAGCATGTAATTCATTCTACAGGGACACACGAGGTGGTGTCAAACCACTCCCAGGGACCCGCAAGACAGTCATCAAAGCAGAGCATGGGTGCAGTGGCAAGTGGATGGGGGCGTGCAGGATGAGGGAAGAGCAAAGGAAAGGAGGATTTCCCCAGAAGACCTGCTGCTTTTAAACAAACCATGTCCAAAGAACCAAGGAGAACTTTAGCAACTGCCCCATGGTCACTTCCAGAGTGTCCCAGGATCTGAGAGGTGGAGGGGAGCAAGCTCCTTATAGGGAAACTGACAGAGAGTCACAGTGGGGACTAGTTTGGATTTGGCAACGTGGGCTACTGTGCGGGTTTTGAAACACAAATATGCAAAACACAGAGGATCTGTAGGGCAGGAAACTACTCTGTATGATGCTATAATGGTGAATATTTGTCATTATAGATTTATTCAAACCCACTGAACATACAACACCAAGAATGAACCCTACTGTGAACTATGGACTTTGGGTGATAACACGTGTCGATGTAGATTCATCAATTATATAAAATGTGCCACTCTATGGTGCACGTTGATAATAGAAGAGACTGTGCATGGATGGGGACAGGGAGTAGAGAAGAAATCATTAATCTTTCCACTCAATTTTGCTGTGAACCTAAAGCAGCTCTAAAAAAAATGAAGTATATTAAAATAAAAAATTAAAAAATTAAAAAAAAAAAAAACACCTGTCCACAAATTCTTTGACAATCCTCCTAGGGAGAAGTAAGGTCTTTATCTGTTCCCCTTGAATCTGAGTGAGCTTCTGACTTGCTTGTAATCAACAGAATGTGGCAGAAGCTATGTTCCATGACCTCCAAAGCTAGGTGGTAGAAGACCTTGCAGCTTCCATCTTCTTCTCGGCAACACTTGCACTTGGAGCTCTGAATCCTGAGCCGCTGTGTAAGGATCCTGCTGCCCTGCGGCGGCCATGCTGCGAGGAAGCTCAGGTGTCTGGGCGGTCATGTATGATGTGCTGGCTGACAGTGGCAGCTGAGGGCCCAGCCCAGAGCCAGCATCATCTGTTAGTCACATGAATAAGTCAACCTCTTCATGATCTCAGTTCCCTGTAACCTTGAATTTTTCATAGTCTTTGACTCTTCCCAGATGAGGCCACAGATGTTGTGGAGCAGAGATAAGCAGTCCCCGCTACGCTCTGCTCACAGCCCTGGCCTACAGGATCTGTGAGCCAGACAAAATGGCTGTTTTATGCCACAAAGTACGAGCCATCTGTAGTAACTGGCAGGGCTTCAGTGACCCAGTGATGGGGGAGGGGGTGAAAGTGAAAGGTATTAGAAAAAGAAGAGAGAGAGAGATGAACAGATCAGAGAATGACACGATGGAAGACAAACAATGACCTGAACAATGCTGTTTATACAGACGGTCCACAACTTATGGTGGTTTGAATCACAATTTTTAAACTTTACCGTGGTGCAAAAGCAACATGTTTAGTAGAAACCTTGCCTCGAGTTCCCGTATACCATGCTGTTTTCCACTTTCAGTAAATTACATGAGATATTAAACACTTTATTATAAAATAAGTTTTGTGTTAGATGATTTTGCCCAACTGTAGGCTAGTGTTAAGTGTTGGAGCATGTTGAGCATGTTTAATGTAGGCCGGGCGTACAAAAGCATTTTTGACCTATACTATTTTCAGCTTATGATGGGTTTATCAGGACACGACCCCAGCGTAAGTTGAGGAGCATTTGTACTGTTTTCTTTTTTGAGGTGAGAAAGGAACCGAATGTAATTGCATTTCATACATGATCCCTGGGCCCGGCTCCTGGCAGCATAGCCTTTTGGTGGTCAGTGGGCACTCACATGCCTCTCTTTTACTGCCACCTTGCTCAAGGGGACAGGATTCTCCTGTCCCTCAGAGGCCCCCCATGGTTGGAATCCAAATGACTTCACGGTGGGACATCCATCTATTTCAGGTTGGCTCCCTGGGGAAGTGCTGCCGTGGACCCGATTTGAAGGCTTGGTGGGGGGAGGGGTGGTCATCTGATGATTCAGACCTGGCCAGGGGCTTCTAGAGCTGGGGCTTCTGCCACTCCTTGCTTCTTCCCTCACCACCTCTTAGGAGTACTTTAGGAGGTGACAAGGATTGGGTATGCCCAAAAGGCATCCCAGAAATTGCCTGAGATTGTTGACAGTTGTCAGGCTAAAAGAGACCCTAACCAGCACTAGGAGTGCTGATTTAATCCTAGCTTCAGGGAGTTCCTTGTTGCAAAGAGCTCTCTTTATTTACTTTTTGTATTTCTTTTATTTCCACTGCTTGGAAAAAAAGATCACCTTTTCAACTCTACTTCTCCCACCAGACCTCTAGGAATATTTATCCTTGTTTAAACAGTCCCTTATTAGAGCTCAAGTTCATTTTAAGAAAAGCCTTCAAGTCCTTTGCTCTAGGAGGAAAGGGAGGGTGGACTCGACAGACCCAGGCCAGGAGCCTGGGAGCTCACCCAGCGGGCAGGTCGCAGGTTGGGAAGCATTGAGAACCTCTGGAGTCCTTGGGGACAGGTGTGGTCAGACTCCATACATTTGGTGGAGAAGGGCAGGGGTCCCAGATTTTTAGGGTTCACCCATTGATCTCTACTTTGGTTTTCTGAACAGCTCCATTTTTTAAGGGCCCACCCACACATGTTGTCAGAAGGTCTTTCCATCTACTTTGGTTTACTCTGATTTCAATCTTCTGCTTCAACTTGGTGAGTGAATAAGACCTGGAGTTATGGACTATTTGAATTAGAAAAAGAGACCTTAGAACTACCCTAACTCAATCCCCAGGAAGGGAAAGTGACTTATCCATGGTCACACAGCAAAAGTTCTACAGTGTCAGAGCCAGGACTAGAACTAGGGTCTCTTCCTCCAAGCTCGGGCTCTCTGCAGTGTGCTATCAGACCCACCCTACCTACCCACCCCCATACACACCCAGCTGGCTATCCCTAAAAAGATGGATGAATTCAAAGAATCTGCTTGAGGTCAACTAACCACAAGACTTCTGGTGCCAAAACCCCCACTCCTTCCTCCTCTCCTTCCAACCCAATTCCAGCCTCCTAAAATTCTAGAATATTTTGGAGGTGAGCAAAAGCAATCTGCTAAGGCAATGCTCCATTCTTTAGGCATCCTTAGAATTAAAGCTCCTTCCCATTTTAGAAATTAAGACTTTCTCACTCACCAATCTCTCCTCTTTTCAATCTCCTCCCCACCCTGTCTCTGATTTCATGTCTGTTTTTCTGGTTTTTTTTGGCTACATGAAACATTTCACATGGACAAGCTGCCATGTAGACTATTTCCTGTAAATGCAAACACCGTACTTGTACATACCGATAAAACTTAACTGTGGTCAGTGTGCTGTTTGGGGGAGGTTTCAATAATCCATATCCCTTGAACACATTTTGGAACAAACTGAAACACGAAGAAAAGAAGAACATGATTAGTTTGCAGACAATGGAGGAACTACTTCAACACAAAGACTGTAATAGAGGGACGGATTGTCCTGTATTACAGCTGTTTGTGTAAGTGTCTGTTTTCCTCACTGGAACTGACTGCTCAGTGGTTTCTATCATGTCTGTTTCAATTCTGCATCCTTCCTATCCCCAAACATAGTGCTTTTCACACATGAGGGCCTGTATGTAGACATGTTTGTTAAATTGAACATTTTTAAGTGTTGTGAGAGTATACCATGTGGTAGGGTGCTAGATGTTTTCATGATTTTTAAAAAATTGATCCCCATGAGCAACCTGTGTCAGTTATTTATTGCCACAATGGTGACGTTTTACAAACCACCCTAAAATTTAGTAGATTAAAGCAATAAGCTGCTATTATTTTTGATGGGCTTACAGATTAGCAAGCCAATTCTGATGATCTAGGCGGGGCTCAGTCCATCTTCCTGGAGTACATTCATGCATCTGTGGTCAGAGAAGTTGATCTAAGGTGGCCGGAGTGAGGGCAACTGAAATGACTGGGGCCTCTCCTCATGCGATTTTTCGTTTACCAGCAGGCTAGCCCAACCTTACACTCACGGTGGCGACAGCAGGCTTTTAAAGACCAAGCAGAAACATGCAAGGCCTTTTGAGGTCTGGGCTCAAAACTGACACACCATCCTTTGGACCACGCTCCATTGGCCAAAGCAAGTCACAAGGCCACTCTCAGATTCAAGGGCCGAAGAAATCAATTCCACCTCTTTGACGGAAGGAGCAGCAAAGTCACGTTGCGACAGGTTGGAAAACTATGGTCCTTTTTGCAATCAACCCACCGCATAAGTCTAATTTTAAGGTGAAGGAAGAAAATTGAAATAGTGAAAATGTTATAAAACTGGATTGTGATGACAGTTGCAGTTTCGGTAAAACTACAAATTTATTAAAAATCATTGAACTGTACTCTTACAATGGGTGAATTTTTTGATACGTAAATTATCCCTCAGTAAAGCTGTTGGAAAAAAATCCTGAAAATATTTTTTTAAATGTATTGAAGATCACTCAACTCATAATTATCCAAATTTATATTTAAACTTAGGTATTATAGCATAAAACTTGGTAATCTTTCCATTGCAATATATTTATCATACTTAAAGTATTAGATTCTCAGAAGCAGGGAGTCTCAGAACTAGAAAGAACTTCTACAGATTATTGAGTCCATCCCTCTTTCAAGCAGGTGACTGCGTGAGCCATCTAGCCCAGGTGCGTAAATCCTCTCCTTAGGTTGAAAATAGAAACTCTCTATAGGGGACCTGAGCCAGGTGAAAAAGATATCTCACCTTCTTCCGTGCTTTTGGGATCCAGGAGGATTAGTACTGGAAAGAAACTGAACCACTGTTCTTTCCAGAACCAGAAACTGTAGACAATTTTTTAGATTTTACTCCTTTCATTTTACAATGAGCATCTCCTTGAGTAGCCAGAGTCCCGGATGTGCTCGGATTCTGGTATTAACATCATTCGCATTTTCCTTCTATTTTATTACCCAGTGTCCAAATCTAAATGTCCTCTTTAGGGCTGAAAGGGGTTGCATTCAAATCAAAGGTCACCCAAGGAATTTCCTTTGTGGGTTAAAACTTCTGACATGAGGACTCTGGGAAGGTGAACAGTTTTTTAAAAGGTGGATGTGTACGACATGGTCCTCTTGCAAGCATCAGGGGTCCGTGAGGATGATGAACAAATGGGAAGTGGCTGATTTTACTCTGTAATTTGGACTTGTTTTCTGGAGGGAAAGAAAAAGAGTGGAGTCGTGAGGAGATGCATCCAGCACTCCATAAACAGAGCTTTGAAGAGCAAATTGGGCGGCTTTCATCAATAGTGCACGGACCACATCAAAGCTGCCCGAGGAGCATCTCTCGCCCGACATCAGGCAGGTCCAGGTCGGGCAGACATTATCAAATGCTCTTTCAAGGTATTATGAACCAGAGTCAGAGAGAGGAGAGGAGGTAAGGAGGAGTGCCGGAAACAAGATCACAGGGATGGGAGACAAGGCAGAGAATGAGATGCAGCGGCAAAGAGCAGGTGGAGGCACAAGGAAGAGGAAGGAGAGGGGAGAGAGACACACGGGAGGAGATATGAAGAGAGAGCAACAGACAGAAGCGGAGGGGACTATGTAGCAGAACAGCACAAAAGTCAATCAGCAGCCAAAGAGAAGCAGCTGGGAAACGGGAGGGAGAGAAACAACTTTTCTGCAGGGGTGAAGGCTGCGGTGGCAGCCGTCTGTCCTGAGGGTGTGTCATCTACCTGGAATTTTGTTGAAGATTAGTCAGAGCAGCCCGATGATTTTCCCCATCATAGAGGAACGTCATCACATCTCAGTAAAAGTGGGTGGAGAGCAAAAGAAAAGCAAATGCTTCCATCTTCTTCCTCTCCAGCTCCCCAAACTATGTTTTATATACAAGAAAGGGCTATTTCATCAGCCTGGCTGGCTTCACTCGGGCTCTGAAAATCGGAGGGAACACAGTCATTAGAAGCCAGCCCAGTGTCCCCCAGTCCCCCAGTGGAGTGATTTCATCTTTTATTACAACAAAGCTCAGGCAGTCATGTATCAGCTCAAGCTATAAACCTGCCTTCTTCATAGATCAAGTTTGATTTCCCAACTAATTGGAAGGAAACAAACCCACTCCTGGGTCAAACTGAGAAAATTTCCCCATCTCTGTATGGGACCTGGCTCAGTCTTAATCAGGAGGTAAGGCCTGGGGGCCTGGGTGCTCCATGTGGAGCTCTGGACAGCCAGGAGCCAGCGGGAGGGCACCCCATAAAGAGATATTAGAAATAACAACGCATGAAAAGACAAGGTCCTAGTAACAGCCTGACTATTGGTACTCCCTGAACATTGGTTGAAATAAGGCAAGAAGCTAGGAGCAATTAGCTAGCAGTTCCCAATTCTTAACTGAAGGGTTTAGATAGGAGCTCAGACAGTAATAATAGTAGCTAGAGTTTATTGAGCCGATCATTTTTAATGCACCATTCTACTTAACCCTCACAATAACCTCAGGGAGACATTCTTCTTATTACTGTTCCCATTTTACTGATGTGGAAACAGAGGCTCAGAGAGGTTAAACGCCTGACCCAAAGTCACAGAGCAGGAAGTGGTGGAGCAGACATCTGAGCTGCAGCTGACTCCAGAGCTGGTCTCAGCCCCTCTGTGGCCCACGTGGCTCGAGTAGCAGACGGATGTGATGGAAGAGCACGTTGGCCCTGTCTACAGCGAGCAGCGTGCAGGGTGGGGACAGAGGGGACAGCCCTGGAAGCCGGCACTCAGGAGCAGGCGCAATCCGGTGGGGAAGGGATCAGGGTTTGCAGCAGGATGGTAACAGTCCATGTCGCCAAGACGAGGCCAATTTACCACATGAAAAATTTCTGAGCTTTCAGATAAATGGTGCAGTCATTCGCCAAGACAGAAAGTAGCATTATGGTGGGCAGCAACAAGTTCAGGGAGCTCCCTAAACTTTTCTATTTCTCTTTATGAAAGCAGAAGACCAGAAAATTGTCTGTAGTTACTGAGCCATCGGCACTTAATTACAACACCTCTTGCATGGGCCAACATGGCAAATGAGTGCACAGCATTAATGAGTGTCCTCGAGTCCCCCTCCCACCCCAGCTCTGCCTGGAAACACCCCGGCAAAGGAAGCTCTCCCAGCCCACCCTGTGCAGCAGAAGGCTCGGAGCACAGGTCAGAAAGACCTGTGTTCGGATCTTGTCTCCACCACTTACTACCTGAGTAAATTTAGACACTGTGCCTAACTTCTCTGAGCCACACTTTCTTCACCTGTAAAATGGGAGCTATAAAAATACCTTCGCACCGGATAATGTTACGATAAAATAAAAAGATAAATTCATAACACCTAGGACAATGCCTAGCATATAATAAGCACTCCAAGAAAAGCTGTTATTATTATATTTCCCCACCCCTTCATCTTACCCATTTGAAGCCAAAAGAGGAAGAGGCAAAGCAAGTGAAATTGCTTACATAAAAGCCACATAGAGCCTGGCTGTCCCACCAAAGGCAATAATTACAAAGCTGCTTCAGAGCACAGAGAGTTCCAAGAATGGAATACACATTTGGAACAAGTTCATTAAAAAATCGCTTACTCATAAAAGCCACTATCGTTACAGCCTGACAAATGGAAGACACGGCACCGATAAATAAGAAGCCGCAGTAAACAAGCCGACTACACCCTGGGTCCCTTGATTGCCGTCTTCCCATCCTTCAACTGTTTCTTAACCTTTTATGGGGTTATAATGACAAGTTCAGGTAGGTTTTATGTGCCTGTTTACTCTGAGTTTTCCCCAAACTCCAAATAGAGAGAAGAAGCCTCCAGGCTTGTGTGCTTAGTCTCCTGGAATGGAATGAGGCAGCGGTGGCTCTGGCAGGCCTGGCTCCCCTTGTGCCGGTTGTCACGGCCTACCTAGAGTCCCCCGGATCCCCGGCCCCTCTGCTCCAGTGCCTCCCCTCACATCTCGTGAGTCCATTCCAAGAAGACTTGTCTCCCTCCCAGTCTGTGCCCTGCTGCCTTGCTCCCTCCCAAATAGGTCACCCTCACGGTAGTGGAATGAGTCCTAAATGGAAAGTCAGGTGACTGGGATGACAATGCAGCCCGGACACTTTCTAACTGGACATTGTCACTTAACTTCTCTGAGTCTCAGTTTTGCTGTCTATAAAATGGGGATAATGAACTCACTTGATAGTGTTCCTGGAAGGTTACATAAGTTTACAGTCATGAACTTGCCCTATAGAATGTCTGGCACATGTGGCAGATGTTGTAGTTAGTCAATGGCAGTGATTAAGCACCCCATATCTGAGCTCTGCCCCACTAACTTGGGGGCGGGGGTGGAAATGGGAAGAGGGGGAATGCCCACAAGGGTCTGCCCTCCGAGTTCTGTGTCCCCATGCAATAGAGATCGATAAGACTTCAGATGCTTTCGAAGAGTTTCCAAGTGCAGATATGACCCAGGAAATGGGGTGAAGAGAGCTGGGTGCAGGTACCAGCCCCTGCTCTCCCCCTGACCCCGCCTTCCCCCACCCCGCAGGACTTGGCTATGTCTTGTCCCCGTGCCAAGGGAAGGCCAGTAACATCAGAAAGGAAGCAGCTTAGTGCTTTTACAGAGCCTGGGGCCAAACACAAGCTTGTGCCAGCATTTACCAGAAACCATGGTAAATCTTACAAATTCTTACATAACGAAAGCAAGTCATTTCTGAGCCCACATTCTCCCTTTCCACTCAAGCCCCACCTACGTGGCTACAGTTTTTCAGGAGGTTGAAACAGAAATGATGTGTCACTTAGTTACACAAATCAACAGCCAATTTGGACTTTGAAAACTTTTATTTATTTTGTAAAAAGGAGGCTAAAACACTAAGCAAGGAATTTGGGGAGCCAAATCCTTCTGGAGCAAAATTTTCTAAAGAATCAGCTTTCTGGGTGTGGGTGCCCACCCATTGTGCTAGGAGACAGGAAATAGCTGGCTTGGATTTGAATATGCAAACGCTAGGTTGTTAGGTACCCACTCTCTTACTCTAGAAATATTTATGAATACCCACTCTGTGCGAAGCATTGTGCTAGGTGCTCAGACACAAAGATCAGAAGGTTCAAGAAGTAGAGGCAGGCTGTCTCTCAACTAAGATGCTGCTGGAGCCTCTTCTCGGTGATCTTTTTAGCCTTAGCAACAGGCCATGCATCAATATTTCATTAGAATCTTCATTCCACTGGCTCTTGCTCCAAACCAGCATCTTGGTCGGAAGATAACGGTCAGTCCCTCTGATTTAACTGTAAGCTCCTTGGCTGGGGATAAGAACAGGGTCTTAATCCTTATTTTTCTGCAGCACTAGGTTTAATATCAGCCCCACCCCTAAGAGGCATTCTAGGGGAGTTGGGCAGGCCTGGGCTCTGAGCATGGGGGCATTCTGAGCAGGTGCCGCTGACAAAGTTATTCAGCTCATTTAAGCTGCAGCTTCCTCACCTGTAAAATGAAGATGCTTCTGATTTGCAAAGTTTGGAGGGAGGAACAGAGAAAGGATCTGTAATGAGCTGGCCCCGGGGACCTGTCCTAAAGCAGGAGATCAGCCCATCATGAGAGCTCCTATTATTAAAAGTAGACCCTCCCAGGGTCCCATGTGAGGGGGCCCAGGGACACCAGGGTGCAGGCAGGGGTCGTAGACTATGGGAAGTCAGATGCTACAGCTAAAAAAAGAAAAAAAGGCTCAAGTGAATTTTTTCCCCATTTTGCTAAAATAATATGCTCCAAGCCCGAGACCTTTTCACTCCTGTCTGCTGCCCGAAACTCATTTCTCCAACAGAGATCTAAGCCACCATAAATCCCATCCGGGGTCAAAACGGCTGACACAATTTTAACTACAAGAGAGCACAGCATAAATGGTGTCATTATTATCCCCAAGGGCTGCTCTCTGCCTTTTCTAGGGGACAAAAGAAAAAGTCATATTTTTTAGCCTAGAAATATATATTAATAGTATTCTAGAATTTTTGTGGGACAGATTCGAGAACCCAGAAGCACAAAAAAATTATTATAGGAAAGTATGACCAGACATAAAGTGAACAACCTTTTTGCTTTTTTTTTTATTTTTTAATCTCCTTACTGCTATCCTTCCCCAAAACCTAGAGAAGCTGTTTCTAAGTTATAAAATCAGCTCTGCCTTCAATCTCCTGTGACTCTCAATCCTTTATATTCTGTAACCAAATCCGTTCTAGTGAGTGACACTCACTTGTCACTGAGATCACATGCTCCCTCCTGGGGAGGTACAGTCTGCCATGTGATTCTGACACTAAGCACCCAGAGTTAGTGCAGACTCCACAAGTTAAGAGGACAGTCCTCAACAAGACCACCTCACTACAGTCATCAGCCACAAGTGCAGGGGTGTGCAGGCCACCTGTACTTCTGACTAACTGGCTAAAAATTTGGGGGTTCCTACAGTCCTCTCAGGTTCAATGAATCACTAGGATGACTCACAAAACTCAGGAAAGTGCTATGCTTATGATTAAAGCTTTATTATAATATAAAGGATACGAATCAGGGCCAGCCAAATGCAAAGATACACAAAGCAAAGTCTGGGAGGGTCCTGAATGTGGAGCTTCTGTGCCTCAGGACGTGCCACCCTCCTGACACATTGACATGTGGCCAACCAGAAAGATCATCTGAGCTTCGGTGTCCAGAGTTTTCACTGGGGTTTCATCATGTAGCATCACTGACTGAATCACTGGCCATGGGTTTAAACTCAATCTCCAGTCCCCTGCCCTCCCTGACCCCCAGGTTGGACCAATACCCTGTGGCTCAAAACCCTAACCCTCCAATAACATAGCTGGTCTCCCCAGCGTGCCCAGGCCCCATCTTGAAACCATGTAGGGGCTCACTGTGAGTCATCTCATTAGCATATGCTCAAGCAGGGAGGTCCCAAGGGCTCACCATGAATAACAAAGATACTCTGATCACTTGGGAAATTCCAAGGATTTGTTTAGAAGCTTCCTCCCAGTAACCCAGGACAAAGATCGGACAAAGGCTTTATTATTACAACAGGAGGGAAGGTTCTAGAATCCTAGAAACAATCTAGACCCTAATGCTTGTTCACCGGTTGCCAACTTCAGCAAGTCAAACTCTTCCCTGATGATTTCTCAGTCTCTTCGTTTTGGCTACCATTGTGCCTGGCCAAACTCATTTCCACTGGTCCCCATCACAAAATCTGCCTCCCACCCCTGCTGCTCTATCTCAGTCTCCCCAGACAAGTCACAGGATACTGAGAGAACCTCAGGTGCACGGACAAATAAAACCAGCAGGACAGAGCCCACGCTAATATTTAAAAGCGAGCAGAGGAAGAGAAGCCCAGACAGGAGTCTGAAGAGGTAGGAAAATCCAGAAGCTACCCGTGGTCATAGGGGCCCAGGAAAAAAGTTTTTCACTATGCAGGGAAGAGCCAACATGTGTCAACTACTGCAGGGAGGTCAAGGCTTAGAAGTTGCCATTGGATTCAGCAATAAAGTAGTCATCGATGACCTTGCTGAGAGCAGTTTCAGTAGAGTGATGAGGGCAGGAGCCAGATTGCAGTGGGTGGAATACGGAGTGGGAAGGAAAGAAGCATAGAAACAGCTACACATGTCTCTTTATAGAGAAAGTAGTGGGTGAAAAGTGCCATGAGGCTGGAAAGGACTTGGATATACAGGATGGAAGGCTTGAGCATGTTCAAGAGCTGGAAGGTCAAGGGCAAAAGAGAGAGAGGGACAGGATGAATGCACAGGGAAGAGAGAGGGAGAAGTGACCAAGCCAGGCTGCTAAGGAGCCAAGAGAGAGAAGTTCCAGAGGACAAGGGGGAGGATGAGCCCACACAAGGAGAAGCTCTTCCTCCATGATATCCAAGGTGCAGGAGGGAGGCATGGAGGTGGATAGAGGTGTTTTACAGGTTTGGTGACAATGATTTAAGGGGAGGGACGTTCTCATCTTTGGCTTCCATATTCTCTGTGAAGTAGAAAGCAATGTCCAATGCTTACCTTGTGAAGGTCAAATATTTGAGGGGAGGAGGAGAGTGAAGGAGGCATGAAAAAGCTAGTCTGGAGGACTAGAGAGAGCGCTAACTTAGGGACGCTGGAGCAATCACAGGGCAGCCGCTGAGAGCAGTGCAGTCTGGGAGCCAGAAGGCTATAGTGAACGAACCCCTAGGACACACCAGTAGAGACGGCTGATAGTTTACTAGCTCCAGGGTTGAGGTTTTTCTAGCCAAGTACAAAAGAGAGACAATGAAGCACCAACAGAGGCTGAAGTACAACCAAGCTGGAGAGGGCGTGAGGAGGGACCTGTAGACATGAATGCTGCAGACACAGAGGGTGAGATTGATGGTCTGGGAGTCCCTAGTTAAAAAAAAAAAAAAAAGAAAGAAAGAATGTGAATTATTGAATAAAGAAGTAGAAAGATAGGAGGTTGTAGGAGGTGACCTAAGAGAGGACAAGGTCCAGGCGGGGCCATGCAGGTGCATGGCTCAGGTGGAGGGGACATCGGGTGAGAAGTGGGGAGATGCAAGAGTGGGGGTTCAGGGTGTCGTTGGGCATCTCGTGAGCACTGAGGGAGCCCAGGGTGGGAGCAGTTTTCGGACGGAGGAAAGACTGCGAGTCACATGCCGCTGTCTTTAGTGAACGGGGAGAGTGACTAAGAGATTGTTAGACGAGGATGAGGAAATGCAGGGTGGAAATTACAAATCAGAGGCCTATGGGCCAAGTCTGATCAATAGCCAGGTTTCCTTTGGCAGGCACAGTGGATTTTTGCTTATTTTTTTTATGATGGATTACTATCTACCTTTTAAAAATCAGAAGAGTTCACATAAAAGTCTGGCTTCTTTGGAAGGCTGCTCTTAAAAACCTTGAGGATTTGCAATACGGGGCTCATCTCCCTCCACCATGAGCTGCGGAGCAATTGTGCCCTTTTCCAAGTATCACGGAATCTCTAGCTCACTGCCCCCACCATGGGGCTTGAGTCACTTACTTAAGGGACAGTCCAGCCCTAGTCACATTTCACTGGGGACCTCAAGGAAAGTGCAGGCAATGCCAGCCAGTATGAGTTGAAAAGGGGCCAAGACTTTCACAGGAGTCATTTTGGGGAGTGATGGCGGGGAGCAGAGATGGTGTCAGTGCCACCTGCTGAACCTGAGATCTGGGGATATTAGCAGTCTCCCCTTGAGAAGGCTGCGGGGAAGCGGAATACTCAAGGGACATCCAGGTCCAGATGGAAAGGTGGAGGGAACAGAGCAGCAGATGAAGGGTCCGAGATTATGAATGAGTTCGTGTATTGTGGAAATTCGAGGGACAGATATAAAAGTATTGGTAGGAGCTCGGCCAGGTGCAAGGAAGCACAGAGCAATAGCATAGGTCAGGAAGTCACGTGGGAAAACATACATTTGAAATGTCAGCCTCAAAATTTCAAACAAACTACTCTTAGGAGCAACCTGGTGACTGAAGTGAAGTCACTGACTTGGACCCTGGGCACCCAAATTCCCTTGGGAGGGTCCCTACCAGGAAAGCTCCAAAACACCCAAAATTAACCTTAACACCAAGGCACGGGGAAGTGAATCAGGCTAGGTCTGCTTGAAAATTTCACCAGCACTTGGCTCAAGATCTAGGAAAAAGGAGTAGAAACTCTTCTACCTTCTCTTCCCTCACCACACAGATTTCTAGCCACAATCACACAGAAACTCTTAGCTATGCATTTCTGCCAAAATAATATGTATTAAATGGACTTTTGTGAGCAGGCCAAGGAAGCGGGTCACCCTATTAAAGGACTATTTTCCAAGTAAAGTGTGTTCCAGCTTTTAAAAAACCAACCTGTAAATTTCAGCACACAGCTAATCGGTAGGGTAAAGATCGCCTATATATTAAACCAAATTTCAGAAAACATGTAAAGGTTTCAGCTTGTTTTGCTCAATAACACTATCAATCAAGACATCTGGGCTTACACCTGCTGACAATAACTACGTTTTCATCGAAGATTCTCTTGGTTCATTTTACAAAGAGCTTCTTGCCCACCCCTCCCTGGAATCAGCCCAGGATCCTCCTGAAGTGCTTTGAGAGGTGCTAAGACGCTGGGGACATTGGTGGCCCTGTGGCCTTCACCGCAGGCTTTGGCCCCTCGGTAGGGGATTCCTGGGGTAAGGCGTGACCTCAAGCATCCACACGGAGGTGACCCCTGTTCCACCACATTGTGAAACATCCATCGCACACTCTCTCTACGCCCTTCCTCTCTCAATAATACCTTGCTATCCGATCTTAAACAAACGCAGAGAGATCTGCCATCTCGGGATGGCTTTCCATTCCGATTTCCTACTGTAAATTTCCTTCCTCTTTTGCCTTTTCTTCTGTTCTCTCCTTGTCAAAAAAAGGAGCAATAAAAGCAATCGAAGAACTCACACTTTCTCACCTTGTCTCACTGCAGCCTAAACAAG
>VBSM01002937.1:9277083-9295230 GCA_008086735.1 Cheirogaleus medius
AAAAAAAAAAAAAAAGCCTGTAGCTCAGAGGGCAATCTTAAAGTCAATGAAACTCGGAGGCGCCGGGTGATGCTTCATGCTGATGGATAATGTGCGCTGTGCTTCTCCCTCATGAGCTTAGAAGTATTTAAAGAAAAGGGTAAAATCACCCTGTTTAGGAGATTAATTTCTTTTCTGAAAAAATGTCTGTTTTTGCTGTCATTTCTGGTTTGATGAAGGGTAAAACTAGAGCTTTTTCTAAACGTTTGCTGCTGAAAATTACCAAAAGTCTGTGTGTACCAGGGAAAGGAGGTTGGGAACAATACCCTCAGGGGGTCAAATCCTGCCCCATCTCCTAGGGCAAATCTATGGCTTCTATTATCCTGAAAGCCATTGTAAAAGTACTTCTTCAGGGACAGAGATTCTAATACTATGCCAAACAGCTATTGAACACTAAACACCAGGGACCGAGCTTAGCACTTTACATGAATTATTGCACCTTCATAACTCCCTCTCCCTGCAAACACACATACGCACAGCAGGTTCTATTACCCTACCCATTTTACAGGTGAGGCAACTAAAAGTTGAGATCAAACAGCTTGTTTATGGTTTACAAAGCCAGAAAGTGGCCAGGCTGGAGTTTCAGTTCAGACAGTCAGCTCCAGAGCCCAAAGCTACACAGTGCTGCATGGTCCATAGCATCCTCTCAAGGAATGTTCGTTTTAATTCCATTCAATAAGCTTCACCAAATTAACATAATTCGGTAAATGATGTCTTGCTTTCAAATTTCCTTCTTTGAAATGGAAAAGCCCTTTACAAAATAACTGCGTTGATAACAGAAGGTGACAGTATTTGGTGAGCAGGCACTGTAAACCTAGGGCTGAGGGACAAGGTGGGGACAGAGGCAATTAACCAAGGACATTTTGCAGTTCACACCCTTCATGTGCTTGGGCTACAATTGGAAGCCTGTCTCTACTAAGCCACTTAACGCCATAGAAGTACTTCCATTGATTTGGAACCTAAATTTTTCTTGGTGCAACTCAAGTACATTTTCCCACTTTACGGGGAGGTATTTGAGTCAGCTGCCAACCTCACCACCTTCTCTCATTCTTAGGGAAAGGGTACAGTCTGAAGCTGGCGATATGCAGAGCAATAAACACTCTCCTACACTGCTGGTGGCAATGGAGATTGATACAGTCATTGGGGAAAATCGTTTGGCATTATCTCGAAAATCTGGAGCTGTGTATATACCCTACAACCCAGAATTTCCGATCTTATGCATGAGCACCAGAAGTCATGGATATGAATGTTCCTTGCAGCCAGCATATATAAAAACTTTTGACACTGATCTATTGAAAATAAATTAATTACAGCCACATGCATGTATCAACATGGCTGAACCTCATAAGCATAATGAGCTAAAGAAAGAAGTGATAGATGGAACCATAGCGTGTGATACACATAACGTTCAAAACAGGCTAAACTAAGCTATTAATACATTGTTTAGGGATACGTAATAGTAGTAAAGCTATTTTATTTATTTGTTTGTTTTTAAGCTGCATCACATGGGCAAGAGAGAGGGGAGAGAGAGAGAGTGTGTGTGTGTACAAAGCTATTTTTTTCTAAAAAGCAAAAAACAGGTCATCACAAAACTCAGGAGAATGGTCATCTCGGGAAGGAGGGGAGGAATACGATGGGAAAGGGCACCTGACCAGGGGTGGGGGGGCTTCTAGGGTACTGGTAATGCCCCAATATTGAATCTGGATGGGGCTAAAAGGGTACCCATTTCTGAAAGATTCATTAAACAGCATATAGTAAAATGCGTGTTGGTTACCAAACATGGTCTTTTGTGGGTATAATATATTATATATAAATATACTTTTGTGTATGTATCCCAATATCAAGAAAATATGCCTCCTGGCTCAATCTATGGCATACAGTGATCCTCTGTTCTTATGTGGAGTTATAGAAACTCTGAAATCATTAGGGTTCTGTTTAGCTGAAATTCTCTCTAGAGCATATCATCATGAGACTGTCCTGTCCCTGTTTGGATGCCTACAGTTACAGGAAACTCAATACCTTTCATATAAGGCCATTTCTTCTTCTTCTTTGTTTAGGGTTTATTCCATAGGCAATGGAGCCCCCAATTTGTTTTTTAACCGTGGGAAAATATACATAACATAAAGTTTACCATTTTAGCCATTTTGAAGTGTACAGCTAGTAGCAATAAATCCATTCATATTGCTGTGCTACCATCACTAGCCTCCATCTCTAGAATTTTTCATCTTCCCAACCTGAAACTCTGTACCCATTAAACACCAGCTCCCCCAAGTCCCTGGTAACCATTATTCTACTATCTGCCTCTATGAATTTGACGACTTTAGTACTTCATGTAAGTAGAATCATATAATATTTGTCTTTTGTGACTGGCTTGTTTTATTCAGCATATCTCCAAGGTACAGCCATATTGTAGCATTTGTCAGAATTTCTTTCCTTTTGAAGGCTAAATACTATTCCATTGTACATATATAACACATTTTGTTAATCCATTCATCTGTAGATGGACACTTGGGTTACTACTACCACCTTTTGGCTCTTGCAAATAATGCTGCTATGCACGTGAGTGGAAGCCCATTTCTTCTTGACTGTTAATAAGTTTTTCCTTATGCTCAACTAAAATTTTTCTCCTTCTAACTTCTGCTGGTTGATCTCTATTCTACTACCTTAGGTCCTTGCAAGGCAAATCCTCTCCCTTTTCCTCACAAGGAAACCTCAGACATTGGAAGACAACCTTCACATTCTACTTGCCTCTTCTTTAGTCCAGATGTTACAGAGTTCTTTCAATCATTTACTCTTTCAATCATTTCCCACATGACATATTTTCCATGTCTTTCATCATCCTAACATGCTTCTCTGGATACATTGTAGATTACATTAACTTTTAGGAAAATCTCATCTCACTGTTGTTTTATCTTCTGCTTATGGTCCAATAAAAAGCCCTTCACCTAAAATCCCTTTCCTTTGCAATGTTAGCATCTGCAAAACCAGGTCTCCCTTGTTCTGTGGTTGTGCCATTGATTTTTTTTTTTTTTGAGCTTCAGTGCATTAGATTAACATTTATATGTGTTAAATCTTATCTTCTTGAATTTGGACCAGACTTCCAGTCTACAGAAATACATTTAATGCTATTCCACATGACTCAATGTCATAAAAAAAGGAAATCATGTTTGTCATTGTGTTCCTTCAAATTATTGATTTATATGTCAAACAGAACATAATGAAAGCAAAGGTAAATCTCACCAACTTCTCCTTCCAAATTATCACTTAGCAACACACTTTAAATACATAGATTCGAGCAACTAGAAATCCACATAACTTCAATATAACCCGATTCAGCTATCATAGTCTCATCCACTAGAATATCATGGAACACCTTCGCAAATATTTTGTGGAAATCAAGAAATTCTAGGTTTATGGACCTTCATAGATATGCCAGTATAGTCAGTCCATGACAGGTCGGTTTATGGTCATAGTATCCATACTGGCTGCTAGTGGTCAACTCATTCTTTTCTAAGCATGCATAAAGCATGAGTTTAGTGTACTGTTAATAAGTTTTATCAGATCCCATATCCAATTGTCTCAGAAGTGGCTTCCAAAACTCCTTTTGCCCTCTTTTTGAAAAGTAGAAGAAAGTTTTTCTATTTCCAATATTCTGGGAACTTTTCCATTTGTCATGATTGTGGAAAACAAGAGTTTTGAGCTTTCATCTGCAAGTGTCTTTATTACATAAGGATGCAACCACCTGGAGTAGGATCTGATTCAAAATGACTATGTATTACTATCTTCCCAGCCATCCTTAACGTATGCATTCTAGCCTCGCTTATTTGACTTCCCTGTTCTCGATAGAGACTGAACTTAAACTCCCACTGGGCTTCCATCTTCTCTCATCCATTGATGTTACAATGTCCTCAAGCAGTCAGTCCATCCATTCTTGGTCATATTCATTGTTCTTCTTGCACTTTTAAGTGATTTTGTTGGTTGGGAGAAGATTTGTGGTCCCCAGAGGAAAAGAAGGAAAAGACAGGTATCCAGGAACCAAGACGGATGCCAAGCTGGTTTTTCCACACTAGAATGAAGAATGTTTCTCCATAACAGCTGTGCAACTGTCAAAATTGGAATAAGGGAACAAAAGAAACTAAGTCACATCAGATAGTTGTGGAAATCAACCCCACTCATTGCCATTTCATTGACTGGGGGAATATCAGGCCTCAGTATCTTCGTATCTCGACTGAGGATCTGGACTCAATCTTCTAAGCAGAGGCACTACTGGAACCTTGAACAGGGATATTGTAGAACTATCTCACACTCTGTAGAATGCTTAGCATCCGTGATTGCAGGACACTGAATGCCGTTGTGCCCCTTGGTCATTATCACTGTGAAAATCCAAAGCAACCATAAACATTTCCAAATGCCCCTGGAGGAGACCCACTGTTAGATGATCTTCAATGGCCCTTTCAGCTCTGAATTTCTGGAACTATTATATAATCCTTTGCAGTCAGATGCTTGGAAGTTTTAAATCATTAATAACGTTATGTTAAGTTTCAGTCAATAACGTATTAAATATTATTGGACATCTGGATGAAATAGAGGTTGTCTGTTCAATTACAGCAGACATGCAACATTTTTATTCAATTTTTTAAAATTATCAGGAGTAACTAATTACAAATCTAGACACTAAGAAAGACGGGTACACCATTAATCATTCAAGTCAATCGGATGAAGAGCTTAGATGAATTAAAAATGTTGAGAAATTCTTATCACAATAAAGAAAAGCAAGCTGCTAAATCTGTGTCTTTTTCCTTTGTTTTAAAAGAGTGAAAGTCTAACGCATTTCTTATTCTCTACTCTACCTTGAAATTCTTTTGCAGATCAAAAGAATTTCCCCAAATCCAGGAGAATTATCTTCCCGCTCAGAACTGTATATTTGCCTTCTCTCAGAGCAAATAATGTAGTCCACCAACATCGCACCTTCCAAGGAGGCTTATTTTTTATCCTTCCCCTTCCCCTTTACAATACCTTCCTGTCCCCACCCCACCCCAACACACGCACCAACCCCTTCCCTCATCCCCACCACCATCACTACCACCATCCCGCAAGGGGAGCTAGAATGAGAGCCAGCCGGCTTCCCTTCTGAAGAAATAGGCATGACTACTCTGTGCAAAGCCGGGCTTTCTATAGGCAACATGTTCTGTAAATGTTTTCCCAACAAAGCAGAAGGCCACCCTCCCACAAAGATATCTGGCCCCTTCCAAGGCTTCTGAGCAAGTCCAGACAGAGAAGGAAAGATTGTGAAACTTGAAGATGGATCTTTTTTTCCCCCCTTGGTAGGGGAATGAAAAATGGGGAAGGAACACTTATAAAACAATGAATTCTGTCAGGCTTCCTCTCCCTTCCCAACAGTTCTAGGATCTAGCATCAGCAAAACACGTTATGTCATGTTCTGGTGGGGAGGCAAAAAGTGAAAGAATTCAAACAGCAATGGGTGGGGCTTTCAGACACTTGGATCCTCTACATATAAGTATCTTCTCTTACTGCTATCTTTCTCCTTTCTTACTGGTCTTTGGGCAAAAGGAAAAGACTGCAAAGGATTCAGGGGCTCCACGAAAAAGGAGGGAAGGAACAGCGTATGTGAGAAACCGAGATGTGCATAGCTACTTGAAGAAATTGAAAGTTGAGCCCAAACCTCAAATTCATTTTTGTTTTTCTGCTAATTATCTGGCATGGAGAGACAGTCCTGGGGCAGCTGCTTTCCCAGCAAATGAATCCAGGTCTCTAGGCTGGATTGGAACCAGGCTTTAGACAAAGGCTGTATAATACCCACAGCTCCTTCTGCCATATACAGAAGAAATGGGACTAGCTATTCTTTATTAAGGACAGAGCCAGAAAAAAATGGGTTTTTACTGTAGCTGTTGGGATCTAGGTTAGTTAGTGAAGCTACTGGCGATATGTCCTGCAATGAAGGGATATTGTGAAACGTCTCATCCAGAAGTCTTAATATCTGAAGAGTTTCTCATCTCTGTCCTGTGTCTTATCTGGTCCTTTCAGGAGGCAGTAGAGTTGGTAATAGCATCATTCTTCTTTTCTTCTTTTCTCCATTTCTTAATTTAGCAAACATTTATTCAGTATCTATTGTGTTGGGTTTTGAACTTGAAACTTGGAGTGGGGGAAAAAGGGAAACCAGCGAGAGCCTTTTGATTCTCACATAGATGATTTATATCTATGGTCTGCAACAGTGTAGCAATAAGGGGAAAGAACAGAAACGATTGCACTCAAGGCATATTCAGGTGGTAGAACTGATGGATTTTGATGACAAATAGCATATGAGGGTGAGCAGGGAGAGAAAAACCAGGGGTAACACCTCAATTTCTGGCTTAATCCACTGAGTGAAAGGTGTCGTCCTTTACAGAGAAAATAAACACAGGAGTGTTTGGGATAGAAACTTTGGGGGGGAAATATGATGAATTCAACTTTAGACAAGTTGAGTTTGAATTGCATGTGGAATATCCAAGTGGAGAAGTTAAAGAGACAGTTGGAGAAATGGGTCTTGTGCTTAGGGCAAAGGTCTGAACTAAAGACGTGAATTTGGGAAGCACTAAATGTAGGCAATTCATTAAGGGGGAAGAGAGGAAGGGTTGGAAAAGTTGTGTGTATCTTTCTAGCCCCCAAAGGGATAAGAAGACTCAAATGAAAATCCCACAGTGCTTTGGGAGTTGATCACAAGCCTGGATTCTCAAGGAAGACGCTGGATTAGTGGGGGAAATCCCAGTAAGTCACAAAAGGCAGTCTTTGCTGGCCCAGAGCACCAGCACCTTTCAGTAACAGGCAAAGTGAGCCCTGAGCAGCAGCTGCATGGAGCCTCCCTTGCCCCCTGCCAGGCCTGGCCAAGGATGGCATGACCGTCACCCCGAGCACAGCAAAGGCTTTAAGAGTAGAGCTCCCTGCACTCAGCTACACAGCGCTGCCAAACCCAGCTTCCTCAAAATGATTTCACACCATGGGAATTAAGCAGCAGATTCTATATTTTCTAAAAATTATATTTTAAGGGAAGTTGACCTGGTTCCATCCCAAGAGCTTTACCATCTTCCCAGCCCTCTCTGCTTTCGCCTCCAAGAAGAAATGAGAAATCAGAAGAAAATCCTAAAGGTCTTATTATTAAATGACACTTAAACTCTTCTGTCAATATAAAAGCATCAGAAACATATACATTTTCCCAAAACATCCATACCCATAGCACAAATATGATTTTAGGTTACCAGGAAGCGTTTTTCCCAGAAATGGCCACTAGAACATTAACCAACGAAAGAGAAAAATAGCAAGTTCATCTCCAGAATTGACTCAGGCCCATCTCATTCCAATTTCTGGCCAAATTAAAAAAATCACACCAGGAGCATCTTTCTGGAAGAAAATCTTAGTATCTTCTAAGTGCAGGGATATAATAGAAGTAAACATTTTTCTTTTCATTTTTTTTTAATTCCTAACAAGAACATCTTTATATTTACTTTTTCCCCTTTCTTTTCAATTTTGCATAATACCATTTTTAAAACCCCATACATTTGATTAATCAAGTCCTGATCAAGTGTCTTGAGGAACCACCAACAGGGCTGCCCAACCTTGAAGAAACCCAGACTCCTATGATAAGCTTAGGCTGAGACAAGAAACCAGCTGTTAGCCTCACAGGGATGTCTGAAGCTTCGAGGTTAGCATTTTTAGTAAGTCCAGCTGAAGCCAAACTCTTGGTATTTTTATAGATCAAAATGAATATAAAAGTATCCCTGAGTTTCTAGCACTTTATAATTTACAAAGCATTTTACTAAATTTCAGTTTATCCTTACAACAGCTCTCTGAGCTTTACCATGCTGCGTGACTGATAGGAAACTACGGCACACAGAGGTGGAGAAACTCAAGGGGACAACAGTAGAAAAGACCAGGGCTAGAACCAAAATCTAGGTCTTCTAAGTGCAGGCCAGCTGTCATAGCCCCGGGGCTGAAAAGAGAATAGGGATCCCATGAGAAGGGGGAGGAGACATGTTAGGAAGCACAAATGCCTAGTAGAGTCACGCTAATTGGGCACCTGCAGAGAGCATTTCCCTATTGGAAACATGAATGCCCCGTTCACATGCTGTGTCTCCAGCATTTGCTAACATCCATTCTGCAGGGCCAAGGCTGCCCCCCTTTCTCCCTCTCTGGCTAAGCCTACCTGTTTCCCATGGCTGGCTCCCCCCCCCCCAGGGTACAACTGATGCACTGAGTCATTAGAATTTGCAAGAAAGAAGTGTGGTCCACCCTTTCAATCCCAGTTGACCAGGCCCATATACTACAGTGAAACCATGATGCCACCTTGGTCTTCTTGCCACCTGGCTCTCTAGGTCACAGGCCAAAATTTCTCAAATTTGAATGAATTACCTGGGGATCTTATTAAAAAATGCAGGTTCTGATTCAGCAAGTCCCATGTAAGGCCTGATAAGGTGCATTCCCAAAAGCTCCCGGATACTTGCTGCTGGCCAAGGACCACACTGAGTAGTAAGGGTGTGGAGACTGTCAGAACTAGAGTGGGCCATGGGGGACCACCTTTCTCCGTGTTTTTCAAACTGTGCTCTTGGGAAGTCCCAATTAGATATTTCAGGGAATAATTTGAAAGACAAGAAGGAAATCAAGAGTCCCTCTGCATGCTTGCTTTAACCAGAATGGCTGTTTATTCTATCTAGAAATTGGAATTCCTTATACGACTTCATTTGATAAAAGGGTTCTTTTGCTTTTATAAATTTGAAAGTTACAATTTTAATGCAACAACTTCACTTTAAGGAAGAGGAGCTTGAGAGTAAGAGATGGCAAGCCAGTGGTGTGAGATGACTAATTGGTGGCCAAGCCAAATCTGATTAGAGTCCTGGTCTCTTCTTCCCACTCTGCTCTTGCTCTCCCTGGGTGAAGACTTCAGAAATGCATGATTCAGTGGTTTCTCCTCTTGTCCTTAGGTTTGCCAAAGTCAACCCACCAGAACGCAAGGATGCCTCAGCTCCCAGGAGGCACATGTCCTGCCTCTCCCCACCAAGGGCTGGCTCATCAGGACTGCCCCGCTGTCCCCACCTGACAAGTCAGGGCAGCCAGTAGAGGAGGGAAGAAGCTCACTCGAGTGAGGTAAAAGTAAGAAGCATTCCCAGAAGCAGGGCCGGGGTTGGCTGTGGAATTGTTCCACAGACGGGCAGGTGTGTG
Organism: Cheirogaleus medius; assembly: GCA_008086735.1. NCBI lineage: Eukaryota > Metazoa > Chordata > Mammalia > Primates > Cheirogaleidae > Cheirogaleus > Cheirogaleus medius. The sequence goes on from VBSM01002937.1 coordinate 9,286,333, forward strand.
CTTGCAGGACCTCAGAATTCCTTGTCTCCAAGGAGGGGCCCGACTGACTCACCGGGGCCCTTCCAGACAGCTTAGTTCAAGCTGATCTGCAGGGCGTGCTGGGGCAGGGCAAGGCTCAGCTGTGCAGGAAGGTTTGTCACTAGCAGGAGCAAAGCAGGAGCCGGGGGAAGTGCAAGGAGGCGAGGGAAAGTCCCCAATGAAGAATAAAAGCTGTGACCATGGAAGATCAAACAGTCTGATAGAGAGGACAGCAAGACTGGGCCAGGGACAATTGGAGAGAAGCAGAAGATGTGGTCCCCAGCCCCAAGGGGGGACCCTACAGTCTGGAGAGGTTGTGAAGAGGTAACTAAAAAATGTGGAACAATGAGTGGACAATACAAAACAGCATGTAATGAACACCTAGACTGAGGGGCTCAAAACATAACAGCCACAAGTTAGAGCAAAAGAGACCGCCGTTGGCTGGGGCATCTGCTACAGGCCACACAGCAGCACAGAGGATGCATGCAGCAAGACAGGAGGAGAGAAATAAGTCACTGGTGGTTATCCATGCAGTCAGAGGAACCAGTGGGTGCTACCAACAGCGTGCAGAGTGGTGCAACATGAATTAAATTTTCAAGAAGGCAAGTGAGGGCGTGACTGGCTTGGGATCAGACCCCTCCTAGCAGAACCACAACTGATCCAATCCAGCCCAGCCCAATTCCAAATCATCTCTGAATTTCCACAGGGCCTTTCTGATTTCCTGAGATATCAGGAAACTCCAAGAATCTTGCTAAGATATAAGCAACAGGAGTAAGCTTCCACTCCATGGTGGTCTTGAGCCAAGGTCAAGGTTACACGTCAAAAAGTCAATATCCATTCATTGTTTCTGGCTCTGGCTGAAGCTTTGACATCCAAAGACTTGAATCCATCTAGAGAATAGAATCAGATCAGCCCCTGGAAAGACAGCCCCAGAGATTCAGAGAGGCTGAATGCTTTGTTAGAAAACACTCAGTCAATGATGACAGAGAATTCCATCACCACTTCTCTTCTCCACACTCCTGTCTCTGGTCTGACCCAAATGAAAGAGCAAGAATGAGTCTCATTAAAATATGATCCCTGACTCACACACAGTCTTCCCATATCTACAGTTCCAGGGTAGGTAAGTCTGAGTGAAACCCACTTCCCAAGGATGCCTTGCTCAAACTATAACCCTAAGAATGGAATTGCCAAACCCTTGACTTCCTGCCTCACCACCCATCACCTACCTTCATGGAACCATCTTCCAACCATGCACGGTATAGTCAGATCAACCCAGCAGCCTGGCTTTCTTCACACTTGCTGCAGTTCCAAAGAGTTGTAAACAATATGTCATAGAGTCCCATTCCTTGACCCTAGCCTCTATCTGACCCATCCCAACATCATAAATTCTCCTTCTGTCCTTCAGCAATCTGATTTGAGTCTGCCCCAAAGTCTACCTACAACCTTTCCAGGAGTTAAACTTCTACCTTAAGAATCATCTAAGACTGTTAGAGCTGGAGGGAGCCTTGGAGACCAACTTCTCCAACTCCATCACTTGATAAATGAGAAAACTAAGATCCACGGGTGTGAAGTGACTTGTCCAGGGTCTCACACAGATCTTTGGTAGTGGGTGTGGGCTAGAATCCAGGTCCTCTAATTCCCAAAGCACAGGGAGTTTGAATCACATTATGAGAAGATGAAATTATTGCCCAAGACCCTACTTGGCCTCCACTTCCATGTCCCTGGGGCCATTTGCAAGTGAAGACATGTGTCTGGTGAGCCTTGGTCAGCTGTTTTATTTTATTTCATTTCATTTTAAAGCATCAGGCAGAGATGATTATGGCGCTGACCTAGATGGCATGCCTATATTGCAGTCACCTCACAAAGAAAGGTAAGGCACATTGAAGGGACGTCTGTGCAAACTGCCTCATTAAAGAGCAAAATGGCAAAGGGGAGCCTATGAACACCTTGGTTCTATCTTGCAACAATCGTGTGATTAATCCAGGTCACTCCCTGATGCTTCTTTTCAGACATTCAAACCACTCATTGTCTGCAGCCTTTTGCTCAAGCCCCGAGCAACAGAAATCCCACGCTCACTCCATCTCCAAGTCTGCTGGGAAGAGTCTGTGTGGGTCTGGCAGGCTGTTCTGAGTGAAATGAGCACTGGGCTGAGAGCCCAGGACACCTGGGTTTATTTGTCACTCACTGAGTGACCTTGCGCAAGTGGGTTCACATCTCTGCCTTTCGTCTGCGTGGGAGAGTTGAGTTGAAGATAGGGAAGTAAAGAAAACAAACTCCCTGGGTGACTTCCTATGGAAGGAGTCTGTAACGTTGACTGGTACCAATATCACTTCTCTGCTTGCGTTTAGGGCAGAGTGAGAGTATGGGATGCTCATGGCTCCTGAACATCCCCTGTGTGCCAAGCACTGTGCTGGGGCTGGCACCAGCCCCTGACATGGATCACGTAAGCCCCAGACGTGGAGACAGGGATCAGAAATGTGAAGTTGCTCATCCAAAGCAACACAGCTGGTGCACAATAGTGCCTGGATTTAAATATGTTGCCCTGACACACACAAAAAAACCTAACTCTTCTTAACATTTTGGGATCACACTGCCTTCAATAAAAGAGGAGCTCACATTACCGAAAGATAGCGGGAGGAGGGTCGAATGCAGAGTTGAGAGAGAAAGAGACATAGGCCCAAGGATACAAATTCAAACGTCAACAGAGTCGAGAAGTTTCAGTAGATGAGTGATGAGGACAGGAAGATAAATGGTAGTCTGGTTGCTTCCTCTAAAGAACCACAAAGATTCAAGTCCAGTAAAGTATGGTAATGAAGGAATTCAGGCCCTGGGCTGCCAGATATTTTTTTTTTTTCTCTTTTTTGAGAGGAGGCTGAAATCCAGCTTTTTATGTAACATCTCCTATTTACATATATGGCACCTAACTCACAAAAACTCCAAACACCATGCAGGCCAAATAATATAAGGCCATACCCAGATTCAACCAGTCTGCAAACTCTGGACATTCAGAATAATATCCTCACCGTAGGAGTGAGAGAGACTGAGATATTTCACTTTGGGACTCTGGTAAGGCCTCCTCTTTGGATTCCTTTTTTTTTTTTTTTTAGAGAAAATGAAGTTTCTGGAATATTTAGAGCTAGGGCACTGTGATTAAACCAACCCCGCTAAATTGCTAGAGCTCTTACCAGCAATTCTCTTCTCTCTTGGGGAACGGGGGAGCCGTACATACACTGCACTAACGCCAGCAAGAGCACCCTTTTTTTCTAATAAGCAACAAATTATTTGAGGGGACTTGGTTGAGAACTAGTTCTGCCCCTATAGTTAAATCCAATTATACCATAATTACAAGGAGTCTGCACACATCAGAGCTTAGCTGGAAAAGAATAGGAACACCGCAATTCTTCAAAACGTTGGCCAGAGGTAAACCTATAATTTCACCTACAGTTGTCCTGGGGGAACCTTCATGGGAAAGAAGGCGCACATAGCTCCTGGTTTTAAATCCAAGGACAAGCCAGTGAGTGGCTCTTCACCTCCGCAGTGAGTGGCGTTGGCGCTCTTGCTGATTCAGAAAGGGCGGGAGTAGGGAGATGTCTCCCATTCCTTTACAAATGGACAGAAAATAAGGGTGGGCTCATATTTCCAAGCACAAATACAATAAGCATTAAGCCTGTTGAGGAATAGGAAATTCTCATTTTAAAATCCTTACTACTCCCTACTTTTAATTTTTGTCTTGAGTAGAGCTGGGAAGGGGATGTCCAGATTTTTTAAATATTTAAATCAGAAACTACAAAAAAACACCTTTTATATGTATCTGTTATTCATTGCAAAAGAGCCTATGTACTTGTCCATTTTCCATTCTCCCGTGGACCCACGGTGCTCAGATTGAAGGAAGAAGTTAAATTGTTCCTGTTGGCTACAGTAGGAACAAGAGGCAGAAGAGCTTTACTAAAGCGTGGAAGGTTTGATATGTGCAATATCATAACTGAAAATTTTGTTAAATAATATTCTTTGGGTAAAAGTCCATGGACATGTCCATTCTTCTGTTGAAATCTTTTCGACTGCTTTATAAAACCTCAAGCTTTCGGAAGTGAACACCTAACGTAGTACCTGCTGGGTTTGTATATTCTCAAGGCTTCCCTGAGAACAGGGTTGATTTTGCAGCAGTCATATCATGCTGTAATTCCTCCCTAATCCCCATCTCATTTTTGTTACAGTATACGTGACTGAAAGGAAGGGAAGTTTTAGTGAATTCATCAAGCAGGTATTAAACCCTGATGTTGTGCAGGGCGTCGTGCTGGGTTCTGTGGGGAAGAGAGAAATGGCTGAGAAGCTGAAGATGCAATGGGAAAGGGGTGGAAAGACCCTGGCCTGAGGAATCCAAAAAACCTGTTTCCAAATGGAGACGCTAACTCTTACAGGTGGTGTTATCTCCTACTAGTTATTTACCCTCTACTTGCTCATCTGTAAGAAGTCTGTGCTGTGAGGACTGCAGGAGTGAAATATGAGAAAGACCCTGGCAGACTAACTGCAGGAGGGGACACTGAGGCACGGTAATGCACTCTGGCCACCTCTGCAGGTAGCAGGGAGCACGCCACAGCCACCTGCCCGCCACGGAGCAGAGCGGGAGGGAGGCCTGGGGCAGGAGTGTGGGCAGAGATCAGGAAACGGCAGGGAGAAGCCATCAGGATTGGGTAGAGTCTCAGATGAACGTTCTGGGTGGAGGGAAGATCGTAAGCAAAAGCACAGAGCGAAGAAACACGTGGATTGCGGGTATCTCTGGGGAACAGAAGGCAGCCCTGGGAGAGTGGAGTTTGGGCTGTGGGGCTGGAACCAGAGCCCCGCCGGGGACCGCAGCAATCCCATGCTGGACATCATTGAGGAGCAAAGTGGCAGCCAGCAAGTTGGCTGCAGGGAAACCTGGGCATTCCACACTACATGGAAAACCAGTGGAGGGGGAAGGTGCGGTCAGTTGTGCTGGTAACTGTCTTACAACTGGCTCTCAGGAACACCCTGATTTGTCGCATAGTATAAGCATTCCCACCACGGTTGCTTTCAAGCTACCAACATGTTTACTAATCGGATGGCAAGCTATTTCCTGAAATTTTAACAATTGGCTCTCACCAGGTATTAGCCAGCTACAGTCTGCTTCTTGGTTGGGCTGAGTAAAATCAGAGAATCTCAACCAGGTCTGCAGCACCCAACGCTGAACCCAGACACCAGCCACACCTGGCAGCTCGTGCATTAAAATTCTGCATTTTAACATTTTGGAATCTCAGGTGTGATAAACATTCACAACCATTGAGATGCTTTTCATAGTTACGGGGGAATGTTCCCACGCGCTATCCAGGCATTACAACTATGCCCCTTTGACGGATGAGGAAACAGAGTGTTGGAGTCCACGTGATGGCCAAATTGCACAATCAGCAATTGCTGGTGTCTGGGCTCAAGCCTAAGTCTGTTGTCTCTAAGTCTGTTCTCCCCTCCATCACCTCTGACCCCAGAGGAGTCTCACTGCCCAACACCGTGATCAGTCCAGTTCAGTAGGAATGATGAGAGCCCCTTCCCTGGCTCCTCCCCATTCTAAGTGTCAAATGACACTAAATAGATTTAGGCCAAAGGTCCTCCTGACCTCCAGAAAGCAAATCTCAGTGTGAAGCCTGAAGCCAGGCCCTCTTTTTAGCCAGGACTGCCTCATCCTCCCGTCTAGCCCAGTGTCCCAAGCCCCAACTCCTCACGAGCCTCCCTCCTGGCCCGAGAGAGGATGGCAATCTCATCACCTCCAAACAATTTGTTCCAGTCCTGCTGCATGTTCCTGCTTATTAGATTGGAGGATCACCCCATTCCGCTGCAGTGACAGGGCTCCTCGGCCGCTTTATTGCTCTATTGCTCAGAACTGCTGAGCTCAGCACGAAGGCTCGCTTCTCCGGGACTCGAGCAAGATGGATGAGCTGGCACTCGCCAGCGTGTTCTGAGAGCAGAGACCTGTGTGTGCTGAGCCCCCAAATGATTCTCCAACTGAAGATCTGGTTTGTAATTGTTTTGTTTAAGGGCTGCAGGTATGAGAAGAGAGGCCCAAACTTGGCTTAGCTTCCCCTTCGAGCAGCTCACCATGTGTTTGTTAGGAACATTGCACAGAAACGTTTTGCAACCGTTCAATCCTCCCCTTCTTTTCCTACCTCAACCATTTTGCCCACGTAATCTCCCTTCTTTGACGATTAGGTAAGCCAGGCTAAAACACTCTGGCATTATAATTAACTTGAAACTAGCTGCGTGCACACACGGAAGCATGCATGAACACACACAAACACGCACACACACGTGCACACCAGCCGTCCCTTGTGCTGAGCCTGGTGGCTTCACAGCCTGCCTGTCTCCCTTTACCAGCTCAGTGGTCATTTTCTCCCCATTAAAACTTGCCCCTCTCCTGCCAATTTTCCCTCTTTATTTAGCAAACTCTAACTGGCAGCTCATGAAACATACAAAAAACGCGGGGAGGCAGCCAACAGAGATTGCCAAACTTGATTACCTGCGGAGACCCATCTCCCATGAGGAGTTTGGCAAAGTGGACTCCTTCAATCCCCTTGCATCCTTAACTCCAGACCCCCCAGCTGGTAAATCAGCATTTGCCCGGTGACCCAGAATGAAGCTTGCATTTTTTAAATCTTTTACTTAGGAAGAAGTCAACCCTGCCCATCCCTGCTCAGCCCTCCTGCCCCAAAGAAGTCTCCACATTGCATTCTCTCTTTTCTCCCGATGGCACATTTCCTCTTACATCTCAGCATTCAGTTGATGCCACCTCCTCGGTGAAGCCCTCCTGAGCTACAGGACAGGGGTATAGGCTCCTCCTTCCCAGCTCCTGCAGAGCCACCGCAGGGGCTACACGCGTCCCTGTTGCGGTACAGGTCACCACGGTGGCTCCCTCACCACAACCACTGGAAAGACTCTGTGTTCAAAGGTACAGCAACTGGTACATAGTAGGCACTCATGAAATAGTAAGTGAAGATATGAATTCGCAAATGACATCTTCTGTATTCCCCAAAGGCTTTGATTTTCCAAACTTTTCTAACGCAATTCTCCAAATCACGAGAGTCACGAGTCAAGGACTTAAGGTGCAAACTGTCTCTAGCTCAGTGTTTCTGAGTCTCCCTCTTGGTATTTAATAACAGGAACTGCTTCAGTGCATCAAAGCCTCTTCTGTTAAGAATGCTGCTCCCCCACCCCTCTGCCTTCCTAAGGTAGTATTTGGATGCGAATTTAGAAAGATGAAAACCCAAACACGCATTCTCAGTGGAGATGGAAGTCCCCCAGTCCCACAAGGCCTGTAGGCAACTTGGAGAGATCATCTGTGGTGCTTTATAGGCGCTGATAAATGCAGGGACTGGCCAGAGTGGCAGAGCTAAAGACAAAATGACTTTGCTTTCAAGTGCTGCAGTATCCCCTGGGCTCTCGCCTCTGTCTTCAGCAGGGGGAGGAGAGAAGAGGCGCTGGGAGGACTGGGTTAGGCCGGGGGGAAAAGGGGGCCGGGGAGAGGAGAATGTACACAGAGCAGGCTTCAACCTGCCTTGCTGCCCCTGCGCTCTGCAGAGAACAAGCCCAGCTCAGGAAATGGGGGCCTCCAACCCCTCCCCAGAAATAGAGGGGTGGGCACCCAGCTGTCAGGTCCCCAAGAGCAACAACACATCAGGTGTCAGCTCCTGAAAATCTGAGACAGGTTCCGATCCATATTGGAGGGGAGAGCAACAAGGCAAGTGAAGGGAGGGGTCCTTAAACCCAGACCCCAAGTCTCCCCAGCAGCAGAGGCTCAGACCTCCTCGGTCAGGCCTCTCTTCACCTTCACTCATTCAACAAATATTTACTGAGCACCTACTGTGTGCCAGGAACTTCTAGGTGCTAGGAATATCGGGCCTCCTTTTCTTTTCAGAAGCTCACAGTCCAGGAAAAGAGAAAGACTAGAATTTGATAACTGCAATAGGATGTGCTGTAGCAGTGTGCACAGATCGCAGAGGTTTTGTGCAGGGTAGGGGTGCGGCTTCAGGAAACAGTCCATTTACAGAGGCCTGGCTATTGAAGAACAACCCAAAAGCTAACTTCTGGCTGCACGGCACTTAATCTGAGCGAGTCAGCTAAAGAGCTACAACGAAGTGGGAGGGGAGGTGTATTCAAGGTGGGAAGAAGGGGCCTGGACTTGATTTATTGACTTAGGTTTAGGTCTCTGGCCCCACCTGTTCAGACAGGTGTTCTGCACTACCCGGTGGGAGCATGCACGGTCTGGGGGTAGGAGCTGACCCTGCGTCCTGGTCCTTCTACTTATTCCTTAGGTGGAGACTTTTTTGCCTCTCTTTTAGGCTGCATCAACTCTAGCTTCATCAGGGTTTGTGTATGTTGCCTGCCTGTGTCCTCTATGGTCTGTTTCTAAAAAGGTGCATCTGTGGGGAACTGGAGATACAAAAGGAAATTATTCCTAGTTCTACCCTCTGGGACCACAAAGAATAAACACAAACTTGAAAACAGCTATCATTTTCCAACCCCCTACACGCCCGAGTCATCACTTCTCTAGACTGAACACCCCCGTTTCCTAATCCCCTCCTCAACATGACCTATTTCCAAGCCCATGCACCATCTTGCTCACTTTTTTCTCATTTCAGATTTGTATTGACCCCTCCTAAAATGTGAAGCCCACAATTGAATGTAAATACCAGGTATAGTCTGATCAGTGCAGTGTAGAATAGGACTATCACCTCCCTTATTTTCCATCTCATGCTTCTAATAATGCAACCAAAGAGAGAATTTGTTCTTTAGACAGCCATATCACATCACTGAGTCCCATGAAGCGTACTATAAGCTGAAACCTAACAGGGTTTTTTTTTTCCATTTATTTTG
>VBSM01002937.1:9295330-9364252 GCA_008086735.1 Cheirogaleus medius
GAGGCCAGGAGTTTGAGGTTGCTGTGAGCTATGATGATACCACTGCACTCTAGCCTGAGCAACAGAGTCAGACTCTGTCTTTAAAAAAATAAAAAATAAAAAAAATAAAGGGCACCCTACCCCTTCAGGTGGTGGGCCCTGATGTCCCCAGCTGCTTCCTGGGGATGCACTGCCTCTCTGCATCAACTGTCCTTCCTGTCTCACCCCCAAGAGGCCAGCCCACTCCCAGTGCTGTGCAGGGGAGGCTCTGAACCCTTGGTGGCTTCTCTTTCAGTGTCCCTGGAAGAGATACCGGGGGGAAGTTGCAAAGTTGAACTTTGCAAATTGTAACCTAATGAATTTATAACCAGAATTTAGTCAAGAGAGACTTATACCTAACTCTCGTGCTTATCAAGTGTGATAACACTTTGGAGAGTTTGGAATCTTTTATCTGGCCTGTTTTCTCAAAAGCCCAAGGTGTGTCAGTGAGACATGGGGCTGGAGATTTGGGCAGAGGGAAGAACAGAGCCTTTCCAGGACTCAGAGATGCATGTGAGGACCAAAGATTTCTAACTATAGGGAACCCCTGGCTTGCGTTTGTTGAGGAGGAGGAGGAGAAATGAGGGTCAAGGGGCATACAATACATGAAAACAAAAAGTAAAGCCCAAGATTAGAAAAAGTGAGTACTGGAAACCACAAAGTGGGAGGGGAGGTGTATTCCAGGTGGGAGGAAAGGGCCTGGGCTTGATTTATTGACTTGGGCGTAGCCTTTGAATGGCCCACGGTTACAGTGGCTGCTCTTCCATGGAGATGGGAGGAAGCTCTGTGCCCACCCTCAACCACCCCACCCGGTGTCCTCCCCTCCCCTCTCTGCCCCCAAACACACTCAGGCAAGCACAGCGTCACCCTGGGAGAGTCTGGAGAACGCCTTGCAGAGACTTGGAACTAGAAAAGAAGGGGAAGGGAAGACATTGGGGCTTTGGCCTCTCAGCACAACTGTGGAACAAAGAGCCAGATGGAGAGAGACACAGGGGACAGGGGGCTTCCAGCAGAGCCACCCCATGCACCTCCCACGCCTGTAGACCCTGCACGCAAGCCAGTGAGTTCCCCCATCCCACAGAGCGGCCCCCTGGTCTGTGGTGAGTGAAAGTGAAGGGAAGAAAGAAAATAACTTAGGACAGGTGGTCTTCCTTTGCTGTGTCAGCTGGATACAGAGCGATTCCATTTTTCTGAACAAATTTCCGAGGTCAAAGATGAGCCCTGGAAGGGACAGAATGTGACCAGCAGGACTTGACGCTTATTTCCTGCCCTAGCTGCTCCTCTCCCCTCCTCCCCTCCTGGGGGCAGTCCCATTCCTCAGCTGTCACTCACTCTGCCTCTAGTCCCGCCCCGGCTTCTGGAAAACAGTTCAGACTTCTGGAGCCTCCACCCCCTCCAGACAAAGCCCGCGGGCCGCTCGCAAGACACGTCGGCGTCCCCAGCGTCTGTGTCCCCTCTCGCCCCGCCGGCACCCCTGCCCTCCCTCGCACCTCCGAACCCTGTGCCAGCTCCTTCCTCAGGGCTTCCTTCACTACAGGCCCTCTTTTCAGATTCAGCTCAAATGCCACCCTCTGTGGAACCTTCCCTGGATCTCACAGAGGAACGGTGACAGTTCCCTTTGGGGTGGGGGTGGGGGGACATCCGTGATGCTCTCCTCACTGGCCTGTTTCCATTTCTACTCACGCGATGGCCACTTGGGCTGGGAGCTGCGGAAGGACAAAGGCCATCTCTCCTCACCTGCTGCAGGGTGGACGCTCATGGAGTGAGGGAGTCAGCCAGTGAATGAATGAGTGAATGAATGAATGAATCACAGGAAGGAAGGGAGAGAAGGAGGAAGGAAGGGAGGGAAAAGGGCCCCAGAGTCTAGCACACAAGAGTGGGTGTGTCCTCTTGGCCCGGGACTTTGCTTCCCTCTCTGCATCACTAACCGGGAAAGGGAAGCCACGAGCCTCCGCCGGAAGCCACGCGCTCCACAGCTGAGGGAGGAACCCCTGTGCCTGAGACACTGGTCACATGGACTGTCTCCCTCCCCTCAGCCGAGGGAATATGTTTTGTTCTTTGCCCTTCCGCAGTGGAGCCTTTTCTTCCAGGGAGAGCGCTGCATAGTCCAGACAGGTGCCGGGCCTGCCAGACCCGGGGGAGGCAGCGTGGAGGTTTGTTGTATAGACCCAGGTCAAGTAGAATCTCAACCCTATACTGGCTGTGTGAACTCGAGACAGAATTCACCTTTCCAAACCTCTGTTCCCCAGTCTATTTGGTAAGAAGTTCCGATTAGCTGATTTCTAAAGAGATTGTGAGCAGGCAGCGTTCAGTTCTAGGAAGGGCTGCAGGACAGGACCGCACCCAGGTGTCCTACAGATTGGATTGTTGGTACCCCTGAAGAAGGGAGGAATCTACTTTTGCCACGCACCTGGGGATTTACCTTGGGAACAAATGGAAGTCAGGCCAAGATCCCAGTCAGAATGTGCCACATTTGGGGAGACTTCAACTTCCCTTGCCCTCCAGATGTGCACTTGGGAGGGAGAAGTGAGGAGAGGGAAGCAGAAAGGGGGAAGGGGGAAGGGCAGCGGGCAGGGAGGGGGCAGGCAGGGGCCTGGGTTGAGCAGGTGTGAAGGGGTGGGGTAGAAGAACCAAGTGTGCAAACCGACCTCTTTAACATTCCTAAGTTTCTAAGAAGCTTGCCCCTTCCTTCCACAATTCCTTTTGTCTCTTCCCAACTTCCCCCTCATACAATGTGGTCTTTTCCCCACCCTAGAAATGAAAGGGCAGCAGGCCGCTAAACCTTTGGATTATAAAAACCACTGGCTTCTCACAGCATTGCAGCAAACTCCTTTGTACTAAATGCCAGGATAAGCCACTGGCTGGGCCTCTGCTCTGACCCTCAGGCCTCTTTCTCAGCTCTGCCAGGGTGGGCTGGCCGATCTCTGCTGGATTCCTCAAGTGCATTGTGTGGGGACGGGAACCCAGGTCCCGGCTAAAAGCTCAAAAGGACCTGCATGCATGCACACACGTGCACACATGCGCATGCGCACAACCTCCTTGGGCCGAGATAAGATCTGAGCATTCCCCTCTCCCCCTTCCCCAGGTCTGTGGGACGCCAGAGCCTTCAGGGGCAAGGCTCAGATGACCTGCAGTGTCTCTCCATCTCTAGGATGACAGAGACCTCACCTCCCTGCCCTAGTGTTTACAGAACAAGAAGAAAATAAAGGTAGCTGTGCAGAAAGCCCTCTCCACTGTTGGCCCCAGGGGTGTGAGTTCTGCAAGGTGGGGCCAGCAGCCAGGCCCTCTCCCCATTGGTTGGGCTCAGCAGGTAACCTGAAGCTTTGCTGAGAGGTGCATAAATAAAGAGCTAAACTAGTACCACCTCCTTGAAATGCGCTGAGTCCCTCTTCCTTCCCTTGGAAAAACCAGTTTCTCTCTCTCTTTATTGTCTGTTACCAACCTCTATTCTAACAATCCAGCTGAATCCTCAGCTGCACTCTATAAACTCTCTCCTTTCCAGCTGCCTTCACTTACCTCTCCTTCAATCCCACTGTCCTCTGCTCTCATAGTCTTTTTTATGAAAGAGAGAAATGGATGATTCAGAACCTGCCCCCACCTTTCCATAGGAACCACTTCTGTCCTGCACAGGTCTGCTCGGCCGTGCATTTATACAGTAAGTGCTTCTCATCTCTTGTTCCCTATCCTCAAGCTGTAGGGGCAAAAGAACCTTCCAAGACTTGAAATTTTCTTCCTTGCTTTCATGCGCTTAACTCTCTAGCCATCCCTTTGTTCTGCATTATCTTATGACAAAAGACAGTTTATTATTTTGAACCAAACTCAAAGCTGAGCTCTGCTCTCTGAAGGCACAGACGCTCATACTTACAGGTGAGTCTGAAATCTCTGGATTTGGGGGGCTTTGGAACACCGAAGCCAAGTGGCCAGATCAGGGTTCTCACTGGGCAGGGAGAGAAGAGTGGGAAGAGCCATATTCAGTGGAAGTCAATCATCAACTTCCTCCTAGGTTAAAATAGCTCAACCTGCTGGTTTTCACCCAATCCTCAGCCACTTTTGTGTTTTCTTGAAGATTTCCAGCGATCCCAGGCAGTAAATCTTGCTGATAATGGGAATTGGGATGGTAAGGTGGCTGCCAAGCACTTAAGTACCAAGATTGCAGCTCTGTCCAATTTCATGGAGACTTACTCAACTAGAGGAACAGGGGAGTGATGATTTCTCAGTCCTGCGGTGCAGGGTGCAGCTATATGGGGAAATCCAGGTCCTGGTTCCATTCTTTGGTTCTCATGTTCAAGTTGGTTTTATTAGAAAGACGTTGGGGGCATGGTCCTGCAGGCAGCTGGGGCAGGAGAGCAGCCACTGGATGAACCTACTCTACAGCCAAGTGCAGGCATGGTCTGTTCTCTGACCAGCTCTGACACTGCAGCAGCCAAGGTGAAGGCCATTGGGGGATTAAGTTGGCAAAGGCCTGGTGGGCAGAAGAATCTTGAACTCTGGGTCTAGAGTGAGTCGAGTCTCCTGATGCAGGTTCTAGCTCTAGTGCTTTCTTGTCTCTGCCTTGTAGTAGCTGCTGTCTGCAGGGCAAGGGGACAGTGGGACAGGAAGGGCCTGCCTTTTCTGGGCTCTCTGACATCAATGCTACTTTCTGTTTGCAAGTCTTCTACAGACATTGTCATCTCTCAAGTGTCCACCCCAGAGGGTAAGGACCCTGTACGGGGGTGAGGCTCTCTGCACACTCCAGAGTGAGGAATTGAAGGATCTGGTGGAGCAGACACGTTGGGAGGGTAAGAGTGGGGGAAAGAGTGTCTGGAGGGAGAAGATTTGACCCGTTTGCTCTCTGAGTTGAGCTGCAATCTAAAGAGAAAGCAAAGAATCCTGCCATCTCAGCACGGTTTCCTCCCACCATCTCCTGCCATCATTTATTTATCAGAGTCAACAGACTAGCCTCTTTCTTCCCTTTGAGAAATGGGTCAAAGGCAGCGCAGGAGGATTATGTAGTCTAGATGATTCACAAGCAGGGCACATTTCTCTCTCAGTATTGAGAATTGTGTTTATAAAGCAGGCTGAGCAGGAGAGCATGGACCAGTCTTCTTCCCTTCATTACTCAGATCTCTGCCTCCCAACAAGCCTCGTGCTCCCCCTGACAAAGATCTCAGACCTAGAAAGGTGGGAGTCTTCCTTGGCACTAGCTAGAAACCCCTAAACCCATCTTTAAGGGCTTTTGCAGAGAGGCCCAGAGCCCAGGCAGCCGGATGCAGGGGGAGGAGTCCCATCGTGAGACACTGCCTCCCTGCATCGGGTCAGGACAAGCCCCAGGAAGAAAGTGTTCCAAACAATAAGGTAGACCTGCCCTAACCCACCCAGTCTGCATGTTGGTGCTGAGAACAGCCTTTTATGGGGCTTACACTGAGCCACAGACATGTCTGAACACAGCAAGGAAGAGGCCGGAGCAGCAGCTATGCTGATGGGCCTTTCTTTGAAGAGAGAGCAGAAAGCTCTCAGGTAGTTTGCATCCTCCCTGTTTAGCTCAAGCTCCGAAAGCCATGTCATCTCTCTTTCTTCCTCCCCATATCCCCCAGTCCCATGCCCAACAGAGAAGTTGCAGCATTTACAAGCAGATCTGGGGAGGGATGTGGGGCCTTCGGAGACTGGCCTTCCTAGATAAGTCTATAAGAGCGAGACCAAGGAGTCTCACTCTCCTTTGTCCACTTGCCCCCATGAATGGGCCTGGCTCCAGCCAGGAGAGCTGGTCCCTCCTGAGCTCCTCACCCACCTTTTCCTGATTTCGCACTTGCAAACAAGACTGCAAAGTGCCATTCCTACTCCTTGGATGGTGCCTTTTGGAGAGAAATGCCTGTACGGCTGCATTCTACCACGTTGGCAAGCAAGCTCAGAGTAGCTGGCCTTTTCTAGAGCAATTGCAGAACACCTGCCTTCCCCCTACCTTGTCTAGACAGGAGCAACCACACCGAGCACAGTTATGACACATACGGTGGGACACAGGCGAAGGGAGAGGATGACCAGCATCCCAACTAGGTAATCACAGAGGAGGGTCCCCAGGGACTTGTCTGTGATGGCTGCCTTGAGGGTGAGAAAGAGCCAAGCGTCCCCAGCCCTGCAGACCCATCTCCACCACTCAGCACCACCCATCTGTGCAGCGGGCAAGGCAAGGATGTCTTGGTGAGCTGGTTCTCTGCGGCCTCTCTGGACGATGTGGTCCTTGGGGAGGGGTCTGAGTACCCAGGTCCTTGACATCTCCCATGTCTGTGATTCAAGGATGC
The DNA here is from genome assembly GCA_008086735.1 of Cheirogaleus medius. NCBI lineage: Eukaryota > Metazoa > Chordata > Mammalia > Primates > Cheirogaleidae > Cheirogaleus > Cheirogaleus medius. The sequence goes on from VBSM01002937.1 coordinate 9,301,624, forward strand.
TGAAGGCGTTTGGCCAGGCAATAACCCAGTGTGCAGGGTTACTGCCGGGGTTGGCATGCGTCCCTGCCCTCTGAGAAAAAGATCCCCAGACAATCCATGTGCTTCTCTTGTCCTTCATTCCACCGGAGTCTGTCTCATACCCAACCAGATTTCAGTGGAGTGAAGTTCAGGAGGCATGGAGCTGACGACGACCGTGCTACTGCAGCAGCAAGCAGCCAGAGCGACTCTGACTTAGAAACAGAAACACCCAGGGAGAAACGTGGTCGGTGAAGGAGACTCCTGGAGCCCACGTCCTTCCACAGAGGGGACGGGCGATGGGCACGTTGGAAAAAGCATCACACATGGGAACCACTCCGTCTCTCTTTTCTAAAATCAATGCTATGAAAATGTGCATTCTGTATAACTTGTAAAAATTAAAATTTACCTGTCTACTGAAAGCCTCTGTGATTCATGCTGTTGAAACCAACCCCTGGCCTTTTAAGACACCTCCTCTTTAGGCTGAAATTGAGATGTGAACTTGAAGAATCCGACACTGGCTTCCTCTCTCCTTGGGGTCCCTGGGCAGGTGGCTGGGACTCTATCTGCAATCAGCAAGGAGCCCTGTCGCCCTCAGACTCCCCACAGAGCAAGCAGGACCTGCAGAATGGGGTAACAAACTCTATTAAGATTTTTTATATTGTAATAAAATAAATGTAAATAAGATTTAAGTGAAGGCAGATTGCAGATATTTCACACGCTATACAAGATATAGCTCATACTAGGGGTGTAAATTCTGCAAAGGTTAATGCAGTTAAACATATTTGACACATAAAAATGTCAGATCCAACATTAATCATTCACCAATTGTAATTGCCTTTATACGGGTCTCTTCTCCCCCAAGACATATGCTTAAAACACCAGGCTCAGAAATCTGGGAGGAAAAAAACAAATAATACTTCCCAGCCGTCAGGGTCTATGATTTGCTTTGATAGATTTAGCACTGATTTCATTGGCTTTACAATTCTGTGTGTATGTGTTGTTTTGTTTTTTGGGGGGGTTTTTTTTTTAATTCCAGGTCTGTCCTTTAGAAAAGGAGAAGGTTCTGAAACAAAAATGACCCCTGAGTCCAAAGGAAGTCCCACCCTGTTATGAAGGAGATACCAAGCCCAAGCCTTTTTTTTAAAATTTCCCCCTTCCTCAGATAAAGGGGTCTCCTTTAAGGAGCCAGTCTGGCTAAAGAGGCAAACTCTGAACAAAGCCTGGCTCTGACATGCCTTCAGAAAAACCGGTTTTCACCTCCAGAATGTGCCCCAGGCAGCAAAACTCAACTGCTCCCCTCTATTGAGTGGTGTTTTCTTAGGGGCCCACTACGGGAGATTCCAGCTTTGCAGATGGATGCCTGTCACTTGAGTATACAAGCCTTGTCCCCCAGCCAGTGACCTTTGAGACACAGGAGGGTGGGGTGGGGGCTTCTCCTCCCCTTCCCCCAGCCCCTCCCTGGGGTTGGCCCTGAGGAATGAAGGGCCCCAGAGGGATAGCAGGAACTAAGAGGAGTAAGCATTCCTCCAAAGTCTATTCCTGTGCAAGTTAATACAGATTTAAAACCTAATCCCTGTCACCCCCACCCCTCCATTGTGAGGAGGCCAAGCCATAGGCATTTTTAAAAACATGATCACTCCTAAAACATTATAGAGTGAATCTAACTAGGGGTTGGTGGTGGTCAGAACATTGAGCTAATTAGCCAGCAAACACCTCCTAGTCAAGGTTCTAAAAGAAGCTCCAAGTTCAGAACAAAAAGAGCACAAAACAGACCTGATGTGGCATTGCCATTTTCAGCTTGGTTGGAGCCCTGGGACCCGGGGTCTTTTTAAAGGAATAAGTGCTTGTGTGTTTGTATGGCGCTTGCCTCAGGTGGGGACAGGGGCTCAAATGGCCAATAATGGTGACCAAAGGGTGGACTTTGAAACACCATCCAGGGCACCATGCCATGAGGACAAAAGGCTCTACCCAACACGCTGTTGGGTGCCCCCACGCCCTAAATCCCACGCAAACGCCGTCTTCACAACAGAGACGCGGAGCTCTGTGTTTCTGGCACCCGGGTCTGAGCTGCCCGCTTCCTCCCACCCATGCAGCACAGATTGTTTATTCCCCCTTGCGGAAAGAGAAAACCCTGAGCCTGGCCCGGAGCAGCTTGCCGGGGAAGCCGGTGTGTGCCGAGAGCTGGAGCAAGCTGCCCATCCATCTTCCCCGTCCAACCCCGACTCTTTTATGTCTCGCGTCTTCATTGCAAAGTGTGGCTCGCCAAAAACACAACACAGAGAAAATGGTTTCATCAACATTCCCTTGCAACAACAACAAAGAAATAATATTAGCCTGCTTTCATAATTCACCATCTTTTATTGAGGCAAAAGGCAAATATCATCGAGCCAAACCTGAATAGACAAATACATACCACCACTGGTAATTTAATATTTTGTGCTAATGGTATACACTATAGATACAACCCAAGAGGAGTGAATTACGATCCTATCAATAATGCATCGCATCCGGGCTCCGGTTTCCCAGTACACAAGAAAATGTGTATTGGCAATGGCTCTCGGAATATTAAAAGCCACGCATATAATGAGGCAGTGGGCACAGAAGCTACAAACTCCCACAAGACTGTGTTCTGGTCTTTGTTATCGAGGTCTTTTATGGCGGAAATAGCCCACATTGAAGCTTCTAAAGCTGATGTTAAATGGAAATGTCCCATTGGCATTCTCAGCAGATCTCTGGGCGAAGCTTCAATCACAAAATAACCCACAATCAGGGCCCCGGTTTGCAGACGGCTTGGAGCACTGCATCTATTTAGACACCTTAGGTCTAGGGTAGGTGCCCAGGGTCTCCTGGGGTGACCTATGATGATGGACAGGCAACTCCAGAGAGCCCTAATGCAGCTACCAACATCTGAAAGAATCATGTGACTTCAGAGCAGCCTCCCTGACTTATGTGTGCTCCTCGAAAAGAAAGGGAGAAGGAAGGGAGGGAGGAAAGCAGGACCCACGACAGGCAAGGAACCAACACCTGCACAGGATGAGAGATTTGTTTTGGAATTTAAATATTCCAGTTACTAAAATTTTGTCAGTGGATCCAATCCCCTTACTCTGCCCCGCAGGAGAAGCAAATGATATCTGAGAACGGGGAGGAAGTATTTCTGCCACCGTCATGTTAATAACATGGATGAATGAGGTTCATGTGTGCAGGAGGCTAGCTAGTGCCACGGCCACCACGGCTGCAGCTCTGACTGCCCCTGCTTCAGGGAAGGGGAGGGAAGGAAGGGTGTCAGGGGCTCTCTAAGGCAAAAGGAGGGCATGCAGATGGCAGCCCCAGCCTCGAGCTCAGAGATGCAAAGCCCTGGCCAAACACCAGGTCACTAGTGGAAATAAAAGCTTCCTAAATTGCAGAGATCTGACCAGGCTTTCTGGAGAGAGACACCTATGCATCAAAGAAAAGCAGTGCTAGAAATTCCCTTTGTCTGGAGACAAAAAGCAGCATCTGAGAGTCTTGTCATAGCCTCCGTCCCTCCCCCCACAATCCCTCCACCACCCCCTTCATATCCTCTTTCCCCAGTGGAGGGGTGAAGAAGGCCAGGCTGGCTGCCTTCGGTCACTTAGATAGCAGGGATAGTGGGACACCTGGTGGGCAGAAAGGGAATCACACCCACATGCGACTTCGCCATCACTGCCCAGGTCTGAGGACACCTGTGTGTGCTGAGATCCCGGGAAATAACAAGGTAAGCATCTCCCCAAGGGATGTGATATCGAAGTGTACTTTAAATACAGTAGCAATTGGGTAAATGCTGACCTCAAAATTTCTGCTACTTTCAACTGTATTTGGGAGGAGATTGGTGGCTAAGAATAAAAATGAGTAAATAGAACCCATAGATAAACAAATATACGCTATGATTTTCAATGCAACTCCATCATTATTTAAAGTTTACTTGAAGTCATATTGAAATTAGATACCATCCCAGTGGACTCAACAAGCCAAACAGCTGGAAGAAGTTTCCCAAAGTTAATCCACAGCTGAGAAACTCTCGCGGAAGGTAATCAAACATTGCCTGCTCAAGGTGAATACTGAGGAGGTCCTTGTTTTCGCCCAGGAGGTTGCCAGCAGCAGCCTGAAGTTTCCGAGTCAGCGTGTAAAGTGGTTAAGAGGGGTCAAATTGGATCTGGTGCCAATTTGATCCAGCATGGGACCTTGGGCCAGCCACTTAACCTAAGACCCAATTTCCTTATCTGTCAGAAATAATGACAATAATGGCAAGTAAGCACTTACCAATGCCAGGCGCTGCGTGCTTTGTGCATATTAAATCACTTAATGCTCCCAGCCATTATAAAGTATGACTGATATTTCAGCTTTGTGGGTGAGAGAGGGTAAGGGAGTGGCCCAAGGTCACGCAGCTTGTGACTGGCAGAGCTGAGAGCCACCAAATCTGGGCTCTCTGGCTCTGGAATTTGCACCTGGGACTCTACCCTATTTCTTCATGTTGGTGTTAGGATTAGGTAAGATAATGCATGCAGAGAGTTAGTTAGCAAGTGCCTTGTAGATTCTATGCACTCAAAAATATTGTTTTTATAATCTCAGGATCAAGTAAGAGTATCTTCGAGAAGCTTGTCTAGTGATCACTCAACTGGAATAAGTAACCATATGCACATCTTTGGCTGCTGGAAACCCAGCATTAAATTTACTGTGCAATTTAATCACAACCGCTATCAACCTTAGCTTCTAGGACAATTATCTCTTCTTCCCACTCCCTCCCTTTAGGTGAGTTTCGTCGTTTAGCTTTACGTTCGGTGTACATGTCAGAGTGTAGGAGCCTGGAGGGCTTTTCTTTTTGCAAAATAGGCATGGCACAAATACGAAATAACAATTTTTCCAGGATAAATGCCATTTCAAATTTCTACTCTACTCTTCCAGGGGCAGATAGAAAGTCCTACTGAAAACCAAAAAACAAACAAAACAACAACAACAAAAAAAAAAAACAGTGAAGAGCTAATAAAGAAAAGAAGTTTTGAGCTCACGAGAAAGTAGAACAATCACGAGAAATCAAGCGAGAAATAGCTAACAGATGATGGGGGGAGGCTGAAGAGACGTTTCTGTGGCTTGGGTGCTGAGCTCAGCAACGGAGGGACGTGTAGGTCCCATGGAAGAGGTTTCCAAAGTTGGGGCAGCTGCAACACCAGGAGCGCCATCCCCAGGTTGGAGGTCATTCATTCCCCAAGACCTTTCAGAGGTGGGAGTGGGGACGGTTATGCCACTCGGACCCCTCAGACACCTGGCTTCCTATCGCCACTCTCCTCTAAGTATCCAGCTGATTTTAAAGCATGAAGATCGTGGCTGGAGAATGCTCACCCGGTAGCTGCCAGCACCAAGAAGATTCTCACCTGCAACTGGACAAAGAGCAGGCTGCAGAAGAAACTAAACCGTCTTGCAGAATGAGTTCCCTTTGTCTCATTACCTTAGCCCGTGGCCGTCTGCCTTCTGTAAAGAAAGAGCCTGGAACAAAGAAAATGCTCCTTTTAATAACAGACCTGTATCAATTACATGTCATTACTACGCCACGATGGCACATAGCATTATAATCCAACTGTTAATGGCCTCACCTCAGAAGCCCACATCACTCCCCTCTGCCCTCCTAAGGACCGGGCTTTTAGCTGAGTCGCTTTATCTGCTGCAATTAGACCCAGGCTCCCTCCTTCCTGAGTCAAGCCCCTGCCAGCAATGGCAGCAACTCCCTTATGCCCCTCCAAGGCGGCTCGATTAAGCATTTCCTGCCACTGGGAGCTAATGCTGAAAGTCATTATGGATTAACTAATTGGCAGTGCTTCTTTAACTTTAATGTGCATGAAGGTCACCTGGGAATCTTGTAGAAATGCACATTCTGACTCAGCAGATGTGGGGTGGGGCCTGGGAGTCAGCATGTTGGACAAGCTCCCACGTGAAGCTGCTGTGTCCCTGGACCACACTGAATAGCAAAGGGCTAGAGTGCTCTAGAGTCAAAGCCTCCTTCCCCTGCGCTGCTCCTGAGTCCAGCACGGGGCTGGGCCCCACGTCTCCGCTTGGCGTGCCTCCTTTTCCTCTGGCTTTTCTTTCAAGTGATTGGTGTCTTTGCCACTCTAGGGAGACAAGAGAGGCCCAGTGAGCAGAAGGGTGGATTTGGCTTGTCGTGGCAGCCAAAGTGCTGATATAAGACAAAGAAGTTGGGAACTTTTCTGAACATGAAAATGGCCAGGTGATTCCTATTCAGAGAACACCCAGCAGTTAAGAATATTAATAATACCCCAAGACCTCATCTAGGAGGTTGATTATTTAGAAATGACATTTTTGTGACCCAGGAACTAAGATGAAGCAACTTCAAGTAGCTCAGCCAGTGACCACCAATCTAGGACCAGTAACCATGAGTATACTTTGGCTGCCAGAACACTCAGAGCGAAACTTAGCAGGCAATTTTCAAGATTTGGGAAGGAAGAAGTTAAGTAATTTACCAAAGATAAAATTCTGGGCCAGAACCCTGAACGGACCCAGTTCTTCTGCCTCTTGGTCTAGTGGTATTGTCAACAAGCCACTCTCTTGCTGTGCTAAAAAGTTGCTCCTCTCTTGCTGACTTAACCATGTGGACTTGTTCTCACCCTAAAACTCAGTGCTTCAGTTCCTTTTTTTATTTTTTTTTTAGAATGGGATCTGTAGAGCTGATAAAATTCAAAAATTAAATATCCAATATAAATATATGTTTATAAAAGTATATCCATAATGTTTAACTACTTTTTCAATGTTTTCTAGATAAATGAACATGATATGTTAGGTAGACAGTGAAAGACCTCCAGCTCTCCTAGGGACAAAGTGGGTGCCTTGCCTTGGTGATGGTTGAGCAATTGCCACACCTGGGGAAAAAGGACAAGGGCAGGTGCCCCACCTTGGTGCTGCCCCACCTTGATCCTGCCCTGAGCAATTGCCACACCTGGGGGAAGGAGGAATGCCCTAGAAATCTGCAAAAGAATGCAAGGAATTCCCCAGGCTACTGACCAGATAGCCCAGGCAGAAGAGGGTCTGGAAAATGACCTAGAGTAACCTAAGGCTAATAATCATGCCATTAACTGTCCATCAAATGGTTCAACAGTGACATTTGAACCACAAGAAGGGCCCAATCCAGACAATATAAAATAAGACCCCAGACCATAACCAGGGCCTCTTATTATGACAAGGGGCCCATTCATCAAATGTGGTGAATGTGTCTTACTCTTGCTCTATAAACCGATCTTGCTCACCCTCAATAAACTTTGTTTCATGCTGACCTTGCCATCATTGTATCTGGTCATTCTTTGGCCAAGAGCACACCAAGAACTGAGAACAGACTGCCAAACTGACAGATAGATAAATGAATATTCCAAGCAGTAATGTTGGATCAGAAAGTCAGTGACTGGTTAGAAAGAACTTAAGCAGACAGTTTTGGGCTCAAATCCAGGGTCTGTGGCCTTAGGCAAAACAGTAAACTAATCTGTGCTTCAGTTTATAAAATGTTACTAAGCAAAACATAATCCCTACCTTTCAAAGCCATTGTAGGCACAAAAAGTGCTCTGTGAATGATAAATAAGAAAATAATTCTTTTTATGCATCTCAGTGGCCGTAGGATACCGAAGGGGAAGAGCACATGCCCCCCTCCCCCGCCAAGTATGCCAATTTGGCATAAGGATTATTTTTAGTTGAAGGTAAGTGAGAAACAGCAGATACAGGAAAAGCTCTTTTCCCCTCCCCTTAACTGCCTAAAAGTAGCATAAATTTTCCTTTTATAAAGGTAAATTTCCATTTGTAAAGTCATCTCCTTCTCCTGTATTAGGAAGGGAAGTGTTCTAGAGGCAACTCTTAGCACCTGAGATGACTTATCTGCATAGCAAACCTTACTAAAAACAGCTCTTATTTACCATATATTTCCTAGTCACTTTCCCACAACTTATCCCCTCCCCCAGTAGCCCAAAATCCCCTTTCCTTTTTCTAGCTAATTCTCCGTACTTTATCACCCTTTGTTAAGATAGTATATAAACCCGAAATTCTAACCTCCTCCTTGAGTCACATTTCTTTGTGAACTCCTATGCATATCTACTTAATTAAGTTTTTCTTATCCCTTTTGTTATTCTGCATTATATAAGTTTGATTTGCAGGCCCCAGCCACTGAACCTAAGAGGGTAGATGAACGGTCTTTTTTTTTTTTTTCTCTCCCCTGCAAAACAGAGAACATGAAAGGCATCAGGACAAGAAAAGCTGAGGCAAAGCTGTGAGGTCATAGCCACAAGAAGATTAAAAGACACAAAAGGGCTAGGTCTCAACAAAGTAGAGGTCTAAAATCAAATGTTGTAATAGGCATCTGTGGATGTAGAAACTAAGGGCAAAATAAACAAAGTGTTCGTGGGTCCAAATGGATATTGGAGTTGTAGGTAGAAAGAGAGAAGACACACTGTGACCAAAAGTTAAAATAAAGTAGTGGTTCAGCAGATTAAACACACACAGTGCAGGAATTCAGGAAGATGCATTTCCCAGAATCAAGGTGAGGCAATGAATCAGAAAGCCAGCCAGGTTGGTGGGCAAGAAAAGCACCCACTATAAGAAACAAGTGACAGGAGGCTGAGAGTTGCTAGGGGCAAGTGTCTGGCCGAGGCAAGAGTTTCTCAATTCTTCCTATCAGGGCACAGAGAGCTCAAAGCCTGCAGATAAGGGGAGGGAAGTGATTGTGTCTGGATGGATTGCAAGAAGAGAAATGGGGAAGCAACTGACAACAGATTCTGACATAGCACCATTAGTATATTCCTGATCCACATTCATTTTGTCAAAAGATGCTTTTCAAAATTGAGTCTTTATTGAGCAGACATGTACCTAACTCTGATTTGAATAGGCAACATAGCTGCATACAAAATAAGAGGTTAGACTACCTGTTTTATACCGTCACTCTATATCTAAAAGCAAAGCCGTCTATTTTGTATTCATATACTGTGTTCTGGATAAACTGTCAGGTCCCGCTGCCAGATTTTTATGGATAATTAGAAGGTTGCAAGAAGCAGATGTTATGAAACTATCTGTGACTAGTCCTTAATGGTGGATGACAAGAACTCAGCACCATTTCTTAATTATATAAGACACAGTGAAAAGAATAAAAAAAAATAGAGAGAGAATATGTCAAAGCCTGACAAGGTATCAAATGGTTAATCACCCACATTGAACCTGAACATTTCTTTACTATGTAATTCAGAAGGCAGATCCCACCTCCCTTTAGCTAAATAATTTTATAAGGTGTGTGTTCTCCTGTGTTGCTTCATTTCAGGTTTTAATAATTGAAATATGAGCATAAATTAGGTGACTTTTCTGTTTAAAACTGCCCCAGCAAGAAAATTTGCATCTCATTAAATTTAGAAACAGTTTTGCTACATCAGATCCTATTCAGTGGGATAAGAGGAAGATTCAGGCCAGGTGCGGTGGCTCATGCCTGTTATCCAGCACACTGGGAGGCTGAGGTGGGAGGATTGTTTGAAGCCAGGAATTCAAGACCAGCCTGAGCAACATAGCTAGACCCCGTGTCTACAAAAAAGCTAAAAAAAATTTAGCCAGGTGTAGTGGCACACACCTGTAGTCTCAGCTACTTCCAAGTATCTGAGACAGGAGGATCGCTTAAGCCTAGGAGTTAGAGGTTGCAGCAAGTTATGATGAAGCCATTACATTCTAGTCTGCATGGCACAGCAAGATCCTCTTTCAAAAAAAAAAAAGAAAGAAAGAAAGAAAAAGGAAGATTCGGTGTCTTGGAAAACTGAGTTCTTGTTCCATGAAGATGATGACCACAGCTAATATATTTTAAGATCTTGCTCTGTATGTATAAGCTCATCACCACGCATCATCTCACGCAATACTCACAACAACTCTAAGAAATAGGTGGACGTTTCAATTAGCTCCATTTTACAGAAGAGGAAACTAATTAGAATAATAGATAACTAATTAGCTAACAACAACAACAACAAAAATAGCTATTACTCTAGGCAGTTATCAAATATTTACTATATCCACACAATGTACTTTGCACACATTATCTCGTTTAGCAGGACTATTGCCATAATTATTTTTATTTCCATTTAACAGAAGAGGACACTATGGTACGAAGAGATTAAAGAACTTGCCCAAGTGATTTTAAGTGGCAAAGTCAGAATTACGAATCTAGTCTGCCTGACTCTAAATATTGTACATGTAATCCCTAGGCTATATTGCCTCTTTTTGTCTATGCAATGGTTGTGGGCTGAATTGTGTTCTCCCAAAATTCATATGTTGATGTTCTAACCCCCAGTACCTCAGAATGTGAATGTATTTGGAGACAGGGCCCGCAGAGAGGTAATTAAGTTCAAATGAAGTCGTATGGGTGGGTGCCAATCCATCGTGACTGGTGCCCTTATAAGAAGAGAAGGTTAGGACACAGACACACACAGGGAGAAGACAGCCATCTAAATCCCTAGAGAGAGGCCTCAGAAGACACCAACCCTGCCAACACCTTGATCTTGTACTTGCAGCCTCCAGAACTATAAGAAAATAGATTTCTGATGTTTAAGCCATCCAGTCCGTGAGACTTTGCTTTGGTAGCTCTAGCAAGTTAGTATTTGCTAGAGGTCACTTAAACCTCTAAACTTAAGTGACCTTGTTTAAGTCTCTAGCTTCTGTATGTCTCAGTTTCTACAGCTAGATGATGTCTAAGGCACGTCCCAAGTACAGTGCCCCATGCATGCTGTGTGCTAAGCCACCCTACCAGACATTTCAGCAGGGGCTTTCTTCCCATGGCCCCAAGAGCTAACAATGCTCCTCACACTTCAATCTCTCCTGCTTTTCCCCCTCATTCTTTTGTTCTCCCTCAAGCTACTGGCAATATGGAAGGCCCAAGTCAGAAAGAGCACGGAGTGGCCCTGGAGCAAACATGAAGGTGACAGCCAGGTGGCGCAATCACAGTGGGAGACTCTAGGGCGGAGCTTCTTCTCCTACCTCTAAAACACCTGCCCAACTATTCAACCACTATTTGTAAATTTGCTTATATTTATATAATTATTTATGAATTTTTATTTATTACGTATAAATTACCCACAGTATACTAAGCACTGTACTGAGTGCTGAGATACAATGTCAAAAAAAAAACAACCCACTTCTTGAGTATACAACGTAAGGGGGAAGCAGATGGTCATCAAATAATTGCACTATTTCTTGAATATGTAATTGAAAACAAAAATAAATACTCTGAAGGGGAGGAGTGGAATTCTTTGGACTTTTTATAGAACCTTTTGTTCTCAAATTAAAAGCGAGGCAAAAATGCCAATACTCCAGGAAGAGATAGCATATTGACTTCAGGTCACACCAAGCTATAAATGACTAAGTCAGTCCTTTTGCTAGAGCTAAGCTTTATGAAGAACATGAAATAGCAGAGATAATGGGGTGCTGGAAGTGGGGGAAGAACATAGAAAAGAAATGGCAAAGAACTGAAGACAAATGTTTGCTGCTTCGTGATTTTGCCTGGGGCCAAACTGAGCTGTTCCACACTCCTGTTATGGTGAGTCATTAGCGGTTACCAAGTTCCTATTGAGAAGAGAAGAGAATATTAGAGCAGTAGGCTTTATAGAAAGATAGAAAAGTAACTTATAAATGAAAAATTCCCTCCTCTGCAATGTCAGGAAGCTTTCTCCTACATTGGGCAAACGTACACACCCAAGAATAATTGGGCAATGACGACACCTCTACTCCTTGTTTCCCAGCAGTAAAAACCAAATGCATCTCATTCTGCAGCAAACACAGTTTGAGAGCCTACCACGAGCCAGGCGTGGTGCTAGGGACTAGGGCTGGAAAGAAGAAGATGGCATGATTCCCTCCTCATCATCTAGAAGCTCACCATGGAAGGAGAAATTCTGTCTCATAAGCTGTCACTGCGCTACAGTGCAATGAACACAATGACAGAGGGTACAATACTAGCAGGAGAAGGGGACTTCAGACCCACGGTTCAAAGTCAGGTCAGAATGGAAAAAGGTCGATCAGGGAAATTTCCTGGCTGACAGCATTTTGAGCAAGACCCAAAACCACTGGTGAGCCACACCATAAATTATAACATTGAAGACAAGTACTCGACTTTACAGGCAGCAAGGAATGTGGATCGGTGGGGACAGGGACATTCCAATGACGGTAATAGTGGTAGAATTTGCAAGATCGGCCTTGCAGTAGAGTTTCCCAACAAGCAGACTATGAGATATAGATGTCATTTAACGATTGTTCATGGGATCAACACTTGTAGAAGACAGGAAGAAAACAGATTTGGGCAGAGGGAGAAGTTGAGATGTGATGCAGGCCTAATGAAGGCCTCCGCAAACCCACAGAAAGTTCTGGAGCTCAGATGCCCCTTCAGAGTTATCCTGAGTTGAGGGTGAAGGGGCTGAGCCGTGATACCCCCACGATGATAAGTCATTGCCTGTGGGCTGTCCCTGGAAGAAGGCATGACTTCAGATGAGGTCATTTTCTCAAAGTGAGACAATTTCCCATATTAGCTGCCAGCTGGGGACGTCTTCCAGCAGCTGGGAGAATTGGTGCTCCATTCCTGAAAGGGGATCTAGGCAGCACAGCATAGCACACTCTGCAGTCCCCCTCTTGTGCCACCTGCATCCATTTCTCCACCTCAGCACTAGAAGCAGTTCCTCCAGGATTCTAGTGAGCCCGTCTTTTGGGAGGGAACTTGGAAGAAGAGAGTTAATGGGATAACCTACAGTCCCTACTGTGGCAATTGGCTTTGGAACTACAGCTGATATCACTGGCTCCCTCCTCTCACCCTCGGCTAGCACCTCTGCTGCTCTTAAGTGTCCTACTTGGTGGCATGAGCCACACCCTTGAGGGATCTGATCTTGGTTACTATGCCCTCCTCAGGTCAGGATTGCTGCACTTGCCCACTTCCTACTAAACTAGTTAAGAGAATATCAACAGATGCCCAGGCAGATCACCTGAGTGCCACCACGATTTCTCTCTGCCCCAGTGAGTAACAGCAACCCTGCCTCCTCCTGCTGGGAAACTCAGCTCAGCCAAACTGGTGACTCCCCTTCTTGTCTGCTGGTCCTTTGCACAAGGAGCCTGAAGCACCAGTGCAGTTATAATTCAGTGGGCTTCCTGCTGTGTCCCCTGGCAGTAGTATTTCCCCTTTGGAAGGTAGGGCTTCTACACATGCAGATCCCAGACTTGTGGGCGTGAGAAGCACATGTTCCCTGAGTGGCTCACTGGGAGCAGGGCTCTTGTTTTCATTATTTTGTTCCCATACTTACGAATTCTACCTGTTAGATGAATAGCACTGTATAAATTTTTTATTTAAAGTATATACTACTTGCAGAAGGATCATGCCCCATCTTCTGAGATGGTACTACTGATGTGCCTTGAATAAGTTATTCCATCACTTTACCAGGTCAGCAGCTTCTAGGTGGTACAGTATGATATGATCAGTAGATCCCTTGTTCAGGGGCTCACTAGCTCAACTCCTTTACTATAAAGGATGCTCTGTGGACTGACGTCATGTTATATGGGATCCCATGCCAGTAGATTAGAAACTCTGCATGCCCTGGATAGTGATGCTGGCTGTGATCCTATTGGCAGGAAAGGCAAATGCATATCTGGAATATGAATCTATTCATGTCAGAATAAAGTGCTGCCTCTTCCAAAGTGGAAGGGATCTAATGTAGTCAACTTGCCACCAAGTGGCCAGTTGGTCTCATTAAGGGATGGTGTTGAATCGTGGGCCCAGTGTTATTCTCAGCACATGTGATATTTTGATACATGCATACTATTCATGATGATCAAATCAGATATTTAGGATATTCATCACTTCCAACATTGATCATTTCTTTGTGCTGGGAACATTTCAAATCTCTTCCAGCTATTTTGAAATATAAAATATATTGTTTTCAGCTAGTTCATTACTGGTGTATAGAAACTCTACTGATTTTTGTATGTTGATTTTGTATCCTGCAACTTTACTGAATTTATTTATCAGTTCAAAGAGTTTCTTGGTAGAGTCTTTAGGTTTTTCTACATAAGATCATGTCATCTGCAAAGAGGAACAATTTGACTTCTTTTCCAATTTAGATGCCTTTTATTTCTTTCTCTTGCTTGATTGCTCTGGCTAAGATTTCCAGCACTACGTTGAATTCTCACTGGACTTTCTAAAAACTCTACAGTGCATCTTTTTCCAAAACTAGCACCTCTAATACTTTTGTGTCCACTTCATTGTATAGCCCATGTAGTAGGACCACTTGTACTGCAGCCTGGACTTGCTACAAAGCCCTTTCCTGTTCTCAGCACTATTCAAAGCTTATCACCTTTCATGTCACCTGGTACATGGGCTATATAATATCCCAAAGTGTGGAATATCTTCCTCCAGAATTTGAACAGGTATGGCATTTTCTTCTTCATGGTGGGAGGTGCAAAACACAATAAATTGACCTTCACTTTGGAGGGCACATCCTAGCAAGCTCTAATCCTGGACCCCTAAAAATTTTACTGATCTAAAGGGCCCCTAAAGTTTTGCAGAATTTATCTACTACTTTCTGGAGTGCACATGTTTTACCAAGTCCTCTAACACTCATCCAGTCTGATTGGCAGGATACCATCAATATAGAGGATCAGTATGATATTGCATGGGATGTCCAAATAACCCACGTCTCTTTGGACTATGTTATGACAGAGAATAGGGCAAAACTGTTAATATATATCAATGCCTGTACCGAGTGAATATAAATTGTTTCAGATTGTCTTTTTTAGTAGAGATGGAAAAGAACACATTTGCCAGTCAATACCTACACATAATTTGCTCAAGGCTGAGTTACTCTGCTGTAGTAAAAAGCAGTTGCGATTAGATTATCCACTTGGTTGAGTTTTTGATAATTCATTGTCATCCTACATAATCTGTCTATTTTTACAAAGGCCAGATTGGTGAAGTAAATGGAGGTGATGATGGATCTACTACCCCTACATCCTTTGGTTCTTTAAGACTAGCACTCACATCTGCCATTTCCACCTACTGGAGGGATATGCCAACTACCAAGTAGGTCTATTCCAATTATACATATAGGGACCGAAGAAATGGCCACTGGGTGGGACTGCAGACCTATTGAACCCACTCTGAGCCAGACCTGGGCCAAACCTCCATTTATTACCCAGCCTCTATATGTCTTCCCCGTATCAGCAAGGCAATGATGACTCTAGTTTCCAGGTATTTATGTCTGCTCAGATCTTGTGCCCAAGAGTTCGAGTATTTCCCTTTCCCTAGTGGAGTAAATGGCTGCCATTTCTGTGGGGAAGGACTGGTGGACTCCATACTGTGCACACTCACTATGGTAGTTAGAGTCATTCCTCCTGGGACCCAGCGTCCCCTTCAGTCAATGGATTGACTTGAAAACTAGCTCACATCTGAAAACTGAGAAAGGAATCATGATATTTTCTTGGAGTTACTGCTATCAGTCTCCTAATCAGGTATCCCTAATGTTTTTATTGTACAGATTAAACATTACTCTTGTTAGCTGCCTATATATTTTGCCCTTAGGGGTGCTGTGTTCTATTAACATCTCCATAACTCTCTGCAGGTCAAGAACCCTTGGATTCCATTGTAACCTTGTTGCTATTTATGATAATTGCACCCACCTGGCTTCCGACAATTAAGTGCTGCCAACTAGCCACTATTGTGACAGGGCATGATCACTACCCTTGCCATTAGCGATGCCATTTCCATGGCAGTATCTCCTACTGTCAGCCCTGGTCTACAGAGGACAACCGTGATCTTAGAGATGCTGGTGCCTCTCTCAACAGTGCCTTCCTTGTTGTGTTCTCCGGAACCTTCCACGAAACATAGTCATCTGATACATTTCCCAAGCTTATATGTTACATTTATAATAACATGTCCACTTCTCTGACCTTTTAATTCCTCCTTCCACTATTTACCATGTCAATTCTGGCATTTCTACCAAACTTAGTGTACCCACTTCCTCCAAAGCAATACCCTTTCCCGACTTGCTTAACTATTTTTATTTATTCACTGGATACTTATTGAGTTCTTAAAATGTGCCAGGCACTGTGCTAGGTGTTGGAGGTACAAAAAAACAGTAGAGTCCAGTTCCTACTGTTAATGTGTTACCAGTGTGGGCCCTTGGGCTCTCTATATAATAGACATTAACAAGAGGCCCAATGGGGGTCACTAGTAAGGCTTTATTGGGACTTATGTTCAAGCACAAGGGAGAAGCACAAAGGAAACAGTTCTCAGGCTCCTTGAGAGGAGTTTGGGGAGAGTTTTAAAGAGGCCTAAGTGAGAAAAGAGTGATGTGTAAACTATAGAGGTGGAGATTTCTTTGCATCTGCGCAGTTCTATTACATGTTTCTTTATGTGTCACGTGTCTCATTAGGTTTCTACCCCTGGGCATGATTTTCAGTATGAAAATGAGATTATAATAAGGAAAAAGTCAAGGTAAGGTCAGTGTGGGGGTCTGTTCTGGTTTGAGGTGGTTAGATCTGGATAGATCTGGTTTCTTTGCAGCCAAGTGTCTTATCAGTTTGCATCAGTGTCTGGGTTTAGCAGTCTTGAAAAACATGACTCTTGTAACAGACAGTTTAGCCCTTTCCTTATGTGGGTACAGGCTGAATTTTGGCGATTAGGAAACTATTTGTTTTAGCCCTCTGTAACTAATTAAGTCAGGTTATGTTGACTTCTGTGGTCAGGGATGAGGGACTTCTAGTCCCTATTCTGTCTCAAAAGAATTTGCAATCTAATTGAAAATGTGCGTGCTCCATCTAGATGAGACACAGTCATATGTCACTTAACGACAGGGATATGTTCTGAGAAATGAGTTATTAGGCGATTTCGTTGTGCAATTATCATGGAGCATACTTACATAGACCCAGACGGCATAGCCCACTACACACCTCTTAGGTATAACCTATTCCTCCTGGGCTACAGACCCGTACAGCATGTTACCGTACTGAATACTGCAGGCAACTGTAACACAATGGCAAGTGTTTGTGTATCTAAACATAGAAAAGATAATGTGATGTGTCACGACATTATGATGGCTACACAGCATTAGGCAATAGGAATTTTTCAGCTCAATTATGATGTTATGGGACCCCAGTCATCCATGCAACCCGTTGTTGACCGAAACATTGTTATATGGCGCATGATCGTAAGTAAAAATGAAAGCAGGGGACATAAGGTCATATTTTCTACTACTGTGTGTCCTACTGCACACAGCATGCGAAAAAAATAAATGAATAAATGTGAAAACAAATGAAGGAATACAAAACCTAGCTAACCTACTCAGACAATAATAGTACCATGTCCGTAAGTAAGGCACTGCCACCCTCAGGGTTACCGTGGTCTGTAGTTTCTACATTTTCCAGCTGATTGCTGGCTCTGTCTTGGGAGAGATCTGGTTTTACAACCTGTTCCCATGTGGCTATCAGGTACTGTGGCTGCTCTCTGTCCCTGTCACAGCCTCCAAACAGTGATGAGTAGAGAGTTTCAGATGTGGGCCTCCAGATTCTTTGCAAATACTTTTCCCTTTTCCTGGGTTATTCAAGGGGAACAATTGTCTTTTCTTTTTAAAGTTACCAACATTCCCCGCTCACATCACTATCAAGCTTTGAGAGACAGAACAGCTAAAAACTACTCACAGCAAATGGCCACTGATGAGTCAGAAACCCTTAAAAGCTGTAATCAGGGGGCAGTGCGGTGCATAATGCCCCATGGTTAGGCCAGCAAGAGTCACCTCCAGGAAGGATAACGATTATTCCATCTACTTGAATGCTGAGCGACACCCCCCAAGCACCTGGCTTCTTCTCATTAATTTACCTGTGACATGTTGCTACACTTAATTGCATTTGACAATTAGTAACATTTCAACACCTCTTTTAATGGAACAATTAAGAGAGTGCTTGTCTCAGTTGCAAGACAATATATGAGCTGATTTTTCAGAGGAAAAGAAAAAAAAAAAGACCAAACATAAAACCCCAGTGGTAATTCAGTTATAGACAGCTTCGAGGTAAGCCCTTTCCCTTTTGCATTTTGCAAGAATTATGTGCAAGCACGCCTTTTCGTGTTTGTTTGTTGCTTGGTTTCCCTGAATGAGCATTTCTCCACTAGACAGCTCCAGGCTGTCCGTGCAGCCACGTGATATTAATTATAAGGAAGAATGGATGCTAAGCAGTTGCTGTTACTCATTTCTCACTCGTGTTGTTGCATTGATTGCTTGGGAAAGCAGATGCCCCAAAGGCAATTCTCTGCACAGTCAACGTGCGCCCCGGGGAAGGCCTTGCAGAAGTCTCTGAGCATTTGTCCTGGCTTCCAGTTCCCTATAAGTCACAGACACGTGACAAAACGTGGCCTCTTTATTCTCCTTGGGGGTCCCTGAAAAAACTTAAATAACTGCTATTTTTATTACCCTACCCTCCCTAATTAGTAACAGAAAAATTATGCTGCTGTGTTATTACAAAACTCACCTCACAGCAATAGTTTACAAGTCTTTGTACTCACAAATAATTCAATATTGCCATTTTAGACGAGACTGCGAGCGATGTGTGCTTGAAGACTCATCTAATAAGAGCTGTGTGAGGTACAGAATTAAATATGTCGTTTCCAAAGGGTTGATGGATTTCATTCTCCAAAAGAATCATTTAGCAGAGCAGAAGGGATGGATCACTGAAGCGGTCTCTGTTAGAAAAATTCCCAAGAATATGACTGACCCTCTGGTTGAGGTTTCTGTCCTTGCTCAGTGCCCACTAAACTCAGGGTGGGTTCCGTGGCCCCCATGGCTCTACGCCAAACCACCTTTGCAGCCCCCTGCAATCATGGTTCTAGATGACCTGGAGATCCGCCACTTCCTGAAAGTGACCTGTGCTCCCCGCCACCCTGGCACCTGACTTCCATGCTGTTCCTCCTGCCTGTGATGCCTGTCTTTTCTGCTTGCCGCAAACCCACCCTTTCTTCAAGATACAGCGCATATAATCGTTCTCCATGAAACATCCTGGTTCGCTCAACCATTCTCTCTGACCCCTTTCCACACTCGGATGCTTCTTGTATCACTCATCATATATCACCGTGCCTTGCTAGCAGTGACACTGTAAACTTCTCTGAGGCCGGGAATCCTGGGTTATTCTTCTTTAATCCATACACTCCAGGGCAGTACATGCTCATTTGTATTATCAATAATAATTGTAACTGTTGGGTATCCTTCAATAAGCATTTGTCAACTTAAATTGCATCGAATTTTCAGATGTTGAATCTAATGTTTAAAAAATTATATTGGTTTGATGGATAATTTCCTTTTTAAACACTCACTCCCACCCACCACCCACCCCTGCCCCCCTAGAGGTAGAGGAGTACCTCTACCAGTGAGAGCCCAGGAAAAGCAAGGAAAGCCTTATATTAACATCCCTCCATCAGCTGAAGTTGGTGCATCATCCACTCCAGAGTGGCTGGGCATTTGTAACCCGAGTGCTGTCACATGTCCCCCAAGGGAGAGATACGATCAGAAAAGCAATAATGGCTTCGTAAGCTGGGATGGATGACCTCATCTCCCGGGTCACTAGGGCAACCATCTTCTGAAATCTACCACAGATTTATCATAATCCTTCCTCTTCCTTTCCACCCTGACACGAGTCCCTCTTCCCTTGCCCTACACACCGCAGCTTGCATCCAAGAGCCCCCGATTGGACTGTCTGAGAATCTAAACAGAACTTCCTCACTCCTCATCCCTCTCCTACGTCAGGAGGGCAGGGGATCACTGGTTCCAAAAGATGGGCTTGGTCCCCTCTTGCACTGAACATCCTCAACACCTCTACCCACCCCCCAACACCTCTACCCACCCCCCAACACCTCCATCCACCCCCCAACACCTCTACCCACCTCCCAACACCTCCACCCCCTCAACATGCACGCACGCCTGCACACACACACGCAAAGGGCTAACTGCACACGCTAATGCCACATCTTGCTAATTATATTACCCTTGCTGGTTATTATTAAGGTCTTGCTTTCAGGACATAGAGAGAACCAACCACATAATGATCAGGGAGACAAATGGAGCATATCACTGCAGCAACTGTGCAATGATAATGAGTTACATAAATCAAAAGTCGGGTAATTTACCTATCGGATGGAGCAGCGAAGAGGGATTTTCAGTTACTGTGATTGTTTAGTGATAGATTTTTTTTAATAACTCTTGTGCATAGATGTTCTGGAACTAGAGATTTGTTCCCCAGAGGAAGGCGTCAGAATGTTGTGCAGAGAATATGGCATGGTGTGTCAAGAGACGCTGGAGCTGATTTTAGCTCTGCCACCTTGGGGAAGGAAGCCAGCTCCCTTCTCTGGGCTTCAGATTCTTCGATGAAAGAGAAAGGGCTTTGCAGTCTTCAAGGCACCTTTTCTGAGATTTTGTGTTTTCCATACTCCTTAGACAAAATGTAGCAGGGCTCCTCTGCCTTCCACCTTGCAGAGTCAAGCTGCAGTATCCACGAGAGTGAGCCGGCCTCTGCCCACACACCCTCCAGGCCCCGCGTGTCCTCTGGTCCTTCCGCAAATAGAGAAATATCAGTTTTTCCTCACTCTGCGCACACTGCCTCGCCCCAGACTCTCAGCTAAATTGAGGAAGGGCATACATACGCCTTTTCCTCATTTTATACCTGGTTAAATGGTTTGTCTACACATGTAAGTGGGTGATGTCACACACGGTAATTTCGCTGAAGTTAGAGCACAAACTGTTTGCACTGTTTGCAACCTTTTTGTTTTGTCGGTGGTTTGTGGGTTAATATTTCAGAACTTTGAGATAAGTTACTATCTTTTGGAACCACGGGGTTTATAGTTCATTTTATTCCAATTTCCCAATGGACCCAACCTCAGGAAGTGAGATGTCCATTGAATCATACCCAGACTTGGGCAGAAGATGCCTCAGCAGCATCATTAGATACAAAGGGTTTGTCTGAGGCACCATGGCTAGGAATCTGTGCGTGTATGTGTGTCTACATGTATGTGTGCATATGCTATGTGTGTGTGTATCTGCACGTGTGTGTGTCTACATGTATGTGTGCATATGCTATGTGTGTGTGTATCTGCACTTGTGTGTATGTGTGTCTACATGTATGTGTGCATATGCTAGGTGTGTGTGTGTATATCTGCACGTGTGTGTGTGTGTGTGTGTGTGTGTAAAATGCAGTGTTGTCTTCTGGGTTAAGTCCCTGGATCAAGTGATGGTTATATTTTAAATAAATAGGGTGAAGATACCAAAAACCTCACCCCTTCCCCAAACCACTGGCCTCCATCTCCCTCTCCAAATAAGGATCCCTTCGCTTCAGCCACAGGGAGAAAATAATAATAATCTCCGCATGAAAAGAGACTCGCCAAGCACGAAGCAAGCTGGCACTGACTCCTTTAGAAATGAACAGATAAACAAACAAATGGGAGCTTGGAAGGAGGAGATGGTTTATGAATAAAACAATGTTTTATTAAGTTGCTATTAAATTTCAATTGAACAGTGCTTGGGATACATAGGCACAGACATATTCCTGAAACTAATTGGTTTTCCACATCTGCCTTGCTTCCTAATTGGACTAATTACTGCACTGTAGGATCATGTTCGTCGTAGTACAGAAAGCGAGAAACCTTGATTTACAGTGAGAAGAGCAGCAATTAGGGGGAATTAATTCATAAAGCAACATCTAAATAAATCATATTATGAGAAGACAGCAATGTAATTATTGTGACTGGTGGGTCCCTGGTGGGGGAACATCAAACTTAAACCTCAAACCAAGCTGCTAAATTCTCCCCGGATCAGTATAGTGTCTCCTATTTCATCAGGCATGTATTACCTATTCTTTAAGGCGCTGTCTAATTGAGGCGCTGTGTCAAAAACAATATGGCCCAACACTTCTCCTCTCTCGAGGCGGAGGAAAAAAACATCAAGTTCTCACCACCTCCTATTCGTCCTTTGTCAGAATTAAATATGAGCTCGGTTCGATGTGGGTAATGTGTTATGGCCGCAGTTTCAAAACGAGAGCCTTTGCAAACTTAAGTGTCATTATGAATCTTCTTTCGACATCTAGTGGCATTTTTGGGGGTTGTTGCTAACAGAGCTTATTAGTAGGAATAGCATGTTAAACTCCAGCGTTTCGGTAATTCCTCTCCCCTCGCTCTGAGCTAACAGGCTGAGGTCCTGCTTGGCTGAAAGGGGTCTGGAGGTCCCACAATATTCATAGCAATCCCTTCCCTTTGACAGTGGAGATTTCTTTTTGTTTTTGTGTGTGTGTTTGGGGGTTTTTTGTATTTTTTTGTTTTTGTTTTTGTCCTTCGTCCTGCCATTCACATTATACCTGGGAAGAACGTATCGTGAACAGCCCACAGAGTAAATCCTCTGAGTCTTAGCCTTCCCATCTGCTGTGGTTTGAATGTTTATGTCCCCGGAAAATTCACATGTTGAAACCTAACCCCCAGGGTGATGGCGTTAGGAAGTGAGGCCTTTGAGAGGCTAATAGACCATGAAGGCATCGCCTTCATGACTGGGATTAGTGGCTTTATAAGAGTGACCCCAGGGAGCTAGCCAGCTGGCCCCTTCCCCCATGTGAGAACACCATGAAAAGGTGCTGTTTATGAACCAGAAAGCAGTCTTCACCAGACACCGAGTATGCTGGCTCCTTGATTTTGGACTTGCAACCTCTGGAACCATAAGAAATTTATTTCTTTTATTTATAAGCTATCCAGTTTGTGGTATTTTGTTATTGCAGCCCAGTCTAAAACACTATCCATTCAATTTAGGGAGTTGGACTGCATTATTCTAATAGCCTCTTCTATCTCCAACATTCTAAACTCCCATCCAATAATCACCAAGTACTTTGACAATTTAAGACCTTTAACTCTAGCCTTCAACAGCTTTCTTCTCTATAACATAGGGATATGGGTTGGGAAGAAATGATAGTAATAAAAGCTAGGAGAGAAAGAAGGGTTAAAGAATTAAGAAAGAGCAGAGATGAGTAAAATTCAAAAAAAGGCAATTTTCTGAAGGGCAATAATCAAATTTTCATTTGAAAATTTCCTGAACTCCACATTAGATTTAGTTCTCATGATCCAAAAGTTATATGCAAAACAAGTGCAAAAGAATATAAGTATTTTACAAATGAACCAGTGGCCTCTATAAGTATTAATTATGCAACTCTAGATATTACATGAATTTGTGATTATCCAAACTTTGTAGAAACAATAAGGTCACATCTCCATGATATAAAGAGAACCAGTGAATTTGGAGAGTTCATTCAAATAACTGGCTGCTTAAGTAAAAGTTTTTTTTAAAAAATGGCAAACCAAGTTGATTCAGTAGCCATGTGTAGATAAAGCCTTCCAACAAGCAGGAATAAGAATGCATAAATGTCTGGAGAATTTGGATTTGGAACTTCCAGGCACAATTTTGGCTCTATCCATTCCCCAGACAACCTGTTCACTAAATGAACTAAATGATTCCTAGGCAAATCAATGAGAACTGAGACGTTTGAACAAACACATGCTTTTTAGTTCCTACTAGGCACTGCACCAGCCTGAAAGTGGGAAGGAGGATATGAGTGAGGGTGGGTGCAATGGGGAGAAATAAACTCAGAAAGCTCAGTAGAGGAAGAAAAAATATTTTCCCTCTACCCATCTTAGGTTCTCCAGCCACGGCCCTATAAATTGCACTAACTAAAGACAGATTAACAAGAGAAAAAGGTAGGGGAGGAAAAATAATTTTCTCTCTACCCTTCATAGTTCTTAGAACAGACCCCTGTAACAAAAGACAGATTAAGAAGAGAAAAACAAACAGAAGTGTATATATGGGAGATACCCAGAGAAATAAGTAAATCCCAAAGAGCTGGCTTTGAATTCTTCTGAAACAAAGCAAGAAGGGTGTAGGAAGAGGAAAAGCCTGGTCAAGAGTAAGGTTTTTTATGCAGATTTATGTCTATGCATTCTCCATTGTTAAGAATCCTGCTTCTCTTCCTGGTACAGAGAAGGCAATCCCCTTAGAAATGAAGATTTCCTTTATAGATTTACATTTCCTTTACAAAAGGGCAACTTCTACTCTGTTTCCAGAGCTTCTCCTGTGTCTGCAGTTTCCCAGAACAATCAGCCCAAAATAACCCTTATGCCAAAGAGGCATATTTTGAGGTGCTATGATCTAGTTTCCTACAAAACCAAATAGAAAGTTATTATGTGTATCATGCATACACACAGGAGTACCCAAAGATGAGCTGAAATTCTTGACATGGAATCTAAAAGCATAGTAAATAGTTCTTTTATTCCAACAACTTCTAGGGTAATTTTTGTATCTTGACAGTAACTGGACTATAATCTTAATAATAACAGGCTTAATAATAGGGCTTATAGGTTTTCACATTCACTACTCAATCCCCAATGAGGGACATATTGTTACTCTCCTAATTTTATAAAAAGGCAAAATTCCTTGATTAAGAGACAGAACTAGCAGGCGGTAGAGCTTGCATTGAAACCAAAATCTTCTGGCTCCAAATCTTGTTTTCTTTCCACTATACCACCCTCACTGGGTAACGTTGCGTTTTGGTGAATAGAAGACAGTCTCAATTAGATCTGTGATTTAGAAGGTGATTCTAGTGGCAGTGTAGCACATTATGTGCAGTGTCTCTGGGATCAAATTGCCTAGATTCAATCCTGAATAAAGAGATGTGCCTGAGTTTTTTCAGTGCTAAAGAATGTAGAATAATGCTTGGCACATCAGATGGGCTCGATAAATGTTGAGCATGATTATGAATTAAGGAATTTCTTAGAACCAAGAAAAGAGGCCCCTGCCCTGGGCCTCACAAGTTAGAAGTTCCCACTCTGGCCCATCTCCAGTGATGCTTCTATCTGTGGGGCAAAGTACATGGAGCCACGAGGACATGATCTCTCAAGTCTGTGTCCTTCCCTCCAAAGCACTGCCCAGTCAGTCCAAGATCCTGGAATTGCCTGCACACATGGCTCCAGGCCTGCTTCCATGGCACAAAAGCTTTTCTTCCCTGGTCCTTCATCCTAAGCGTAGACATTCCTTTTGGCATTTTCACCCCAGGCCTGGGGGTGGTTACAGCTTGGCTGCTTGTATGGAGTGTGAACAGATCTGACACATGCAAGCCCCTAATTCTCGCAACTATGTGCAAGTCCTCTTCTGTTATGGGATGGAGCTGGGGCTGGGAAGAGAAGGGGGTATGGACAATGGGCTAGGGGCCAGGAGACAGTGCTTCCCACCCTACCATATTCTGTCCTGTGACTCTGAGGAGTCCAAACATTTCACATTTGAATCTAGGCTTCCAGGTCATGATGATGGTATATTTGTTAAGGCAGAAGGCCAGAATGCAATCTGTTTAGTAAGTTTCTTTGGCTTGATTGATAACCTTTGAATATTTAGACATTCAGTGTTTGGATCTCCATTCATATTCTCACCCCTGGGCCTGGCAATCTTAGGGAAAAGGCAAAAGACAAGGAGCCTGGCTACAGAGCTCTTACAGGCACTGGGATGACAAAAGGGAAGCCAGATTTACAATTAAGGGCTTAAAAAGGAGAAACAGAAGTGAGAGACATTTCAGTAGTAAAAATGACAAACTCAGCCCCCAGCAGGATGAGGGGTTTGGAAATAGCCTCAGTGACATCTCAGACCTTTCTAGCTGGTTTTGTGGATACAGAAAGGCATGATGAGAATGAAGCAGGTTTGGGGGGAGGAACATAGTGAGTTTGGTTCTGTGCATGCTGTGTTTGAGGTGTCAGCAGGCTGTCCACATGGTGAGGACTGTGGCTAGAGTTGTAGATTTAGAAAATATTAAAGATGGGAGAAGAGGGCTGGGCAGCACTTCAAACTAAGAACAGCAACGAACATGCTGTACCAGTCAGGGTAAGCTGCAGTAACAAACAACCCCTAAATCTCAAGAGCTTACACTCCCAAAGGTCTATTTCTCACTCACACATGTACACTGTGGATCAGTGTGGCTCTGCCCATGTATCTTAGTCTATTTTAAGCTGCTATAACAGAATACCTGAGAGTGGGTACTTTATGAAGAACACAGGTTTATTTAGCTCACAGTTTGCAGGCTGGAAAGTTCAAGGGCATGGCACTGGCTTCTGGCAAGGGCTTTCCCTCCGTATCATAAAATGGCAGAAGATCAAAGGGGTAGCAAAGAATGCAGAAGGGCCAAATACAAAGGGTGTCCTCACTTTATAACAACCCACTCTCTCGGGAACTAGTCTATTCCTGGAAGAGTAAGAACTCATGCACTCCTGCAAGACAGCATTAATCTAGTCATGAGGGATCCATCCTCATGACCCAAACATGTCCCACTGGGCCCCACCACCCAACATGGTGACACTGGCAATGAAATGTCAACATGAGTTTTGGTGGGGACAAATCACATCCAAACTATCACACCACATTCTCTCTCCAGCACCCACGCAGGTGGAGGGACATGGCTGAGGGTGATAGGGAAAAGATAATATGGCTTTTATGCTTTGAATGTTTATGTTCCCTGCCAATACATTGAAATCCTAACTCCCAAGGTGATGGTATTAGGAGATAGGGGGTCTGGGAAGGTGATTAGGTCATGAGAACAAAGCCCTCATGAATGAGATTAATGCCCTTATAAAAGGGACATCAGAGAGCTGCCTTGCCCCTTCCACCATGTGAGGACACACTGAGAAGGTGTAGTCTATGAGGAATGGCCCTTCACCAGACACCAAATCTTCCAGCACCTTGACTTGGACTTCCCAGCCTCCAGAACCGTGAGAGTGACTGTTGTTCGTATGCTATCCAGTTTACGGTATTTTTGTTATGTAGCCCAAACACACTAGGACAATCATAATCCACACACTGGCTCTTACAGCTCCTTCTTGGAAATGGCCCTGCAGCCCTGCTGTTCACATTTTATTAGGCAAAGCAAGTCACGTGGTCAAGTCATTAATACGGTAAGGAAGGACAACTTCTCCCAGGGATAGGCAGTGATTATTTTTGAACGTTCCAGAAAAATAAGTCTTCTCACCCCTCTTTCCTTTTCCTGTAACATAACTGGAGCTATCTAGCTGGGAGTGGGGTAAGGGGCTACTTTTAAAGTAATTGTAGTAGCTAACCAGATTATTTTGATGGGGAAAGAGGAATTAAGGTGCCAATGTTCCAAATGAGGAAAAATACATATGTGAACGCATAGAGATGGGAGAGAGCGTTCATCCAGTCAGTAGGCATTTATTTATCAACTACTAAGTACCAAATACTGGGGGGGGGAAATAATCTTTCTCCAAACCCAAGAAATGAGTATAGGGAAGAAAAAAATTTTCTCCTAGCCTCTTATATTTTAGTGGCTGAGCCTGTAAAATAAACTGACAAAAGGCAGTTTAACAGCAGAAAAACATATAAATTTTATTTGAGATTAAAAATTTTACATCACACAGGAGGGCTTCCTAATGAAGAGAAAAACTCTCAAAGAAGCAATAAGACTTGGAGGCTTGTGTACCCTTCAAACAAGGGAGATAAATCTGTAGCGAAGTGACAAGACAAAGGAAAGGAGCTTCTGGACTTTTCAGGGGTGGTAAATTATGGTAACGTAAATATATGAGGGACTCTAAAGATAGATAGGGGTTATTTAGTGAGGTTTGTTTACGTAAGTTATTTTCAGTGCCATCTCATCTCTGATGATGAGGTTGTTCTCCCCTTCCTGGTACAGAAAGCGAGGTGGGTGGGATACACTCACAAGAAGAATTTATGTTCTATTTTCAGGTAGATAGGGGGAGGACAGAACACTCATCCTGTGTTTGCTTTTTCTCAGTGGCCTGTAGCTCAAAATAATCCTTGTGCCAGTATGGCCTATTTGGCATATTCTCATCTCCTATATGATCTAATACACGCAATGTAACTAATAATTTACAGTTTTAAAGGAAAACAACATTTTTATCAAGACATTTCTAATTGCTCTATATCTATTAACTACGCCTCCCCCATGAACTCAGGGAAGTAGTTGTTATTACTGTCTGACTTAGTCTGTTTTGGCTGCTATAACAAAGTATCATAGACTAAGTGGTTTATAAACAATGGAAATTGTTTCTCACAGTTCTGGAGGCTGGGGAGTCCAAGTGACCCCAGAAATTTCTCCCGTCTCCTCACTTGGCACCATGGAATATTAAACTATTTCTCTGCTACTGTCATTTTGCAGATGAGGAGTGTGAGGTTCAGAAGATTTAACAACCTTCCCAAGGTTTCACAGCTGGCTAGGACCACTGCCTAGAATCCAATCCATTCCTAGTTCTGACTGTCTATCCTTAGCACTCAGGATACTACTCAAAGCGGAGAAGAACAGAGGCTCAGAATATATGGAACAAATGTCAGAAAAGAGAAAGCTAGTTAATTGTATACACCAATTCACTTTAGATGGCAAAGTTCCCTTTCCAGTGGACTTCTGGAGGGAGAGATGCTTTCACTCTCAAGTATAGAAAATCAAACATTGAGCAGAGCTGCTGGACTGAGATTGTGAGTATGGGGTGGAGGACAGTAGAGAATTGTCTTGGTGGAGAAATCATACCAGCCTTTGAGGTCCAACTGAACAACCATTTTCTGTCCTCATCTTTCCTAATCTCCCAAGCAGGTTCAGACCCTAAGTCATGAAGAACTTTGCAACTCTCTTAAAATACCATGTCGAAACCACCTATATTAAAATAATATAAGGCCATAAGACAGAAACTGTGATAAAAGTTTGATTTCTACAGAAATATAAAATAGCTAAAAGTTAACCAGCCATTGTTCCCTAGCTCACCTATCACTATAACTGCTTGCTGTTTAAGTGTCATGTGTCTGTACAGGGCAAGATTTGTGACTTCCCAAATCACTTCTATAGATAACATGGCTATCATAAAACCTAAGACTTCCATACTCTGAATTTAGAGGCACCAATTGACATCAACCAGACCAGTGGCCATGCCTGGGAAC
The DNA here is from genome assembly GCA_008086735.1 of Cheirogaleus medius. NCBI lineage: Eukaryota > Metazoa > Chordata > Mammalia > Primates > Cheirogaleidae > Cheirogaleus > Cheirogaleus medius. Next base: position 9,330,645 of record VBSM01002937.1, read on the forward strand.
TGATCCAACAGGTCCTATGACCCACTACCTGGGAAGTGTCTCAGCCAAGAAGACAATGTCAGCTTCCCAACCCTATGAGTTCATCTCCAGCCAATCAGCAGACCCAATTCCCTAGTCCTTTGTTTGCTGAACCACCTTTAAAAATCTTAGCCTCCAAATTATCTAGGAGATGGATTTGAAATAGTTCTCCCATCTCTTCACTTGGCACCATGGAATATTAAACTATTTCTCTGCTACAACTCCTGCTGTCTCAGTATGTTGGTCTCTGTTTGGGTAGCAGGCCAAGGACCCATTGGGCAGTAACAATATTCTGCCTTTTATTGCATGTGTTAGAGCATTATCTCCCTTCCAAGATTGTAAACTTCCTAATGGCTGGGACAGTCTTTCTCTTCTTTGTTTCCCATTGCTTTGCACTTAGTAGCATCTTAATGTGTCCTCCCAGTTGGGAATTTTTCCTCAAATAAGTCCCCCTGCAGGCAAGCAGAGTTGCCTTTGATTGGAAAAAAAACTTTAATGGCTATATTTTGAAGAGGGGTTAAGGGAGCTCCTCCTGGGAGGGGTGTAATTGGAGAGAAGGAAAGATTATTTCCAGAACATTAGGGGTTGCAGTTATTTGAAGAATCAAAGACAGTCTTCTCTGTCAACTCAAGGATGCTCCTTTGCATTTAAAAGCAATGCCATTTACTTACAAATTATAGTGGTTTTGATGCAAATGAACCACTCCAGGACAGTTTCCTCTCTCCCAGATTAGCTAAAGAAATCCTGGGGAAATTGACCAAGGATGCAGAATGCTGAACCTGACCTCAGGCCTGTTACAATAAAGTTTCTGGTTTAATTATTCCTATTTCTGAAGTAAGAAGCAATTAGAATCCAGGAAAGTGGCAGGAGGACGCTGGCCCAGGATTTTGCCTTTATTTATGTGGATTCTGGGTCTAGATATAGCAGGCAGAGCACACTTGGCCTAGACAGTGTGGGGAAATTGCTGAGTGCCAAGGTAGCATTCCTGGCCAGACCCAACCTAGACTCAGGAGAATTGCAGCAAATTAGTGAATCCCTTTAACCCTCAGTTTCTCTATGCAATAGTGAGATCCATCCCTGCCCTCTTCATGCGAGGACTAGTGATAAAATATTAATCCAGTGGCTGGTATTCAACAATTTACAATTTATAAAGTGTTTTTGCATCTATTATCTCATTTGATCTCCACAAGACCCTGTGAGATGGGAATTATTATCATCTGCATTTTTAGCAGGAAAACCAGGCCTCATAGAAGTTAATTTGCCAAAGTCACACTGTAATAGAAGTCAGGGCCTGGAAAAAAAATGGCAAAATGTATTACAAGCTGTCTCTTGAAAACCACCCCCACTCTTTTTGGAAATTAAAATTTGCATTCCTGACTGAAGCCAGTAATCAAAGGGGCAGAAAAATGTTCTTTGTTCTTTGTAGTCTAGTATCTTAAGCTGCAGGACATGACTCAACAGAATTGTCCAGATAGAAGACACAGATCATCTTCACTGGAGATGCTATAGTTAAACAGCAACAGCCTGAAGCTGGAAACCCACCCCCCTTTCAAAACTCTGTGTTTCTGCTAAAAGGGAGGACAATGGATACTTAAAGATGAGAGTCTGACATCCTCCTCATTTGCCAGAAATTAATAAACTTCTCTTTCTTTTTCCTCAAACTGCTTGTCTTCATTCTTCATTCAGCCACGGGGACAAGTACCAAACTTTCAGTAACAGAATGTAGTGTCCCTGGGTGGGCCCATTGGCACGCTGGTGGAACAGCACCCCATGACTATTGCCATGGCTGGAAGAAGTGGGGAGCAGCACCTGGTCAAACCATAGGTCTTCACCAGTAGAAGCAGCATCTTTTTGGGTTGAGAGAGTAAGGGACTGCCCCAGCAGCTGCCAGCGCCTGTTTTAGCTCCAGGGAACTCTCATCTCTTCCTCCCCAGATTAGATGCAGCTCCATACAGCCTGAACCTTATTGAGAAAAAGGAAACAGATTTGGGGAGTGTCACGACTCCTCAGCTATTTTGTTAAGTTCCCCAGTGTGCACACTGAAATCCTTGATTCCACACATTCGGGGAAGGTTTTTAAACCTTCCAGCCCTGTGGCAGGACATTTGTTTGTAGGCACCATTTGGGGTAGAAGTCACAGTTGAGTGGAACTGGGGAACCTGGGGAATTCATTCTCTTTTGGATTAGGAGATGTTGGTTCTCATTTGAGAATTTGAGTCTCATTTGTGGGATTCCCATTCATTCGGTAAGGCCTTGGGATTTGAGATTGTTTGTGTTGAGAATTCCCTATTCCTCTATTGAGAAGATCATAAGGTCTTTGTTTTTACTTCTATTTATGTGGTGAATTACATTTATAGATTTGTGTATGTTGAATCATCTTTGCATCTCTGCAAGCCCACTTGGTCGTGATGTATTATTTTTTTAATGAGAAGCTAAATTCAGTTTGCTAGGATTTTATTGAGAATTTTTGCATCTATATTCATAAGGAATATTGGTCTGTAGTTTTCTTTTTTTTGTAGAGTCCTTTCCTGGCTTTGGTATCAAGGTGATGTTGGCTTCATAAAACGTGTTGGGGAGAATTCCTTCCTTCTCAGTGTTATGGAATAATTTCTGCAGGATAGGTACCAGTTCTTCTTGTAGGTCTGGTAAAATTCAGGTGTAAAACTATCTGGTCCAGGACTCCTTTTTGTTGGAAAATTATTTTTATTATTGCTTCAATTTTGTTACTTGATATTGGTCTGTTCAGAAATCCTATTTCTTCTTGATTGAGCCTAGGCAGGCTGTGTGTTTCAAAGAATTTGTCCATTTCCTCCATGTTTTCAAGTTTATGTGCATAGAGATTTCTATAGTATTCAGAGATGATATTTTGTATTTCCATGGTATCAGTTGTAATTTCTCATTTTTCATTCTTGATTGAGCTTATTAGAGTCCTTTCTTTTCTGCTTCTGGTTAATCTAGTGAGAGGTGTATCAATTTTGTTTATTTTTTTCAAAGAACCAACTCTTTGTTTCATTAATCTTCTCTATAGTTCTTTTGCTATCAATTTCATTTAGTTCTGCTCTGATCTTGGTTATTTCTTTTCTTCTGCTGAGTTGGGGATTGGTTTGCTCATCCTTTTCCAGTTCCTTGAGATAGTTCATTGGATCGTTGATTTTGATCTTTCTGTTTTTTGGATATAGGCATTTATGGATATGACTTTTCCACTCAGGGCTGCTATAGTTGTGTCCTGCAGATTTTGATAATTTGTGTCCCCTTTATCATTTAGTTCAAAGAATCTTTTGGTTTCCATCTTAATTTCCTCCTTGACCTAACTGTCATTCAGCAGTAGGTTGTTTAGTTTCCATGGCTTTGTTTAGAGATGAGTATTTTTGTTGTAATTGATTATCCATTCAGCCAGTCTATATCTCTTCAGTGGGGAGTTTAGACCATTCATATTTATTGAAAGAATTGATAAGTGCAGTGGATTTCTGTTCGTTCTGTTGAGTTAAACTTTGTTGCTTTGTTTTATCTATTGAGCAATTGTGGTATCTGAGCTTTGACCTTTATCTTTTGAATGATTTTACACTGGTGGGTGTCAATTGTGCTGATCCATGTCTAATGCAGTTCTGAGTATTTCCTGCAGAGCAGGTCTTGTCTTGGCAAATTCCCTCAGTGTTTGCTTGTCTGAGAAAGTCTTTATTTCCCCCTCATTCCCTGAAGGGGCCACAGTCTTTCACCTATCAGTGAGTCTTCATGTTTATATATCTCTTCCTCATACAGGAGGACAGAAAATTTTATCCCAAAATACAACTCCTTGGTATTTTGAATTAAACACCCTTAGAGATCAACAGGCATTGGAAGGGACTTTCCCTCTATCTCCATAAAGACCAGAGAGACCCATCAAGAAGAACAATTGTCTTACCTTCCCCTCTCTGTTATCTCAATATCTGCTGCAGGAAAAAAGATCAAGAATACAACCTGATCTGGCATGATCCATTGTCAAAATAATGCCTGTCTCTCAGTTTCATATGATTTCCAAAGAGAATCATTTATAAGTCAATCTCTGTTCCCCCATCCATTCATCCTCCCTAGTAATCATTTATTGCCCCTCAACAGAATTACCTATATTCCCTATGTCCCCCCTTCCCTCTGAAATGAAGATATTTAAATATTTGGTTCTCATTGGGATATTAGGCAATTACTCTTATTTTCCCTAAGCATATGGTAACAATAAAATTGGAATAGCTTTTCTCTTATTAATCTGCTTTATTGTGAGTTGATTTTTCAGTGAAATTTGCAAGGGCAGAACAGAAGTTTTCCCTTTACCCCAAAACTCATTTCCTGTTGAATACCTATTTTTTAAAAGCTCTTTGTTTCTTTCCCTGTTTACCTTCAATGCCCCTCCTTATTGCTCCCATACCAACCTGGGCATTCTCTTTACACAGGGCATCATTGTTTAAGCAAATAAGCTGGGAGACACTTAAAGGAAAGGGTTATTTTTGTTCATCTCTGTATTACTAGTTCAGTGCCTGGTACTTAATAGATATTTGATAAAGTTTCCTTAGGGCAACGATAGAGTATTCATCAACACTCTATTATAAACCAGATTATTATTATCTTTCTCCCACAATAGAAGTAGTGTTATAGTTTTTTTCTGGTTATTAAAATAATGCATTTTCATTGTAAACATTTTCTGTTATAGCAAGAAAATGTGAAGAAGAAAATAATCATCATTGATAACATCACCACCAGTGATATCTTCTCTTTTAGTTAGTTTTCTGCAATAGCAGCTGGCTGAGAAAGAATAGTGCCTGAGACATGTTCATTCAACAGAGCCAAAAGAAAAGGAAAGGTCTGAATCATCAAGCACTGCCCTAACAAGGCATCCATGAGCTGAATGCTCTCAAGATATGTTCTAGAATAACAGGGAGAAGCATGTGGCTCACTGGTGGATGAAGAAAGAGCACCAGAGAGAACAGGACAACAAAAGCTACAGTGAAAGAATGAAGAGACAGAATGCTTTACTGCCTTCAGAGATCAGAACCTGGACACATGGAGAAAATTTGCAAGGAGTGAGCCTTTGACTCGATTTAAACAACTTTCTAATCATCAGAGAGATCTACAAAAAGAGCATATTGCCTTGTGAGATAGTAAGCTGCCTATCCCTGGAGGTGTTCAAGTAGCTGCTGGGAGATATTCATTCATTTACTCAATCATTCAGTCAACATTTATTGAGCACCTGCTATTTGTCAAATGATGTTGGTGCTGGGGAGCCAAAGTCAAACGAGACCCAGTGGTCCTATTTTACAAGTGGCCATTTATCATGAGCAGGACATTGCTACAACAGATGAGAGGGTAGACTAGATGACTGCTGACATTCTATAACTGCAGCATCTGATGAGTCTTATTTATGAGGAGTGTGGCCCTAGAAAACCTCACAAATGCATTCAAGCTTGAATGCAGGTAGAGGAGAGAAGGTGGGAGGGCTCCCTGGGACACACTTCCCTCTTCCTTGTCCAAAGCATTATTGCTTCTCCTCTATGGGAGGAGACCATGAGTGGCTGTGTTGCCAGTTAAGTTTGGGAAAATCCACTTTCCAAGAGGCGTGGGTACGTACAGGGTTTTATTTAAATTAAATCCTGGGGATGAACTCAGCTTATGGCAAAAGGATTCTTTATTTCATAAAATAATCTGCAGCTGGGTTCTTCAAAATTGCAAGCTCCCTTCATACCTTCATACAATTGGATTTAACATCACCAAAAAAATAATTCTATCAACTCTGATGAGGTCATCTATTTAGGAAATCAAGGCTCACATGTTTAACTCCCTGGACCTTCATTTACTCAGCTTAACCCCATCAAACAGGTGTGGCAGCCACTCCCCAAGTCCTTGCTGGGTGATCAGGATCACTTTCCACTGTTATAGCTGACTGGAGACCTCTGCAGAGAGGCCCACTCACAGGATACCCAGAAGGTGGTATCAGAAAGACTTGCAGCCTAGGCAAGTCACTGGACTTTTGGCTAATGAGGACTTCAGGGGCAGATAATGTGGTGCTCCCCCTCATATGAGTGGAGAATGTCAAGTGCTTCGTCCACTGGCAATGACCCTGACCCAGACCACCTCCTAGAAACCCAAATGGTACCCCCATAGTGGTCTTCCCTGCCCTCTTGGTTGACACTCTGGGTGGCTGTTCCATTCCAACCACAACCCAGGCTCAGCAGAAATCCTGGTGCCAGATCTTTCCCCGCTTTCCTTCTTTTCCAGTCTCTCCTTGATTCCGGAACAGACCTACTTTGCTCTCCACTCCAAATTTTATTCTTCTTTTTCTGTAAGACCTCTGAATGTAACTGTAATGCTATTCTAAATAATTAGTGTGTGTGCACCGGTGCGTGCGCGCACACACACACGCCCTCAATAAAGGGTCTGCCTTTTGCTTTAGGGAAAGGAGGGCTTGGTCTTCAAAAGCACAGTGGCTAGCAGGAAAAATGTTTGTATTTCATTCTCGGGAAGGTCACCTTCCTGTCCATAAGAGAAATTGACTTCTCCTAATGCAGCAAAGAAAAAGCCAAAAAGTAAGTTGAATTGTTGACATAAAAAAAAAAGCAGGTTGGACATAAATATTCTGCTGCACTTCCCTAGAGGCTCTAGCCAAAGTGCCTTAATGACTGCTGCTCACAGAAGAGCTAGGAGTACTCCAAGTCTGGTCAGGAAGACAGTGGAAGCCACCAGGAAAATGGGAGAAGACACCAGCAGAGGTGGTGGACCCCACCTGACTGTTAACCTCAGGGCATTTGCCCCAACCTCTGCTGCTTTTTTCTGGTTTCCTGGATTGAATGGCATCGTGAGGTTCTACCAGAAGCCCCAGATAAGTGGCTGGGGAAGCTATCTGGGTGTTCTTAGTGAGCACCTCTTTGAAGATGCTGCGTAAGGCAGCAGAGGGAAGAGGAGAGAGGTACATGCAAAGCTTTTGCAATAGACATTCTTCTTTTGAAGCTGAGATGCGAATTCCCATCAGTAGGGCAGCTGTATGTGGATGTGCACATTATTCTCTGCAAAAGAGTCCCAGGTATAAGGGGTAAGTTGAGGCTAAAATCCACACCCAACACAGTGCTACATTTACCCCAAACGAGCTTCTTTTCTAAATCCCATATAGGTGCTAGGTGGGTTGGCAACTCCTCCTAAGGAGCTGCTCTGAGACCATACTGCTCCTGTCATGCCAGCCCTCATGGTGTGCAGGCTACTCCTCCTGCTCCTAAGGAGGGCTGGGCGCAGCAGGAAAACACAGCAGGGTCACCACGCTCACATCCTTAACCCCCTACAGACAGTGGCTACTTGAGATTGAAGGCAGCCAGGGAGCAAGCAAGGAGGCTGAGTGGTCCAGCAACTTGGTTTCTTTGCCAGCTGTTGCTGCTCAACTGTGTGACCATGGGCAAGTCACCCAATCGGGTTGGACTTTGGTTTCTTCATCCCTAAAATGAAATCGATCTCCGTCCTACCTATCTCGAAGTTTACTGTGACAATTAAATGAAGTGGATTCCCTGCCTTTCAATCTAGTGCCTGGGGTTCTCAGGCAACAGTGCAGGAGAGAGTCTTGGGCAACAATCAGACCAACCTCCCTCCTGTTCTCTGCCCCTCTGCTACCCGACTTCAAGCAAGTGAGGACTCAGTCCTTTGCAATGTACCCAGACTCTGCTCCTGAAAATGCTGGAGGGTATTTTACCAAAGGAAATGTCCCCTGGGGCTTGCCAGGGTGGCAAGGGTTCCAGGCTCTGGGCCATTTTCCATCTATGCGGGGGAGGGAGAGGAGAGTGGAGAGGCGAGGCTACCAGAGTGTCATCAAGTACATATGCCTGTCATCCACTGTCCTCTGCTCTGGCCGTCCCCTGAGAGGATGTGAGGAAAGGCTGACGTGTCCTCGTAGCAGTGTTGGGAGACCGTTGGCATCATGCAGACCTGGTGAGCCCTTTGCCCTCCGACCCAGAGCCCTCGCAGGGCAAAGCCAGTGTTGAGATCATTAGTTGCATCAACCCTCGGCTGCCAGCTGGGTGCTCCCAAATCTCTATCTGGAAGCCCGTGGGACTGGAGATTTAGTAGCCGATCAGGCACCGGGGCTTCCAATTTATGGTTCAGAGAAAAGAAACCCTATTAATCTGGCACCTTTTATTCCATTGTAAATCCCAGCCATATTTAACTCACCCTCCGTCAAGGTTTCCCCCCTATCTGCCCACAGCAGGCCCATAATAGAAAGCTTGCCAATTCAAGGGGAAATTAAGATCCTGCTTAGTATTCACAGGGTGGTCTCTGTCACCAGCTTCCTTGCTGAAGCTCCCCGACACACCCGTGGAGGCGGGGGTGGGGCATCTCTGCTCAAGCGCAGGGAAGCCTTTTGGCCATGCAGTTACGGAAAAAGGGGCCTGGTTTCCTTCCACCTGGTAGAGAGCAAACCCGGCCCGACTGTCTGCTGATCACAGCGCTGTCACTGTGGTGACAGTCCTTTCCTCTCATGAAGCCTAGAGAACAAAAATGACTCACCAAGGCCATGAGCCTCACAAGCGGCAGAGCCAGGGCCAGAGAAAAAAGAGAGAAGGAAAATGTACGTATGTATGTATGCACATCTGTATTTAATGATCATCTCCTATGTCCAAGGCACTTGCACATACTCCTTCCTATTAACTACTCAGAACCCTCCAAGCTCAGTGTTGTGATCTCCATTTAACAAAAAAAGAAACTGAGGCTCAGACCACCCGGCTAGTGAGGTATAGGCCTGCAATTAGAGTTTCTGTCTCTAACGGCAATTTATCTAGAGAGTCACCAAGTATTTCCTGAGGGCCTCCCACATGCCAGGCACTGTACCAGGAGCAGAGATTATAGAGATGAACATGAAACCTCTGTCTTCTGTTCTAAGGGAAATAGACAGAAAAAAAAAAGAAATAAGAAAAGAGCCGGAGTGATGCGTGCTCTGCAGAGAATGCAAGTGGGGTCACGTGATAGAAGCAACATTAGACTAAGGAATCAGGGAAGACCTCTCAGAGGAGGTGACGTATAAAGAAAGATCTGAAGGCAAGGAAAAGCTAGTTTGTACAAAGGGAAATCGAGGCAGAAGGGCCAGTCACTACAAAGGGCCCAAGGTGGAAACGATGGATTGTGGCTGGTTTCTGTCTGAGGAACAGGAAGGGGGCTGGTGTGGCAGGGAAGGGAGGAGTGTGAGCTGAGTGCAGACAGTACGCAAGGGCCGGGGTAAGGAGCTGAGATTTTATTCCAAGTGTGATGAGAAACCATCAGAAGGTTTTAAGTAGGAGTCTGACATGATCTTGTAATTTAAAAAGAGCCACTGGCCCATACAGCTTGGGTGGGAGTGAGGAGATGTAATTGTTTTCCTGGGTAACAGTTTCAGAGAAATCCTCTCAAATAGCCAAGTGGGCCAGCTCCTCCTCGGTGTTACCAAGCCCCTGCCTCGGCTCCTGAAATTATTTCTTCAGGCAATCGATGACTCTCTAAAAAATACAAACACGAAGGGTTGGGAACACACTCAACATGTGTCGGCCGTGGCTCTTCTGATGAAGGAAGGTACAGAGGAGGAGAGGTTACAGGCTGAGCCAGGAGTCCCTCAAAATCCAATAGTCTGAACAGCCAGCCTGCCCTACAACCCCACACCTAGCTCTAGGGTGTTTGGAAACGATGGGAAAGTTCAAAGAGTGGCTTCCTATCTCTTAATACAAACCGGTAGCTCTAAGTACAAAGTCTATAGCTCAGTCCCTGGAGGGTGGAAGTTCTGGAATAGTTCTCCTTCCGCCTTACGGGGCATCCAACCCTCTTCATCTCACAGGGTTGCTTGAGTTTGATACCTGACCCGCCAGACCATCTGTGCTAAAGCCACCTGCAACACCACTGATTGCCTAGTAGGGCCAGGGAGTGTGACACTGCAAGCATGACAGCATTCAGGTCCTCACCAGTGTTTGGGTACTGCTGGGAGCTCAGCTGGTCTCTTTCTCTTGGCTGCAGGTGGAGCCCCTGGCGGAGGTGCTTGAGGTATTGCTCAGGTCGACTCCTGCTCCTAACAGTTCACAGCTCCACCCTTTTCAAAACGAGAATCATTTGTCCTCCAAAGACCTATGAGAAAGTAAGGAAGACTAGGATTCTCTCCTTTGCGGAGATGAGGAAATAGAGCCAAGGCTTAGCGACTTGGAAAAGGTCACACACGTAGCAGGTAAAGGAGAATTTGGATTTGAATCAGTTCCTCTGAGTTCAAACCCTGTGCTGTTTCAAATGACAGGAACCAGCAATCCCAGAAAGGAGTAGCAATGTCCCATCCTAACAGCACTGGGTGGTGGAATCTTGTTTGGAAAGCATCATGCAAAGAGAGAACCGCTGTGTTCTGAGGGGAACTTAATTAATCTGATTTATCTCAGTGTGGATAAGGAACTACCAAGGTCCTCTCAGTACAGGGAGTCCCAGTTTATTGTCCTTTCCCTGAGGCAGGTTTTAAAAAGTTATAAAAGACTGGATTTTTAATCTCTCAGTGTCTGCCCCAGTAGAGTAATCAGTTTTCTGGTCACACGGACGCCCCCTCCACGAGCACACAGAAGGGAGAGACCGAAACTGTTTCTCAAAGCAGGAGGAGGTGAGAGGGAATAAGACGGAGATTTGGGGTGGAATTTCTGTTTGTTCCTGAGCCAAGTACGCATGTCCCACTCTAGGCCCTTCGGGAGGGGAGTGGAATTAGTTCCAAGGGCCTTCAAAGAAAAATCACAACTGATTGGCAAGTCTGAATTCAGTCCAACGTGGAGGAAATCATGGGGGTGGAAGAGGAAGGTGACAGAGATTTTTAATGCCTCCTGCAGGAGATGAGTCTGACTAATCTAAATCAATGATTCTCAAACCCTAAAGTAGATAATGATCACATTGAATTTTGTTTAAAATACATACTCCTAGGCCCATCCCCAAAGAATCTGACTCAGGAGGCTTTTGGGGTGGGTGTGAGAATCTGCTCTTTAGCAAGGATCTCCAGATCATTCTAAAAGGCCATCTGCAAGATCATACCTTGGGAAAAACTTGGCGGCCTAGACCAGATCCAGGGTGAGGATTCTCAGATTCCCTTCCTGGTAACACTTTACCTAGGCAGAGAAAAATCATTTCAAGTAGGAGCCTAACGATTCCCATAACTCACTTCTCCGTTCCCAGAGCAGAACTGCCCCTCGGCACTAGGAGGAGAAGGATGCTTCCTCTTCCCTGCTTCCGACTTCCACCTCCAGATCTTTTTCTACCCAGGGGCACCATCCAACTTGACTCCTTCAGTGCCCTCGTGAAAGAGCTGCCTGTGGCTTCCAGGCTCTGCAGGAAGGGGAATGAGGCCAGGAGGGAGCAATGGCTGGGAAGGTGGTGAAGTGGTCTACAAGGTCTATGATGAGGTTGACGGAAGAGGTAAAAGGCAGAAGCAAAACAGTTTCTGGTGACAGCACTATGCAGATGTTTCCTGAGAGGGGCTGGCCTGAGCTTTTATGTGGAAAGCAGAGAGTCTGAGGCTGTGGAGTTGAGCACATCATCCACGTGGGCATCCAGGTTGTCCAGCCAGGGATAGGAACTGGCTTACAGAAGAAGACCAGAAGCCAGAAGCTCAATACCCCAATGAAGGGCTGGCCAATGGCCAGCAGGCCAGCAGTGACAGCAAGCTGTGGGTGTCAAAGGCTGGTGAAGGAACTGTAAAGGAAAATAAGAACCTCAGGACCACCACCTCAAACTCCGTATACAAAAGGGAATGTCAAGCCTGGAGGCTGAGTCTTGCAACACCCACTTCCAAATGAATAGCTGTTGCTAACATTATACATCAGCCCAATCCCCAGTGAAAGGTAAAAGGCCTTACGCAGGCCCCTGTGAAGGACTGGCTCCCACAGATCATTCACAAGGAAATTCCTTGCTGGCTTCACATAAGCAAGGATGTGCAAGTTGTAACTTGGGTCTGTAGGCTGAGTCTAGCTCCTACAACCAAAGTCTATTTGATTCCACACTAATCATGTTGGTTACAGGTTTATCTTCACAGGTGCAGAACAGAGGCAAGACAAGATCAATCATTCTTCCACCCAATCGGGGACATCCACATAATGGATCCTTCCTTCACTTCCTTTTTCTCTCCTAACATTCACCTTATCTTTTGTGAAATGTGGATTTCCTGGGCCTCGCAAGAATGTAACCATTTTGCCTCACTGCCCAACCCCTCCCTCCTTTTTCTTTCTGTATGTTCTGTCCCCTTTAAAGACTGAAGTTCTCAAATCCACCTTGGGAAACACAATCACAGATCTGTCTGTGGTTTGTGTTTTTCCTGGGTGTGTCCTCAAATTTCGCCTTAATAAACCTTCCCTGACTGAGGTTTTTGCCTCAGTCACCTGTTTTGGGTCGTCGGAACAATGTTGAACAATAATGGTTGAAAGCAGGAGTGAATGCCTACCGGACATCAAGCTGATCTCCAGGCTGGGGCTGGAGAAGGGGTAGTGGTGGAAAGAGAAACGGGGAAATTGAGTAATTCCTGAGCAATGGGTTGCAAAAGAAGTGGTCCTATCAGGTGGAAGCCAGGTGTCAATTAGCACAATATTATGTGGTGGTTTAGGAATCAGACAAACTTGGGTTCTAGCCTGGCTCTGGCAATTTCTAACTGTGCAACCTGGGGCAATTCACTTCATCTCCTCTGTGTGTGAAATAGAGATAAAAGCAGTGCCTACCTTACAAGATTTTTGTAAAGGATTGATGAATTAGTATGTTGCTTGATTCACACAGTGCCTGACACATACTAAATGCTCAATAAATGTTACCTATTATTACTAACATTGATTTTAAAAATACATGCATGGATGGAACAATCTAGAAAAAGTTTGGGTACAAGGAAATGTTGCTTGGTAATTTTGACAGAGCCTGGCTAGATGCTCATCCATCCCATTTCCTCTTCCAAGACACACAGGAAGACTAATTTCCCAGCCTCCTTTGTGGTTTGATTGGCTCTTACATGAAGTTAAGACCTTTCTATGAAGTAATTTTGAATGTTTTTGGAGGAAAACATACCAGGCACAAGAAAGCAACTAAAGGAAGTATAAGGGCAGAATGAATGCAATGAGAAGATCCAGTTCTCTCCTTTGAATTGGGAATGAGCCCTGCTTTCCCTCCCTAACTCCTCCCACGGACAAGGCTCTGTGCTCTGCAGATCATTGTACAGTTGAGAGATGGCTCTTCTTCACCAAAGAGTAGAGAATGGGATCGACCTACGGCATTACTAATAAGGGGTGCAACAACAAGATACCTATGATATGAGTCATTGTCTTCATGGATGAGGATGCTATTGCCAAGTGCCATTACCAACACACATAGCCATATTCTCACCCAACCTCCTGAGCATGTTGAGAAGTACGAGTGGGAGACAAGACAAAGCTGGGCCACTCATTTAGGAGACTGAAACCTACAATCTCAATTTTGAAGGACTGCAGGAAATTTCACCCCAAAATATGACTCCTTGATATAGACAGTATTTTGAATTAAAGGCCCTTTAGATGTCATGAGGCATCAGAAGGGACCTTCCCTCTATCTCCATAAAGACCAGATGAACTCATCAAGAAGAACAATTGTCTTTCTTTTCCCTCCCTGTTATCTTCTTATCTATTGTAGGAAAGAAGATCTAGAATGCAAGCCAGATCTGGCCCAACCCTTTAAAAAAATAATACCTGTCTCTCAGGTTCATTTAATTTCCAAAGAGAATCATTTACAAGTCAATCCCTGTTCCCCAATCCATTCATTCCCCTAAGCATTCATTCATCCTCCCTAGTAATCATTTATTGCCCTTCAACATAATTACCTATATTCCCCATCTCACCCTTCCCCTGTGAAGTGAGGGTATATAAGCATTTGGGAATCACTCTGTGATTCTCCCCTTGTGCATGGTTACAATAAAATTTGTATGTCATTGCTCTTACTAACCTGCCTTATTGTGAGTTGATTTTTCAGTGAATCTTCCAAGGGTGGAGGGGAAGATTTCCCTTCACCCCAACAACCTCATTAGTGTCATAATGCAACCAGCTGAACACAGCCCATAATCCTGATGGAGTGTCTAAGTGGAAATCCTCCAGTGGTCAAACTCTATATTCATTTATTTAAGCAATATTCCTGGAGTGCTACTTAGAGGTGCAAGACACCATGCTAGATATTAAAGGTTTGATAGCAAACAACTCAGACAAGGTCCCAATCTTCCTGGAAGGTGATTATTAAAACAAGCCATATAGCAGGCTGGGTGTGGTGGCTCACGCCTATAATCCAAGCACTTTAGGAGGCTGAGGCAAGAGGATCACTTGAGGCCAGGAGTTCACCATTAGCCTGGACAATACAGCAAGACACATCTCTACAAAACAGATTTAAGAAACAAAATTAGCCAAGCCTGGTGTCACACACCTATGGTCTCAGTTACTCTGGAGGCTGAGGCAAGAGGATTGCTTGAGCCTAGCTAGGAGTTCAAGGTTACAGTGAACTATGATCGAGCCACTGAATTACAGCTTTGGCAACAGAGTGAGACATCATCTCAAAAATAAAAAATAAAATAAAATAAAGCTATAGCAGTGAGGTGCTAAGAAGATTAAGATATAGAAAGTGCTCTATAAATGTGATGAAAATCTAATTGCCGTATCCCTTTCTTCGATGCCTGTGATTTGAATTACTTTGGGCAAGTCTTGTGTGTGAGAGAGAGTCCCCGTTTTGTCTTCTTACAGTGGAACATCACACCTCTAAGAATCTATTGAGATAGTATATGGTAGCACTTTGTAAAATGTGTATTCTTGCCCAAATGTGGGGAAGTATTGCTGAAATATTCCCGGTCTATCTTCCCTTCTGAAGGCCTCCGTATGCTGAATGGTGACAGAACTTCAAATGGCTTTGAGTTTTACAAAGTAAATAAAGCTGAAGGTCCACTTCAGGCTGCACCCCAGGCAGGCAGGAATCCCAAGCTGCAGGCATTTCTTTGTGGCTCATTCAGAATCCCTGCTGTTTTCACTCCTTCTGGATGTGCCCTGAACCCCTTAAAACAATCCCCACCCTACCCCTGCTCTCCTGTCCCTTACCAGAATGGCTAACAGAACATGCTGCCATCTTCCCTCCTGTGTTACTCAAAAATGAGGTCTGAGTACCAGCAGCATCTGTATCCAAAGGATGCTTGTTAAATGCAGAAACATGAGCCCTAACCTATGCTTCCTGAATCAAAATCTAAATTTTAACACAATTCCCAGATGCCCTCATGTATATTAGGGTTTAGACACACTTGCTTAGAAATATAAGCTGATTTCTACCTACTGGCTTCTACCAAGCTTCATGCATTCTTTTGTTCTAAAAATAACAACTAAGCACCTACTATGTGCTGATACTGGACTAGGTGCAGGAGTTACCCTGTTGAACCCCCAGAACAGCAAGGGAAACATCTGTCTGAAATCTTTCTAGAATGAGGCAGGTTATCAGGTAATAAGAAGTGACAGTGACTGACCCGCAGACAAGTCCATGTCACAGGTTGTGAGAACTGCTCTGATATGAACGACAAAGGGCTGTGGGAACAGGGAAAGAAGCAAGTTGGCGTTGAGTGAGACGCCACAAAGGAGGCAATGCTTGGGCTTACCCTGGAAGGATGAGTAAGAGCGGGGTGGGAGGAACAGCAAAAGGATAAAATTCCCAGCTAAGGGGAAGGAATGACGGACGTCAGAGCAAGAGGAGGCCTGTTCTGCCCTTGGCTGGAGGCCCGAACTCTGCGCTCACCATGGGAAAGTTCTCGTCTGCTCGGGGTTCTGACAACAATCACTGTGCGGCCCTGGGCGAACCACTGCTGCTATAAAACTTGTGGGTTGCATCAGGACTTGGAGGTTTTCAACATGTAAAGCGTCCCTTCCAGCTTGAGCAATGGCCCAAGGGAAAGGCAAAGAGGCAGGACCTGGCCCCTGCCATTAGAACAGCTGCCAAGTACCTTCATTTTCCATGTTGGGCGACAGCTTAGCTTTAAAGGGGGGGAGGGGTGTGGAGTGGGATTCCACACATTTGTGTCAGTCACCAAAATATGCCACCCCAAAATACAACTGTGACAGAGTTCAGTACACACCACCCCAAATTGTGTCGCTTTAGGATTCTGATTATTTTGTGCTGAAGGCACTTGAAATACAGCAAATGCAGGGAGAGGCTTTTTTCCGAACTCCCCTTATCTGCCTAAAGACAGATCCTTCAAGAGGAACTCTATTGTCATAAATTTCTTCGATGACAGTTTCATCAACCAGGGAAGATTGACTCAGCACAGGAGAGGAGACTACGGAAGATCCTTGGCTCACGATGGTTCGACTTACGATTTTTCCACTTTCTGATGGTGTGAAAGTGATACTCGTTCAGTAGAAACCATACTTTGCATATTCGTGCAACCATTCGGTTTTTCACTTTCAGTACAGTGCTCAGTAAATTGCATGGAATATTCAACACTTTATTATAAAATTAACTTTCTGTTAGATGATTTTGCCCAACTGTAGTCTGAGCTCACTTAAGGTAGGCTAGGATGTTCAGCAGGTGAGGTGTATTAAATGTGTTTCGGCCTATGATATTTTCAGCCTATAATGGGTTTATCAGGACTTAGCCCCATTCTAAGCTGAGGAGCATCTGTAGAAGTCAAACCACACCCAGACAAATTTGTCGCCAACTATTGTATCTCCCATCTATTCTTCTAAAGCCCCATTCATCTTCCCTAGAAATTATTTGCTCTCCCCTATGTGTCCTACATCCCCCACTCCTTCCCCTACTAAGAACTGCGTACGGTTCTCAAATCCACCTCTTTTTTGAGTATTTGCTAATTTTCCCCCTGTGATGCCCCTGTGCATGTAGTATTAAAAAGTTTTTGTTTGTTTGTTTGTTTTGAGACAGAGTCTAACTCTGTTGCCCTGAGTACAGTGCCGTGGCATCAGCCGAGCTCACAGCAACCTCAAACTCCTGGGCTCAAGGGATTCTCCTGCCTCAGCCTCCCAAGTAGCTGCAACTGACTACAGGCACACGACACCATGCCTGGCTAATTTTTCTCTTTTTAGTAGAGACGGGGTCTCGCTCTTGCTCAGGCAGGTCTTGAACTCCTGAGCTCAAGCGAGTCTCCCATCTCGGCCTCCCAGAGTGCTAGGATTACAGGCGTGAGCCACTGAGCCCAGCCTAAAAGTTAATAAATTTGCATACCTGTTCTCCTGTTAATCTGTCTGTAGTCAGTATACTTCATAGACCTGGCTATTGGCTCTAGAGAATGGAGGGGAAGTCTTTCTTCCCCTAGAGTTCACAGGTATGAAGACGACTAGAAGGGGGTGACTTCTGAGGTCTGAAGCCAGTGCTGACACTGAATGCTTACCCGGTTCGACAGTGACTCTCAGGTTGCCGCCCAGATCCCTGACGTCCAGAGTCCTGCTCTCACCATATATGCTAAAACTATAATTTTCATACTTTTTTCCCAGAATTTCTTTCCTAAATGAAATCATATAGGACACAGCATGAAAAAATGATCAAAGGAATAAACAGGTTAAATCTTCGTAATTTGGTAGTACTTTATGAGGAGTCTCCCTGGCCCTATCACCGCCCTGCCCCGCCCTTCTGTAGATTGTAGGGTTCAATATAGAAAGGGGTGACTCCAAGGGAGTGGCCACGCTGACAGGGAGGCTGGCGTAAGTCCCAGAGCTATGGAAGCAAAGAGCTTCCCTGGAGGAAGGTATAGAGGGGGCTGGGAGCAGCGGCATCAAAGGAGTTGGGGAATGAAAAAGGGAGAAGGACAGGACCAGATATAAGAAGGCAAAAAACAAAAAGAGGGAAAAAAAGGCAAGAACAGAACATGAGCTTCCCAGAAGGGCAGTTAAGTGGCCTGAGCAGAGACTCTAAGATCCTCAGTGTCCTCTGCACACACAGCCACCTGTTGAAGGAAGTGGCCTCCACCCACCCATCCTTTCCCATTTGCTTGCTGTTCTAGGTTGAACTGTGTCCCCCAAAAAGATATGTTGAAGTCCCACCTTACAGCATCTCCGGGCATGACCTTATTTGGAAATAGGGCTGTTGCAGATGTCATTAGTTGAGATGAGGTCGTATCAGAGTAGGGTGGGCCCTTGATCCAACATGACTGGTGTCCTTAAAAGAGAGAAGAGTCACAGAGATAGAGACACACAGGCAGAATGTCACATGATGATACAGACAGAGATCGAAGTCCTGCAACTGCAAGCCCAGGGCCACCAAGGACTACCAGTCACTACCAGAAGCTGGGAAGAGACAAGGAAAAGTTCTACCGAGACTCAGGGGAAGCATGGCTCTACTGATACCTTGATTTTGGACTTCTAGCCTCCAGAACTGTGAGGATAAGTTTCTGTTGTTTTTAAGCAACCCAGTTTGTGATACTTTGTTATGGCAGCCCTGGGAGCCAATACACCTGCTATGGCACTAGCAGTGTGTTTTGCTAAAGAAATCATCCCTGTGCAGATCAGGTGGGTGAGGGTGTAGACACAGGAAGGGTGTAGACACAGGAAAGCTGGGTGCCTCTGGGCCAGCCTGGTGCTCTGTCCCGCTGAGGCACTCCCACATAGTGGTGGCAAAGCAAGCCAGCCACACCCTCTCTGTGGAGCCACATAAATGCAGAGGAGGAGAGAGATGGACAGAGGGAGAGAAAGAGAGAGAAAACAGATTAGAGTTCAACTCACCCCAAGTCACTGTTTGCCAAATAGAATCCATCCTTTGTCAAATCTGCCCCAAGAAGGCAGATGCATTCCCTACAGAAAAGAGATCTTTAGTGTTGCATGAAATGAAAGAAGGTTAGCACTCCACTGGACAAGGATGGAAGAGACCCTCGGGCTTGACAACTGCACACAGTTAAGGCATTGCCATCTAACCACGGTTTTTTGATAGACAAGGGAGACTGGGAAGGGTTGGTGGTGGGAGGGGTGGATGATGAGAAATTGCTTAATGGGTACATTTTACGTGACAGTAGCGATGGATACAGGAAAAGCCCTGAATTCACAACTATGCAATATGTCAATGTAACAAAATTACACTCATACCCCATACATTTATATAAATTTTTAAAAAAGAAAGGAGATCTTTAGAATAACAGAGAGGTGTAAGCAGGAGTTCCCCCAGCAGGGCGGGTGGCTTAGGCAGGCATTGCAAAGGGGTGACATCACCTGCCCTGTAAGAGCAACAAAGCCTGTGCTGGCAGCAAGGAGCAAAGAAACTGAAGCCGATGTGTGCAAAGAAGCATGGAGGATGAAGGGAGGGACCACAGAATGTCCAACCGTCCCAGGCTGCCCCAGACTGAGGGGTTCCTGAGACACAGGACTTTCTATTGTAAAACCGGGACAGTCCTGGGCCATGCAGGCTGTGTTTGTGCTGGTGAAAGAAAGTAAAAGAGGAAAGTGGAAGAAGACAGTTTTACATGGTGGGAGATGTTGTCAGTCTGCAGAAGCCATCTAGACCAACCCAGACCCAGCTCACAGTCCCCCTCTGGCCTGGCCAGAAGGGCTTGCCAGTGGATTCAGGGGAACTGGTGCTCAGATTCACTCAGGACCTCTACTCTGACCAAGGACCTTTGGGACAGCAATGGGAGGTGATGTGAGGGTCACTTCTGCAGTCTGGAAGGCTTTGCTGTATACAGCAACCGTCTCCAGGGGGAGGAGCCCCTCATGCTGAACTTGCCGACCCACCTCCTTGGGCGGTGGGGTTGGTCTGCCATGTTCCGCAGCCCCACCAGGAACCCAGTAAGGGAGTGAGTCCAAGGCCTGTCCACAGAGATGCTTTTCCTTCTCTCCTTGTCTTTCACCCCACTCCTGCCACAAATCTTACATGACATATTCTCAAGGATGTGTGAAAAATGTCTTTTACCAACCTATCCATCCCCACCAGGTAGGAGAAGGCGTATGTTTCTATGTCCTTCCAGGTATATGCCCATGATACCACTTTCCAGAGTGCATCAGGGTCATTGATTTTATTTTTGATCAGTTATCTTCACAGCAGAACCCACACCTTGCCCATCTTTGGAACCCTCGTGCTCAGGAAAACGCCTGCCATGTAGGAGTTCCCCATGCAATGTCTGGAAAGTAAGCTAATGAATTAATTAATGAGTTAGTTAATGTTGATCAGCATGATCTTTTGCTTTGAGGCAAGTGCCCAACACTTGCTAGAGTCTGTGACCCAGCACTCTCTGGATTGATAGTGTATCAGTCATTAAGCCACCTTCACGCAGTGAAAGAGAGAGAAATACTTCAGTTTCTGCAGCCTGAGAGGGTCACCTGAGTGACAGGCAGTGTGGCCAGCTCTCAGGCCAAGCTCACAGGCTTAGGCCAGGGCACGGACAAAGGGCTCAGGAAGGAGATACAGACACCTGTGCCCATTACGACAGGCTCTTCCCTGATTATCCTACTTCCTCCACTCTCTCCTGGTTACTGTGGTTCTGAAAGAAGCAAAAAAAAAACAACAACTGAGCTAGGGAAAAAACCAACTGCTGAGCTCCAGACAGAAGCTCAATAAAAGACAAAGAGAATGGTATAAATTTGCTAAAAGAGCACTTGGCTTGAGCGCCCTGTGACATTAATCCTGTCTTATAAAGAAGGCCCTCAACGGCGAGGTGGTGGAGCTTGGTTTGATCTCCACTCCAGTACCACGTGCCCCCAGTCAGGTGGTCTAGCCCCTCTGAGCCTCCCTTAGCAACCTCTAAGCTTGGCTAACAACCCTTCCGCCCCAGGTCCACCAGGCAGACGTGAAACAACACATCAGACACTTTGACCTCTTCGTAAGAAGAGCCCTAAAGAAATTCAAAGCAGAGACTTTTCTCTGCCTTAAAATGACTCTCAGAGCACCAAGGACAGTTATTTTAGAAAACCTACTGGTAGATTTAAAGTTTATGAACCTGAAAGCTAAAGTACCTTCCTCTATAAAGAGCGAGGCTCTGCTAGATTTTTGGTTTCATTAGAAACTCGAACACTCACTCGGGACGTCTGTTAGCAAACAAGACTTATCTTCTGTAATGTGCAAGCATTCTACTTCTAGTCCACACTGTTCAAAACTCTTTTGTTCTGAAAGTCTTCAAAAGGATAGAACTAATATTTCACTGACCTCCTGCAAGCATAAGAAAGAAGTACATTCATTCCACGTCTCTGGATTTCCTGGTGTGAGCTAAAGAAGAACGTCTTAAATGTCACCTACCTGATGGAAAGAAAATTCATCAGACTCCACATGCTATTTCCTCACTTGTCCCAGGATCCCTCAGGCCCTGGTGGTAAGTTCCTCTTGATAATCTAACTGGTACTCAAGTCCATTTGGTAGATTCATACAATGACAGCGCAGGTGGTGTATAACAGCAATCATCTAAGGAACTGATTGAAACATAGATCCCTAAATTTTACTCTAAGAGACTCTGACTTTGTGGGGCTGGGGTGAACCTGGAGATTTGCATTATTTACTAACCCAGTGCTTCTGATCCTGATGCAGATGGTTTTGTGGATCTCACTTTGAAAAATACCAACTTGCCTAACCTCCTCAAGTTATGAGGAAATTAAGACATGGAGAGGTTAAAAGTTTTGCCCAAACTCTCATAGCTAATTACAGGCAGATCCGGAACCTGACACCAGTTGCTGACTCAGTCTTATTCCGTCATTTTCAAGCAAAATAGTCACCTTTTATAGGGCATTTATTACTCATGGGGCACTGTGCTAAATTTGCTGTCTTGTATAATCCTTCCATCCACACTGTGAACAAGGTGGACAGTATCATAAATCCCATTTTATAGGTGAGAAAACTGGGGCTTAGAGAGGTGAAATGACACACAGGTAATAAAAGGCAGAATGGACTCAAACTCAGTCTATGTGACTTTAAACTAGAGCTTTTCACTTGATGTTATCTTTACTCTTTTTCATTCTTGTTCCTTTTTTTCCCCTTTGACTGGACAATTTCAAATGACCTATTTTCAAGTTCAAAGATTCTTCCTTTTGCTAGATCAAGTCTGCTGTTGAAGCTCTCTATTGTACTTTTTATTTCATTCATTGAATTCTTCAACTACAGGATTTCTGTTCAGTCATTTTCATGATTTCTATCTCTTTGTTGAATTTCTCATTTATGTTGTCAATTGTTTTCTTGATTTTATTGAATTGTCTACTTGTATTTTCTTTTATCGCATTGAGTTTCCTTGAGATCATTATTTTGATTTTTTTTTTTTTTGCAGCAATTCATTGATTTCCTTTTCTTTGGGGTCTATTACTAGAGAGTTATCTTGTTCCTTTGGTGGTGTCATATTTAATGTTTTCATGTTTCTCATGTCCCTGCATTAATGTCTGTGCATCTAGTGGAACAACTGCTTCTTCCAAAATTTCTGGGAGTGGCTTTTGTACAGAACAAATTTCACTGGAAGTTGGGTTTTAGTGCCAGTTGGGAAGGGCGTGGTGACTCTGCTTCTGGATAGGTGCAGGGTATAGTCTCTGTGTGGCTTCTTTAGCTGCATTTAATGTCAGCAATAACCCTGGGTGCCTCAGTGGCCTAGGCTGTAGAAGTTTGTAGCAGCAGCAGCATAAGTTATTAATGTACTTGGTGTCAATGAATTTTGGGGTCCTCCTATTCTGGTCTTCCCCACAATGCAGAGGCTTAGCCAAGGGTATCTCTCTTGGTGTCATAGCTGACACAGCCTACAAGCTGCTGATGCAGCATTAGGTTCCACGTGCAGGTGCTCACATTGGCTTTAAGACAAGGGCTCTAGGCTCAGGTTCTCATTAACCTATTGTGGCACCTGCGACTCAGGATGCAGGTTTACTCTCAGGCAGTGTTGGATGTTACCCAGAGCCAGGATCTGTGACTCTGAAGTACCCCCTAGCAGCTCAGGTCCATGGGGCCAGGTGGTAGCTCTGATTCTACCCCTGGAAGGCAGAGCACAGTACTGACCCAACTCCAAGGAAGAGGGGGTACTCTGAAGGTTTGGGCCCAAGAGGCAGGGTATGTACGCAATTCAGAAATCAGATCCAACAGGGATCATTGGCAACTGAGGTAGTATGTAGTTGTAACTCTAGACCTTGGGACCCTGGGAATTGGCAGTATCCCAGGCTCAATGAGCCTAGGTGCAGCAGCAGCAAATACCCCAGAATGGCAGAGCACAGCTGTCATTTTGGCCCTGGGGGTGGGAGATAGAGAATAACACAGCAATGACTCCACTCCCCAGGGAGAGAGGTATCTTAGTAGCTCAGACTCTAGGGAGCTAGTCCAGCTCCAGGGAAGCAGGGTACTAGACTTGTTTGCCCTGTAGTGCAGGGTGTTTCCGCTCAGACTCTGCTCTATTTCCCTAGGATGTGGGGTACAATGTCAGCTCAGCCCTAGGATATGTAGCTGCTCAGCTTGGCCAGAACACCAGTTTCTTAGGGGACAAGGTGCTGCTCTAGCTCAGGCTTGGGGGTTGTGACTGTTCTGGGTGGCCCTGGCACCATTACCCTGGGTTTCAGGGCTCTGCTTCAGCTTAGGTAGTAGGGCGCATGACCACTCTGGACAGCCAAGGCATTGTTTCCTGGCATGCAGGACACTGCTTCAGCTTAAGCACCAGGGAAACATGACTGCTCTGAGCAGCCAAGGTACTGTTTTCCCAGAAGGCAGGTACCACCCCAGCTCCAGCCCAAGGAGGCAGGGAGAAGGGTAGGTGGAGCAGCTCCACCTCCACTTGGCTCCATGGGGAGGGGAATAACAGCTGTTCACAACTCTGCTTGGGGATGTCGGGCCACCAGGCTGGTATGGTTTGGCAGTGGCTTAGCCTCAGGGATAAAGGGGCACCGTTGATCCTCATGCCTGGAGCAAGACACACTCAGCGGTAGTTTCAATTCCATTATGGTGTAGCACAGTAGCCGCACAGGCCACAGGAGGTGGGACACAGTGTCAGCTCCTTCTCTGGGGGGAGCACAACTATGTGGACTCCAGGTAGCTCCCTCAGCTGGCTTAGGGCCTATGCGGACTGCAGGGGACCCCAGTGGTGAAGTCTGTAGGTGTCCAAGGTGTTGGTGGGGGCTCCTGGGATCTCTTCCTTACCTCCTTGCTGTAGGGAGAAGGTAAGTTTCCTCCCAGTTCCCAGCAGATCCCAGTTGGGGAACAGGGTGATGGAGGCTCAGCGTTTCCTCCCATTCTCTATGTGGCCATCCCGAGTTTCTGTGCTCGCCATGGTTTTTGTTACTCCTCTGATGCGCCCTGGTGCCCTCCCCAAGTTATTTTCATTAAGATGTAGTTGTTCATCCATTGTTCTGGTTGTCTTTGTGAGAGGAATGAGCACTTGGGCATTCTAGCCAGCCATGATCTGACCTCACCTTTATGTCTTAGTTCAATCTTTTGGGATATGTTCTTGTTGAAGTAATGAAGAAAATCTAGCCACACAAAGGGAGAAGAATTTCAATAGTCCTTTTCAGTAATTGTGAATATTCTTTGATTCTACACCAAAATACAATAAACAAAACTTCCTCATAGATTAGTGGTAATGTGGAATCTGAAATCACATCGATGAACTCTATGTATTCTGTTACAATAAATAAAATCTACTGGTCTATCTTGTGCTTTGAATGGTTCTTTTATCCATGCTTATTTTGTAACAGCATGCATTGGTCATTTGGAAAGTATTGATTCACTGAATTATGCAGATCTTCCAAATGTTGACAGATTTGATTATATAACATCAAAAACATAACAAACAGTAATATCACCACGCATCTCATAAAAAAATAATCTTTTAAGAATGGAGGAGTTGTCAAGCTCTTATCAGTACATAAAAGTTTTCCAAAATTCCAATTTTCACTTGAAAGCTCATTTTATCACAGGCAAGAATATTGTCAGTTGTTTTCCTTTAACTGACTTGCCCATTTTATGCATCTTTTAGAAAATATCTGCCACATACCCAAGTCAGAATAATGATAGTTTGTCTATCAGTCATTCTTTCAAGCACAAATGGTGTTCAATAGGAAAGGCTGCTAGTCCAGCCCCCAACTCAAAGAATCACACAACTGCTTTTGCTTGGGATGTTCATGGTACTTTGGTGTACACGCAGAAGGGCTTTACGGATACTTGTTATTTTGTCACATTAAATGTTTTTTAAAAATCTAATGAAGGGATTCTTAAGGGAAATCTAACGTTTTTTTATTTCCAGAAAATACGTGGTGGTGAAAAACACAATGATTCTGAGAGCAGTTTGGTGCCACTGCCTGATTCGTGCAGAGGTATGGGCAGTTGCACACAGCACAATTTCACACAATCAGACAAACATCAACACAGTAAAACAGGAAATAATGTCTTAGTATTAGTGTGAAAAATGTTTTGACCTCACAGATCTCCTGAAAGAGTCTTGGGGACACCTGGGGATTCAAGCGCCACATTTTGAGAACCGCTGTGCTGAAACATCCACTGTACATAACGAATCAATTGCTCCCCCAGTCATGTAGACCAGTACCAGTTATAGACTATCCTTGGGCAAACTGAGAAAGAGTCATTCAAACCACATTCTGTAATCTTGTGGTTCAAATGTGGAACCCTTTGTGAAAAAGATTGCTACTGAGTGCATGTGTATCTTTGATACAAAATAAAATCCAATTAATTAAGTGAGGTAAATCGAGGCAATCAGACCGCAAGCCCACGCCGCTGCACGCAGAGACTCAGCCACACCATGAGTTCTCCTTGCCCACTCGCCTGCGTGCTTTCACCGTGATCAGGACTGGTGAGCAAACAAATGAAGCTCCCAAGCTCAGGAGTGGGACACTGTGACACGGACTCGCTGGAGTCATCATGTAGCCTAGAGGCCCAGACTGGAAGTCAGGAGACCTGCTGCCTATGCTGTATGGTATGAGGAGGCAGAAAGATCACCAGCTTTGTCAAATCCCGTTCAAAGCCCGGTTCTGCCACTCACTGGTGATGGGACCCTGGGCCAGAGCATTTCAACCTTTCTCTCTTCTCCTCTGTAAAATCTCACAGGGTATTGAAACTATTGAACAAAACAATGACTGTCAAAATAATGACCATCTGACTCTGTACACATATTACCTGTCAGCAGTATACACACACAGCGTAAGTACAGGTGTTTGATCCTTAGGAGCCAATGGCCTCACTGGGGAGTCAGCACAACCTACACAAAAGAAGAGGTGGCAGCTTCAGACCTGGGATAACAAGATCCTAATTCCAGGGTCCTGACTAAAGGGATCCTAGAAGTGAGCCACCACCCCCTTCTTTAGCCACGCCCAACCTACAACCCTGGACACTTACCACCCCCACTATCCCATTGATAATTCTCAGAAGAGCCAGAAAAAGCTGGCGGGGCAGACGCAGCAGAGACAAAGGCAGTTCCCTGCACAGTAACTGCAGCTCGAGAGCCCCACAGCCCCGTCTTTCCTAACAGGCTCTCCTCCACCACCAAAACACTCTTTAGGTTAAAGCGTTGTGTCCTGAAAACTTTGTTTAAAGTGGAAAAAAAATTAGTTTGAGGGAGTGACCACTCACTAAGGTTTAAATGCTTTTGTGGGCAGGATTATCCTAGAAAGGAGGCTCCCCACGTCTCGTGTGGTCAGGGGAAGGCCAGAAAGGGCCTTGCTCCTGCAGAGGAACTGGCTGGGCTCTGAGGCCCTGGGTCCTCACGGAGCACCCGGAGCTCTGGAAGTTCGAGCACAGTATCAGAGGGCTGATATAAGTACAGTAGATTTCATCCCCTTTTTACATCTTACCAAGGAGATTTGTTCCTAAGAGGAGACAAAGCAGTTCCATCAAGGGCAGGGCCTGGATTCCCCGCTCCATAAGTACACTCCTGCTTTAGGGCAGAAAGTTTGACATCCCTTCAAACCCTTCCAGAAGCAACAAAGAAAAGGAGCTCCCTGCCCCAGAAGGGGACTTTTCTGTATACTGAGGGAGATAACAGGGCTCCGCACTGCTGCCACTCCGACAATGTGACTTTGACTCACGGAGGTCACTAGGAAAGATGAAGCAGGCACTCCTGGACGGGACACACAATTTGAAAACCAATTGCGCCCCTGTTCCACCATCTGCCGCTGAGCAAGAGTAATTAAAACGGAGGGGAAACCTGTTGACGCGTTAATAACAGTGCTAAAATCTCAAAGGGGTAACCGGCAAAGGGTTTGTTATTTGTACAACAGAAAGGCGGCCCTCAGGAAATGCCCCAGCACACAAAGGAGATGAGAGAGAAAGAGGAAGAACACTAAGGATCTGAAACTTCCCTAACCCTGCAGGCCTGCAGGGGAGTTTTTGCTCACCTCTGCTTTGATCTTGTTTTCCCACCCCAGGGAGACTGGCTGGTGGCATCACCCATACCAAGCTCTGGGCATCAACCCCAGGGTGCCCTCTCAGCCTCGATGCCTCTGGAAGCTGCACACTGCAGACACTGAGCTCTGCGAAGTGGAGGTCCCACAGCCTGGCTGGGAGTCTTTCTTCCTTCTGCTTTTGGAGGTGAATTCAGACCTCTGAGTGATGCTCCCAGGGAGACAGGGTGTGATGGACAAGGCTCGCCCCAGGTCAGCACCCCAATAGCAGGGACAGTTTTTAGTGCTACCAGCTGGGCATTTCGCTGGATGAATGAAGTGGTGTAAAGGGAGGGCCCAGAGAAAGCAGCCTGCTGCAGGTGACCATCCCAGGATGTGTCCTCATAGATCTGCGATGACTCCCCAGGGCTGATTTCTACGAGACAAACTCCTCAGTGCCTAGTCCAGTCTTCTACGCTTTGCCCGTCTCTCCAGCCTCACCTGGCCACACCAACTCTCCCTTTCCTCCAGCCGTGCAGAGTTCGTCCCCTCCCCTTAAACATTCTAGCCTTTGCAAATTCTGTTCCCTCTGCCGTGACAGCCCTTCTCTTGCTTTTTTTCCAGAGCAATTCCAATGTGTTTGTCAAGGACCAGCTCTGTGAACTTGCCCCTTCATGGGCCCTTTGCTTTTGTTCCCTCCGTACATTTACATTGTGTTAAAAGTATCTGTTTATCTAACAATAATGAAAGCATCGCTAATTGAATGCCAATTGTGTTCTAGATATCTAGAACATTCACATTACACTGAAAGTATCTGTTTATCTGTGCAATATTAATCTAATAATGATAAAATAATAATGATAACCAGCATCATTAATTGAATGCTGATCGTATTCGAGGTACCAGGCTGCACATTTACATATATGATCTCAACACCCTACATAAGCCTGTAAGGTGGGTATTGTTCTCCCCATTTCAAGAACTTCATTCCTGAGCCCTCAGATGATACCGAATCTTTAAATAAATATTTGTAAAGGGAAGAAATAAGGACATATAGAGGAACCTTACTGATCTTAATTGACAACACCAGCTGAATGGTTATCATTAGCCAGTTACTTTGCTTAGCAGTTCACTTGCTTTCACATCATTTAATTTTTGCCAAAATACCTGTGAGGTGGGCACTGTTATTATCAGCATCTATCATAATACCTAGCACATAATAGATGCTTGATTAATTCATATCAAACGAACTCATCTCCATGTTATAGATGTAGTAGCTGAGGCTTAAAATGCTAAGTATTTGGGACATGCAGCGCAGCTGAGACTGGAGTCCAGGTGCAGCCTTCTTCAAGCCCTTAGTATAATAGGAAGGCTAGCAAACAACTGCCTCTTACTCTAACACTAGTCTGGATGCAGTATAGCATTTGAGATTTCTAAAGCCGGTAGAGGGGTTTTCTGGGTTGAGCTTCCTCTGTAGTATGCTTCAAAAGCCGATGCATGGTAGAGTCATCCACAGACTATTTGGGAAGCCTGAATTCTGGTCTTGGCTCTTTTGTCAGACAGCAGAGTAGCCTCAGCGAGCCACCTAAGCTCTGAGTCCGGTCCCTGCACCCGTAAAGCGGGGTGTGGTTAGGCCCCCCGGCCAACACAGACAGCAGTAGACAGTGCTGCGTTAAATGTGAAGTCATGACACCCGTGATAAAGGCAACTCCATCTGTGATCATAATAACTCGCACAACTAAGACCTGATAAAGGCTCCTGTGTACTCGCCGACTCCGAGACAAGACAGACAGTCCAGGGAGTCGGCAGTTCCCCACCAACTCCTCCGGCAGGCAGCTTCTGGAAAGTCCAATTAGCAGCCTTGCACCCTGCCTGCTCCCAGGCAACTCTGGACCCCTGGAGAAGCTGCCATCATCTCTCTTCCTCCAATTTGACTAGCACCATAATTGTTCATCTCCCCACTTACCTGTGGTGATGAAAGAGCTTCAATGCTTCCAGAATGCACGACTCGAGGAGTGAGTCTGGGGCCCTGCACATCGCTTCTCATTGCAAAGATGCGGCACCAAAAAGCCATCCTTCATCATGCGGAAAATGTTCCCTGCACCGCAGTGTCTCTATTTGCAACAGCCTCGGAGATATTCATGTGATAGATCATATATTTGCCTGAATCAATATTTCCCTGACACTGGGAAGCCTGCCATCCATCTGTCCCCTTTCATCTGATGGAGCCCTTCTGTGTTGCCTTCACACGGGCTGACAGGACCACAGGCCCTCCTTCCCCACCTGGCGGATGAGGGCCAGATGCATGATTGCTTTGTAAATTACCGTCTCGGGAGCAGAGCCCCTGGAACGCGGGCAAGCCTGCCCAGCCACTGAGCACACAGCAAGGAGACGTGGCGTGAAGGGCAAAGGCTAGTAGAAATTGAGTTGGAAAATCTCTTAGCCCAACCTTCAAATTTAACAAATAAAGAAACTGAGGCTTGGCGCAAATAGGGAACTTGTCTGAGATCAGAGAGCTAGTTACAAGAAGGCGTTGGATTCTCACTACGTGTGCTGTTCCCAGAGACCTTGACTATGTTGATTTTAGTTTTAACTGTCCAGGAACGATGGGGAGGGCTGGTTCTCATTTGACTCTCAGAAAAAAAGAATTCAATTCAAATCTTCTCAGCACCCATCAGACTCTCTGAGCTGAGCCCTCAGACATAGATGAAACATAGTCTCTGCCTTGCAAGGTCCCACCCTTCATCCCAGGGCTGAAGAAATCAGGTGACCAAAGTAAGTTCCCGTAGACTAAACATGGGTATCCAGTGTTCACCACCCTCCCGGTATCTACCTCTCCTCTGTCAAACCCTGAAACCGACCTGCCTCCTTGAGGAAGCATGCTCTGCCCCTTTGCTCTGAGTGCTAGTCACCCACCGCTTCCAGGCACATGTCACGGACCAGAAAGAAACCCTCACTCCACAGCTTTGTGTCTCCCTTTGCGCAATATCTGTGGAATCGTAAGTTCTACATCCTCTGCCTCCACAACATCCCTTCTTCCCCAAAAGAAATGCCCTGATTTATGAAAGTAGCTGATTTTCATGCTATAAATCCCCAACCATGGCCAATTTCAAGGTACTAATAAGATGTCATTAAACTGCAGGAAGAGAGGTGCCATAGTGCACCATCGTATAGTATTTCCATAACCACAGAGAAAAACAGATGAAAATAACCTCAAGAACATAGATAATAGTAAAGTGCAGCCAAATAATTAGGAAGCAGTGACTTTTAAGTATATATTACCTTTGTCTTCAATATAAATTTTTAAATTTAAGTTTATGTAGTTTAATTTATAATAATGGCCACATTTCACAATTACCTGAAAATTTTACAACTAAGTTCTTGCGAGGTGTTCCTGGCCGGCTCCAGCACACCACGGCGTATCAATCTCCCTCCTGGGTTCCCTTGTGAACTACTCGAGTTCGGGCCCCTTATCTTTCACCTGTACTATTTTAACAGCCTCCGAACCTGTCTCTCAGCTCCTGGTCTCCTCTTTCCCAACTGTTGGCAATCTAGGTCTCAGTTCTCGGTGTGCTCTCGGCCTAGGGATGAACAGACACACCAAAATCAAGGCAAGCACGAAAGCAAGGTTTATTGAGGAAGAACAAGATAGGTAAATAGAGCAAGAGCAAGAAACGTTCACCACAGACAACTAATGGGCCCCCTGTCATAACAAGAGGCTCTGGTTATGGTCTGGGGTCTTGTTTTGTACTGTCCAGATTGGGCCATCCTTGTGGTTCAGATGTCACCATGGATCCATTTTGATGGACAGTTAATGGAATGATAATGAGCCTTGGGTTACTCTAGGTCACTTTCCAGATCCTATTGTGCCTGGGCTACCCGGCCTATGGGCTAGGGAATTCCTGCATTCCTTTGCAGATTGGCAGGGGGATTCCTCCTTCCCCCAGGCCGGGCAATTGCTAGAGCAGCACCAAGGCGAAGAGCCTGCTTTTGTCTCTAGGAAAGCCACGTTTTCTTCACTATCTGCCTAACACAACCATCCAGTTTTATCTTTCCAAAATGTACCTTCTAATCTCCCCCGCTCAAAACTGTTCACTCTCCAGTTGCTCCAAATGAGGTACACACTTTTTCTACATGATCAAGGTCCTGTACAATACACAAATTCCCCGAACTCTCTAGTTCTTTCTAGAACTTTCTAGTTTTATCTCTCAGGCAGTGCTGTGCAGCTCCCCTGGCATTTCAGGGGCCGACAAGCCTGGATGTGAAGTTTGCCTTTACCATTCATTAGCTGGGTGACCTGGGGCAAGTTATAATACTTAACTTTGCTGATCATTACTTTCCCCACCTGAAAAGTGGGAAAATTAACAGAGTGGTTAGGAGGATTAAATAAGATCATATGTGTGAACTAAAATAAAATCTTAATCCACCCCTGCAGCTGATGGAATGGACCCCCTCTTGGCCAAGGGGACCCCAGAAATACCCTAAAGCTGAGCTGCTGGTCAGAAGGGAGGTCAGACCTGCCTCAACATGCCCCCTTCCCTTCTTGGAGATAACCTTTGTAACCCATTAACAGGCCTAAGGCTATGCAAGGCAAGGCTTATACCACACCTGCAGGTCATCAATTTACTTAACAGTTCACTGGAATCTGGGTAAATGTCCAGAATATGTCTGGTTGCTTGTCTCTGATTAACAGACTTCCTTACCCAACTTAAAACTTTCCAACCCTTTAGACAAAGCTTCATTTCTTTAACCAATTACAAATCAAAGGATCTTTAAGCCCATCTATAACCTGTAATGCCTCACTTCCAGATGTCCTGCTTTTTCGGGCCAAACCGATGTATGCCTCCCATATATTGATTTATGATGTTACATGTCATTCCTGTCTCTCTGAAATATAGCAAACTAAACTGTAACCCAACCACGGTGAGACCACTTGCTCAAGGCTTCTTGTGTGTGGCTCTCCGGGCCATGGTTGCACATGCTCAGCTCAGAATAAACCTCCTTAAATAATATTACAGAGTTTGGGTTATCTTCTGTTGCCATATGTAATACTACCAGGACAGTGACCAGCCCATTTTAGGCATCCAATAACAGCAGTGGCATCAGCTTCTATTTATGAACTCATCCTATATATAAACACTAGTTCTTTATCTCATTTTTATCTCATTGTTATCTGCAATTGATAGATAATTCGAGAAGTTTCGCAGCACCTCCGTCAAATGCAGATTCACATCCCCTTTGCAAATACTATATTCTAAATCATGCAATCTGTTTTACTCCCCATTCTTCATAAGTGCCCACCCTTTTTCACATCTAAGCTTTTGCTCCTGCACTCTGCCTCTCAAATATTCATCCATCAACTCAATAATAAAAAGATGACCCAATTAAAAAGTGGGCAGAGGATTTGAAAAGATATCTGTCCCTCCAAAAACATACAAATAGCCTTTAAACACATGAAAAGATGCTCGATATCATTAGTCGTTAGGGAAATGCAAATCAAAACCACGTTGAAATACCACTTCACACCCTCTGTGATGTCTATTGTGAAAAAGACAGATAATAAGGATATGAAGAAATTGGAACCCTTATTCTTTGCTGGTGGGAATGTAATAAGGTACAGGCACTTTGGAAAACAGTGTGGCAGTTCCTCATAAAACTAAACATAGAGATAATATATGACTTAGCAATTCCTCTCCTAGGAATATACGCAAGAGAAATGAAAACATGTCCACACAAAAACACCTACGTGAATGTTCATTGCACCATTATTCATAAGAGCTGAAAAGTGGAAACAAGCCAAATGTCCATCAAGAGGTGAATGGAAAAACAAACATGGAATATCTATACAATGAATTATTTTTCAGCCATAAAATGAAATAAGGTTGGGCGCAGTGGCTCACACCTGTACTCCTAGCACTTTGGGAGGCCAAGACGACGGGAGGACTGCTTGAGGCCAGGAGTTCGAGACCAGCCTGATTAAGAGTGAGACCCCGTCTCTACAAAATGTAGAAAACTTAGCTGGGCATGGTGTTGCTCACCTGTAGTCCCAGCTACTGAGGAGGCTGAGGCAGGAGGATCACTCAAGCCCAGGAGTTTGAGTTTCAGGTTACAGTGAGCTATGATGATGTGGGGATGAGGGGAAACTTGCCCCCCCCACTGAAGTTCACTAAAAGATCAACTCACAATTAAAGCAAATTAAAAAGAGAAAGGTTTATTTAACATGAACATGGGTAGAATCACAGAAGGATTACTCAATATCCCAGTGGAATTCAGATATTTTTATTTATGCCTTTTAGAGGGGAGGGGGCAAAATAAGGAGTATAGATAATTCTGTTTAAGGGCAATAAATGGTTGCTAGGGAGGATGAATGGAT
>VBSM01002937.1:9364352-9404321 GCA_008086735.1 Cheirogaleus medius
AAAAAAAAAAAAAGAATACTTTGAAAAAAAATTCATCCCTCCTCCAAAGCTTCTTGCAGAAGGACCCTTTGCTAGTGCACAATTTCCTACTCCCAAGTGGCTACAATTGTTCCCTTTCCCGAGCCCCATTTTTCACTGAGTGCTGTTTCTTCTCTCATTTCCCATGTTTTGCTTCCTACCACAGTTATTTGTGTGCCATTGTTGTCTACTAGTAAGCCCCAAATTTAGAGAATGTGTAAAATGGAGCAGATTCAGTAGCATTCCTATAAGATCACTCACCCCTCTATCCTGTTAGGTCTTTTCACACAGGGAAGAAAAGGATCCTGTTTCAGCCCCCACAGGAAGCCGTGCCTGACCTGGGCCCGGTCACTGGAGTGTGTTGACACATGGCTGTCACCTGCCGCACTGTGTGTCTGTGGAGTGGGGTGGCCGGCGGATCTCTAACTGGGTAAAATCTACCGCAGAGCAATGACTGCGTTTTGCAGGCTGGGTCTCCCCCGTGGCCCTGGCCCCGGGCTATGCCTCAACTAGGAATTCAAGGAATATGTGTGAAACTTTTCCCTTGGCACTCAGTTTGAGACTCTATAACAGACAGAAGATCAAGGAAATTTGCTGACAGGGTGACCACCAAGGACAGACTGAGACAAATTCTTCAGCAGTTTTAAGCGTTTCTTTCACCAGGGGGCCTTTTCCTTTGGAACAACACCTTGTTTTTGTTTTGACTTATAAACAAAAATGTGTCCCTCCTCCAGCTGCGCCTAGGATGAGCGCCATACACCTGGACGAGCAGAGAAAGGCTGGGTTTGTTCCTTTGCCACTGGGCACGCCAGGGGGGTAACAGGAGGCTGGTGCAAGTCTTGTACTTAGGCACAAAACTGGGGAATGGTGTCGGCAAGACTGGGAGGAGGAGCGGGATGGGCGGGGGGAGGCACAGAACTGCAGCACAGCAGCAGAGAAGGGGAGGTGGAGGAGCCCAGCCTGTCCAGGACGAAGGGAGGAAGAGGAGGCCTTTGCAAACGGGAGATTCAGCATTGCATCGCCTCTGGAAATGTGAGCTTGTGCTGAAGTCGGCCGCCATGGAGCGCTCCCGGAAATCAAATTTGATTCCTTTCCACCAGTGAGGAAGATCAAGCAGAGAAGGCAGAGGCAATCCGGGTCACGGAGTGTGGCCCCGAGTGCGTCCCTGATTCCTCATTTGCTAGTTACCGACATTGAAGTAAAAATGCACAGCAGTGAGCATCTGTGCACTACTACACTGCATGCAGCTGGCGCTCACGAGTGCTAAAGCTGTTCTACAGATGCAGACAGCGTGGGTGGGTTGCTTCTCAGCCTGAGCATGGAGACAAACCTAAAGGGCTCGTCTTTTAGGACCAGATAAAAAAAAGGCATTCGTGTATCGCCACCTAATGGTGCTTAGACCTCATTGCAGTCTTGGACCTGTTCAAGATCAACAGGTAGGTGGTGGGTCCAAAGGATCAGGCTCAGTGAAAGATGTAAACCTGACTTTATCTTCCAAATACATCACCCAACTCTCCAGCAGCAGAGCACAGTCAGACCTTAACAAATATACACAATGCTGGTTGCTGGCAACACGGCTCATGGCAATCTGCCTCAATGCCCAATCCCAGTTCCTGTATCCCTTGGTGTTCCCAGATATTCCTCCCATACTTCCAAGGGCCCCCTTTAGCACACAACTTTGGTCCATTTTAACAGACACTCCTGAGGACTATCACTTCCAGCTTCCATCACTCACTTTCCCAGATGTAGGACAAGATGCTGAGGACAGGTCTCATCTACCACGCAACTCTGCCCAGGTGCCAACCTGCCACATCTGCCTCCACCTTACCCGAGGTTCCAGCCTTCACGGATATGGATAAGCCTTAGGCCAATGGGATTTGGAAGCTAAAGTGCATTTTATCTCTTACTGGTCTCTCCAGGGTTGAGCTCTGACATACTCAGAGTCTGGGGAGGCCTCTGTGGCTTTTATTATTACATGCCGGTATATCAAGTCACAACCCCTGAGGTCAGCTCAGTGGCTCCTGTTGACGTCTGAGAGCCCAGGGAGATTGGAAACCCTGCATACCCATTAACGCAGGAAGGGCCTTTGTGGTTGAACAGACTGTAGAGGGTTTGCACTCATGACAGCAGGCTGGAATGGGCCTGCATCTGCCCTCTTCTTCTCCTCGGCTTCTTTCAACAAAAAGAGAGTGGATCCTTGATTCCTTTTAAAGGTTGGAAGAACAAAGTCCACTTGCCCATGATCACACAACAGAGCCCAGAGGAGAAAAAGCCAAGACCTGGGTCTCCCAACTCCCCACGCCTTGGCACCTTCTTCCAGAGTCAGGCTGGCCTGGGCTTCAGACACCCTCAGTGAACTTCCCTCTCTGTGAAATGACATTTACGTTGCACAATGCACCTTGTTGGTTGGCAGGTGAAGAGTTGTCTTAAGTGACAGGTCCCTAGATCTACTGCACCTTCCAGTAGATTCCAGTACAGGAAGCTGGAGCCATTTGTGTTGCAGTAAATGTATGAGCTGTTCACAAGCTCTACTCTTTTAGCTGCGATAATGGAAGGTTCCAGTGTTCTAGGTGGGGGTGGGAACGACGGGTTGTGACAAACCTTTCCCTCTCCCTCCCTCCCCCTACCATTGCTCTTGCTCTCTCCCTCCTCTCCTTTTCTCCCTTCTTTCCTTTTTCTCCTCCCCCTTTACCTTTGCTCTTTTCTCTCCATCCCTCCCTTGAGTCCTTCTTCAGTAATTCCCTACAGAGTTTGACCAGGCATTTAAAAAATAATAATAATAATAATATCCAGGAATTTGTTCTAGCTCAAATGCAAATCTTTCCCTCAAATACTCCTCCACCTAACCATTCCACCCTCGCTTCCAGTCAGCCTGAGGAAAGACCTCATCATCTTTCCTCTGCATTAGATGGAATGAGGAAGAATTCCTGAGGCCTTCATCCCATCACACGAATATGGTAACTGTCTGATGAATATGTTCCCCTCTGCTTTTCCCCACTGCACTCAGCGTATTGTGGAGGTGGAGCCAAATGTTACCAGCTGTAGCCGAGTGAGCCAGGCAAGGTGGGACAAGCTGAAAATTCCCCTACACTGGGTGCAGGAGAGACCAGCCGGCTATTCGGAGGCTAACTGGAACTCTGTCCATAAGAAGCTCAGCAAAAATTACTGGCAACAAACATAATATTTTTTATTATGAATCCAGCCAGCCAGCCTAGGGTAAGGAAAACTGGTAGCCCAAGAGGATAACCAACCCTTTTTGTGCAGGACTTTCCCAGTTTTTGAACTGAGAGTCTCATGTCCTGAGAAACTTCTTAGTCCTGGGCAAATCAAGAAGGTTTGTCTCTCTAGACCCTAACATTGTGTCGTTGCTGCTGCTTATTATTTTTCTTATACCTTTGCAATAACCTTCTGTAGCTGTGAGTAATCTAGATGCTTCTCTTTCAGCACTCTGGAGGCACCTGGCCTGCAGGATAGTGCTGGGTCCCCAACCCTGCTCCACGTCCACAAACATGGCCCGACCTCTCCTTCCACCAATCCTCCCTTGGTTCATCTGGCTATTTTTTAGTTTGATACATTCGTCATCTTTGCAGCAGCCGTTTCCTTCATTACCTACGTGCAACTAGTCACCAGGTCCTATTGACTTTTATTTTGAGGTGTCTGTGGAGTCTGCCTTTTCCCATCTTTACCACCAGCACAATAACAATTATAATAAAAACAACTACCGACCCTAAGGACCAATCAGAGTGGATTCAAGAAACAGTGGAAGAGAGGAATAGGAATCAACAAGTACATAATTCAGAATTTCTCAAAATTATTTGATGGTAAAACTTACTTGTCACAGAACAGCTCATGGGACCATTGTTCCAGGAAACACAATTTTGTAAATGCTTATCTAGCCTACAGATGAACAGTTTTGCAGAATTAGAAAGAATGTTTAAAAACATCAAGACAAGCTCTGTAATTTTATACATGAAAACTCGGAGACCTTAGGGGTGGTCCAAGCCACACGGCTCACCTGTGGGAGACCCAGGCTTTGAACCAGGTTCAGGATTCCTTACACTGTACCATCCACTACCTCCTACTGGCTACCTGCATTCTGAGTCAGTCTTGTCTCCTCGATACAGTCCTGCCCATCATTCAAGGCCAAGCTCAGCTTTTAGCTCCTCCACATTCTGTGCTAGCCACACAAGCCCACGCTGATACCAACTTTTGCTAAATTACTATAATAGTTGTTTTTATTATTATATTTGCTGTCTAGTATCAGGCATGACCAATACCTACCACATGTATTTAATATCACCACATGCCCAGTTGTGGCTATGGCATTCATTGCTAATCTACCACAACATTCTTTTAAACTGAGCCCAAAAAGAGCTTCAGAACCCTTTGCAGCGTAATACTCCAGATGGCTGTGGCCAACCAGCCATGGTTAGCATTAGAGATGGAACTTGTGCGGTCCTGACTTTGTCATTAAATTATTCCACGTGTGTGTCTTCACTGCTCTGCCACATTAGACCTTCTTGAACAGCAAAGCTAATGTCTTTGAATTCTTTCATAAAACCATTTGCTCCAAGCATAGTCCTTTGTCCTAATAAGTGCCCAATAATTGTTTGAATGCCTGAACACCAAACACTAAAATGATAACTAACATTTACATAATGTTTAGCTACAGAGTACTTTCACACGCAGTACCCCATTTAATTAATCCTCACAACAGCCCTGGGAATTAGGTCTGACCATGCACCCCAGTTCCTTATAACAGTGAGCTTTTGAGGGGGCAAGGGACGGTTTCTTATGGGCCCCTGCGGGGCTAAGCTCAGAGTAGGCGGTCAATTTGTGGAATCGTAGTGTGAACCCAGAGGATGAAGAAGCAAGGGCCATAAGAGTGTATACCTCAAGCCAGGTCACCCCACTTTCCACTGCACCCACAGCCCAGCTAGGTCTTAGAAACGTTCTTCTGACGCTCAAGCACTGAATCCTTCGCCTCTTCGACGTTTGAATTCACCATTGCTGGCTTTTCTTTCTTCCTGGTAATGAAGCAAAACCTGGTGGGTTAATTAATCCTTCTCAACGCTGGGCAGCAGTAATAGGATCAAGAAAAAAGCCTTTCTCCTCCTGTGCTCCCAAGGGTGCCTGGCGGGAGCCTGCGAGGAGATGGAACACAGCCTTCAGTCTGTTAATTGTTCAAGAGCAAATCACCTGTCAGCAGGAAACAGAAAAAAAAGACAGCACTGAATTCAGAGTCGGAACAATAAATAACATTCAGCACTATACCCCTGAGAAAAATAAAGCTGCCAACATTCTGCTTCTTAGGGAAAACAAAAATGCTCAGTGTTTCTGCAGACCTGTGGAATACAGCGTGATTTGGTAGAAAATGCTGCAATCTGTTCAGATGGGTGGCCTCTTTTATCAAGTCAGGGCCCACTGGCCCCTCCCCCACACTCAGCACCCCTGCCCCGGGAAGACAGAGGCAGACATCTATGAAAAAATGAATTTCTATGTGCAGCCTCTGTGACACTCTACCATCATCCCCAGAGGGGCAGTCTGCTGCCATGGCTAAGCACACAGATTCCTGGGCCAGATAACCCAGATTCCAGTCTAATGACAGTCACTTACTACTTGTGTGATCTTGGCTGTGATCTCTCTTGTCTGCGGGGTGTTTCTGTTCCTCACTAATAAAATGGGACAGTGATAATAACAATTCCTACTTCACAGAGTTGTGTGAGGATTAAACTATTGAATAAATGTAAATTACTTAAGACCATGATCATCGTGAGCTATTATAGCCATTGATTATATTACACTGTAATTTTTGGCATGTCCTTTTTCCTCTTTAATCTATGAGTACTTTAAGAGAAAGGTCCATATCTCATCCTTCCTTTCATGCCCAGCATTTAGCGTAGTCGCTATGGTTTGGATGCGGTTTGTCCTGGCCAAAACCCATGTTGAAGTTTAATTGCCAGTGCAGCAGTGTTGGGAGGTGAGCCCTCCCACCAAATGGGAGGTGTTTGGGTCATGGGGGGCTCTGCCTTGGGGATGTCTTGGTGCTGTT
The DNA here is from genome assembly GCA_008086735.1 of Cheirogaleus medius. Taxonomy (NCBI): domain Eukaryota; kingdom Metazoa; phylum Chordata; class Mammalia; order Primates; family Cheirogaleidae; genus Cheirogaleus; species Cheirogaleus medius. The sequence goes on from VBSM01002937.1 coordinate 9,370,423, forward strand.
CTCACAGTAGTGGGTGAGTTCTTGCTCTCACAAGACTGGATTCATTCTCAAGGGAATGGATTACTTCTCGTAAGAGTGGGTTGTTACAAAGCAAGGACGCTCTTTGTGTTTGAGCCCTTTGCACATGTCCACATCCTCTTTGACTTTCTGTCATGCTATGACACAGCAGAACAGCCCTTGTCAGAAGCCAGTGCCATGCCTTTGAACTTCTCAGCCTGCAGAACTTTGAGCTAAATAAATCTCTCTTCTTTATAAATTATCCAGTCTTGAGAATTCTGTGATAGCAATGGTCTTAGTCCACTTTATGTTGCTATGAAGGAAGAAAGGAGGCTCTGTAATTTATAAAGAAAAAAAGTTTATCTAGCTTCTGACTCTGATGGCTGGAAGGTTCAAGACTGGGCAACTGGTGAGGGGCTCTGGCTACTTCCACTCATGGCAGAGCCTAAGGGAAGCTGGCTGTGCTGAGATCACATGGTGAGAGAGGAAGCAAGGGAGAGATAGGGAAGCACCATGCTTTTTTTAACAACCAACTCTCTCAAGAACTAATAGAGTAAGAACTCACTCACCCGCAAGGTAGGGCATTAATCTATTCATAAGAAATCTGCCCCCATGACCCAAACACCTCCCACTATGCCCCACCTCCCAACACCATCACACTGGGAATTAAATTTCAACATGAGATTTGGTTTTGCCATATCAAAACCATAGTAGCAACACAAAACAGACTAAGACGGAAAATTAGTACCAGGAGTAGGGTGTTACAAAAAAAGATACCTGTAAATGTGGGAATGGCTTTGGAACTGGGTAGTGGGCAAATGTTGGAAAAATTTGGAGGATCAGACTAGAAAGTGCCTGTTTTGCCACAAGTAGAACATTAAGGATGATTCTGGTGAGGGCTCAGAAGAAGACAAAAAGACAAGGGAGAGTTTGGAACTTCTTAGAGATTGGTTAAGTGATCGTGACCAAAATGATGATAAAAATGTGGACAGTAAAGGCCATTTTGATAAGGTCTCAGATGGGAATAAGGAATATTGATTTGGAAACTGCAGCAAAGGTCACCTTTGTTATACAGTTGCAAAGAACTTGGCTCATTATGTCCATGGCCCTAGGGTTTTGTGGAAGGCTGAACTTAAGAGTCATGAAATGGCATATCTGGTGGAAGAATCTTCTAAGCAGCAAAGCACTTAGGCTGCTGCTTGGTTACTTCTAACTGCTTACTGTGAACTGCTAGGAAAAAGGGAAACACAGCAGAAAGATTTGGAAAATTCACAGCCTGGTCATGTGGTAGAGAATAATGGAACATTCTCAGGAGAGGAATTGAAGGGTGCCATGGAACAACCCTTGCTAAAGAGATTGCCTTGGCTAAAAGGAAGCCAGGTTCTAATAGTCAAAACAATGGGGGAAAGACCCTGAAGGCATTTCAAAGGTTTTTGAGGCTGCCCTTATCATCACAAGCCCAGAAGTCCAGGACAGAATGGCACCAGGGGACAGGCCTGAGACACCACTGTCCCACGCTGCCTCAGGATGCTGCTCCCTGCATCCTCCCTACACTCTAGCTAGAGCAGCCATGGCTCAAGTGGCTCCAGGTGAAGCTAATGCCACTGCTCCAGAGGGCACAAGCAGTAAGCCTTGTCATCCATATGATGCTAATTCTTCAGGCCTTCAGAATGCAAGAATTATGAGGCATGGCTTTCTCCACCAAGATTCCAGAGAATATATAAAAAAGCCTGTGAGCCCAAGCAAAGACTTGCCGCAGGGGTGGAGCCACTTTAGAGAGCCTCTACTAGGGCAATGCTGGCTGGAAATGTGAGGTTGGGGCTGCCACAGAGAATCCCCACCAGGACAATGCCTAGTGAAGCCACAAGGATGGGGCTGCACGGGGACCCCAGAATTGAATAACCACTGGCAACATGCAACCTCAGTCTGGAAAAACTACAGACATACAACACTAACCTGTGAGAATGGCCCCACAGGCTGCTCCCAGCAAAGCCATGGGGATGGAGCTTCCCAAGGTGTTGGAAGCCCACCCCCTCACACCAATGTGCCCAGGATGTGGGACATAAAATCAAAGGAGACTATTCTGGAGCTTTAAGATTTAATGTCTGCTCTCCTAGGTTTCAGACTTACTTGAAGCCTAGTACTTCTTTTTATTTTATTTTTTATTTTGGGGCCTATTTCTCCCTTTTTGAATTGGAATGTCTACCCTATGCCTGTTCTACCATTGTATCTTGGATGTAAATAACTTGGTTTTTACTTTATAGGCTTGTAGTTAAAAGGAACTTGCTTTGAGTCTCAGAGTAGATTTTGGACTTTTAAATTGGTGCTGGAACAAATTAAGACTTTAGGGACTATTGGAATGGAATGAGTATATTTTGCATGTAATTAGGACATGAGTTTTGGGGGCCAAGGGTGGAATGCTACAGTTTGTATGTGGTTTGTCCCCACCAAAACTCATGTTGAAGGTTAATTGCCAGTTTAGCCATGTTGAAAGGTGGGACCTAATGGGAGGCGTTTGGGTCAAGGGGGCTCTGCCCTTGTGGGTGCCTTCATGCTGTGCCTACTTATAGTAGTGAGTGAGCTCTCCCTCTCAGAGACTGGATTAGGTCTTGCAGGAATGGATTAATTTGCACAAAAGTGGGTTGTTATAAAGCGAGAATGCCCCTCATGTGTCAGCCCTTCAAACATGTTCACTTCCCTTTTGACCTTCCATCATATTGCAGTGCAGGAGAAAAGCCCTCGCCAGAAGCCAGTGCTGTGCCCTTGAACTTTCCAGCCCACAGAACTGTGAGCCAAATAAACCTCTTTTCCTTAGAAATTACCCAGTCTCAGGTATTCTATTATAGCAACACAAAACAGATTAAGACAATAGTGCCCCCAAATACCTGGCTTCCTTCTTCCCTATAAGAGGATAAATCATTCTTCCCCTTGCTTATGACTTGCAGTGCTTTCCTAAGAGAAGGGTGCCCCACCCATTGACATAAAGCATGATTCCATGACTTGTTTTGGCCAATGAAATGTGAATGGAAGTGACTGTCTTCTGGTTCCAGATAGAAGCTCCAAGAGGCACTCTGATTTCACCAGCTCCTTTCACCCCTCTGCCATGAGAACAGCATGTCTCAGATAAGGATTGCACCTTCATCCTGGATCCCTGAAGCCAGAAAATAACTTGGAACAGGAGCAGAACCACAACCAGCCTGCGACCAGCATGTATAATAATATGAACAAGAAATAAGTCTTTGGTTGGAAGCCACAGGGTTTGGGAGTTGTTTCTTATCACAACATGATCTAGTGAAAGTTGGTGAATATAGCACCCAATAAAAATGTGTTGAATCATTGCTTGCACTGATTAAATAATGAAAGAGTGAGTGAATTATGTTTCATCCAATTCCTAGCCAAGACTATGGCTCTGGATATACATCACCAAATCAACTAATTTAAGCAATGTGCTTTTTTAATAGTGGATATGTTTTCCGACATTTATTTTGAATAAAAATACTTTGTAACTATAAAGCAAGGCAGTGATTCTGTAAAGAGAATAGCACTTCTCTGGCAGTTGCTATGTTTTCTAACACATTACATAATCCAGGTCAGCAAGGATTCTCAATACTAGGAACAGAGTATATTTTCCAGATGTGGAAACAGGCTCAGAATCAGTGTAAAGGTCACCAGAGATAACAAGTGATGGTCCAGATGTGAACCCAGCTCTGTTTGAGTACAAGGTCCATGCTCTCTCCATTAAATGACACTGTAACCATGAAAATATTTGGAGATAACCCGAGAAATCCTGTCTATCCAACAATACTCCTCCTATACTCCCTAATATTCTTTTTTTCCTTTTTTTTTTTTATTTTTGGCACATGGCCCAAAATGTTAACAGCTGGAGATCCAAGGGAAATAATTTGAAATATGCAGTATCCCTGGTGGGATTAAACAAACTATCATTTACTCTTAGTGGATTTGTTTAATCAGATTGTTTTCATAATCACAAAATTAAAATCTCTCCAAGAAAAAGAGCAAATGCTAGTTTGGATACAATGAGAGAGGGAGGAAGTGGAAAGAGTAGTTGCCATCAGAGGTTTCCAAGAGTAGTTTCCATCAGAGGCACCTAAGTGCCTACAGGGCCGAGCAGCTAAGATGATGAGCGAGGAAGGCTGGGAGGGGTGTTGGCAAACTGGAGCCCACAGGCCTCCTCCAAAGGGGACAGCTGCTGGTCTGTTCCAGTCGATTGCTACTGTGTAGGAATGCCAGGCTTCTACAAGCTGGAAATCTGGACTTACGTGGCATCTCCAAATGCTCAAATGTTGACAAAAATTCAAGTTGTTTTCTCAGTATTGTATATTCCAACCTTTCCCCTAAAGTTGTCATATGGATTCTGACTTATGTATCACCTGTTTGTCACTCGTAGGATACTTGAGAGAACTGCACCCTTAGAGGAACCCACGCTTGGAGGCCGCACAGGGAGGGTGAAAGGCAAGTGCAGAAGGTAAGTGGGAGGTCACTGAAAACAAACTTCTTTTAATGCAGTTGGCTTGGGCTGACTTCGTTCTTCCCCATTTCAACACTGCGTCAAGGAAAAGCAAACTCTGATAAGAAAAACCCATTTGTTCCAGAATAAACTTCATTACTCTGCTAAATATCTTTACTGGATTTCATTTGATCCTAGCCATTCTCAATTCAATATTGCACTCAGCCAACTTAACCTTTTAAAAGGAATTTTATTGATGGTGTGTTATGCAGACATCAACATTTCTCCAAAAAAAAATAAAAATAAAATAAAGAAATAGGAAGAATTAAATTGCTTTGCTTAGCGATCTTAATTATCTGGAATAATTAGCTCCAGTCAATTCTCCAACAAGAGCTCTCTGGAGAAATCAGTGTTTGGGGAAAGAGGAAGAAAGGAGGAGCCAAGCTTGGGACAAAAGCAAGCATTTGGCAAGTCATTGGGAAATATCTAATTAACCCCGAGAGTGAAACTGACAATCAAAGCCACTTTCTTAATGCTTAATTATTAAAAGCAAATAAAGAAAGTAAATATTCAGGGAGCTAGTCTATTGGGCTCTGGAAAATAGGAGCCACTTTGTGCCAAAGTACTTAATAATCCCCAAACATGCAGGCGTGTGTGCTCCGGGCCTTTGTTCCTGTAATCTCCGTTTAAGGTGGTCTTCCGAGCTGTGTCTGCTTCAAGGCTCCTGTCAGTCCTCTGTGACGTCTCCCCTGACCCATGTTTCTCCCCAACCAGAAAAAATCATTCTCTCCTCTATGTTTCCATAGCCTTTTGTACATAGCAATCATTCCATTGTGTATTCATTAGGCAATTTTCTGCCCCCCATAGATTGCCAGGGTTGCAAAATTTGGGTAAGTGTGTATTTGTCTCTGAATCTCCAGTGCCTGGGATATCTAAGTGGAAGTTGAATTAATCTACAGATTAACAGCTTTTTATCGAGTCTGTCCATAGTAGGAACTTAATAAATCCTTCCTTGTTTCTTTCTTTCCTCCCTTCCCCCACCCACCTCTCTCTCCTTCCTTCCTTCCTTCTTTCTTCCTTTCTTTCTTTCCTTCTCCTTCCTTCCTTTGTGTTTATTCCCCCTTTTAAATTCTACCATTAAAGGTATTGATTCCTGAGCTGCTGGGCCAGACAACAGTGTTCTCCTATGTGAGCTTGTTATTTTGACTTGTGATTGACTTTCAATAAGCCAATGCAAATTGCGGTGGAGTGGCTGAGAAACCCCAGCGTAGGGGTGGCCTGGGGGTTATTCCATGCAGAACCCCATTGGGAGAGAAGCTTCTTGACTTGCAGTCACTATTTTTGTGTGTGAAACTGCAGGCCCCAGAAGATGATCTGAAAGAGGCTTGGGAAAGGAGAGAAGGAGAGAGGGGGGAAGAAAACTGAATGATGGGGTAGCTCCTAGTTATTTTTTAAAACTGGCTTGTATATCTGTCTTGAGGACTATGGGGATCCTGGTGGCTATTTGTAGAATATTTATCCCCAAACTCTGAGCTGAGTCTTGAAAGCTGAGTAAGAATTCACTGGGTGAAGAAAGTGCAAAGACCTTTCAAAAGGAGGGAACAGCACGAACAAGAACAAGGAGGGTGGAACACCGTGGTGAGGGTGGGAATTCACAGACCTGATGTCCTCATTGGTTGCAGTCTCTGGGCACACTGCTTGTTGCACTTCCATCCTCACCTGGGTGTCCCACAAGCACTCCAGATTTAACATGTGTAAAGATCGATGCTTTGTATTTCCCCATAAGCCTTCTCCTCTTAATATTCTGTTAATTGCACCATCGCTTTCCTAGTGGTCTAAGAGAAAAATCTTGGAAATCATCTCTGATCCTGTCTTTCCCTCCCTCCCACACTCAATCGACCATCAAGTCCTGAAGACTCGGCCTCCCAACATTTCCTGAGTCTCTGCATTCTTCCCCATTCCAACCACCACTGCCTTTATCATCTCTTCCCCTGGACAGGGGCCAGCCAACAGATCGCCTTACCTCCAGCCTTGTTCACTTCAACTCCAACCTTCCTGCCCATATCTCCTCTGCCAGCAAGTGCAGGAACAAGCCCAAACTCCCAGAGGTGCACACAAGGACTTGAGCCCTGGCCCCGCCTACCCTTCCTGCTTGGTGTCTGCCCACTTCTGTATTGCATCTCTTACTCTGGTTAAACGAGATGGCCTGGAGTTCCCCCGTGCTCTGTGCTGTGCCTTTCCTCGGTGGCTTTGCCCCTGCTCTTCCCTCTCTCTGAACCTTGTCCTTACTTTTCTCTATTTGGCTCTTACTAACTTTTCAACATTCAGTTCTGGCATCTTCTCTTTCAGCAACTCTTCCTTCACAGTCCTGGCCCCGCCAGTGCCCCCCGGGTGCTCCCCGTGGATGTCCCTGCCCCTCACCTGTCATCATTGTGCTGACATTACCTGTGTACATGTGCTCTGCCTCTCTAGACTCTGACTTCCTCAAGGACAGCTGCCACCAGGCCCTATCCATCCCGTAGGTCCAGATCTTAACATAGCACTTGGCACCCAGCAGCTGCACATATGTTTGCAGAGCTGCACTCCGGGCCAGACCCCCTGAGAGGGCTCTTTTGGCAAATAGAAAAGCTCCACCTGAGCCAAGACACACCTGCCTCCAGACACAGCATAGGAAGGTCCAGGGAACAGCCGAGGGCTCCAGAGACTCTGAGAAGTTTGTTGTCTTGTTTTAAGATAGATTCTGAAAAGTGAAAGTGCACAGGCTACGGAGTTCAAGTCTATCTGGGTTGAAATCTTAATCGTGCCATGATTAGCTAGTGTGATTGTTGGAGAGACACACAATTTCTGTGGGCTTCAGGCAACCTGCCTTTAAAGTTGGGATTCATTATTACCTCAAATGGGATAAATGTTTATAAAGACGCTAGCACAGTAACTGGCACATTCTAAGTCCTAAATGCACATTCTCTCACTTGGTCTCCATGGTGGTAGTGATGCTAAGGGTGATGAGAGTTAGCGCTTACTGAGTCCTTAACTATGGGCTAAGCACTGTTCTGAGTCCTCTCTAAGTACTAACTCATTCGGTCTCACAATAACCTTATGAGGTAAATAGTATGCCCCCATTTTACAGATGAGAAAACTGAGCCTCAGAGTTGTTAAGCAATGTATATTAATCAGCTACCTATATTACCGACAGATGATTGTGGCAATATGCAATACTCAACAGCTGACTTGTGTAGCACACATGCACCATACTGTATTGTACTTATATGACTTGAGTTATGGATTTGGTTTTATAAGGGCTGATTCTTTGGTCCTGAAAACCCTGAAGAACTGGAGTTAATTTCTCATTCAGCAAGATTTCACCGGGTGCCAGGCCTTGTGCTAATTGGAGGATTCAGAGATGATTAGTTACTATTTCTGCTCCTAAGGTATTCACAGTCTTATGGGGGAAACTCGCAGAGGAATTGACTTCACACAGGATGATAAGTAAAGTTCCCATCTACGAATCCAAATCAAGGCTCTAATATCTTGGAAGTATTCTTAGTGCATGTTCCAGAACTTGCTTTTTCATTTTATCCTCAGAAATACATTGGCCTGCAAAACCTCAGCCCAGTGTGGTATATTCTCGGGCAGAGCAGCCTCTCAATGTGGTCATAGGGCACCAAGGGCCCCTTGCTCCTAGTGGACTCCCCAAGAGCTGGATCTCCTGGGTCTCAAGTGGGAAAAGGTCTGGGCTGGGGTTCCACTGCTGCTGGGTCACATCCTCGCACTGGATGGGGAGCATTTTATGTCCCCAACAATGGCAAGCATCATCCTTCTCCCCGACTCCAGCTCTCTGCACCACCCTACCCCAGCAACCTCCCAAGCACAGCACCAACCCGACGTTTGAGATGGACTAGAAGGCCCTGAGCAAATATTGGCTCTTGAAAGGTTAATAATTTACAAATGAGCTATAGCTGATAAAAAAAAAAAATCAGGGCCTCTGCTGCTGGGATACGGTACGTGACATGCATGCAGCCAGCCCTCTCCAGTGGAGAACCAAGTGGCAGGGCTGGCTCCTTTACAAAAGGTTGAGAGAGGTGGGCAAGACTCCTGTTCTTTCCCATATAACAGGAGTTGTGGGCAGCCCAAGTGCCTGGTCAAACCACAGATACTTTCTAAGCGCACAAAAGCCCAGCGAGATGCAGAACAGCACCCTCCCCTTGGTGCCAGCTTGGCAGGGTCCACTCTTCACTCCAGGAAGGACATCCAGGGTTTTTATTAAGCTACACATGCCTGCCACCCCATCCCATTGGCCTTTGCAATGAGACTTAGACTCCCTTGGAGACTTAGACCCCCTTGGAGAGGTAGCTGCCCCTATTGGATCCTCCTCAGAGAGAAGGAAACAAAGTCCCCCGTTTTAAGCCGTCTGGGAATACACAGGACCGCAGTGGGCATACAGAGGCATGAGCAAGAAGAAATGGAGGAACAGGAAGAGCCCACGGTGGAGCAGCCCATGCATGTCGGGGTAGGAAAGGAGCCCACAGTGAGTGGACAGAACCAGAATTATTTGGTCTGGAAAGGAGGTGGCTGGGAAGAGAGAGGGAGATGGCTATCTTCAGCCTGGGGATTATCATAACAAGAAAAATTCAGAGAAAGTTCAAGAGGATGAAATGAACATCTGCTTCAGGAACGAAATTACTGGGTTTGGACATGAAGAAATTGTTGTTGTGCACAGGATGGGTGTCTTTCTCCCCGGCTCCACTCCACTATCTGGGCTGGCACCTATGGAAGGTAGATTAACAGAAGACAGCAGTTAGTAATTTTCAGTAATTTTCTCAGGTGGAGGACCAGGAACTCATCTCGCATAACAGTTCATAAAAGCTATGCTAAGAAAAAGCCCATTTTGGCAGTGAGAAAGGTCGGATCGTGCTTTTTGCCCAGAGTAGAATCCAGAACAGCACACACATGATCACACTCACTCACACTGGCACACACACATACTCAGACACACTCACACGCATGCTCAGACTTGCACAGACACTAAACATAAGCACAACCACACATGATCACCCTTGCATGCACGCACGTGCTCCCAGGTACAAACACACACACACACTCACAGATAAGCCCACCTGGAAGGGAGCCAGAGGGAAGAGACGACCATCCTTGAGGCTGGGGAGAGCTGCTGGGAACCGAGGCAGAGAGTCCTGCTGGGAAGGCAGCCCTGTGCTTCCCCACATCTGAAATGTCCTGCGTGACAGTGTCCCCGCACCTCCAAACCTTACCCAACTGGAGGGCCTCCTGGCCAGAGGGGCTGCCCAGCCCCCGTTCTCTGGGAACTGCTTCCACTGCAGGTATATTCTGAGGATAGTTCCTCTGGCTATGGCTGGTTAGTTTAGGAACACAGCTTGGTTAATCGTATTATATCTCCTGGAAATTGATGGTTTGACCAGAAAAAAAATCACTGAATCATACTGACAGGGGAACTCTCAAGGGGAGGGCTGCAGATTCTGCTATAAGGTCCCTGGGGAATTCCTGCTTCCTACACTACCTGAAATTTATTCGTTGAGTTCTTCCATAGATTCTATGAGATAGTACAGTCTACTTCCTATGAACATCTTTTGTTACTAAAGCTAGATTATCTTTGATTTAATTTACTTGCAAACAAAAAACTAATATACCATTCATTCTGATCCTCTTTAAATACCCACTTCTGCCTGTGCCTCCAGCCAGAAGCAATCTGTTTGTCTTCAGAGCACCCAGAGCATTGTTATGGCTTTATTTTCTTCTCTATACCACTTATTTCTCTCTTACCTTCAATACCAGACCATAAGCTCCTTGAAGGTAGAAGCCACGCCTTAATCGTTTTAGCCACACGACACAGCACAGTGCCTGCACACCATAGTTTTTAATAAGCATTTTTTATAGTACGAATGAGAAAATACATAATTGAATAAATGAGGTAATGAATAAATTGTCTCAGGTGATGATAAGTATTTCTTTTATTTTTCCCCCGGGAATTTATGGGATCATGATCCTAGAAGCTAAACATCCTCCCGTGTGAATCAATTCATTTTGTCTCAACATATATTTGTTGAAAATCAACTACCGTATTTCCCCAAAAATAAGACAGGGTCTTGTATTTATTTTTCCTCAAGAAGACACCCTAGAGCTTATTTTCAGGGGATGTGTTATTTTTTTAAGTACGGTACAACAATCTACATTTATTCAAATATAGTTAAGTCTTCTTCTTCTGGAACATCATCATAACTCTCCAAACCCCAAATTCCATCCTGAATTTCTTGTGACTCTATTTCCTTTAGAACCATTGGCCCCAATCTCTCATGTCGAGCAATAGAGCTCTCATGGGGCAGATGAGAAGGGCTGCTCGTCATCTTTACCACTCCAAGACGAAATGCATGGGTTGTGCAGATACACTGCGTAGCCACGCCCATCACTAGGTCTTATTTTCGGGGTAGGGCTTCTATTGCACAAATGCTTAGAAATCCTGCTAGGGCTTCTTTTATGGGTAGGTCTTATTTTCGGGGAAACACGGTATGTGCCAAACTCTGTACAAAAGAGATACAAAAATGAGTATGACATAGCCTCTGTCCTTAAAGAACTCATGGTCCCTCTGGACCGAGGATGGGGGTGGAGTGAGGCAAAGGAACACACAGCCCTGCACACCCTGTTCCCCGAGCAGCAGAGGTAGGAAAGTCACATATCGTACCTCCACCCCAATCTTGCAACAAGACCATATTAAAAGCCATCTTTCAAGGCTGAGTAAGATGTTTATAACCCGATAGACGATGGCTGGCAAACTCATTTCATCATAAACATCACAGCAGATAATATACTTCAGAATAAGTGACGCATCTGCCTATGCCAGGATCTTCCGGGTGAGCGATGCTCCTCCGATGTGGGCTTCTGAAAGGTAAACAGATTATGGGCCGTAATTAACTGACGTTTGATTTTCCCTTTTATGAGCTTTTCTTCACTCTAATCACACACAGAGTGGGAGGATAGAGGATATAATTGGGACTTAAAGGAGGGAAGAAACGGGGTCCGCTCCCTCGGCAGCGAGGCGGATGTCGCAGGAACAAGAGGAGCTGGCGTTTCTGTCGTTGCACCAAAATGAAAGGAAAGGCTCAGAGAGTGGGAAGATGTGCAGAAAGTGAAGGGATCAGGAAGGGGAGAACGTGGTGGTTTTTCAAGCATACACACTTTTAGAAGATGTCTAAGCCATCAAAGGATTCTCTCTCTCTCTGAAACATACGTATCACACACAGACATACACATGCTACATCTCCCAGCTGCCCTCACTGCAGGGCTCGGGCCATATCTGCACACTCTCCAGCCTCCTGTGCATGCTGAATTTGACCCCTTCTCCTGTCTGAATGCAGCGTTTCCTGTCTGTCCTCTAAAGCTCTGCCTTTAACATCAATTTCACAAATCCTTCACCTCCTGATAGGCTCCCGCCTGCCCTCACCAGTTGCTCCACCAAAATGTTTCCTCTACAGACATGTTATTAACATTCATACTCAAAAATGAAACCTGTCCTTCCTTGCACAGGGGATTAGATTCTATTGGGTTAGCAGCTTCTCTTGAGGGGTCAGAGAAATAGTTTAAGATGGGAAGGAAGTATGCTATAAAAAATAAATAAGTAAATCAACAAACAAGAGGATCGCAGTATGATATAGTAGAATAATCTCCAGATTGGACACCAGGAAATCTGGGTTTAATTAGGACCTTCACCATTTCTTGTGCAAGTGATGTTTCTTCACTTCCCTTCAAATCAGTTTTCTCCTCACTTAAAAATGAGAATCACCTACTTGGCAGGTTGTTTTGAGGATCCCATGTAATAATATCCAAAAAAGTCTGTGTCACCTTCTGGATTCAATAAATATTTATTTCATCCCAGCTTCCTAAGTCTGGATAACAAAGGGCTGAAAGTGTGCACAGAATTCTTTGCTGTACACTTTTGGAAGTTCTTTCACATTTTAACAGCATTCTCCAGAGGCAAGCAAAGCGAAAGCAGGTTCCTTATTTTATCAATGAACACACTGGAGGAGCACAGAGAGGTTAAGACACTTGCCCAGGGCCACATGGAGATTTAAAACCCAGATTCTTGAGCCTTTCTGTGGTTCTTGCAGAAGGCATACTCAGGCGGGGGGCGGTGGCTCATGCCTGTAATCCTAGCACTCTGGGAGGCCGAGGTGGGCGGATCGTTTGAGGTCAGGAGTTCGAAACCAGCCTGAGCAAGAGCGAGACCAGCCTGAGCAAGAGCGAAACCCCATCTCTACTAAAAATAGAAAGAAATTAATTGGCCAACTAAAATACAGAAAAAATTAGCCGGGCATGGTGGGGCATGCCTGTAGTCCCAGCTACTTGGGAGGCTGAGGCAGAAGGATCGCCTGAGCCCAGGAGTTTGAGGTTGCTGGGAGCGAGGCTGACGCCACAGCACTCTAGCCAGGGCAACAGAGTTAGACTCTGTCTCAAAAAAAAAAAAAAAAAAAAAAAAGGAAGGCATACTCACCTGGGAGGATTGGGTCAAAAGTGGGCCCCATTTATGAAATATTTACAAATCCCTGACACTTCTGAGCAGAGAAGTAGCCCCCATGGCGATTAAGCAGTAAGTCCAGTGGATGTGAGCTTTGCTCTCAAAGAGAAAGAGAAGGAAAATGCAATGGGAGAGATTAATGGTTTGAATCTGGGGGCGGGGGGAAACAGACTGTGGGTTGGGAAAAGGAAGTATGCAGGAACCCAATGATAAATGTATTCATTTCCTGGGGTACCACAGACTAGGTGGCTTAAAACAACATACTCCCTCACAGTTCTGGAGGCTAGAGATCCAAACTCAAGATGTCAGCGGGCCCATGTCCTCTCCCAAGGCTCTAGGGAAGAATCCTTCCTACCTCTTCCTGGCATCTGGTGATCACCAGCAGTCCTTGGTGTTCCTTGGCTCATAGATGCATCACTTCAATCTGTTTCCAGGGTCACTTGGTGTTCTTGCTGGGTGTGTCTGTTTTTGTGTCTCTTCTCCTCTCTTTCTCAGGATACCATCAACATTGGATCAAGGGCACACCCTAGTCTAGTACGACCTCATCTTAGCTAATTACATCTGCAATGACCTTATTTTCAAGTAGGATCACATTCTGGGGCTCCAGGTAGAACATTAATTTTGGAGAGACAGTTTTCAGAACAGTGCAATAAGGAAATGAGAGCCAAGCGGAGAGGAAGATTAGAAACCTGAGCAGAGAAAGCTAAAAGAAGAGAGAGACCATGAGACAGAAGACAGACAAAAGCAGAGAATGAGGCAGAGGCCAGAGGAGACAGAAATGAAGAGATGAGCAAGGAAACAGGAAATGTGTTTAAAGATTTCCCCCCAAAATATGCACCTTCTCTCTGCCTAGGTGCTCCGTGAGAAGCCCTAAAGCTGTTACTGGGGGCTGAACTACATCATGGAAAATGACTCAAATATTCTCCTGGGTTGCTAGATGATCCCAGTAAGAGAGACCAGCTAGTTGGGGTTCCTGGGAATCCCTCGTAGCTCTCACATTCCCACCTCCTCCTACAACCCCGATTCCAGAGTCCAGTTTTAAAATTGAGAACCTGGGCAATGGTCAAAAAAAAAATCTTTTTTCCAAAAGCCAATTCAAGGCAGTTTCCTGTTCATTTGCCTCCTACTGACAAGAAAATGGGCCACCCAGGAGATGCGATGACAGTTCCCCCTGAAGAGCGTATGTTCCTTCCCGCCTCTGGCAAGCTGCTGGGGGTCAAACTGTACCCATTATTCATCCAGCCAGATGTCACCCATTGTTATTTTTCAGATCCCATGTCCTGGTCTTTTCCAGCTTCCTGGAGTTTTCCAAAGATCTCTCTCCAAAGGGAAACTAGTCACTTTAGCATCAGGCGAAACAGACAGCAGGCAAGAGGAATCATGAATGAGCAGCAGGAAGGAGGCCTTGGGGCTGGCATCTCCCTCCAATCTCTCTGAGGTTTGGATCCTGCCTCAGCCCGGCAGCTTTTGTGATGGGCTCCCCTTTGCCCACTGCCAGAGTCTGTCTTCCTCCAGGCTCCCCTACCTGAGCTCTGGCAGCCTGAGATTGCTCCTGTTACCTGCTCCTAGAGGCAGCTCAACCACAGCACGAGGATGTATTTCAGAGTCGGTCAGATCTGCATTTGAACCCCAGCTCTAACACTTCCTGCCCGTATGAGCTTGGTGGGCTTCTGTACTTATTAAGGTCTCTCTTGTGGTTCTCAAACCTTAGTATGTAAGTCCCTAAATATCTGCTGCCCTAGTGTGTTTGTTAAAAGAGCAGATTCCTGCTTTCCACCCCTCAGAGATTGGATTCATTAGTCTGGAGTGATTCTGATGCAAGTGGTCCACAGACCACATTCTGAGAACCACTGCCTCCCTCCCAGGTATCCAAGTCCTGTCCATTCCTGATGTGGTTTTGTCATTCATTCTATCAGTACCTACCCAGGTGGACTTGGGGTTTGAGTAAATACTATGACCATGTCCTCTTACGTTCTAACTAGAAGTGTGTACCTTAGACTCCCCTTCACCCTAGACCTCCTATATCAGAATCTCAGGATAGGAATGGAATGGAACTGACATATAATTCATCAAAGTTCCATGTGTATCTCTTGCATAAACCTCTGGGTCCAAAGCCCTGCATCACTGCGTCAGTACCAGACTTGACTCCAGCCCGCTTCCTGCCGTAACTCCCCACCTCCCTGCCCTGAGCTCCACCCATACCCTTAACTCCTCCCTGCAGCCTTACAAAAGAATGGGGCACCTGCTGCTGACAGATGCCACTTCTAGCTCCCTCTCAAAGAAACCACGTGTTTCTTCATTCTCCAAGAGGTTTATCCATATCCATTTGGCAGGAGAGTAGATTTCATTATGATCATTACCCATATGGACAAGGAGCCAAGGTTTAATATCTGTTGGTCAATAACTGCTTTCCTAACTAACAGCTTTTGATGACCATCTAAAGAGTGTGACCTTCTTATCCACCTGGTCCCCTTTGCTGGCACTTACATATGCTATAAAAACTGGAGGCCGTGAAGCCCACAGACCTTAGGACTACCCTTCTCCCAAGGGAGCACAGAGCACTTGTAGCCATGGTTGGGAGACGGAAGATTGACTTCTCCATCTTCAAAGTCCAACCCTTGTTTCACCTCTTCCATGAAGACTTTCCTGATTCTAGCGCTCTCCGCTACTTTTCCTTCTCTGACTTCCTACCGCACGCCACATCCTAGAGCTTAGCACTGGACTGTGTTCGATTTTGGTATCCTCTCCATCTATTTTTTTTGCAGACTTCTTGCTTATCCAGCAAGATTGCAGACTCTGTGAGGACAGAATGCAGATTTTAGGCTTTTCTGAATGAATCAAGGAGGCAGAAAGAGAGACAAATCAAGGACCTGCTCAAGGACCTCACACTGAAGTGAGATGGGGACTTAGGACACCGCGGAGGCAAAGTCCAGCAGCCTCATCCCTTCAGGGAGAAGTTGAGGTACAAGATTAAAGGCTATCATGACTCCAGACATGACTTAGATCACAGTCACTGGGAAGATTCACTGGTGAGGGAGGGGAATGGCAAAGGACAGCCCAGGACAAAGAACCCAAGTGTCAGCTGGTATTGAGGACTCAGGCAGTAGGAAGTAGTGACCATCCAAGGAATGTCCACTACAAGCTAGACCCCAAGCAGTGGGCCAGAGCATGACCCACTAGTCCTGCAGATCCAGGGAGAAGCAGCATAGGGTCCCCAAGGCACCAGGATAGGACTCAACTTAGGTAACTAGTATTAGAGACAAGACTGGACTTACAGACAGGAAAATCATCAAAATTACAGAGTACAGGCATTCAGACAGAGAAGAAAGAACTGTCTTGAATGCTGACCCTCTTCAACCCCTTAGCAGCTCCTCTGGTCCTCCCACTCCATCCCACCACCTCAGGAGAGTCCTCCAGCATGGAGAGTTGACTCCCTCTCTCTCCTGAGCTCTGTGGCTGGTCCTTCTCTTCATATCTGATCCCAGCTATCTGCCTGACCTTGTGAACTGGGCAACTTGAACTATGTCTTCATTCCCAGGTTTCCAGACTCCAACTTTGTTCCCCTTTGACTCAAGTCTGCAGTGGCAGAAGTGGCAGAAGCTAGGTCCTGGCTGGCACTGTCTGACCCCACAGTCCCTGGAATCATGCTAAGGACATGCTTGGTGTCCATCCATGCCAACACATCCGGTAAGCGCAGCTCACCCAAGCAAGTGCACGTCAGGAGGGTGTAAAAAAAAAATCCCTGCTGGGGGTGGTGAGAATTCATCTAGTTTCAGAATTCATCTAGACTTCCCAGGTATCCTCTCTATCATTCCTTAGCACTTTCCTCTGCTCTTAAGACCAAAGAGATTTAGGTTCAAATCTACCAAAAATGTGGGTGGTAAAATCTATGTATAAGAGACCTC
This sequence comes from Cheirogaleus medius, assembly GCA_008086735.1. Lineage (NCBI taxonomy): Eukaryota > Metazoa > Chordata > Mammalia > Primates > Cheirogaleidae > Cheirogaleus > Cheirogaleus medius. The sequence continues at coordinate 9,387,335 of VBSM01002937.1, forward strand.
TGTCCCCAGTCTCTGGGGGCCAGCTGGCTAGCCTGCTGCCCTCCGACCTCACATCAAAGAGTAGACTCTGGGAGCTGGTGCTCAATACTGATTGACTTGACTTGGCCACTGGACTTGGATATCAAGCTGTAGATAAGGGCCCTTGATAGCCAGAGGGAGGGACTCCAGCACAGTGCTTCTGGGCACGGGGGTGGCATAGTTCAGTATTTGTGGGAAGGGCTGGTAATCTATTTGCAAGGCTAAGCACAAACTGTCTTGAAAGACAAATCACCATATAAATATTTTAGCATCATAACAGCATTAAGGCATGAGTCATGCTCAAAAGATGGATGCAAAAAACAGGGGAAGGGGGACACCAAGGAGGCAGAATAATGGAGGAGCTAGGACCTTTTACTCAGGCCACTTGCCCCAGACTCTGTGTCAAAGTGTTAGTATATTTTTAATCACTTTACTATTACTTATAAAAACCATTAGCAGGTGCCTGATGGAAGAAGAAAATAATGATTCAAGCATGAGGGTCATTTTCCAATTGATTTCCTTTCTCTTCATTTCCTTTTGACCTCAGTAGAGAATGCATAGTCTCACTATTCAAAGAAACCATAACTCAGTCCTCACTCATGGACTTTGTTTAAGAAAGTGCTTAATATTTTTCTTCTTATGTCCCAGGGAACTACATCTGAGGTGTTTAATCATCTTTACAGCCCCCAAATATTTAGGATTTATGGAAAGCATTTAAACTTGGTTGCAAAAAATAAAAAATAAAAACAGAGTGTCCTAAATTCAGGGTAAATTTTTACTCTCGTTATGGGTGTTAATTTATGATTTGACAATGACTTCAAGGCTTTACATCAAATCCTCTGAGGCTTGTATTTTCTTATTATTCAACCTGGTTTTATTCTCAGTGTCAAATGAATCACACATTCAATCACACAGAGCCCAGTGCTACCCTCCATCCACATAATTCAGAGTCTTAGCCTATGGAATTATGAACCCCCTGGAAAGAAGACCAAGGTAGTCCTTGTGGTATCTCATTCCCCCTGGTGATGAAAATGCCTAATCCTTCAAAAGACTGATTTTTGAGGGGGCCAATGCTCCCCAAACCCCAAGGCCAGAGTGTCTCAGCTGCCCTTCGTAAGGTTCCTGGCCACTACAATACCGTGAGGAATTATTCCAAAGGAATGACGTAGTTTCTGGAAGAGTTGCTCTCTACTCGCTAAAATGGCCTTGATTCATTGGTCTCTGTGGCTGTAGATGCTTTGCAGATGCTTCAGAGGGAGGAGAAGGAGCTGAGATTTGGGGCCTGAACTTTAGCAGTCATGCCTTGTCACCATTAGGGGAGAGACAAGAAAAGTGGTTAAAACCAACCAGGAAGGTGAGGCTTCAAGGCAGATTTGGGGCAGCAGGGAAAATCCTAATGCATCCCACCAATCGTCCTTGCTCCCGCCCAAGGCTGCAGGCATGCTCCAAAACATCTCTGCAGCTGCCATTTCAAGGCAGAGCACAAGCTCCATTGCTCACCCTGGCTTTGAACTTCTGGATCCCCTTGATTCTGTTCCTCTGTCTTCCCACCTAGATTCTCCCTTCCTGACTAGCCCCTTCCAACTGATGACTTATTTCAATATTCTGCATGGATGTGGGGTGCAACTGCTCCCCAAGGCGACCCCCTTTGTCCCATAGTCCTCACTTGTAGGCAAGTAATGGCTTCACCTCCTCACCTGCCCAAGTCCCCAGGATGTCCGGGTCCCCTTGTGGAGGGGAGATTAGACAGCCTGTGTGACTGGCATTTCCCAAGGGAGGACAACATGTGGCCTGGGGTATACCATGCTCTGCTCCCTTCCCGTGTCTCTTACCTCCAATCCGGTGCACGCCCGCAGGAAACCGCTCCAGCCTGCTCTCCCTGAGCTGAGCTGTGCCCTGGCTGTCCTCCTTCACCTTTCCTGTCACTGTCAGCCTTCACGTGTCCCACCAGAGCCTGCTAGGTCAGAGAGATACTGACTTCTGATCAGCCAAAAACTGAAGTAACTTTTCAAAAGCATATTTAAGGGAGAATATCTTAACAAAGGAACGAGAGGTAGAATTACGGAACTTCAACTAGCTGGGTGGAGGAATTATTTTAGGGAAAAATCATTCAGTGGTATTGCTCAAATCATCTCATATGGGATGAAAAGATGCTCTAAGAAAGAAATAAACTACCATTTTTTAAGTAGCTACTATGTGCCATATACCCAGTAATGGGCTTTTCCTCGTACATTATTTTATTTTAACCTATAAAATAATTTATCAAACTATTATCTTTCTTTTATAAAATGGAAACTGAAACTTAATGAGATTAAGATAATTAACTCATGATACTCAGCTAGTAAATTACAGAGCTGGGATTCAAAGCCAGTTCCGTATTTTCTCCTAACTTCAGAAATCTTCTACCCTGACACTTTTGCTTTTGGCTTCAGGCAGCCACTTGTATTGACACTGATATTCTTTTCTGAGCAGGAGCTGGTGGTGGTGGCCATGGGACACCTTTCTTCATCCCTACTCCCTCCTCCAGCCCTGACGCCACCTGCCACTCTAGTGAAACATGTAGGTTGAGCTGCCCACACTGGTTCTTGCCTCAGGCCCACTAGGGAGCAGACTACCTGGCCCAGGACGCCCTGGACACCTTGGAGCAAGGACCTTTTCACTTTCAGAGACCCTAGAACCTCTTGGGAGTCCTGTCTTGCTCTTGATTCTGCACAGCCGCTCCTCTGAGGCAAGGTTGCAGGAGAGAAGGATCTGGATGTGGATCCCTAAAGAAACTCCCCATGAGACAACTGCTCCAGCTTAACCAATCTGGAAATTCAAGCCAATTTTTCTCCATCCTCCTACCCATCTAGGAAAGAAAAGTGCAGAGGTCAAGGAGAGCAGGGAGTCCTCTTAGCTTCTAATCATTCTGCTTCTTACCATGAACATGATCTGTTCAAGTGCAAGAGACCTGCATGTTCAGGGCGGAACTGCCACTGAAATGCTTTAGTGCTTAAGAAGTAGGAATGAAAACTCATGATGCTCCTAAGAAACTGTTATTAGCAAAACAGACTCATATAAAGCCCAAAAGTCCCAAGAGAGCTGGATGACCCTTTCCCAGCCCCAGGGGACATCCATTTACCCAGCAGTCCCCAGTCTTTTGGGCACCACTGACCAGTTTCACGGAAGACAATTTTTCCATGGATGGGTGGGGGAGGCGGTGGAGCTCAGATGGTGATGTGAGCGATGGGGAGCAGCTATAAATACAGATGAAGCTTCGTTCTCACTTGCCTGTCGCTCACCTCCTGCTATGCAGCCCACCAGCCCCAGTTCCTAAGTTTTGTGAAGACAATTTTTCCACCAATGGGGCAAGAAGGGGATTGCAGAGCTCTGCAGCCCAGGCCCTAACAGGCCATGGACCAGGGGGCTGGGGGCTGCGGCATTTACCTATTTATGATTCAGAGATTGTCACTGCTGACTCGGCCTATTTCCCATCATAAACATTGTCCACCTACCAAACTGGATTTAAGACCTGTTAGTGGAAGAGCTGCCGACAGCAACTCATACCAGCACCGGGAAGATGCCCTCCTCTCTCCCTCCTTCTACCACTTAGCTTCTCCGGGAAGAAAGGCTTAATGGAGTAGCTCTTAAGACCCCCAGGATTCATGACTCACATAGTGGCTAGCCATAAGAACCCACCTTCCTCAAGTCCAAGTCATTACCTTCTCTGGACCTCTCTGGCCAAGTATAAAAGGCAAAGTATAAAGCTATTACAAATTACTAAGAAAAAGTCAGGCACATTATAGTGGATTGAATTTTGTCCTCCCAAAATACATGTTCAAGTCCTAATGCCCTAGAGTCTGTGGATGTGAGCTTGTTTGGAAGTAGGGTCTTGGCAGATGTAGTCAAGCTAAGATGAGATACTGGATTACAATATGTCATAAATCCAATGACTAGTGTCCTTACTAAGAGAAAAAGATGTGGAGACACACAGACAAGCATGGAGAGAAGGTGGGCATAGGAAGAAGGAGACAGAAATTGGGGTAATGCAGCTACAAGCCAAGGAATGCCAAGGACCTCCAAGGATTGCCAGCCACCACCAGAAGCCAGAAAGCAGCAAGGAAGAATTCTTCCTTGGAGTCTTCAGAGGGAGCCTGACCCTGCAAAGCCGTAATATCAGACATCTAGCCCCCAGAACTATGGAAGAATTAGTTTCTGTTGTTTTAAGAGACCCAGTTTGTACAAATTTGTCATGGCTGCTCTAAGAAACTAACACATACACCACAGGGGTAAAATGGCAAAATGATATGAAAAAGCAAATCAGGAGAGAAGAAATGTAAATGACAATAAAAAATATAAACAATATTCAACCTCAGGGGTCATAAAAGAAATGTGACTTAATACAATGACATGCCCTTTTCACTTTTCAGATGGCAAAGATTAAAAAAATGAAAATGCCTGGTGTTAGCAAAGGGTCGGGAAACGGACATCTTTACGCTGCTATTGAGACTAAGTGGGAACGAATCTTCTGGAGAGTCATGTGGTAATATATATCAGAAGCTGTAAAAATCATCATATTCAAGGAAATAATTAGGTCAGTGTGCAAAGATCTATGCATAATACAATTTTCATACTATTTGCTTATAATAACAAAATAAAAAAGGGAAGAGATTTAAAGTTCAAACAATAAGGAACTGTTAAATAATTTATGTTATGTTCCTACCATAAAATTGTTATGAAGCCATTAAAAATGATTGTGTCAGTCCATATTTATCGACAAGGAGAGACGTTCAAACATATTGCCAAGTAAGAAAAGCACAGAATAGTCTAATATAATTCTCTGTGTGTGTGCATGTGTGTGTGCATGTGTGTGTGCATGTGTGTGTGCATGTGTGTGTACGTGTGTCTGTGTGTGTGTAGCCAGAGACAGCAAGAACTAGGATATAACTAGGGCTTTTGTTCCCCTTTCACACTGTAGCCTGCTAACTTCCTCACTACGGCACGAGCTCCGTGAAGTCCGGGACACCTGGTCCACCTGCGCCTTCCGTGCCCAGCGCTGCACCTGACCCACGCGTGTTTATTGGATCGAAATGAATCATGCAGTGTCTAGAATCGAAACGAACCTGGCAATCGGTAACAATAGACTTTGTCATTTTACAGATAAAGACTGAAAGGCTCAGAAAACCAAAACAACCTGCTAGAGGCCAGACCTCCCGACTCCGAGACACTGTCTCCCCTGCTATATCCCGGCGACTCGCTAAAGAAGCAATGGTCCCTGTCCCTCAGGCTTGGGCCACAGGACTCCTCCGTAGTTCAGGAGGAAACTGAGCGGTTCCCTCGGAACCTTCTGGAAGTCTGGCCCCTTCCCCAGATTCCCTCCACATTCTTTCTCCCACATTCCCATCCTCAGGCCCCCGAGCTCCTAGATCAGCCACCTCTCCCCTTTGCCAGTCCTCCCTTCCCTGGCCACCCGCTCAGCCTTGACCTGTCGGTCCTGCTCCAATGTCCCCATGCCTTCTGACCTCATTGCTCATCACCCCTCCGCCACCCTGCACTCAGTCTCAATCCCGGTCTACTCCCGTGTCCGGCCTCCCGTGTCCAGTCCCCACCATGGGCCCAGATACCGTGAACTGTGCCACTCTGTCCCTTCAGGCCTCACGTCGTCCCCCCTTCCAAACTGTGTTCACACCTGCATTTCTCCCACCCAGGTCTGGTGAGGGTGCAGCCTTCCCCCAGGCGACAGCTCACAGGGTCTCCGCTTCAGCCCTTTGCTGAGTGCTCTGTCGCCCACTGGCGCAGAATCCCCTCCCGCCACTCCGCCCTTCTCTCGTTGTGACGAGGCAGACTGCAGCGGGCTCACGCCAGTCTCACCCCCAAAGGGAGGGCCTGCATCATTGCCCCCCTGCACCCAGTGTGGCTTCACTTCCATCTGCTGAGAGATGAGGCACTTAACCGCTCAGAAAACTCACCAGGGTACTTAAGGGGCAGCAAGGGCTCTGTTACCACTTGCTCCAGTCCAGTGTTAAGCCCTGGCGCTATCTACGGGAGAAAAGAACGAAGGATAGAAAAGTGGCTGGGACAGAACCCAGGAGCAAGACCAGAGGCAAAAGGTAAGAGATAACAAGGACATTGGTTTATCCAGCTGAGAGCCACAGAAACTGAGTGTCTTGGGGTCCCGTGGGGTGGTGACGGGGGAGGCCGGGCTGGCGGGGCTAGGAGCCCCCCGCAACTCACCCAAAGGAGCTCCACACTTACCTCTTGTACATATCATGAATACCTTCAGATCGTATTTGAAAAACGAACACCATTGTTAAAATCAAGGTTTGAAAAAACACTGGACTAGTTTCTTCGAGGAAGATTGGGTCTCAGGACTCAGGCAAATGGTTCCATTTTCGTGACTGGAACATGTGTTCGTTCATTCATTAAACAGACACTCTGAGTCACTACCATGCGTTAGGCAACGAGTCAAGATCAGGCTCACCCGGCTCCCTACAGAGGCAGAAACGTCTGACAGCTCAGGCTGGGACTGGTTCTGAGGATGGGTTGGGAGGCTGCCTTGGCTTGCGTTCCAGTTATCTAACAAGCCACCCCAAATATAGAGCTGAAAACAACAAGCGTTTATTTTGTTCACGAATGTGCAATGTAGGCAGAGTTCAGTGGGGACAGCTCAACCCTGCTCCATGCGGAGAGTCATCAGAAGGCTTGCTTGTGTGTCTGGCAGTTGACGTTGGCCGCTGGCTGGGACCTCAGCCGGAGCTGTCAGCTGAGACACCTAAACGTGGCTGTCCACGTGTCTGCTCGCTTCCCTGCTGCGCCGTGGCTGGGTTCCAAGCACGAGCATCCCAGGAGACAGCAAGTGGCAGCTGCCGGTTTCTGAAGGCTCAGGGCTGGACCCTGGCACATGGCTACTCCCCCTATATATTCTGTTGGCGAAGTAGTCACAGAGCGCAGACTCAAGAAGAAGGGACAGAGCCCCCATCTCTTGGTGAGAGGAGAGTCAAAGACCTTGGAGGTCCTGTCTTAAAACTGCCAGAGCCTGTACGTCGGGAAGAAAGGGGCCCAGCTATGGGGAGGAAGAACAGCGACGGCTGTAAACCCAGCTAGCCTGTACCCCTCCTTCCATAAAGTGCAACGGAATTTGCTGATGCCCTCTGCTTTCGACAGCTCACCACAGAGTAAATGACAACTTCCTCACCCAGTCCTCAGTCCCAAGAAATACCTAAGCCCCGGACTCTGCATTCTCAATCTTGTCACCCATTTTTTTTTAACTGATTTGATTTCTATGCTCCCTTCCCACATGGTCAGCATCCCTGGGAAATGCCTGTGCTCATATATGTCCCCTGAACTATGCCACCCTGCCCGCGATGCCCGTGTCTCTGAATGGTGCTGAGTGCCGCTGGGCGTCGTCTCTCTTGTGTGGCTCCTCCAACAACGATGCAGTCTGGTGTCTTCCACAGTCCCTTGGTTCTGTCGACCCGTGCTGAGTTTGCAGGCGCCTAAAGCTCTCTCCCCTGGGGGACTATTAAACTCTGGCCCCTCATTCGTAACAAATTCAGTCCCACAGTTACCAAGAGGATAGACTGCGCCTGGGCAGCGGACAGCTTGGGACCAAGGAGGGGACTTCACGTTACCTGCAAAAGGGAAAAGTCACAATGCACATCACAATCTTCCTCTCTTAAGGGCCCTGTAGCTAAAGGCTCTTGTCAGAGATACGGAAGTAGCACAGGCAGGGAGTGAAATATTACTTTCGCAGTCATTTTCATCAAGTTTAAAATATGCAATAGGACCGTGAAATAATCTTGAGATCTGCCAATATCCGATTTCACTTCTCCTCCCAGACCAGCCCTCATCCTCCCTCCTGAGTAAGAGAAGACACATCCAAGAAAAGATTTGGCTCCTACACTGACAGGTGGTGGCACGGGGCTAGATTTATCGAGAAACACCTAATTAAGCTCTGGAGTAAACTAGCCATCAAGGTGTTTAATTGGCAGCATGTGACTATTAGGAGCTAATTAAGTTCTTCCCTCGTACTTTAATTAATGTTTGTCATTCGGCCGCTATAAGGCTGGTGCAAGGTTAAGAAAAACAGGGGGACCCGTTTTTGTCCCTCCGTTGGCTGGCCCCTAGACCAAGTTTCTAGGTGTCCTTGCACCAAGGAGAGCTGAGCAGATGGGGCAGCGTGTGGGGCTGAGCAGCTTGTCCCATAGTCCAAGCCCTAGAAGTTACTTCGAATTCACCTAATGAACAGTTATTGGGGCTCTACTCTGTGCCAGCCCGGGAGGCAGAGAGGGTAGGAGAGAGAAGCTGGTGAAGCCCAGGTTCAAATCCCACCTCTGCCTCTCGCTGGTTGTATAACCATGTACCACCTGGCCTTTCTGAACTTCGATTTTCTTATCTGTAGGATGAAAACAACACTAACTTCATACAGCTATTGTTTTAAAGTAGAAACCAGATATCCTCAATCCTGTGTTCAGAACTCATCAATGATTTCCCATCTCAGAGTAGAAGCTAAGCCCTCACAGTGATAGGAAAAGCTTTTCATAATTTGTCTCCTTCCTCTTTCCTTCTCCCTCCTTATCTCCCTATTTTCTTTTACTGCTCTCTCCTCCTCTCCAGCCATTCTGCACTTTTTGCTGTTCCTTGGACACACCAAGTTCTCTCCTGCCACAGGGCCTTTGCACTTGCTGTTTCCTCTGCCTATAGTGTCCTTCTCGCCAGATAATCCTCATGGCTCACACCCTCAGTCTTTGCTCAAGTCACCTTCTCAGAGAGGCCTCTCCTGACCTCCCTATTTAAAATTCCAACATTCTTCTCTGCCCCCCACCAAGAAAAACTGGCAAATACTCTCTCCCATCCCTGCTTTATTTTTCTCCTTAGCAGTTAATGTCATTTAATATACAATATATTTCAATATACTGTGCTTACTTATAGTTTCATAATGCCTGCCCCACCTCTAAATAGAAAGTAAACTCAGTGATGGCAGAAAACCTTTTGTCTGTTTTGCTTGCTGCTGCATTTCCAGCGCCTAGAACTGTGCCTGGTCCATGGTAGGCACTTGATAGACAGATACTGGCTGAATGAGTATGAATGTGGGATAAAGCATACCAAGGACACGGCCCCTCACTTGGTGCATGGTGGTGCTTGTTAATATTCATTCCTTTTCCTTCCCCTCCTCTGTTCTTGGCCCTGCAGTAAGAACTGGTCTCTCTGCCTCTCAGGACTTACACAACTCATCGCAAACACCTGCTGTACAAATAGCCTTTCACCCACACGCAGAAGCCAGGAGCAGAGGGAAGACAAACAAGCAACCCCTTGTGGCAAGACTGAGTTGTTGCAATCAGTAATGCACAGGATTTATTGCTCACCTGTTGTGTGACATTCTGCCACGTGCTGAGAGAATTCAGGCAACAATGGCACGCACTGCCCGCTGGTAAGAAACTTACGGTCCGGGGCTCAGCAAGCTCGTCTGTAAACTGTCGCACCTATTCAACTCTGCCGTTGTAGCACACAACAGGTAACCACAGAGGATACCTAAACGAATGGCTGTGGCTGTATTCCAATAAACCTTTATGCAACTGAAATCTGAATTTCAACTAGTTTTCAGCGTCACAGAATAGTCTTCTTTTGGTTTTTTTCAACCATCTAAAAATGTAAAAACTATTCTTAACTCGTGGGTTGTACAAACGCCATCAATGGACCAGATTTGGCCAGTGGGCTATAGTTTGCTAATACCTAGTCTAGACGGGGCGGGGAAAAAAAAAAGAATAAAATACCGTGGCTTGTAACAGGTTTAAACTATAATGCTACATATGAAATCTCATAAGTGTTCCTGGAAGATGGCAGTGACTAGATAAGGACTTCGACTGTCAGGGAAAGCTTTGGGGAAGAGGCAAAACTTAGGGTGAGCACCGAGGCATGGTTAGGAAGGGGTAGGCTAAGTGGAGGACAGGAAAGCTTCCCAGGCACGGACAATAATAGTGGCAGTAAATGATAACGACAACCTGCTGAGTGTGTGTGATGTGGCAGGCTCAGTTCTCAGTGCTTTACAAGCGTTGTTTAGTTTAATGCTCATAGAAACCCTACTGGAAAATATATCTTACACCCCTTATTAAATGAGACCAGGGCTCAGAGGGTTAATGATTCGCCCAGACATACACAGTCGGTGGCAGAGCCGGATTCTTGGCCTGGAAAGCCCACCCTCCCTCCCACTGTTGCTCCTCCAGCAGGCCCTTTGATCTAGCTCCTCTCCCATTTCCCGTGATCAGATGCTGCCATGTCCCCCGAGTGCCCGTATTCATGTAAATAACCGTTTCCTAAATATACTCAATGAAAAATCAATTACATAGCAAAGTGGCTGAGATTTGGATAAACAACCTAATTGTTCCCTCTGGGGCTGCAGGCTAAGCAATCCCTGCTGAGAGAAGAAAGAGAGTTAACATTCATTAAGAGCTCCACCTCAGGCACCGATGTGTTCCCTTCCTCCTGGACCAGGATGGGTCTGAGCACCTTCGGCCACACCCCCGCACAGAATCCCCGAGAAGCTGCTGGTCTGTTGTGCCACTGGAGACGGGGCTAAGAGAGAAAGCGGTGTTCAAAGCAGACCTCTAACCCAGGTGGACTTGAGCCTTTGGCCCCCAGGAGGGCATTCCAGATGCCTTACTCAGAGATGAACGCCTCTCTGCCTTCCTCCAGTTGATCTGATGATAGTCTCTCCAGGTGGGCCACCTGCTCACACCTTGATCTGCCCCTCCTGAGTCCTGTTCTCTTCTACTTAAAATCTTGCAATTAAACTTTCCGGACTTTCCAATTAGGACACAGTACCTGGTGGATATGCAAAGATCCCAGGAAAGTGTATTCCATCAAACTTTATCAATCATTAACACTCTGCTGTCAATTAGCTTTCAGGCCTTTTCAAAGGAGACAGGCAATTAAAATTGAGCCATTGGCTAGAGAAGATGTTGAACCCAGGTTTAGGGTACAGGAGGGGAAGGTTGAAGCACAGCAAAACAGACTTTGGCAAGAGAGGCCCAGAGAGGAAGGTATGATTTTCCAAAAGCCTGACTCTCTGCATGGGGCTTGCTTCCTCGTCCTCCCCCACAACCGCCACCCCCCCCAACCTTAGCTGTGATCATCAGGCATCTGTGGTGGGTGACTGGTAATACTCTAAGAAATAAGATATACTTCCAAACCTGGGACTCAACAAATCATTACAACAGCACACAATACGCTCTGTAGGAACACAAGAGTAAGTCTACCTGTTCTAGAATGTTACAATGCTCCAAGGTCTGGCCATCCCACCATGGTAGTCATGGAATGACTGAAAGAACCCTAAGCAGGAAGTCAAAAGACAAAAGTTCTAATCTTTGTTCTGCTGTGTGAGCATTTGCTGTGTGACCTTACATGAGTTCCTTCCCTTCTCTGGGCCTTGGTTTACTCGTCATATACTCATTTATTCATTCAAGTTTGTGCCATCCTTGTGCCAAGCTCTGGGGACGAATATAGCGATAACAGATACCATTCCTGTTCTGATGGGTTTTACAGCCTAATGCGGGAAACAAACATGAAAGAATTTCACAGATAATTGCCCTACAAGACGATGAAGCTGGTCTGGATCAGGGGCTTTCAACCTTGGCTATAGATTAAAATCAACTGAAAAGCTTTTAGAAAAAAATGTAAAAGATGAATATCTCAGCATGATCCCCAAAGATTACTATTAAATCTGATAGGCCTCAGGCAGAGATAGTTTTCTAATTTCCCCCACGTGATTCTAATAAACAACCAGGGTTGAGAGCCACTGAAGTAGACAATATCCAACATTAATTCCTGCTCCAACATTCTAATTAGTCTTTGATATTCTATGAATAATCTAAGACACACACGTGTATGTGTATTTCTGGATATATGTGTATGAAAGACAGACAAAGATATGCAGAGTTACAGAGAAAGACCAACTAGGATCATTTAGCACGTGGGTAGGACAACATATTGGAGACCAGTGGGAAAATAACATATATCAACATTTCCCACGCTTGGCCCTGAGGACTATTCAGGTGTATGTTTATACAGACTCTGTTTGCCTACTCAACGTTCTTCCTTCAAATCCTCTTTGCTTATAAAACTCCGGTGTGATGCAGGGCAGCAACATGCCCAGATCTAGTCTGTAATTCCCAGCCTCCATTGTAGCTAGCTGTGACCAGTTAGATGCTAGTAGGAGTAACAGGCTTCTAAGAAATACTTCCAAGAGATACTCACCCAGGGAGTGCATACGTATGCCCTTCACCCCTTTCTCCAACTTTCTGCCTAGAACAAGGACATGATGGCCAACAGAGCACTAGCTATCTGGAACCAGGTAGTAACTTTGCCGGTGGAAGTAACAAACTAAGGGTATTAGATCAGTGACATAAAAGGAGCCTGGGTCCTGGAACATATTTTAGGGTCCTAGCCCCCTGGACTGCCTCCTTCTGTACCTTTTTCACCTTAAAAAAGCCCTTATTTCTTCAAGCAACATGTCAGAGGGTATTTGACTCTGATACACCCATTTCATACATATTTTTTTTTATTTCAGCATATTATGGGGGTACAAATATTACAGTTACATATATTGCCCATGCCCCCCTCCCCCCTCGAGACAGAGCTTCAAGCATGACCATCCCCCAAACGTTGCACATCTCACTCATTATGTTTGTATATACCATCCCCTCCTCCCCCCTCCCACCCACCCGACACCCAATAAATGTTATTCCTATATGTCCACTTAGGTGTTGATCCGTTAATACCAATTTGCTGGTGAGTACATGCGGTGCTTGTTTTTCCAAGAACAAAAGTCACTCTATGAAAAAGACACCTGCACTTGAATGTTTATAGCAGCACAGTTCACAATTGCAAAGTTGTGGAAACAACCCAGGTGCCCATCAATACATGAGTGGATTAACAAAATGTGGTATGTGTATACCATGGAGTACTATTCAGCTTTAAGAAACAACAGTGATATAGCACCTCTTGTATTTTCCTGGATACAGCTGGAACCCATTCTATATATTTTTTTAAAGTCCCTATTCAAATAAGTTTGGGAAATATTGCACGACCCCGTATGGTTCCTCATTTTGTCCATTAAGATTCTCTTTGCCCATCTGCCCATGCTGAAGGCTCCTAGCAAGAAACCCTTCTCCTTTGTTTAACCTGACATTTCAGAGACTGGGTTCCCCCAGTCTCCTGTACCCCAACACACGCACACGCAAGCACAGCTGCACAGAGTCTCTTTCGACATGTCATAAAACTCGTATTATTTGAGAATCTCTGACATAAATGCACAAATTTCCACCTGTCGGAATTCCAGAATACAGAACACCCGAGCAGTTCAGTTCCAAGCAATCGAATGTCTGATTTGATTTCAGATGTGACGGAACAACCAGTTAGATGTTTTCTTTTCCATTGAGCTGCCAGTGACTTAAAGAAACAAAGTCACAGGTGCCCTGCTCAAAAAACAGCTCCAGCAACTCAAATCTAGAACGACCCAAGCGAGTTTTCTCCCTCCAGCAGCCAGTGGTTCCTTCTTGCTTATCTTCTGTGCTGATTCAGCTCCGTGCAGTTTACTGACCTGTGCATCCTCCCTCTGGCCCACCTGGCAGGCTTCCAGACTTGCAAACAAAAATCGAGGCTGCCCAAGGACTGGCTCTCAGAATGAAGCTTTATTAGAAAATCCATGTCTCAGGCAGACCTAGGAAAGTGTTAACTACACAGTGATTATCTTCGCTTTTGTGATGACTGCTGTGGTCGCGCACCTACAGCCTGACCTGTTCCGGGTCAGCGTTTGGGTTTGGCCATTTCAGCATCCCAAGGAGATCGTTCTCATTTAAAATCCTTTCATATTGCAAAAAGCTTAAACTGAAAAAAAAAATTTCCTATAAAAAAAAAGGAACACAAAGACATTCCAAAAAACAAAAATCAAATGCCTCTCTTTCCAGAGAGCTGATTTGGCCAGAGCTGTTGTTCTCTATCCCTTTTCTTTTCCCCTATCCATGTCTTTAAATACAAAGTGGAACTTTCGTAGACAACACAGGTGAATCTTGTATTTTTTTTAATCTGCTCTGACATTCTCTTTTAACGAGTGTATTTAGATCATTCATATTAAAAGTGATTATGGATGTAGCTAGATTAATATCTACCGCATTTTTAACTGTTTTCTATTTGTTGCCTGTGTTGTTTCTTTGTCTTCCCTTCTTTTCCTGCTTTTTCTGGTTTTAATCAAGCGTTTGATGTGATTCCATTTCCTCTCTTCCCTTAGCATGTCAGTTTACTTCTTTTAAAACAAAAAATTTTATAGTGCTTGCCCTGAAGTTTGCAATATGCGTTTACAATAAGTGTAAGTCTACTTTCAAATAACACTATATTGCTTCACAGGTAGTATAGGTACCTTATAACAAAGTATTCCCAATCTCTCCTATCTCTTATTATGTTGCTGTCATTCATTCCAATGTTTCATTTTCTTTCTTTCTTATTTAATTATTTCCAAAGTGAACTCTAAAGTTTAGTGAACACACGCATGCACATTTACAAAAAAAAAAAAAAAAGCTACACCTTTTGTTATTTCTTTTGTTTTATAAATAACTTATAATTTTGGTTGCACATAACATTTAATTGTGGCAAAATAATGAGAAATAGCATATAGATTTATTCTTATTTTCATAGTCTATTATAGCATAGATTAAGTATATTATATCCTTCATTATTTTCATCTTGACTGCTTTTAGTAATCTTTTCTACAAGATTAGAAGTAATCTTTCTTATAGTGGCTTTTATAATGTTTCCCAAATCATATAATGTTGATTTGAATAAAAATTTAAGGCAGAATTTTTCTTACAGAAAGTAAGTCTGATTTGCAGACTGGTATGACAAGGAAGACTAGCTTTGCTAAACAGATTATGCAGAAGACATCTTCCATAAATTGAATGAGCTAAATCTAAGCTATACAGCTTTGACAAAAAAGATAACCTAAAGCATGTAATAAAATAAATGCATCTTATTTCTTTAATACATTGAAACTTACAATATTTTAATTTTCCAACCATTTTTTAATAAATTGGACAAGACAAGTTCCCTCTAAGTGAAAAAATAATAGATCTAATTAATAGTCATTAAATAAATTTTGGAAAAGGCTTTTTGGATAATACCAGAAATTGAGAAAGTTAATGATTCTAATTATGGATAACATATCCCCAAGGAAGTCTTTTTTTCTTTCGGCAACATTGAAGGAGAAAATAATTTTTGATGATGGATCACTGTGTGATTTGGGGCATTTGAACCCAAAAAGTGTTCAAATAATTGATGAAGTTACCATAATAAAACACCTCCTGTTCCCATCAACTTATTCATGTAAGCAAAATTTATCAGTGAGCACATCTATAAAAACAAAACAAATTTTCAATGAAGAATAGAATTGATGCTATACCCTCTCTTATTCTAGCAATAAGTAATATTTATTATCTAATTTTGGGATTGCATTAATCTTGTTAAGAGATGTAGTCCCAGTACATTTTTCCTACTGGTATTTGCTTACAGCATTGACAAAATTTGTTATATTTATGTTATTTTGGTCATTTGCATACTGTCATAATTATAATGATCACTCATTCAAAAAGTACTTTTAACATTTAGAACCTTATGGAAACATATTAACATTAAAATTTCTGATCATACACAATATGAATGTACTTAACATTACTGAACTATACACTTTAAAAAGACTAACAAGTATAAAAACATACTCCATTAGAATAAAATTCTGCGGGAGATAGAATAAAAAGACGAGTTTAATAAGGTTAGAGAATGAAATAAAATTTCCCAATGTTAAAGAAACAACTTGTTCACTTAGTTTTTAAGTGGACAAAGATAGATATCAAATAACTATGGTTATTTCGATTCCATTGAATACATTTTAATAAGTGATAATGGTTTCACTTTAAAGAGTTAATATTGACCATACCCCGAAATTATATCCTTTAGAATGATCCTAACTTATGGAGAAAATCATAGATTTTAATATAAAGGTCTTTGAGGAGCTACATAGATTTTCGGGGTACTTTCAGAGAGTGTGGGCAAAACAGAACGATGCTGCCTCTGAGACTGGGGTGCAGGAGGGATCCTCGCAGCAGAAGCCAGCCCTGTGCTTCATGTGGAGTGGCTTTTTCTGCCCCTGTCCTTTCTAGATCATTCCTTACAACCAAGTCTTCCTCCTGGAGAAAGCAGTGACCCTGTGGACGGGCGTTTTCAAAGGCGTGTGACCTTCTCCAGCTCTACCCATCCTATATTACAACAGCCTTTCTGTTCAAAGGGAAACCCAGGAGGACCAGGTCTTTTGCTCTATGGACTGGTTCATTCGTTTAGGAAGGCGAAGAGGTGGAGACCTATATTTATGGAACATCCGCCGTGTTCCAGATACAGTATAGGATGCTGTATATATAATCTCATTTGTTAATAAGAGAAATCAAAGTTATTATTGTATATTATTATCGTTATACTAAGCATTTACTACCTACCAGACCCTGAGCTGGGAACTTTACATAGCTGATCTTAATCAATTCTTAACTAATCCTATGAGGTAGGAATTATTATCATCCTCATTTTGCAAACTGAGGCTTAAATAAATCTTTCAAGGTTAAGCAACTAGGGAGTGACAAAGCCTGATCATGATGCCAAAGACTGCACTTGTGACCTCCAGCCTTGTCATTCCCGTTTAAAATGAAGCTCTGAGAGTTCCAACAAGTTGCCAAGATCACAACTGGGAAGTCCCCGGTCAGCCTGATTCGTTCATTCCCTATTGTGTTCCAGAAAGGAATGAAGACACTGCCCGATAACCATAAATATTCATGCTTATCTAGAACTCACTGTGTACATTATTCCCCTTGCTTCTCTGCCAATTTTATAAAGTGCACAGAATTGATTTTACTATATCACTATCCCCCATCCTTTTTTTTTTTTTTTTTTTTTTTTT
>VBSM01002937.1:9404421-9498777 GCA_008086735.1 Cheirogaleus medius
TGGCGCCTCTGCCGATTGCCTACTATGGTTCCCCAAATTCCCCTGCCCCCCCCCGCCATGCCACTCCCCCTGACAGTGTGCATCCCAAGGAAAAATAAGTGGTCTCATAATGGTGCTTTGGTTTTGTTTTCTTAAAGATTAAAGGGGAAGAAGTAGCTTTTGTTTTCTCTTTTTCCCAGTTGGCTAAACATGACATCCAACCTACAGGCTTGGAAAACAACTTGACAAGCAGTCTGAGTGATTAGATAGAACAGCCAGGGTACTCTCTCATGGAATGGGGGAAGCCCAGGCTGTCTTTTCTTCTGAAATTTATGGCAATCATCAGAAAAGAGCAGCTGTCAAACTTGCCTCCTGCCCCAGCGGGGCCACCGGGCCGCTGCAGTCTTTATTTAATTGGTTTATTAATCTTATAATGCAATACCATCCTCTGTCTCCTTGTGTCTCACTAGCTAACCAGGCCTGGACTTTGTAAATATGTTTAATTAAGCCGCAGAAGCCACAAGGCTTCTCTCCTCTTGGCTACCCTCTCCCACCAGGCCAGAGACCGGCCAGAGCCGAAATAAACAGGTGGCTCTGCCTCCCCGCCCATCTGCTCCCACCTGGGGGTGGGGACGTGAGAGGAGGACATTCTGCAGGAAGAAACGTCCTCCGCCTCGTCTGAGGTGTGCTGCCTTCTTCCATGGCAGGAGGGCTGCTATTCCGTGGACAGACATCGATTGAGAGTTCTAGAGAGGGGGTGGGTAAACCCACCCCTCGAGGGTGTGGTGCTCAGCCTGGGGGATGGGCAAGCTTGTAGCTTTGACTTGAGCAATGCAAAGGCAATTTATGTCACCAAAGTATTTGCACCCCTGTAATACTCTAAAATAAAAAATTTTAAAAAATGATTTAAAATACAAAAAAAAACAAGAGTTCTAGAGAGACAGGAGAGAAAAGGGCACCATTCAGACTTTTATGTGTACGTCTCTCTTTACTTCACCACCCACACTCGTCTGGGAAGGAGGCCCGCCTTCCACAAAGAGCCCTTCTCTAGGACTCTTTGAACTCCAGGAGACGATGCTCCAACTCTGGGGAGTGGGGGACACGGAGAGCCAGGAAGGGACAGGGAAAATGTCCAGAGATGGGTCTGGGGAAGAAGTTCGCTTGAATATGTTCTGCAATTGCTGTGTGCACATCTGTCTCACCAAGAAACGGGGAGTCCTGGCAGGCAGGGGTGAGTATCCCGTACAGAGCAGGGTATGCAGGAGACTATACATGTGGAAGGAGGGAGGAAGGGAAAAGGGAGGGAGGGAGGGAATGATGGGAGGGGAGGGAAGGGAAGGATGAGAGGAAGGAAAAAGCAGATGGACAGGTGAGGAAGTGGGTGGGCAGGTAGGTGGATGGATGGATGGAGTAATAGGGGTTTGGACTGGGCCTCCACTCACTATTACACAGACCTTGTGGCACCCGGAAACCAAGCCATAGTGCTCTTTCCATGGAAGAGCCTTTTCCTAGGAGGATACTCAGAGAATGCGGTCAGAGATGGCTTATGTGAAGTCAGCACAGCACATTGCCAAAATAATGCCCGCACAAAGAAAAAGAAAAACAATCTCTCTGCCACTTGTTTTGAAGATAGCATGCTCAACCATTCTCTGCTTGGGTTGTAGAGGTTTTCTTTATTTATTCATCTATTTGTTTGCACTGAATCGTGTCCACAGGGCATCCAGAATAAACAAAACTGCAAACATTAAACCTACCATCTGGACGTGTCTGGAACATCTGGATATTTGGCATCACGTTGACCCGGACTGGTTGTCTTATGGCCGTGGAATTACGGCCCAGGGCAGAGGAGGAAGCGCGTGGAGACGGGTGTTCAGAGTGATCGCACATCCCAGAATGCCCATAAACGCCTGAATTCCAAATACTCTGACCCATTTTCAGGCTCCGTCCCAACTTTTAATTTGAAAAATGTGGTGGTGATAGTCACAGGGTAAAGGAAAGAGGACGAGGGAGAAGGGAGAGAAAGAGGAAGAACGACGGGGAAGGAAGGTGAGAAGCAAGTGAGAAAGGGAGCTGGCGGGGGGGCATATCTCTGAGCAGGAGGCAGGCGTGGCTAGAAAGGGCACACAGGCGCAAAGAAGTCCTAATTGATAGTTCCCCACCACCCACATACGGCTCAAAAAGGAGGCAGGACAGGGCGTGAGACTACTTAGAGGCTGGAAGAAGATTGGCACCATTTTAAACATGACCCGGAAACACACCCTCCCACACACACGCATATGCACACATATGCCATAAGATGCCCTTAAGATTCATTTTATTAATCCCGTGAAGAGAAAAGCAGCCTCTCTCCAGAGTCCCCTCCCTGCCTGTCTGCCTGGTGCCTCCTCACAGCCATTCTGGGCTTGCTGGAGTGTGTTTTTGTTTTCTGTACTGGGTGATTGATTATAGAAGAGCAAATGAGCTCCCACTGCTTTTAAGATGCATTTTCTTTCTTAAGGAGAGGATGATGTGAACATTACTTCTCTCTGCCCCCTGCCTGCCTTGGCTGCGGGCCTGTGGTCACCGCAGCTTGGCAAGGGCCTTGCGGGAAGGCAGGAGCAGCAGCATCTCCTAGTCTGCAGAGCCCACCCTGGGGGGCCCAGTCCTGCGGCCACTCTGCTCCCCCAGGCTTCTCCTCCCATTCCGAGGGAACCTCTCTGGTGACTCCAGGCTATTTCCACCAACATTGCTCTGTACCAATACATGGGAATCCAGCTGCCCAGCACAGAGTAGACCCTGTTGAATGAATGAAGAAATAAATGATGAATGAGCTACAATCATTAAGATCTCAATTTAATGAAATAAATGTACTCTGGCTCTGGGCTCCAAAGTGCTCTTACTTTCCCTCTTTCTCTCTGTACTATGGGCCTTGCTGTTCAAAGTCATCCCTGGACCAGCAGCCTTGGCAATCGCCTGGGATCAAAGTCCCAAGGTGAGCTAAGTACAGATGAAACATCTAGAAGCGCAGCTACGTGGTCCTGAGGGAGGCGGGATGGCAGGCGAGATGACCTCTCACGGCCCCTCCTTGCCTCATGTGTCTCTCAAAGTGACAGCAGGTTGACATGGTTACGAGAAGGCTTAGCTCGGGCCATTGCAGACTCACACAGCTGGCCTGGAATGGGGAAGGTGGGACTTCCACTCCTTCCTTCCTCTGGTCCTTCCCGCTGTTCCGCTCCTCTGGAGGTCCCAGCTGACAGATCCAGAGCTCAGCGTGGCTTTGCTCTAACTAATTGCCAACAGTTGGCTGAAGCTACATTTGTTATTCAAAAAGGCTCATTAATCTCCTAATGCTAGTGTAGCCCCGGCTGGTAATGGTGCCTCTCACCTCCCCACACCCAGTTCCAAGGGGGCTTCCCGGCTCCCCTGGCGGCAGAGCAGTGGGACATGGTGCCTTCTCTGCTTCCTTCTCAGAAGGCTGAACTGGTGCCTGGGGACGTGGAGCCAGGCTGGGCTCTGCAGCTGGCTGGAGTGGTCCTTGGAGGCCAGACTCCATTCTAGGTCACCCTTGGGTCACAAAGCCTTGGAACGGATCAGGTGGGTGGAAGAATGGATTAAGGAGCACCAGGGGGAGGGTTGTCTGAGGCTTCCTGGACGAGCTGAGCTGCCTTCTCACAGCCCAATCAAGAAACCCACCCCTTTCTCTCTTGGGTATAGGGCCAGGCTTTAACTTGGAAAACCTGGCAGGGTGTTTGGAGACATGGAAGAGGTGCATTCTAGAAAACTCAGGACAAGGAAGTCCTAAAGAACTACAGAGCCTTTCTCCGAGGTTTGCATCTGAGATTCAAACTTGCATTTATTCTATGATTAAACTCATGCTTTAAATGTTCTCCTGCCTTTCTGCTCTAAGTTCTGCTTCTGTGGGTCTGTCTTCCCAAGACTATAAACTCTTAAGGGATGGGATCTGTTGTGTCTCTCACACCCTGGCGTCTAGTACCTGGCCCTGCTAACTCATAAATCACCCACCTAGACCCACACCTGGATTTGGGGTTCGAGGGGAGAGTATAGGGAAGAGAGAGGAAGAGGGGAAATGCAGGGAAGGAAAGAGCCAGTGCGGAGGGGAGCTGGTGGGGGCACATCTCTGGCAGTGAGAATATGGTGACTATCTAGAGTAAGGTGCTCGGTGAAGGCCAATGCCACTGCCCAGTCTGTTCCAGCCAGGTGAGCTTCCCCAGCAGCAGGGCTGAGGCAGGTACAGCTTAGGGCTCTCTGCTTTTTTTTCTTCCAACATTTTATTATGAAATTTTTCAGACAGAAAAAAATGAAAGAGTGATACAGGAAATGTCCTATATAGATGGTAGGTTTATAAGTGTCTATCTTCTTTGCTGTTTTGTTTTTGTTTTTGTTTTTGTTTTTGTTTTTGAGACAGAGTCTCACTCTGTTGCCCAGGCTAGAGTGAGTGCTGTGGCATCAGCCTAGCTCACAGCAACCTCAAACTCCTGAGCTCAAGCCATCCTCCTGCCTCAGCCTCCCGAGTAGCTGGGACTACAGGCATGCACCACCATGCCTGGCTAATTTTTTCTATATATTTTTAGTTGGCCAATTAATTTCTTTCTATTTTTAGTAGGGATGGGGTCTCGCTCTTGCTCAGGCTGGTTTTGAACTCCTGACCTTGAGCAATCTTCCCGCCTCAGCCTCCCAGAGTGCTAGGATTACAGGTGTGAGCCACCGTGCCTGGCCTTCTTTGCTGTTTTTGTTTTTCAAAAGGACCAGACTCTCTGACCCCAATCAATTCCATCAATATTGCCAAACTTAAGCGAGCAGTCGTAACCAACCGGTTTGTTGGGACAACACTGCCCTCTGCTGGCCACAGGCTCTCTCTGCGCTGGGACAGCCCTGGCAAAGGGCTGGGGAAGGGCTGGATCTGATTGTTACCCCCACTCAGCCCTTTGCTTTGTCCCTCCTGCATCCACCCTTAGCCACTCACCCACCATCTTTTTCTGGTGCAACCCATCCTGGCGCAGCAATAGACACCAGACTGAGACCCAGCTAAGCTCAGACACTTAAGCAGTGTGTTAGGCCAGCAGATGTCTTTGTATCTTCATTTTTCTATAACCATTGACTGAATGTCTGCTTGGTGAGGCGCAACACTCGGACTGTGTGCAGTGCAAAACCGTGTCTCCGTGCTGTGCATACATAACTTGAGCAATGAAGCCTCACTTTCCTGCTTGGTCAAATAAGGATCATCAGACTCTTTCTTCCCTGCTCTAGAGAGGGGCTATAAACCAAAAAGTGAGGAAGAGTGCAATGAACCTGGTGGTTTCAGACATACCCAAGAACTAAAAAGCATTAGCTTCATTAAAGCAACATCTTGAACTTATTTCCAGGTGCTTTGTTGACTTTAGGTAAACACCTTGGGCCATCGTATATTTGTTATTAAATATCCAGAGGTGGTTGGTACTTAGATATCTCTACCCATGGAAAGGAGTACAGCAGAATGAATCATCCCAACCCCAAACAAAGGTGGCCTGTGGGGCAAGGTCCCTGTGTAACAGGAAGCTGAGAGAGTAAGACCTCACCTTCGCTGCTTGTTTCATTCGACATCAGTTAGAACAGTGGTCCCCAAACTTGAACTGGAACAAAACTACCTGGAACGGTATTCAAATCCAGATTGCTGGCTCCACCACCCTCAGTCTCTGGTTTAGTCTGTATGTGGGTGAAGCCTAAGCATTTGCATTTTGAAAATGTTCTCAGGTGCTTACCTGGGACCAGACTGAGAACCACTGGGCTTGGCGGTGCCATGGTAACAACTCCCGAATCTCAGTGACGTCACACCACAAAAATTTATTCTTTATTCATGCTTCGTATGGAGTAAGAGTTAGTGTGGCTCTGCTGCACACAGTCCCTTGAGGACCCAGGCCGACAGATGCCCTACTGTAACCTTACAGCCACAGCTGCTGGAGCACGTGACCTTCCTGGCTGCTGTGACAAAGAAGAGGAAACCAAAGAATTGTGTTTGGGCTTTTAACTGTCTTATCCAAGAAATGATGACATAAATCACATTCACTCACGTTTCACTGACCAGAACTATGCACACGGCCCTGCCCACGTTATGGGCAGGCATCTTCCATGTCCCTACCAGGGCAAGGGAACCAGATGTTGGTGCACACTTGTACTGTCAACCACGCCACCAAGGCATGTCTCACATCAGTCTCGAGAACATGTGCAATCACAGCAAATGGGCTGGGAGTTAGTGGAGACACATTGTTGGCCTCTTACATGCTTGTCATAGAGTGGTGATGATGATGATGATGATGATGATGATGATGATGATAGTGGCTACTGAGTGCTTACTATGTCCCAGGAACTATTCTAAGTGTTTTTTGTATATTAACACATTTAATCCCCACAATAACCTTACAATGTAAGTATCATTTACAGCCCCATTTTATAAATGAGGAAACTGAGGTACAGTGTGGTTATGTAGCTTACCCAGGTCATAGAGCTCGTAGAGACACAGCTGGGACTATAATCCAGCCAGTCTGACATGAGAGTCCGTGTTTTTAACCACGGTTCTGCTCCACCACTGTGCAGTTGGTTTTATTTTTGAAGAGAGAGTAGGGGAGACTGTCGTGGGAAGGCCTGGTTTCTGGATAAGCGTCCAGAAGCGTCTGGATAATAGTCCAGATGCAGATTGTTCTAAAGACAAACAGTTTCTACGGAGAGAGCATCCCCACACGAGTAGCTCTACTGATATACGAAGGAGTTGGCTCAAGACAAATATGTTAAAATGGGATCTGGTTCCAACAAAGGGGCTTTAAGAGCCCTCACTGATGCCCCCTAATGTCTGTAAGGCCATTCAGGCAGTGTCTGTTCCCCCTAAAAGAACACAATCTTCCCAGTAATAGATCAGAGATGAGGAGGCTGGGACAAAACAGTTCTTGATTTTTCCCAAAGAATTGCCTCCCAGATCATACAGGTGGGGAGCTCCTTACGTGGGGAGCCGGGAATGTTCTTACGCCCACTTCCCTCCCTCTGTCCACCCCCTCCCCTCCCCTCAGCCCTATTCCACCTGGAGAGACCTGCAAACTGTAGCGTCCCCACCCTGAGATCTGAGCATCTCCTCTTGCTCGACCCTGGAGGGCCAGTGACAGGTTGTTACTTGACATTATCATAAGAAGAGGCTTTAAGTCTCAACATTAAGAAAAACCAATTCCTCAGGTTGAAGCATCTACGCAATTTGCTTTCCTCATTGGAGGAGCAGGTGGGAGGTAGCGGCAGGGAGCCTCCGGCCAGCAGAGGGCGCTAGTCTAGTGCCTCAGATGGGAGCTGCAGGTCAGCCTGCCAGGGTCATTCCCGGGCATCTCGGGGGGAATATTATTACCTCATCTCTGTTTAATCCAAAACACCGGATGCTCTATGGTCCTCGTTAGTGCATCCAACGGAGTCAGTCACTGGCCTCAAAATGTCAGATTTCTTCCCCGAGTTTTACAATCCTCTCATTTCCTGTTTTTCTTAATAAAAGTTCAAAATCTCCTGGGAAGTGATTTTGAGACACTACATTTCTCAAGGCAATCTGAAAATACTATTTTATTTGGACAGCCATCAAGGATACGTGGTCAGCCTTCCATCCATCTGTCTCTCACACACACACGCACACACACACTCACTCAACATTCACAATTCCTGCTGACAGCTCAAACCCACATCTGCAAACAGGCAGCCCACAGAGAAGGATGCCTGGGAATTAACTGAGTGCTCAAACAAGTTATTCTGCATTGAAGATCCTATTGTGAAGGGTCCCCAGCCTGCTCAGGGCTGTGCTTAGCATTACGAAAGGCACAGTCCCATGGAGCAGTGACTAAAACAATTCTTTGTGATCTCCAGGTAGTTAAAGGCATGAAACACATCTTTCCTTCCTTGCAAGAGTACCTGTCAAATGGACCAGCAGTGGGAATTGTGCTTTGGGAAACAGGCAATAGCAGCTCGCTTCTTGACTAATTCTGATACCTAGAGCATATTGCATGCTCCTGAAGGACACCTACAAGGCTCTGACTCCAGATTGAGAATGAAAAAACGAGGATCCAGGATTTCACACTGTCGGCAGATGCATGTCTTTCTTGAGAGGGCAGCAAAGACAGCTCTCGCTCCGGCACCCGTGCAGGGGGGGCAGGCTGACCCCACCACTCCTGCCGTGACCCTGCCACGCTGAGCAAGGTTCCTGCCCTCCGAGTTCAGTCTTCACCACCCCAGGGAGGTGTATGGTTTGTCAGGGCTGCCATAGCAAAGGCCATAAGCTGGAGGACAGTCCAGAAATGGACTGTGTCGGTTCTGGAGGCAAGAAGTCTGAGGTTGGCAGGGTTGGTCCCTTCTACGATGGAGAATCCATTTCCTGTTTTCTCACCTAGCTGCCGGTGGTTTCCTTGCAGTATTTGGCATTCTTGGGCTTGTAGAAGCATTATGCCTATCTCTGCCTTTATGTTCACGTGGTGTTCTCCCTGTATATATGTCTGCATCCAAATTTCCCCTTTTATAAGGACACCAATCTTACTGGATTGGGGACCCACCCCACTATAGTATGACCTCAGCTAAACCCAACTAATTACATCTGCAATGACCCTATTTCCAAATAAGGTCACGCTCTAAGGTACTTGGGTTTAAGACTTCAACATATGAATTTTGGAGGGACACAATTCAACCCCTAATAGGAGGATATGCCGTCCCCCAACCATCACCCCACCTTCCAGGCTGGAAGGGTGCCTTCAATGGCCAGGATATAACCTGAAAACAAAATCATTCATTAATTAGATTTTAGGCCTAATTTCTTCAGCCTTTCAGCCTATCAATCTAGATTGGGAATCTCACTAAGAAAAATAACCCAAATGTCTCTCTTTCGCTCCACTCCTCCAACTCACACCAAACATAAAGCCTCCTCCAAAGTTGCCCCAAGTTTTTATGTAAACCCTCAGGGGTGTGTCACGTCTGTCCTTGAGCAAGTCCAGGCCACCGGTGTCGCTGCAGCTCTGCTGAGCCGGCAGTCCCATGGGGGTTGTCCTCTGCCATACTCGGGGGTTCTCTGCCAGCCACTGTGGTCTCACCTGCTTTTCTCCTGAGCTCTGCAGTTCTTCTTGGTGACAGTCACTGATCCATCACACACCATCACCAGTGTCCTGCACCTTCTTGGTGCCAGCGCTGCTATGCAAGGCCAGTGGGTTGTAAATGGCTCTTTCTCTTTCATGGACCATTGTTAAGAGGCCTCCTATAGCCGTGCTCTTTGTGCCCTAATGCCTATGGGGTTTGCCGAAGCAAACCTTTCTTGTTTTAATTAGAATCACCTTTTCTTCTGAGGAGCCCATAGTAGCATGGAGCCAAATGTGACTTTAAGTAACAACCACCAGGCCACCCTCTTTCCCTCTAGCCAGTGGTGTCTTCCCCAGGGACAGGCTTCTCCTGCCTCAGAACGCTTCTCCCAGAGGCTCCCTGGCTCCCCTGCACATTGGCTTCTGTGACACAGTCCTTTTGGTTGACCAGGACTTGGCCAGCTAGATCTGAACTCCATCGGTGGGCACACACGGAGGGTCTTTCCCAGGGTCTGGCAGACCCGCCTCACCAGTTTCCCAGATGAGTCCAGAGAGCTCTGAATCTTTCTTGCATTCAGCACTTCCTAAGCATCTACTAAGTTCCAATCATGGGCTAGGAGCTAAGGCTACAAAGATGAATATGACATGGTTTGGGCGCTTAAACAATTTGCAGTGTAGCTGGGAGACAGCCATCAAGAAGATATTTTCAATGCAAAATTATAAATTGAGTGATAAAAGCAGATGGATAAAGAGATAGGATGTCATGGGCCACTCCACCCCCACTCAGTCCAGAGAAGGCTTCTTAAGGAGGTAAAGTTTGAGATGGTTTGAAAGGTGAAGAAATACAGGAAGGATTATCCAAAGCAGAGGGAAGGCACCAGCATGACAACGTACATGAAACGGCAATGTGTGTGCAGGGAGTCGAGCCAGACCTACGCTGTGCCATACGGCTTGGATTTGGTCCCGCAAGCAACAGGAAGCCATGACAAGAGTTAAACAAGAGTGACATGTTCAGATTTGCATTGCCAATCCATCACACTAGCAGGGCTAGTAGAGAATGGGCATGGGAGAGGAACAAAACCAGAAAAAAATAAGACCAATTCAGAAGCCTTTACTATAATCCAGGCAGGAGATGATGAAGTCAAACCATGAAAGGATGGAGATGAAATTCAAGAAATATTTAGGAAGTAAAATCAGCAAGACTTGGGGATCTACTGGATGTGGAGGGGTTTGGGAGGGTGGGGAGTCGCAAGTGGCTCAGACTTCCAGGTTGGATGTCCAAGAAGACAACAGAAGAGACAGGTGAGGGAACAGGTGGGGAAGAAGATACCAGGTTCGTTTCATAGATCAGCGTTCCCATGTCCCTGAACGCTCCCTACTTCACGTTTCTTACTCCCCACTTAGGTACGCTTTAGACATGCTGAACTTGAGGATGTCTCAACGGAAAGACCCCCAGTGGGGTGTGCATCCCTGCCCTAAAGAATTTGCATTCCAATAAAGAAGATGGACATGCATGATTCGAACGTGCCTAGACTCTACTATCTACAATTCCACAGTCCAATCCCACCATTCCAAAACTCAAAGTGCCCTGGAAATCTAAAAGGAATTTTTAAAAATATAAATTTGAATTAAGTTCATTTGGCAGCAAAATTCAACTGAATTGACTTGAGCTCACTACCTGACCCAACAACTGTGGCCAGGGGTAGGTTCTACGCAGGTGAGGTGGCTCCCATTAGAGCCACATGAGTATTTCCCAGCAGAAAGGAGGTGGGAGTGTGTGCCCAGAATAGGGAAAGAGTGTCTCGTACACCCACAGAGGCCGCTCGTAAGAACTCCCATACCGTCCAGATTGCATTATTCTTCCTGCTCTGTAGATTAAGAAACCTGTTACATCTGTCTGACATCACCTGACAAGGACTCAAATTTAGAATGAAATGAGACGAGATGAGAATCTGCAAAAGGGTATAAGGACCTAAACTGTCTTTATACTAAGACTTAAGATGGGTTGACTTTTTCACATCACTTTCTGTTTTCATGTTGAGCAAACACCACCCGCAGACGTGTTTTGTTTTACATGTCCAAGCTGTAAGTCACCCTGCTCTAATCCAGGGGCTAGAAACAGAATCTCCCCCAGGTAGTACCTGTCTGGATGGTGTATCAGTGTCTCTGCTGTAAGTTTCATCTTCCAGTTCTGTCCACAAAATGTCTAATAGCTACTGGTGACAACCAAGCAGATTCTCTCGAGATTCCGTCAGATGCTAATGCTGCCCTGCTGGGTTGGAAGGCAAGGGTGTCTATGCCTGAGTTCCCTTTTTGGAGAAAGGAGGACAAGGCAATGGTCAGGAGCCTGGCTTACTGACTTGTTGGCTCCTTGCACCCTCAGCCCTCCAGCTGCAACTGAAATCGCTTCAAGTAGATGTCGCCAGTGGCAGACTCAGCTTGGTCCCAAGCTTGGACACCGGGACTGTCTTCCATTGAGGAGCCTAGAAGTCCCCTTTCTTTTAATGTCTATGAGACTCAGCCAGCATCCAGCCTCTCTCAGGTCCAATGCTCAACTCTGCCTTGTTTCCACAACCATTTCTCCTCCCAGAAACCCCCTTTTCAACTCAGATTCCTCCTCCGTTCCCACCTTTGCATCAAAACTCCACCAGTTCCCAATCCTGCCAGGACAAGGACATTTCCTTGCTTTGTTTCCACCTCACCCTGTGCTTGCCTTGATGGTACCATCCATCCTGAATTCTCCTCCCAAGCCTCATCCTCATGCTACCTGCCAGCCTGCCTTCCTGGATCTAAATTTACATTTGTCAGATGAATTCACAAATTACTACCTGCTATTAACATATGCCATTAATATAAATATATTAATATAATATAATTTACATTTGTCAAAGGAATTAATAAATTACTACCTGCTATTAACATATGCTATTAATATAAATATATTAATATAATATAATTTACATTTGTCAAATGAATTAATAAATTACTACCTGCTATTAATATATACTTAAAAGATACAGAATCTACTCTAAGGGCTCAAAATTTAGTAAAATAATTAATTTAATAATTGAAAAGTTTGAATATAATGGAAGTATGAATAAGGTATTGCCAAATGCCCTGGAGAGAGTGGATTATTTTGTTATGGAAGATTTCATAGAGGAAGCAAGATATGAGCTGCTCTTGAAGCATAGTCAGTAATCTTTGTTAACTGAAGGAAAAGATGCGGTTCATAGATTTGGAAAGGAGAGCTTCATTTCTCATAAAGGGCTGCAGCCTCTGGGTGGCCGTTCTAACAGGCCAGGAAGCAGAGCCCCAGACAGAAACCAGAAACACATGCGTCCAGGGACAGACAATGGGAACAGGAATTTATGCTGAGCAGGAAGGCCAAATATACATATTTAACAAGCTATAGGAGGAGTCATGAATAGTTATGAAGGAGAAATATGCGTTGCACATTCCAGCTGTATGCCCCTTTACGGGGTCCATGTTCAGAAAATGGCAGCCCTCTGATGTCAAAAGGCAAAGCAAGGACACAAAAACCCTCTCTGCACATGCTCTGTGGGCTGGTTAAAACCACTTCGTGGTTGGTGATCTCTTATCAGGGAAGAATGCTGGTCTGGAGCATGAGATTGGTTTCTGTTTAGCTCTTTGAGGAAAAAAAACCTGATAGTCGTTAGCAAGGGAGGAGTATATATAATAAGGCACGTTTGACCTCCCGTCCCCATCATGGCTGGGAACTCAGTTTTAAGGTTTCTCTGGGGTCCCCTTGGCCAAGAGGGAGTCCATTCAGTCAGTGAGGGGCTTAGGGTTTTATTTTAGTTCACATTCTCTAAACAGAAAAGGAGAGAACATTCCAGGTGGAAGAAACAGCCCACGCAAAGGAATGCGGCATGGAAGTCTCAGAACACTGTCTTCTGCCCGACTCCCTCTCCTGCTCTACCCATGCGTGTCATGATGCCCTCTTACCTCTTGTGGGTACTTTAGGATGCGACAATTTGTGGGACGTACCAGCCATTGCCTGTTACCACCCTATCTGGATATTGAGTTCCTCCTGGTCTCTCAATCTTTCCATTCTCGGCTGGGTTACAGGTTACTTTACAGAGAAATGTCCAAAATGACTGGCCTGGCCCTATTTCCAAGGCTGAGACTTGCAGAGCTTCTTCAGGTTGTAAAAGGAACAGGATCTGCCTTTGGTGCTGCCTTTTCCTCCTGTCCCTTGAATCTGCCTTCTCATGCCCCAGTCCAGGAGAAAACAGAAGTCTCTCCTTCCCCTTCTCGCTCCCACACCCCATCTTGCAAGCCTGGCACCCAAACATGGGTCCAACTTTAGTAGCCTGATTTAGAGTCCTCTAGACTCCAAGATCAATCAATAATTTTCTAGCACTGCCAAATACTCTGGCCTTGCACCTTCACAAGGATGTAATCCCTTCTCTCTTTGCAATCCTTCAGGCTGGTTGCTTTTCCCAAGGTTTTAGACAACCTGAGCAGACTATTCTCTCTGCTTCCTCCCACCTGTTGGGGGGAGGTGGAAATGCTGAAAGCGGAGATCAAAACAATCCACAACAAGGAGTGGCAACAGCAGCCTTCTCCTTGTCATGCTGTGGACCTGCCTCCAACACGGGGTGGGAGTGCAGGAGCCAGCCTTGGACCCGGAGTGTCTATTGTGCCGTGTTTCCAACGCACTGCGCGGAGAAGGAGCCAGGCCATTGTTCTCAGCCCACAGACCTTGCCCCGGAGGCAATGTGCCTGCATTCCATCCTCCCACCGGGTTCATTCAATCCATCTCCAAAAGTCAAATTTGGACCGTAGCACCGAGAACACTCGGACAAGGGATCTGTTGTCTAAATCGAACAATTGTTTCCTTCCTCAGCAGTAGATCATTTCTGCTGATCATCTCTGCGTATTGTCAGTGCCGCCGCTTAAATGTTCCATCTCGGGAACAATGGCAGAGGAGGACATTCAGCTGGTGATGCTGCTGCTGCCTTGGGAACCCTCCTCCTCCTCTTGAAAGCCTGGAAGCGGGGAGAGGGAGTGGAGCAAGAGGGGTTCACCTCCCTGCAGGGGGTGCCGAGGGAGAGGACAAGTGAAGAAGGGTCTTACTGTTGCTACTGTCCCCAGGGCCACCCTGGGGTGGATATGTCCCCGGAAGGCTGCCTGGCTCCCAGGTCCTAGGCATTCCAGTTGTTCAAAGGTCCTGGTTGTCACCCTCCCAAACCCATAACCAAGGAAAGTTTTATCTTTCACTGCTCCCCTCCCCGCCCTCATTGACTAAGTCCTCTAACTAGGGCAGACACTGGATTCCTTGGGGACCCTTGAGCTCAGGAGCTCAGGAGGGCTCCTTTCAGGAAAAGACAGTTATGCCAATGGGGAGAGTATCTGTGACTCTGTATTACAGGCTCTTAAGTGGAGACCTCACTCTACACGGAAATCTTCTGTCCCGACTTCTGACTACAATGAGCCCTTGCCTCAGTGCAGACACGGCCCCTTCCTCCACCCCACCTGCTGCCTTTACCCAGAACTCTGGGGCCACCTTACTGGCCATATTGGTCCCTGTGGTGTCTCACATTGATTCAAGCCCCCAAAGGGTCCTCTTCCTGAGTGCCTGACATTTTCCAAGCACTTCACACACATTCTCTCTCTTAGTTCCTATGACCCTCGTATTGCGGAAAATATTCCCTTATGCCCATTTTTCCACCAGAGAAACTGAGGCTCAGAGATGTTTTTAAAATTGTATAACTCTTAACCTCTTCACTACAGTGATTCTCAAAGAAGTGTGCACATATTATAGAATTTCAGGGTCTCTCTGGGGAAGGTACTCATAAAAGTCAAGTATTCACTCACTCAGTAGAACTTTCCAGAATGCCTGCTCCATGCCTGCTCTGTGCTGGGCACAGAGGGGGACAGAGAAGATGGTCAGGTAGTACCTGTGTCCTGTTTAGTCCTTTCCACAGGTGAGGAGGGGGCTCCGTAATCGTGCCTGGGAAGTTTCCAGAAGGCTGACATCCTGGGCGTGACAGCCGATCACTTGTCCTGAGGGAGATGGGGCAGAGGAGGGAGGAGGGAGGAGGGGGAGAAGAGGCGTCCCACCACCTGGCACACTGCCTTCACTTAATAGACACCTGACAAGTATTTGCTGGTGCTTAAAACATTAAGGAAAAAGAGCAGCAGTTACCGCCCATGTCAGAAATATGGAGAACGGTGAGGCAAGGCGGAAGGAAGGATGGGTCAGAAACAGTCCTGCCAAGAAAACGACCTGTTCTCCGCAGCAGCCATCCAGCGGGGAGCACGCAGGCACCTCTGGGCCTGTCGCTGGACGGGACGCTGTCACTAGAGGGCAGTGCAGCTCACTCCTGGGAGCGAGGGCTCCCTGATGTCCCGCCTCCCCCCAGAGAAGCCAGAGCAGTCCTGCCGCAGGGTAACTCTGCCCCCGGGAGGCGGGGCAGCACCTGGCGGTAGGTGGACGTGTGATTTCAATCAGGGATAAACGTAACATTGCTTTGCATGTTTTCATACACGTCCTTTCATTGTATTTGACCCTGACAGCAGACTCGTGGGGTAGACTGAGATCGTCAGCCCAGTTTGACAGGTGAGAAAAGGATAATCCTTGAGGTCTAGACCAGGAGTGGGGAACCTGTAGCCTTAAGGACAGGTGTGGCATCTGGGTCTTTAAGTGCAGGCTTTTGACTGAATCCAAATTTCACAGAACTAATCCTTTTGTTTTTATTAATACATTTTTATTTGTCTTTTATAGTTTTACTTTATTTTTTTAAATGAACATATTTAAAATACCAAAGAGTAAACTAAGTTTCAATGGGATCATCATCCCAGATTGACCAGCACAATTAGAACGTTAGTAAGCCATAAGGGCTACGTCGATGGCTGCTACGCTCATGATTTAGTTCCAACTTCTCACACCTGACTAGCACCACGGCCACACAAGGCTGGTTGGCGAGAGTTTATGGGGGTCGAGTACACCAGTTTGTTATCAGCTTTGGACAACAGTCCACTGTGTTTCTGTTTGAAGTGGAATTTGTGAATAGTTTCACAGTTTGACAGTGTTTTTTAATTCTGTCTAACAGCTCATCATATCAAAGAAGACCAAGAGAATGCTAAAGGAAGAAAACAGATTTGTTTTCCTTTTTTTTTTTTTTTTTTTTGAGACAGAGTCTCACTCTGTCACGCTGGGTAGAGTGCAGTGGCATAATCATAGCTTACTGCAACCTCCAAGTCCTGGGCTCAAGCAATCCTCCTGCCTCAGCCTCCCAAGTACCTGGGACTGCAGGCACATGCCAAGACGCCTAATTTTCTCTATTTTTAGTGACACTGAGGTCTTGCTCTTGCTCAGGCTGGTCTTGAACTCCTGACCTCAAGTGATCCTCCTGCTTCGGCCTCCCAAGTGCTGGGACTACAGACGTGAGCCATCGAGCCTGGCCTGAAAACCAATTTCTTAATGAGGATTGGGAATTGCAATATTATCTTTTTTCTGCTAAAGATAAAATGATTTTCTTGCTTTGTGATACTGCAATATCACAATGCTCATCAAGGTTACAATACTCATAAGGACCATAAATATTTTAAATTAGAGGGAGAGGCAGGAAAGGTTGTATTGCAGAAATTAAAAGATGAAAAGCAAAACCAAATACAATTCTTTCAAGCAGCAATTAGACCTACAAATAATGCCACTGAAGCAACTTATAAAGTAGCTTATATACTCAGGGGGAAAAGGGAAGCCATTCAGTGATGTAAACAATTGGGAAAGAACACAGTGTTGAAATTGTAAGATGCTTAGACCCTGATAACATTTCAAAGTACAAAAACTGCCTCTTTCAAGGAAAACCATAACTGACCATCAGCATCAATAGGCCTTTGACTTAACAGAACAACTTCACGCAATACTTCAAAAGGAAAAATATATTATTCAATTGCTTTGGATGAATCAACTGATACTACTGACTCAGCGCAGGGTTTATACTTCATTCGAGTCATAACAGAAAATTTTCTTTGCTATGAAGAGTTACTTGCTCTGGGCACTCTTGTGAACAGAACACAAGAAATAGATATCTTCAATAACTTTCAAGATAAATGTGAAGTTGGACTGAATTTGGTATATTTAATGAGTGTATTATGGATGTTCCACCTTCCAAAACAGGAAAACATGAAGGGTTTATTGCACACATAAAAAAGGTATTAACAGATCCAGATGCTCTCATTTCTTTTCATTGTATCTTGCATCAGCAAAATCTCTGTGCTAAAGCTACTATTTTAAGTGATACTTTGCAACAAGTTATAAATATTGTTAACTATATTCATGCAAATGTAACAGGGCATGGTCAGTTTTGTAACATGCTAAAGTTGAACCAGAAGGTATTCAGTGTGGATTTGCTGTATCATTCTAAAGTGCATTGGCTATTGCAGGGACAGGCATCAGCCAAAATTTTATCTCTGTGAAAACAGATGGTTGAATTTTATGAAGAACAGAATCAGCAATGTGAATTATTGAAAGAATATTTCTATAGGAATGCAGCATTTCTGTGTGATATCATATCAAATCAAAATGACTTGAATATTTCTTTGCAAGATAAAACTAAGTCTATATATGATACATGGAAAAAAAATCCAAGCATTTTGAAAAAAGCTATCTTTTCTCAAAATGCTTCTTCTTCAAAAGGAAATTTTGAATGAACATTTTTCCCAGTTAGAAAAGGTCAGCAATGAGCAGAATGACATATGCAAATCATTTGAGGAATATGCAGCTGTTATAGACCTATTAATTGGAGAATTCAATGAAGGGTTCACTGACCTTGAGAGTCTTGACATCACAGTCAAATTAGTATTTCAGCCTTACCTAGTTGATATCACCAAGGCACCTAAAGGACTATAGATGGAATTGATTGAACTCTCAGTAGATGACATTTTAAGTCATTGTTTGATGCTAACTAAGAAAGATCCAATATGAAATATGAAAAAATGCAGTAGAATACCCATGCCTTCAGCAACATCCCTGAAAAATGCTTTCTTGCTTTTCAAACACTACTGTCTCGAATCTGCATTCTCCTACCTAACCCAAATCAAGACGCCCTTACAGTCACAAATGACCGATACCTTTCTAGAGGATCAACTGAAACTTCAGACCTCCATGCTGCAACCGAATATTCAAACATTCCTCCAACAAAAAGTAGACACAACGAAGTCATTAAAAGGTTAGTTAGCTTTAAAATTAACAAATAGTTTTCATGTTTTGAAAGTATTAAGTATGTAGCAGTTAGGTTTTTACAAAATAATGTACAGTTTTAAGTATATCTAATTGAAGTTTCTTGAATGAGGGCTTAATTGATTACAGCCAAATTAATGTGGACTTCCAACATGAAAATGTTCCCCACCCCCGGTTTAGACCATCCCAGGTAACCAGCTAATAATAAAGGTGCTATGGGACAAATGCCACATCCCCTAAACCTGTGGTCCCCAATCTCTGAGCCACAGACTAGTACCAGTCAGTGGCCGGTTAGGAACCAAGCTGCACAGCAGAAGGTGAGCAGCGGGGTAGGGAGAGAGAGAAGCTTCATCTGTATTTATAGCCCCTCCCCATGGCTCACATCACTGTGTAAGCCCCGCCTCCTGTCAGATCAGCGGCGACATTAGATTCTCATAGGAGCATGAACCCTACTGCAAACTGCCCATGCGAGGGATCTAGGTTGCACGCTCGGTATGAGACTCTAATGCCTGATGATCTGAGGTGGAGCTGAGACGGTGATGCTAGCACTGGGGAGCAGATGCAAATACAGATTATCAGTAGCAGAGAGTTTTGACTGCACAATAAACGTAATGCACTTGAATCATCCCGAAACCATCCCCTCCCCCGGTCTGTGGAAAAATTGTCTTCCATGAAACTGGTCCCTGGTGCCAAAAAAGTTGGGAAATGCTGCCGTAAGCCACAGTCCCAGGTCGAACCCAGGGCTGTTTGTAAACATGATGACACAGACTAAATTCCTCAGTGAAATCCTCACCACTGTTGTTTTTCCTTCACAGGACATTCCCTTCATTATTTGTTCATTCCCTGGAGTGTTGGGAAGAAAGAGAAAAAGGAAATTAAAACCAATTGCTCAACCAGATACTTTGTAGGTAGCCTAGATAAACGTTTGGATGTGGCAAGTTGACACTCATGACTGACTGCCCACTACCCGTGACAACCCTCCTGCTGGTCTTTCAAGGTCACACACTGGTGACCTTGGAGAGTCATTGCTAATTCCTCCGGCTCTGGATACAGAAATACCTGCAAATAACGGTAGACACAGAGGAGAAAGGTACTGCAATCTCTGCTGAGAACCAGAAGCAGGTTCCCATGTGGAACTGACTGGGCCATGACCAGAAGTGAGAAGCCCAGGGGAATAGGTTTAATCTTGTCTCCCCCACTTCTTCCTGGATCATGGCATATACCAAGGCCAGAGTCGTTTGGAAATATGACTCAAGGCAACAGAGGTGATAGATGCTTTAGCATGCGGACACACAGCAAACACCTGTGGGGAGGAGCAGGTGAAAATCTACTCACCTCATAGATATTCCACCTGCAAGATTCTGTGCCACCGCCCACCCCTCCCAAGGTAGAGCCAGATGTAACCAAGTGTTTGATGAACCTGGGCAGAGGCTGAGGGGAAGAACAGAAAAATCTGGGGGGAGGGTACATAGGATAAAGCAACCATGGGAAAGAGGAGAAGAGGGAGAAAATTGAGGTGGAAAAAAGGGCTGAGTAGCCATGCAGAGTACCCACGAGGTCACAGCCAGAGATGCTGACTGAATAGCCCACCCCTGACACTCAGCTCTCTGCAGACTCTAAAAAAATTGGAAAAAGCCAGACGCAGTGGCTCACACCTGTAATCCTAGCACCCTGGGAGACTGAGGCGGGTGGATCCTTTGAGCTCAGGAGCTCAAGACCAGCCTGAGTAAGAACAAGACCCATCTCTACTAAAACAAATAGAAGGAAATTAGCTGGTCAACTAAAAATATATAGAAAAAATTAACCGGGCATGGTGGTGTATGCCTGTAGTCCCAGCTACTTGGGAGGCTGAGGCAGGAGAATTGCTTGAGCCCAGGAGATTGAGGTTGCTGTGAGCTAGGCTGATGCCAGGGCAGTCTAGCCCGGGCGACAGAGTGAGACTCTGTCAAGAAAGACAGAAAGAAAGACAGAGAGAAGGAAGGAAGGAAGGAAGGAAGGAAGGAAGGAAGGAAGGAAAGAAAGAGGAATGTGAAACACAAACCTGAAGTAATTGGCTGTTTTGTATATTCTTCTGGATTCTGCGTGTCCGTAGGGGCAGCCATGGTAAGCCCATGTGCTTACTATCCACTGCCCCCACCCCACCTCAGTTTGTGATGTCAAACTCAGAACACACCAGAAAACTCTCATTTTTAGTTTTTATTCAGCCCTTCCATTTTTAAGATATCAAGGTCACCGAAGCATGGTTTCTGCCCTCAGAGAGCTTATCCTCTAAGGGACAACCCTGACACGGGTCAGACCAGTCCGAACCCCTGCAGAGGAAGACGGTGCTCTTACAGAGGGGCAAGGGCTCTGGCAGAAGGGAGAGGATCGTCCATTGCACCTGTGGACCCGGGGACAGGTGTTCAGGGGAAGAGACTTTCTGAAGGTCCAGCTCAAATAAAAAGATGAGCAGTCCTCATCACTGCAGAAGCAGCGTAGACCAAGACACAGCAGTGGGAGATGTCTATTCCTAGAAGTACTGGCAGTCTGGCGTCTTATTTTTAAAACAAATAAATACTAAAGTGGCAAGTCTTGCATCGATCCCCGCCTGTGTGCCAGCCTGTGTCTACTGTCCTATAATTTCCATTCCCTCCCTCCCGCCCCCACTCCCAAATCGGGAGCACATCCCATTCTCTGTTATCCAACCTCCAACTGGCAACGTGTTATGAAACATTTGTTCTTGGTGGCCCCTCCTCCCCGCTCGTCATCCTTCCTATTCTACCTTCAAGGACTCGCACAATTTGCTCCTTTCCTGCCTCCCCAGCTACACTTGGCTACTCTCCCGCCATTCTCCCCGCCCAGTCGCAACGCACTGCTTCCCCGTCTCTACAGCGGGTCTGGCTGCCTTCCACCCCAGGGTCTTTACACACGCTGTCCTTTTGTTCCTCTGACTTCTCATGTAGCTAATTCTTCTGTCTTCTGATTCATTTTCCCTTCCCTCTTCCACTCTGGCACATCGTCATGTCTCATCATCTGGCCGTGCAGAAAGCTCAGTCTGGAGAGCGAATGAAATGTAAGGGACAAGGCAGAACCAAGGTGAGGCAAGAAGCTGCTTTCTGACAGAGAAAGAATTGCCGTGTCCTCATGAGTACACCTCCCTTTTCTCCTTCTTACGCCGAAGCATAAGAGAGCCTCTTATTTCATTTTTGTGCAGGGGTAGGCAGGGTCAGATGGGAGTGGTGGAGGCCCACATGGCCATTTTTCTTTGTAAGACATCTCATCATTTCCAGCACAGGTTTTGCCTGTGTTTTTCCTCTGTGTTTTTCCTAAGTCCACCCCCTCCCCACCACCGACACCTCCCAAATCTGGTCCTACTCATCCTTCAGATGCAGATTGAGTTAGTTCCATCTTTTCTATGACATCTTTCCTGATCTCTCCAACCCACAGCCATCTCCCCATGGCCCCATCTCCGGAGACAACATGAATTAATCGTACCTTATGTAGCTATTGATTGATCTCCAATTGTTTTCTGTGTTTTAGTCTTGTCTCCTCTTCTGGGCACATAGTTGATGTTTAATAAATATTTGGTTGAATTGTTGATTGGGAAAAAACATAAAGATGAGGCCATTAAAATAATATGAATAGGGAAAAATTGCAACCATGCGTGGATGTATGTGCACATCTGTGTGTATGTGCATGTGTGTCATACACATGTGTGTGTTATACCTTATGCACGTGTTATAAGGCCAAATGCTCTCTTCCACATCCTTGAGAAACATTACTGGATGTTCTCGAGTCACATGTGAAAATAGTTGAGTAATAGACGCTCTGCCCTTACTCCGGGCCTCTGATGATTAGTGGACGGCCCGGTCAGTGCTTGCTGGCTTCCAACCTCAGTATAAAGAGGCAACGCTTTCTCCTCTGGCACCCAACATCCGCTGGACCTGTTTCTGTTTCCACAGCAGAGAATTCACCCCTGGCTCTGTGGCTTGCCAAGGCCAGCAGTGTGCAGGTGTATCGAAGGGAAAGAGAAGGAAGAAGGAGGATTCCAGTTGTCTCATGGTAACGGGTAATTCCTTGCCCAGTTCAACCTTTCATCAGAGTGTCTTACAAGGTGCAGAATTGACTGATTCGTGTGCTTGGACAGTGACAATTTTATGTGTACCAATAGCTAGTACGCAGTTAGCACCTGATAGATTTTTATGGAATGAGTGTATGTATGTGTGTGCTGGGGAAGACTTCAGAGAGACAGGATGCAGCTCCCCATGGAGATAAACGTTTTAATATGTGTCAATGCCCACGGGCATTACTTGGCTGTGTTGGGCTGGGATAAACTCCCCACTTCCAGAGTGTTGGAACAGAAGGAAGACAGCAACTAGTCAGGGATGCTATACCTGGAGATTCCAGGCAATAAATGGAATGTTGGACCAATAATAATAATATGTTATTATTCTTGTTATCAATACTAATAAGAGTTAGCATTTAGCATTTATTGAGTACTTACTATGTACACCAGTCACTAGCAAATCATATGTTATTTAATTATAATGGCTCTCAAAGGCCTTTCCACCCCGGAGAGCTGATGGATCTATCAGATCTTATAAACATTTGCAGAGCCAGGCACAGGAGGAGGATTAGGGGAAGGAAGAAAAGGGGACAGGAAATGCAGGCAAAATCCCTGCCCTTAAAGAACCTTCCATTCAAAGAAGGAGATAGAAGCGGATACAAACTGGAATTCAATGCAGAAAAAAGTTTTAAAACTAAGGAGAGTTACAGACAAAGAGTTCTGGAAACAGCCCAGAGGAAAGGCAGCTCTCTGGAGCCTCTTTAATGAAGGCACTAATCCTATTCATGGGGCTCCACTCTCATGACCTAATCACTTCTCAGAGGCCCCACCTCCTAATGCTGTCACACTGGTGAATAGGTGTCAACGTATGAATTTGGATGGGCACACAGATATTCAGAGCACACAGAGAGATAATGATCATCACTATCGTCTATTGAGTGCTTACCCTATGCCGGTCACTGTTCTATGCAACTTGCAGTCTGTCTCACTTCACCCTACTAGTGTATGAAACAAGTTTAGTGATTATCCCATTTTGTAGATGGGAAAACTGAGGCTCAGAGAAGTTAACTTGCCCAAGGCCACACATCTGGTCAGTGGAAGACCCAGGATTCCAACCTAGAAGTCATCTCGAGAGCCACCGTTGGCTATCCTGCTGTACCACCTCACCCAGGGACCAACTACAGCCCACCCTATCACAATAGCTCCTGAGAGAGAGCATGAGGGCCTGAATCAAGATTGTAGAGGTGAAAATGTAAAATAGGCAGCTTTTTCTCATTGCCTCTTGTGTAAGAAAGGGGGAAATATATGTATTTTTTGATTTGCCTGCATACTGTAATAAAAGTGGCTACCTCTAGAGGGCAGTGTCTGGGGCAAGGGGCAGAAGGGGAATGGAAGGGAGTGATCCACCCCAATGTATGCTTTTTAATGCGGTTCTTATGGTGATCCATGTACATGTTTTATTTATTTTAAAAAAATAAGATGATATAAAACAAAAGGCACAATTTAAAAGTTAATTCAAAGGAACAAATGAAAGTGCGTAAGAGCCGAGCGGATTTGGAAGACCATGAAACTGACTAGACAAACAGAGCAAACACTGGGGTCTCTAGTGTCTGGGAAGATGGTAGCCCATTAACATAGCTGGGAAGACCAGGAGGAGGGTGGGTTTGAAGGTGGCCATAAGAATCTCAGGCTTGTCTGTAGATGACATGGACATTTGGATGATGAGGTCAGGATGACAACCCAGATGGGGTGTTGATTTGGGAGGTTCTCATGAGGATGGGGACAGGCCCCGCGAGTGGGGGTGAGCAGTAGGGGGAAGTAGAGAAGGCGAATGCGGGAGGGCAGAAGACAGGTTCAAGGAGCCCACCCTGAAGGGGCAGCCCAGGAGAAACTGAGATCGAGACTGTGAAGTCCCAACAGGGGCAGGATGGAGAGATGAGCATAACAGAACAGGGGGGAACAGAGAGTTTCCAGGGGGTGGAGAATGATTTCCTGGGGTCTAACGGGTTAGGACAGAGAACAGAATGCTGTGCTTCTTGAAGAAAGGAGAGAAAGCAGAGAGACGGGGTGGGACAGTCCAAGCCAGGGGCCCCCTGCAGGACATCCAAGGGCTTTTCTCCCCATTCTATAAGACACCGAGATGTCTTCAGTCTCTGCCTGCCAGCCAAGTAGATATCCTGTTGTTCAGGGAGGTCTTTTTAGACAACATACTCCAGCAA
Organism: Cheirogaleus medius; assembly: GCA_008086735.1. Lineage (NCBI taxonomy): Eukaryota > Metazoa > Chordata > Mammalia > Primates > Cheirogaleidae > Cheirogaleus > Cheirogaleus medius. The sequence goes on from VBSM01002937.1 coordinate 9,428,932, forward strand.
CTGTGTGGTTAAAAGGGAAACTGAGGCAGGCAGTCCTAGAAAGCTTTTCTGATCTTTTCTATCACCCATTCAGGCCAAGGGACACCTATAATTTGATGGTTTTTTTCTGTTTTCCATTCTTCCTCTCTCCATCACACACAGAAATGCAAACACAATGACATGCACACGCGCGTGCACACTCTCTCACACACACACACACAAGGCATAAAAGGACCCCTTCACACAAGCATTGTTCTGGATCGAACTTGCTCCTGCTCACTGGGAGGGAGAGAGAGCAGAGCGGAGGAAAGGAAGGAGAGATTCCAGCCATCCTAGCTACTTTCCCTCCCCTTTAAGGCTGCCTGGTTACGGTCCTGGGAAAGAAAAGCCCTGCATTCCTCCCCTTTAATTGGGTTTATTGTTAAAGCACTGAAGCAGCTAATCCTCACAGACCTGTAGGAGCTGGAGTGAGAGCCCAAGAGCACCATTCTTCCCGAGTCCCTGGGTAAGATGAACCTGCTTCTTTTCTTGGCTTTAGGGGGTTTCCTTGCTTAGTGGGAGGCATGCGGCACCTAGGGAGTGGGTTTGGAGAGCCACTTTGTGAGTGACTTGGGCATTTATTTCAGCCTCAGTTGCAGTCTTCCCTGACTCTTGTGGTATCAAGGGTAAGTTATAGCTGCCTTAGAAATTACGTCTGAATGGGGGTCCAGGCTGGGGGCGGATCTCCCTGGGGAGCCGTCTGACCATCACTCCTGGGCTGGATTAAGTGGGAACCTTTTGCACACTAGGCAGGGAAAAAGGAGCAAAATATCTTTCTATGCCCCTCCTGCAATGCCTGCATTCTAGGGACAAGCCTTTGGGTGTCAGGGCCATCCACCTGCGGGGTGTCAGAACCTCCAGCTCTCTTGCCGCCCTCCCTCCTACTCAACCTTCATCTCTTAACCTCTCTGACCCCAGCGTCCGTCCGGATAGGGTAATGCCACGCTGCCTACCTAGCTGGGGTGGTGGGAGGGTTAGGAGAACCAGCGGCCAAAAGGAGCTTTGTAAAGAGCGTGTGGTTCTGCACACCCAGGGAAGGAGGATCAGCCTCAGTGCCTCCCGGCAGGGTCCGCGGACAGGCTCCAGGCTCTCCATCCCCAGCCGCGTTAAGATGCAGAACACAGCCACTCTGGCTGTCAGTCACAAGACGGTTCCTTCACCTTCCCCAGGGGCGCGTCTACCTCCCTTCTGTCTTTAAACTTCCCTAGTTTAGTTCTCAGGCCAAAATGCTGGAAGGAGGTCTGGATTCCCCACCACCACCGCCACCGCCCCCATCCACACCGTGGCCCCTTCTCTCCACGTAACTTTGACGCACAAACATTAACCCTGAGCCTCCCACAGGCGGCTGCCAGGGCTCCGGCGGGTCTGTCTGCAACGCTTGGCTGATCAGCTCTTCTGGCTCTGGAGCCAGATAGATTGATCACGAGGAAAATCTCTGAGAAGGGTCAGGAGAGTCAAGCAGGTTCCGTCTTGAGTAAGGGAGAGGATCTTTTCCAGATCAGAGGTCGGAGACAGAACCAGGCCCCTGTCATTCCTACTGGCCCAAGCTTCACCAGAACCAAAGATGAGACCCACATCTGAGACAGGCCATAACACAAAGTGCTTAGTAATAGCTGATATGAGCACCGCACTTTACAGTTTATGATGTGCTTTTCAGTAATCATCTTTAGAACAATCCCATCAGGTGGGGGGGGGGGCGTGTATTATACCCCCCAGTATAGGTGAGACCACTGAAGCTCAAAGAGATGAAATTGGTTTGCCTGGGGTTGCAAAGCTGGACACTAGTGATTTTACACATTTGATTGCAGTAGCATTTGAACCCAGATTTTCTGATAAATTCAGTGAACTTTCCATGATGCTGTGAATAGTTATGGGGGGTTGTGTGTGTATTTAGTAAAAATACTCTTTAGAAATATGGGGCAAAACTTTGGGAAAGAAGCCCAAGTTTAGAGTGAGGAAACGTTTAAGCTGGAGCCAGGAGAGGCTCGGGCACTAGACATGGTACCCCCAGGCTTGATGCTGGGACATCTGAGTGTTCCAGGGACTTAGCCTTTTCCAGGGCATCCAAGCCACATGTTCCAGGGGGAACCAGTCAGGTGATAGGATTGCATGACAGCATCTCAAGGATAAAGGTGGAAATGAGTGAAATCCCAGCAACCGCTTCCAGGAAAGAGGCAACAGGTTTTGTGATACAGCGACAAGGAGACTGGTATTGGAATTTGATGGACCAGGGCTCCCAGCCCAGCCCAATTATTTACTATCTGTTTGACTTGGGGCATTTTTTCCCTGAGCATTTCTATCCAGCAGTATCTCAGCTATCAAATGGGGTTACCTTGAAAGGCGGCAGCGTGGGATTGCATAGACGATGCGTGCAAAGCACCTAGCACAGTGCCCCCCGTAGCTGCTCAGTCTCGGGCAGCGAATACTGTAAGGCCTGGGAGCAATTCTGGCTGGAAGGGAAAATCATCCCCCTCTAAGAGGAAAGAGCCTCCCTCACTCCCTCTCCCCCATACACACGCGCACATGGCCAGAAATAAATTGCCACACGCGAGCGTGCGAGTGACGGCGCCCAGCCGCAGCCTGCCAGAGCCAGCCAGTGAATGAGCTGCAGCATGAATGAGGGAGAGCGGCTGAATCTGCAAACAGGCTGCGTGCCTGGCGCTACAACTGTGGGCGCGGCGCCACGGTCAGCGGCAAGGGGGCTGGGGCTGAGCAGGCGCGGCTGCCAGCAGGAAATCAAGGCGGCCGGGCGGGGGACTGCACGCGATGTCCCTAACTGTCAAACCCCTGTGCGCGGAGGGAAGGTTGGTAACTCAGAGCTTCGTGACACAGCCATCCTGAGTTCAGCCTGTCCTTCCTTCTGCACTCCCTCCCTGGGAGAGGTCCTCCCTCTCCCCTCTGGGTGCAAAGGGGAGTGCATGGTGGCGACATTTAACAGTAATGAGCCCCACACTTGTACCATGGAGGCACCTCTTGCATGGGAGTTAGGCTACACGGCAGCGTGTAACGCACGGTCAGCGTTACCCTTGAAGACTCCTTACAAAGGTGCCCCCAGTGAAGCCCGGATTATTGCCCGTGGAGAACCCAGCACAGGCATTGTTTCCTCTGGTTGGCAACAGATCTCTGCTCCCTTGGTTGAGTACCAGGGGAAGTAGCTTGCTTGCATTCATGGCCATGATGCATGAAAAATAACATATCTTTAGACACTTTAGAATCCCCGTGAGACAAGATGCTCACGTTGTAAAAGGCTCGTGGAAGCCGGAACCAGCTGAGGAACAGCAGATTCACATCTCCTATCCTGTGCTCACCCCTATTTAAATTGTTATTTGTTTCTTTTTCTCTTTCCCCAGGGCATGATGTTTAATTCCTGTGCCTATAACGAGGGCCCACTGCAGGGCACTTGAAAGGTTGCAAAATGCTTTCATGCCCATTGATGCACTAGACCTCCAAAGGAGTGCTGAGACATAGAGTAGGGGTCATTATTCCCATTCAGCAGATGAGGAAACTGAGGCCCAGTGTGGTTAGGAGCATATTAAGAATAAGTAGCATACACTACTCTTTCCAATGGCCCCTATGTGTTGACCTGTCAGCCACCGAATGAGGCCCTAGAGAATGTTCTTCATATCCTCTATGAGAAGCATGCAATAAACACATGAATTCTGGCTTGTCACTGCAGCAAGAAACTTGAATGTAGGTTAAACAGAAATGTGATTTGGTAAAACTTAAATGTGGGTTTGGTTAAGCTTAAACATGGGTTTGGTAAAACTTAAATGTGGGTTAAACTGAAATGTGGGTTTGCACCTAAAATAAATTGCAGGCAACAATTGAAAAACCTCCTTCCTCAGTCATTTTGTGAACAGAAATTGGTGTGCAGAGTTGGCCTCTGACATGCAGGATGGTGGGAGGGCTGGGGAGTGGAGCGGATGGTCCTTGGAGTCTCTCTCCAGCCAGACGTCTCCAGGAGTCTGCACGGCCCAGGGCCTGGATTTGGGAAAGCTGATGATCCACTTGGGTTGCAACCATGAACCTGAAATGAGTTCTGACAGTTACACAGAGCCAGCCATGTGCCCGGGGCACCACGAGGAGGGCAGCACTGTGACAGATGGCAGTGGACTGCTGGAAATGTCATGTATTCCTCAAAAAAAAAAATGAAGAATTGCAAAGCACTGGAGATGGCCTAGGCCACATTGTCCAAAGTGTGCTCTGGGCAGCTCCGGGTCCCTTGGATGCTAATAGGTGTTAACGAAAAGAAAAAGTTTCACCATCCCCTAAATTTGGAAGGTGCCAGGTTAAACGGCATTAAGCATGCATCTCGAATAGTCCTCAGAGGCTTTAATAAGCTATTAGTAATGCGGATCATGAATCTCCAAGAAGGAGGCCAGAGGAGTAGCAAATCCACCTAGCTCACAAACAGTCTCCTTGGACTAATATTCTGAAAAGCAAACTTCAGGGAACCTTAATCTAGTCCAGTCTCCTCTTCTCACTAGGGAGACAGACTCAGAGATGTATAGTGATCTGCCCGGGGATGCACAGCTCCTTGGTGCCAAGCCAAGACTGGAGCCAGAGCATGGGTTCTACCTAGTATGCCTCTCCATCTAGAGGATGGTGTGAAGTCCAATATGGGCCAAAGTCCAGGAAACTGTGGGTTCCAAACAAGAAAACTTCCCAGCTTTAGCCTTTAACCCCTTTATAACCAAGTGCTGTACATATTTCCATGATTCCATGTGCTCCGGCCTGGAGGCAGAGAGCATATTCTTATTAAAGATGATCCAGCTGATAACCTCCTTCCCGAGGCCCACGGGCCTTTTTGAGTCATGCTTCCAAGGAATGAAAAACCCTGGAATCAGAGACTGTAAAGCAGTCTTAGAGTAGACTGATTCCTCTGAGGCCAGTAAAAGAGCCAGGTGAGCTCTAGAAGGTTCTGAGGCCTGCTCACTCTACCCCAGAGTGATTCACACGTCCTCGCTCAGAAGCCTCAAGTGACAGCACTGCCCAAAGCAGGGAGGCTCATTCTGCAGGTAGAACTGAGAGCCAACGTCTGTGGGTTTGAGGCTGCAGAGATGCTACTCGAAGGTTCTCTCCTTCCCTGTGTCCGTCTCCTCCGGTTTGTCCATGCTCAGTTTAGGGACACTATTGTTCCTACGTCGTACACACACTGGATTGGATCAGATCAGATTGAATGACTTTGGATTACAACCTGAGGCTCCCAAGCCTCTGGGACATCTTATTAGGAGGGTAACGCTCTTAAGCTATTAGCCCAGCTGACTGATTTAATAAGCACCGCAGAGCAGGGCCCTAAATGGCTGCGACTCAAATAGGAAACTTTTGGTAGGGAGGACACGGGGGCAGGAGGGAGGGTCCAGGGAGAGGGTCTGGGCAGCATGGGGGCACGAGGTCACCTGGCACTTTAGGGGTCTATCATAGCAATGCCGAGGCCACAGCAGACAAACCCCATCTGCCTGAGAGTTCCGTCTGGGGCCGGTGCTGCTGCCGTGACCAGATGGAGCCTGGGAGGAGGAAGGACAGTGTAGCTCCGTGGAGAGGCACGTGGAGGATGTCGCCTCCTGGGCTCGCGGCCGCACCACCCTCACCGGCGCCTCATAAGCAGCCAGACCGCTGCCAGCATCACGCAGCCTGGCCCTGGAAGCTTATAGAGGCCGCGTCCACCCCAAGGCTGCACTGCCTGCCCGTTAGGAAGAACTCTCCCCTCTGTAGTCTCCTCCCCAGTGGCCAGATTTTCCCCCAGGCAGCCAAAAAAAGTAAAATACAACCAAGCATTAAGTAGGAGGCAGGCACTGCACTAGGCTCAAGGGAGAGAACGAGATAGACGAGGTCTTTGTCCATGGGGAGTTATTTTCTAGTGAAGATGCTGACCTCAAACAAATACACAGGATGCTTTCAGGTCATCATATGTGTTCCAGAAGAAAGCATCAGCTCACCTGAGAGTAACTTTGGGGAGGCAGCAGACTGACTCCAGGTAGAATGGCCAGGAAAGGCCTCTTCCAGTGTCCCAGGGAAGTTCTGCTGACCACGACCTGAACACAGATCCCACCCCCGGCGCTACGTAGTCTGTCCCTGAAGGGATGACGATGACAAGAAGCCAAACTGAGTCTGCCTCCTGTGGCCACTGTCTGCTGTGCTGCAGGCAGAGCCTCACAGACAGGAACGTAGAGAAGGAGGTCCCCCTGCTGTCCCTTCCCAGGGCTCGGGTCTTCTTGCTGCAGGCTCCTCTCTGAAGCAATGTGAAGAATACATGCACCAACCCTTCAGTAGCATCTTAAGTCCAAGTGCTTTGCAAAGCTTTCCCTGATCAACCCACCCCCCAGGGCCCTCTTCCTCATTCGCTCCTTTAACAGATATGGGCTGGACCTCCAGTGAGTGCCAGGCACAGTAGTAGGCACCGGGGGTTCCAAGATGAGTGACCCAGGGTCCCTGTCCTTTATAAGTAGGCTGGCCTGCATTTTAGCTGTTTATTTATATACCAGTGTTTGGTCTTTCTAACTAGATTGTAAGCATTTTCAAGGCTAGGTTCAGATCATAGAAATGTCTGTATATAGTCCAGTGTCTATACAACAGGTACTCAATAAACACATGTTGCATGGAGGAGTGTTACCTCCACATGAATAAGGTCATTTTCTTTGCCAGGAGCCTTTCATAGAATATTCTTGAGGGTCCTGCCCCGTTGGGGAGCGAGGAGCCTGGACCGGCCATGCATGCAGGCGTCCATGGTGTCTCCTGAGCTATCGATGTGACATCAGCCCTAAATCCCAGAGAAATCTGTAGTGGCTGCTCCCGAGCTTTGCAACCCAATGGAAACTGTTGCCAGAAATAGAGTGAGAGGCGGGGAGTACTTTGGAAACAGATGAGAGCAATACTGGAGCTTCAAGCTTCTCAGAATTTGTTTTCTTTTCCTCTGAAAGGGCCTAGATTACAGAAGTCAGGAGAGGAGGGGGAGGACTTCAGCAGAAGGGAGCGGAACGCAGCAGGGAAGGGACACAGGGCAACCCCGGCCAGAGCCCACTGTTTGCACCTGCAGCACCCAGGGCACGGGGGTCTCCAGGAGATTCCTCTGAGCTCACGGAAGGGTGGGAAGGGGGAGCCGAGGGTGTGGGGGTTTCGGATCCAGGCTCCTGAGTTTTCCACGTTGCACTGAGGATGGAACTAAATCGTTAGGATTCTGTGTATGGGAGGAGGGGTGGGCGGGAAAGATGTTTTCTTATAGCCTAGCTTCAGCTATGAATGCTATGTTTTTAAAGCTATTTAAGAGAGATGGGGAAGAAGGAACAGTGAGTACAGAGCTGCTAATGAGGTGGTAAAGCCTCCTGGAGAGCAGGCAGCCATTCCACGGGGGCTCCAGAAGGGGGCGTGGTGGACGCTCAGCTGGTGTCCCTGAGCTGGAAGGACGGTGGCTCTTGCTTGGCTCCTTACCTGGAAAAGCAGCGTCTGCAGCCCTGTGGTTCTGCAGAGAGGGAGAGAGACAGAGGAAGAGACACATAGACTGACCCTGTTGATTTTGCTCCTTTAAATACCCAACCTTTATCCTCATCCCCTACATTGTCCAAGACTTCCCAGCAAGGCAGTGTCTACACAGCACGAAGCATTTCTTTTTTCTTTTTGTTTTGTTTTGTTGTTGTTGTTGTTTTTGCTTTCCTTTTTGAGACAGAGTCTCACTCTGTTGCCCAGGATAGAATGCAGTGGCATCATCACAGTTTACTTCAACCTCGAACTCCTGGGCTCAAGCCATCCTCCTGCCTCAGCCTCCCAAGTAGCTGGGACTATAGGCACGCACCGTCACGCAGGCTATTTTTTTCTATTTTTGATAGAGATGGGGTCTCGCTCTTGGTCAGGCTGGTCTCAAACTCCTGACCTCAAGGGATCCTCCCCGCCTCACCCTCCCATATTGCTAGGATTACAGGGGTAAGCCACCTTACCAGCCAGCAAGAAGCATTTCTGATGCCCCTGGAGACTAGATCAACTAAATGAGACTCTTTAAACCTGAAGAGACTGATATGTTACTATAAGGGACAACTTCAGATTTCCCTCTTTGCTGCCTGGTGGAATGAAAGTTCATATACTGTGGATGCCAAGCGCCTTGATAAGTGGAAGCTGCTAGATTCTGGGCTCAGATCTGCAGAATGGCATCCAGCTAAGGAGATCCCCCTAAGCTAATATTCCATCCTCCTCCCAGCAATCTCTGCCAGTCAGGGCCCGTTTCTCTCTGCCTTGGTAGACGGTGCCCTCAAAGTCAAGCGTCAGCCCACCATTGCCGGAGAGCTCCCCTGGTCAGGGCCTGCACCCTGAACAGCTCGGTCTCCCTGGGGGGCCCTGCTGAGAGGAGCAAATCCACAAAGGGGCCTGCAGACTCAAGCACAAGCCACCAGATGCATTATACATTCAGCTGAATCAAATGTTAAGGAACTCTTAACATTTCTCACATGCATTTTTAAAATAACGACAGCCACCAATTATTATATAGCCAGGTTGCAAATTTACACAGTATAATAAAATGCACAAAGAAAATGCAGCTTCTTCATTATTTATAAATATTTCTCATGAACCCCTTCCCCACCAGGCAGCAAAAAAAGACACTGAGAACTTTGCATTTGAACTTGTCCACTATAGCGTACCAATCCCTACAGGTTGAAAGAGTCTCATTTAGTTGACCCTGTCTCTCTCAGGCAAACACAGACTTGAGATGGCCTTTCCTCCTTCTGCTCTATTTCAAGGTGGCATTTTATGTTGTAAGGTATTTACCTGACCTCGTGGTATGGGACAAGGGGGTCTCAGGCTTAGGAGAGGCCTCGGATCCCATAGTCCTCTGGATCTCACCGGAAATCGCCTCTCGACCCCTGAGGTGTGGCTGCCACATCTGGCTGATGGGGGTCGTGCTGACATACTCCACCAAAGGCCCGATCCTAGCCCTTGGCTTCCACTTGAGAAGCCCTGTTTGTAACTGTCTCTTCCTCCCAAGCCCAGCTGGGTCTGTAACAGTCTACACACCCTCACAGGTGGTGAGCATTAGTGAGCTGTTAAATGTTTAATGACAGGTCTTAATGCAGAGGGGAGGGGGAGTAGGGGACAAGCCCTGGTTATAGCAGGTGCCACTTTCTGTGGTGTAAATACTCCCACCAAGTCAATTTCAAGCTCCCAACATGACGCCACTAAACGCGGGACCGGGAAGAGGTGTGCACGGTTGGCTCTCACGAGCTAGCACAAGCTGGCTTCAGCCCCCCACAGGCCGTGGGGGGACAATTGGAGTCCCTGCAGCTCGTGTGACACCGTCGCAGACTCACCTCCTCCCACGAGGTCTCCCGTGATTGCTCCCTGCCCTGTCGGATGTGGCTGCAGGCACAGCCCCTCCTAGGCTTGCACTGGCAGGGTCCTGGGACGCCCACCCGTCCATGTCGCCAGTCCCCCCTCCCCCTTCCTGGATGGGTGCCCTGCTCCAGGAGGGTGAAAGCAAAGACGTGTGCTTCTGACGACTACACCATCTGTCTCCCCCTCCTTCCCACGGTCCGCTTGCACACAAAGCGCCCATCCTTCCACCTCCTCGTCCCCTCTGCCGAGGGCCTTGCGTGTGTCACATTCTTCTTATTCCCAGGTCTCTAAGCCTCGTAGTTAGGCAGAAGAGGTTTCCCTCTATCCCATGGAAACTGTTTTATGACCTGAGTCCTCCAGATGGAGATTACGAGGAATTAAATACATCCATAAATGTCTCCAAAATGTTATCTCCATTACAACTGTTTATTACGTGTGAGGCCGTGTCTCTCTGTGCACTGTTTCATTTAACCCTCACTGTGTCATCAGTGTTGTCCCCACGTTACAGGATGAGGAAACAGACTCAAAGAGGTTAGTAACTTGCCTAAAACAATTTAACTGGGAACTGGCAGAGGCAAGACTTGAACACAGGTGACCTCCAAAACTATGCCCTTCGCCTAATGCTAAATTGTGGAGGCACAAACTTTCTTGTTGTCCTAAGGCTATTGGAAGACCTTATGGATTCTACAGGTGCTTTTTTTTTAAGTGGAGAGGGAAAGACATTGCTTTAGAGGGAAAGCCATTAGACATGTATTCCTACTTCTCTGTCAGGTCCAAGGAGCATGGGGGACAGGGTGTTGGCAGAAATGGCGTCTGACCCATTGATCCAGACACCGGTAGCCCTGCCATGCGGTGGCCATAGGGGGCGGCTAGGGCAGAGATTCCCTCCAACCCACCTCAACCCACCCCAAGAACACGTTTCTGTCTAGTATTCATGACCTCAGTAGGGGCACCCCCACCCCTAGAAATGTGGGGAGTCACTCTAACCTCCTCCTGCCCCACCACACAACCTATAACCTGGCACCATAAATAACTAGACTCCAGAATACATCCCGGGCCCACCGTTCGCTCCTGCCATGGTTCAAGCCACTGTCCTCTCTCTCCTGGACTTCTGCCCCCTGTCTATGTCCCATGCTGCAACCCTGGTCTCTCCACACCCTTCTCCACAGATCAGCCAGAGTGAGCTCTTTAAAACATCGGTGGTGTAATCTAACTCCCCTCCTAAAAATCATTCACATCTTCCTGTCTCACTTAGAAAACCCAGCGTCATCAACAGAGTCTACAGAGCCTTGTGTGGTCTGCCCCTCACCTGCCTCTCCCCGTCCGTCACCACCCCGGCCATGCTGAGTTTACTCTGCTCCAGCCACACTGACCCTTCGGGGTCTGGAGCACACCACGCTCTCCCCCACCTTAGAAATTTGGTATTTTACGCCTTCTGCCAAGAAGCTCCTCCGTGCACTCTTTGCTAGGTTGGCATCTTCACAAATTTCTGGTCTCAGCTTAAACAGACCTGCTCAAGAGCCCTTCCCTGGCCTTTAGCTAAAGAAAACCCTCCCTGTTCGACTCTATGACAAGCCCAGGTTTTGTTCTGTCTTGTGACTGTATACATGTGACTTTACTTGCCCGTTGCCTGTCTCCTCCAGACTGGCAGTGCCAGCATCCATGCCGTTCATCCGGCTCCTGGCACACTGCAGGTGCAGAATAAATAGCTGTTGACCGTATCCAGAGAACATCGTAACTCTAGCACTTGGATATAAAGTTAGGGCACAATTCAATTTAGATGTTAACGAATAACTATTTGCCCAGGACTGTGCTAAATGTTGTGGGAGTTGCAAAGAAAACACAACACTCATTTATTTAACACTCATCCATTTAACCCATAACAGGTGGGAGAGAGGTGGGAGTGAGAACAATTGGGGGAGGTGGCAGAGTTGTGACATTACGGAAGAAGCCTGGCTGGCTCCGTAGTTGAAATAAACACCTTGGCCATCCTTTGGGTGACATAAGAAATGCCTGGGCTCAGCTCACATCCCCTCAAGGTAGATATTCTCATTTTAACCTACACACATACGTGGTATTGCCCTGCATATGAGCATGCAATAGATATTCAATACATTTATTGCAGTCATCTCAAAAAGCAAGTGAGAAGATAGTCTTATTGTTGCCAGGTATCCAGGTTTCGCTCCTAATCCTTCTTTGTGTCATCACGCAAAGCATGTGAGTGTTTCAGATTCTTTTGCAACCTGTTTTCATCTTGTCTGAGCAATCAGCCGACCAGACCTTTTTCTTCCCTCCCTCCAACAAAGCATCCCCGAAGCTTCAACTCTGGAGGCGATGGGTCGAAAGGAAGAAGATGACTGTAGTTCCTGGAAAAAACAGACCACCAACATCAGGAAAACCTTCATCTTCATGGAAGTGCTGGGATCGTAAGTCCTGGGGCGGGGAGCCCGGGTGGGCTGGGCTGCCTGCTTCGGGGCGCTGCAAGAATTGTTTTCGGCTAGCAACAACTGGTGACCAGAACTGAGGCTGCTGTGACTTAATCTCATGGCTCTAAGGGACATAGGTGGAATTTTCCAGACCGGGGCTGGAGCAGGGGGAGAGGAGTGGAGTGGGGGGGCAGGAACCTTGGGGCAATACCAAGGATGATTTAATACACTGGAGCCCCCAGGGAATACCAGCCCCTTTCGCCCCAGGTTTTGCATCCTTCCGGCCCAACCCTGGTGACCCCCACTTATTCCAGATCTGTGACAACTTGTGGGTTCTTGCCCTGGCCACACGAGAGAAGAGTTGGGGAAGACTTCGGAGACTCAGTGACCCCAGAACTTTCCAGGGCCGCCTCCCCCAGCTCCTTCACTTCCCTAGCAATGAAAAGACCAACCCCATGTTTTGCGACAGACAGAAGAGAAGGGGCTTCCGAGGCCCGGAGAGCCAATGGGTTACACACACCCGAATCGGCTGCCCACACGGCCATCCTCGCTCCTCCATACTTAAGCGCTTCCACTGTGCTGTCATTCAGACTCCCGCCAGCCTGCAGGGCATCTGTTCCTGCCCCCTGACGATGACTATGCGGCAGCTGGTCTGGAGCTGACTCTCCACGTAGTCCTGCCTCTCCCCTGGCAGTGGGGGGGTGCAGTCGCTGACGCAGGCTGGCAGCAGCTCTGGGCCACCAGCCCCCACTGCCTCAGAACCCCAGCTGGCGGCTCATTAGCCTGGGCTAACTGGGCCTGGGCCGTGAGGAGCAGTGAGTGGGCTGTCCGCTCAGGCCAGGGTTCTCTTGAGCCATTTCTACCCTCCTCTGCCCTGGCTGGGAGGCAATGACCTCAGGCAGTGACGGCTGCCCATGCTCTCACTGCAGATAGAGCAGAGATCTCTGGGCCCTCCGGGCACAGCCAGGTTGCCAGGCTCTGCACACGCAAGAGGATCCCTGCTGGTCACCAGAGTGACAGCCTTCCATCAATGGCCTTTGCCAAGATGAGGGTGGATAGAGGGAGAGTTTTGGCAGGAGAGAGATAGACACAAGTCTCTTGGGTGAATCAGAAGTGACTTGTTGGCCGGGCACTGTGGCTCCGGCCTGTAATCCTAGCACTCTGGGAGGCCGAGGGGGGAGGATTGCTCAAGGTCAGGAGTTTGAAACCAGCCTGAGCAAGAGCGAGACCCCGTCTCTACTGAAAATAGAAAGAAATTTAATTGGCCAATTAAAAATATATAGAAAAAATAATTAGCCGGGCATGGTGGCACATGCCTGTAGTCCCAGCTACTCAGGAGGCTGAGGCAGAAGGATTGCTTGAGCCCAGGAGTTTGAGGTTGCTGTGAGCTAGGCTGATGCCAGGGCACTCTAGCCCGGGCAACAGAGTAAGACTCTGTCTCAAAAAAAGAAAGAAAAGAAATGACTTGCTAAGTGTAACAAAAATCCCGAGAAGAGGAGATAAGGAAACTCAGGTTGACAAGAGCTTATTCCCCGTCTGCTAGACTTGTACCCTAGGACTCAGAAGATAGACACACCTGCCCCCTTGGAGCCCAGTGAGTCCACCACAGCAGCATCTAAACCTAGAGGAAGAGCAGAATCATCTGGGGAGCTTCATCCCTCCAACTTTTAATGGTGAAAAATGTTTAAAATAAGGAAAAGGTGAAATATTAATATTAATAGTACAATGAACACCAATATACCCACCTCCTAAATTCAACAATTACACTATAGCATTTCATTATATAGTATTTGTTTTATATGCACATGCACACAAAGTTCATTGAACTATTTGTAAATAAATGGCAAACATCATGGCACATTACTTCTGAATCCTCTGTCTGTATCTACCAAGAATAAAGGCACTTTCTTATATATCTATAATATTATCACATTCAAGAAAATGAAATACAATTCCTTAACATCATTTTAGCCTAGGTAATTTTTGGAAAATCGACTCCTGGTCCCAGACCTACTAAACTGGAATTTTGGGAGATGGGACCCAGCAGCCAGGAATCTGTATTTTAAGTGTGCCTGGTGGTTCTAACGTATCAGCTCAGCACCGATTTGGGGGGAGCAGGAGGGCAAGACAGGGGACAAGCCACAGCTGTTGCAGAAGTCAGGGCTGAGCAAAAGCTACAGAGAAGGCACCTGTGGTGCTCAGGAAGGAGACAGGTATCCTCAGGCTGCGGGTCCCACAGAGTTTCCACCAAAGTGAGGCGCAGTGGAGACAGGAGCATCTGGGAACTGCAGACTCTCCTGAATCAGGATTCACCAGCATCCCATGACAAAGGCCTCTTCTCTCTGGGTCTCAGCTCCTCTGGAATGATGTGCCAGGGAGAATAGGCTTTTGTGAAATCTGCCCAGACAGCACCCACCATGCCAGGGCCCTAGGGCCGCTGTAGGGAAACTGCAATGATAGTCCGAGTCCCAGGCCTCCCCTTTTCGCTGCCCGGGAAGAGATGTTTCTCCATGGCACCCTCCCACCTCCTCCACCACGCAGGCTCCCAGCGAGAAGGGAGAGCTCCTCAGAGCAGGCAATGCAGCCAAGCTCTATTGCAGCAAGTACTCCTGGCTCTGAAGGCTCCACCTGTCTTGCCTCCTAACCTGTGCAACCATGGCTGCTCAAAACTATTCTATGCTCCCCACCCTGGCAGATGCCACAATTAAGCCCTCTGGTGGCCTTCCCACACACACCCCAACATACACACCCCAACACACACACAGTATATGGTCAAAGCAGCCTGAGGCAGAAGAAAAATAACAGCATTTTAATTGCCATAACATTGCGCAGTTCTAGGGAGGGCCATTTATATACAGTGCAGGGTGCGTGGTACCCTCAGGGGGCAAACCGAAGGCCATAATTTGATTCCATTTCATAAGAGGACCTAGAGTGGGCATCAGCTTTGAAATCAGGGGCCCATCCATGTGTGGTTCCAAAGGTCTAGGTAGAAGGAAGAACTCTGAAGGTGGATCTCAGTATGTCACAGGTGCAAAAACACCTGGTACCCATGCACATTCCTCTCCCATTATTCCACCACACTTCACACACAGTGCTGGATGGCCCCTCCCACCGCCTCGTCCCTACCTGCTGTTCCACACTTCCATGCTCTGCCCATGCTTCCTCCACGCCCTCACCTGAAACATCATTCCCAACTCTTTTTTTTAACTGGGCTAACTCATTCATCCCTTCAAACTCAGCTCAGGGTGTTCTTAAGTCAGGAGGCTATGTATCAGTGCTTCTCTGCTATCCCAAGTGGTCACTTTGTACAAATCAGGGGAAAGGTGCCCTTTTTTCTAGCCTGCTGTCTGCTGGGGATGGGGAGGAGGACGTAATAATTATCATATGAACACGTACAATGGCTCCAAGGCAAATGGCATCTGCTAGAGTTATGCAGTGCACAACCTACCCCACCATAGCGGAGGCCCTGTCTTAAGTGTCCATTTTCTGTGGTCTCATGATATGTCATCCTTATCTGTGTGTGTGTGTCTCACGCACTGGATTCCAAGCTAGACCAATAACTAATCTCGGTGCCTGACACAGAAATCCCATTAGTTCAACAAGCATTCGTTGAATGCCTGATAGCATTTTTCAAATCCAATGCTAATTGCTTACTTGTCGGTGTTCCTTAATAGTCTGTAGGCTCCCCAAGAACAGAAATACTTACCTTTTTATTTCCTGTGTCTAAGACTCAGTAGCGCTCAATAAATCGTGGCTGAAGGGATGAGTAAATGAATGGATAAACAGAGCAAGCTCAGGAGGCTCTGATGGACTCAGTTCCTGCAGCAGCTGAGGAAACAGGAAACTCAGACGCAGGAAACACCAGTATTTTCTAACGCAGATTTTTAAAGTCCTTACAAAAGCCTGACTGCCATCGGGCAGGGGATATTCATTCTAGAATACCCAGATGGCAGGGGAGAGGATGGCTCAGCTGTTTCCACGTTTAGATTCTATCTCCTCTTGTACTACTAGGTGTGCTCCGTAATGGTGTTCAAATAATCATAATGATAACATTATAATAATAGTCTCTAACACATAGGGCTGTAATAGATGTCAGAAACACTTTTAAGCACTTTTCATATGTTAACTCATTTAATCTTCTAAACAACATTATGAATCGGACTATCGATACTCCTACTTTTCAGATGAGGAAACTGGGTATATAGACGTTAAGTGACTTGTCGCCCCAAAAGCTGAGATTCTAACATGGACACGATCAGGCTTCAGCAACCACCCCTAGTTTAACTGCTGTTCTGATTGCCTGGTCTCCAGGGCACCCCCTTCAAACCAAGAAGCCTGTAATTTGGATCCCTTCCCTGTGTTCCCATTGGGTTCCATTTGCTGTGTCTCCCGAGCCTGCCTCAGAGGCGCTGGGCTCTGTCTTTCGTCTTTGCAGATCCTACTGAATGGATGAGAGGCTGCTCAGCTCCCTTGTCCTCTGATCATTGGTCCAGGGTGCTTATTAACATCACCATCCAAAACTGATACAGGAGTCCTTTCTCTCTCGTTGTGTCTGAGCCCTGTCCCTGGTGCTACTTGGGAACAACCACTGCCGCATGCCACACTGTGCCATGTCGGGAGTGACGTGGATTGACTCTGCAGTGGCCTCTCTTTGATGGGCTTGCCAAGTGGAGAAACCTCTCCACAGCCGAACCAGAGTCTCTGGGAGTTGTCCCCAAATTACAGAACCAGGAAAGAGCAACTGCACCGTCCCTGAGTCTGTGGCGGGGGGGAGAGAGCGCGCTGGTATGTCAGACAGTCCGTGCCACCAACGCTGCTCAGCAGGGCCCTGGTGACAATGGAAACTCATTGCCAGCCATGCCTTCCTGCATCTGCCCTTTCGCTTTGCCTCCAGCCAGCCAGCACTCAGTTTTGTCTCTTGGTGTCTTCTCAGAGGAGCTTTTTCAGAAGTTTTCCTGGTGAAGCAAAGGATGACCGGCAAGCTCTTTGCCCTGAAGTGCATCAAGAAGTCACCTGCCTTCCGCGACAGCAGCCTGGAGAATGAGATCGCGGTGCTGAAAAAGTGAGTGCACCTAGGGCTGCTCGGGTGCAATGTGGGATGACAAAATTTCCTGCACAAATTACCATCGGGAAGGCCTGGGGCCAGATTTCCACCCCCAGAGGCACCGCTCCCTTTGGTTGAGTTAATGGGTCAGTTTGGTCAACCAGCTACGTTTAGGCAGACAGCTGTCCTGGCTGGGCTTTTTGGAGGAGGGGTGGGTGTTGGCAGTAAATCGATCGGTGAACCCACTGGCGCTGGCCACAGAGCTGGTTTGTGCACACAGGCCAGAGCGTAATTAGCTCAAAGGAACAAAAATCAATTAAGGGCCGACATCAGAAAGAATCGATAATTAAGAAGGCAGCATAAGATTTGGAAATTAGCCTCAATTTGTACCAAAGCAAATGCAGGGTCAGCACCCCAACTGTCGTGATAAAGGCTACACTAACAGCTCATAAGTGTTTCCAGCAAGATTCTCTCACCAAACCCTTGCGAACCCCCCGTGGTGTACCAAAAGTGAGCTGGGCACAGGAACACAGGAGCAAAGCCACCAGGATGAGGCAGACAAAATTCCTTACCCTCAGGAGCTCACATTTTCCAGGTGGAGACAGAGTTACCCTTAACAAACTCTAATCCCATCAGATGTGAGTCACAGCAGCAGAAGGTGGAGTTTGGAGGAGATAGGGATTCATTTCGCCTACGTGTGTGTTTTTATGGGTTATTGGGCACATTTTCCAACAGGAAGGACCTTGACGGATGAGTAGAATTTTGTGAGGCAAGAAGGGAAGTGTGGAAAGGGGGTTCGGGCCGAGAGCAGCATAAACTTTAATGTAGGATCATGGGAGTGTGAGGCCATCACAGAAGAGTGAGTCCTGGAAGCCCCTGAACTTAGAGCGAGTAGCATCAAGGGACAGGAGGTGAAACTCACATGGTGAAATGGGACCTGATTATAAAGGATCTTAGATACCATGATAAAGAATATTGGCTTTACTGTGTGGGCAAAGATATGTCATCAAAGGAGTTTAAGTAAGGAGTCACATGGGTCAGATTAGTATTTGGGAGCCATCCCTCTCAAGCATGTTGGAGGATGGATCCGAGGATACCAGCCTGGAGAACGAGAGGCCAATTACAGGTAAAAGGGTAGAAGACAAAAAGCACTAAAATGACCCTGAGATTGAGCAATTAATTGGACAGCAATATCATCACTTGAGATAGAGAACAAAAAGCATGTGCAGGTTTGGAGGAAACAGAAATTGGTTGGAACATATTGAATATAGGTATCCACCTGTCTCTACATGGAGGTGTCTGGTAAGATGCTGAAGACATAGGTCCGGGCTCCAGGGAGATTAGGGCAGAGAGATACTGTCAACTCACTGAGAGCAAGGACCATGTGGTCTTTCTTATGATTGTGTCCTATAAACAGCAAAGGTGTTCAATAAATCTTTGTTCAGTGAATGAATAATTGATAAATCAATGTTGGCATTGTCAGCGTATGAGTATATTTGAATCATCAAGCAACCACTACAGCAGGTCTGTATTTTTTAAAATATCTTAAAGAAGATAGCTACTGTTGTTATGTGGTTGCTCCTCCCCAGGCATTGTGGATTCACTCCTTTAATCCTGATACAGCCCTGTGAGAGACATAAATTTGTCAGACAAGGAAAGCAAGGCTCAGAAAATTTGAATAATCCATCTGAAGTTACCTAATTAGTAAGTACCTGAGCCAGATCCGAACCTGGGCCCCACAGACTCCAAGTCTAAGTTTTTAACCTGTTGTGCTGCACAGCCAGGAGTAAACTTCCTAAGAATGTCCTCCTCTCCAGGCATGCCCAGGATTGCTGCCTGCAAGCCAAGCCTCTCAGCTAATATGATTGTTCTGCTTCCCTCAGACTCTGAGTAATCCCAGAGAAGGGTGATCTAGGGCCAGCTTTCTCCACCATGACGATATTGACATCTTGGACCAGATCATTATCTGTCGTGCTGGGGACTGTCCTGTGCATTATTGGATGTTTAGCAGCGTTTCTGCCTCAACCCCACTAGATGCCAGTAGCACCTCCACCTGCCCTCCTTGTGAGAACCAAAAGTGCCTCTAGGTATTGCTAAACATTTCCTGAGTGGCAAAATAGTCCCTGGTTGAGAATCACCGATCTAAGGCATCCCATAGAACTGACCCCAAAAATAAGCATCTCCCTTACTTCTCACAATGTCCTGTAACAATAATTTTTCAACACTTCCTCCATGGTTACTCAACAGGAGGCTCAGCTCACCTAAATCCCTCCTGCTGCATACATGTGAGCATCCTTAATCTGAAAATCAGAAATTCAGAATGCTCCAAAATCTGAAACTTTTTTAGCACTGATGTGACACCACAAGTGGAGAATCCACACCTGACCTCATGTGACAGGTCACAGAGAAAACATAGTCAAAACTTTGTTTCATGCTCAAATTATTAAAAATATTGTATAAAATTACCTTTACCTTCCTATAAGGTATATGAAACATAAACTTAGACTTGGGTCTCACACCCAAGATATCTCATTATGTACATGCAAATATTCCCAAATCCAAAAACATCCTAAATCTGAAACACTTCTGGTCCCAAGCATTTCAGGACACTCAACCTGTACTTTCTTCATGCGAGGTTTCTGAAGGAGATCTGCATACTAGTTTTATTGAATACCCTGGAACTGGGTAATCCCTTAGCCTTCCTCAGTTCTTTTAACTATCTCTTTTGGTAAAGTTTAAAGAGATTTCTGGAGTAACAAGGACTTGTTTGTTCCATGAAAGAAGGATGATCAATTATTCATTCAATGAGTATGGATTGAACACCACCCTGGGACTGTTTTCTCTGGATGACTTGGTGACAGCCTCCTTGTTATGAAGGCTTCACAGGGACCTGGTCTTCCTAGACATGGCCATTGAAGCCTCCAACAGAAACTTTCGGGCTGGGTCCCCACTCTTTGTCCGGACAACCCGAACCACATCCCTTTCACTGTACACTTACTTTTCCCCAGGATCAAGCATGAAAACATTGTGACCCTGGAGGACATCTACGAGAGCACCACTCACTACTACCTGGTCATGCAGCTGTAAGTGAAAGGTGACAAAGGTGACCCGCTTCCTCCACGGAGGTCTGGTGGGGCCTGGGGGGCCTAGAGGAGATTGGGCAGGGGTGAGGGAAGGATAGGGATTCAAAGACAAAATCAAGATTAGTTTAAGAGGCTCAGAAGTGCTGAGAGTCCTTTTGGGCTCAGTACACCCCTGGGAGCGGGGATGTTCTGTGTGGGCCCAGGCGTAAAGTTAGAGCTGAATATTGAGTCGGTCTGTACCTTACTAGTGTTAGAATATGTCCTACCAGTCAGCACATAGCTGCGACCCAAACCCTTCCATGCTCCTCTGCTGCCCCGCCCCTCCTCTGGAACTTTCTGGACCTTCTCACAACCCAGCAACCCATGGGGCAACGCCAGGCATGGCAGAGAACCACCAGGATCCTTTTCTGACTCCATGGCTTGAGTCCATTTTGATCAGTCCAGGTCTGTTAAATTGGATAGTAAATGTTTTAACATCACTCCAAGGCAAAATTACTGTAGGAGTGGAAGCCACAGGAGATAGATTTCAACATAAAGAAAGACTTTTTCAAAAGAGAGCCACCCAAAGTTTAAAACAGGCTGTGATAGTGCGTGTCCAGCTGTAGGACAGAAATGTTGCTTCCTTCGCAAGGTCTCTGGTCGTTATCATATCCGAATAAGAGTTCTGCCTGATGGTGACTGCCGTAGAAGTTAGTCACTGCTCCTGGGGGCTCAGCCTTGAGCCCAAAGACACTTCCATAAAGTACACACACACACCCCATTCTGCAATCTCAGCGTGGCAGAACACGATGTAGTTTTTTTTGCTGATGGGCTGTTTCATCAGAAACTTTAACAAGCTAACCCAGGCCTAAGCAGCTGATTAGCTCCTGGGCTCACCTGAGTTCCAGGGACAAGCAGTAGCAGGCAGTCAAGGGAGTAGGTGGGAAGGGCCCAGAGCAGCACTAATCAGTGAGCAGGGACCAGATGGCACCTTCCTGAGGCCAATTCAACAGGATTAGCACATGGTCACTTGGAAGGCTAAGGGGAGCAAGGAAGTGAGCAGGTTGAGATGCCCCCTGAGGGGCCACCAAGCCTACAGGACCCCGGCTGCTCAGGGTCAGCATTTGTAGCTACGTACACAGAGCATCTTTTCTGTGGGCCTCCAGCTCCTAGAGCAGAGCCCAAAGCCCGGGACAGAAGGCTCCAGCAGGGCATTGTGCATTCTGACCGAAGAAAGTCTATCCCCTCGTTCCTACATGGTGCTGTCGGGCACGCGTGGCCGCATCTAATGTCACAGACAGTGGGAAGGGGGCTAGGATAGTGAGAGGACTGGAACCCCTGGGGCAAGGTTGAAATAGTCTGGGGAGGTTTGTCCTGGAGAAGAGAAAGCCTCAGGATAGCATTTCACTGTCTTCACATACTCAAAACAATTCAAGTGGAAAGATGATATTCTGCGCAGTCCCAGTGGGTGAAACTGGTTTCTGCTGGTAGAAACTATAGGGTGTCAGGTTTCAACATAATATATAGAAATATTAAGGAGATGCCAAAAGATACAACACAACACTCTGTCTTAGGAGGTAGTGAGTTCTCTGACACTGACTAGCAAACTTGTGGGCAAAAATAGTGTAGATGGTATTCAAGAAGTGGGGGTTGGACTTGATCTTTAAGCTTCCCTGAGTCCTGAGATACCAAGCCATGTGGTATCTCAAAATACCCCTACAGCCCTACCCATAATTCCAGCTTTAGGTAGCCCAGTTTTCAAAAATGAGAAAAGAAATCCTGATATAAGCACAGTTAGTCTCATTTACACACCTCTTTCCTGCTCTGCCCCATTTCAGCGTGACCTCTCTCTCTTTCATCACGGCTTCCTGTGTCCCAGGCCAGGAAAGAAGGCAACTAAGACATGTGTCCATACTAAGGGATTATTGGCTTCTTGTGCAGCCCCAAGCAGGGGCATTTGCATTTCAAAGGAAGTTTCCAGAGAGAGGCCAATGCTCAGCCCAAAGAAATGACTCCCTCGTGATACCACCCAGGCGCCCAGAGGAGGTGTTCTGAGACTGGTGTGATCCTCCTGCACCTCTCAAATCACAGCTCATGGGCACCTGCCTGCTCTGCCCCAGCTGTGTCCCCCATGGCCACAGAGCAATCGCATTCTCATTACTCTGACCTGAATGAGAACTGAATTCCTTCTCTTGCCCCTGTGCCCACAGTGTCTCTGGTGGGGAGCTCTTTGACCGGATCCTAGAGCGGGGTGTCTACACAGAGAAGGACGCCAGTCTGGTGATCCAGCAGGTCTTGTCAGCAGTCAAGTACCTCCATGAGAATGGCATCGTCCACAGAGACTTAAAGGTGCCAAGGCAGGCGTCCTCGGTGGGAGACAGACAATGACCCTTAAGGGAAGCTGCATGGGTCACGGGACATCCAAGCTCTGTAAAGCCAGAGGGTCAGATTAGTAGACTCCCAAGGCCCCTTCTGCCCTCAGATTCCTTAAGCAGATTTGGAAAGGCTGAACGATCATTGTTCATTTGCACCTCGGTCTTTTCCTGAACCTTTCACTGTGCCTCAGCCTATTTGGATACCAAAATAATACGTATAGTCTTGAACTCAGCCGCAGTCAAAATCAAATGCAATGAAATACTTATTGCGGGTCCGCATTGCACAAGGCATTGCACCAGACTTTGGAGATATCAGAGGCAATTAGCCAAGGGTCAGTTCCCTCAAAAAGCAAACGGTCCTGGGGTAGCTGGGAGGGAGGGGTTGGACACCGATGGCTGTGAGGCTAAGCAAAGTCAGGGCCGCGGCATGAGGCACAGTGCTGGGGCGCAGGGGCGAGGGTGCAGGGAGGAGGAAGGAGGAAACCATGGGGGAGGATGAGTTGGCCTTGCAGTCAGGAGCCCCGGGTTCAGCTTCCTAAGAAATTATATATTAAGGAGAAGTAAAGAGATACGCGTTTCGGGTGACTGTATCCTACGCTCATATCTCTCTTCTCCTACAGCCTGAAAACCTGCTGTACCTTACGCCAGAAGAGAATTCTAAGATCATGATCACAGACTTCGGTCTGTCCAAGATGGAACAGAGTGGTGTCATGTCCACTGCCTGCGGGACCCCAGGCTATGTGGGTGAGTCTCAGAACAGGAGGGAGGTTGACCAGTTGGCTATGCTCAACTATGTGGATATTACTCATGGGAGTGACTGGGAGGACACGGGGCTATCCAGGCAGACCCTCCCCTCATGGGGAGTAGGGCCAACCAATGCAGCCCTCTCCGGAACTACCCCTACTGTTCTCAAATCCTACAGCCTGCCCCCGCCTGCTTCCCACAGCCCTGCCTCTATCCTGGCTCCCAGCCCTGCAAGCAGACTTCAGCCTTTGTCTTTCTGGCTGCACTGGGGGCAGAGACAGGATCACAAACCCAGAGATAAGAGCCGAGGGGTTGAGCACAGCGCCTCACCTCCCTCCCGCTCTTGTTCCCCACTGTTGGGAGCCTGGAAGCCCAGGACATTGAGTTTGGGCCTGAGGAACCCAGATGTACCCCAAGGAAGCACTTTGGGAAACTAGCAGAGGTGGGGCCTCCTGTCTGAACAGCCCTGTAGGCCCCCCAAAAGGTGAGAGCAGGCAGGGTACCTGGGACAGTATTCCTGGGATCCACATTCACTCCTGACCTTCCTCTTAGCCAGTCGTCACCTGTTTGGGGTTGAGGAATGGGAAGCATAGCCCTGACTTGAGAGAGGGGATCTCTCCCAAAAAGGGAGCCGTTCACTCACCGGCAGGTACTGAGTCCACTGGTACAAGCCCTGGTGTCTGGGATGAGCACAGGCAGCAGCTCCCTACTGCCCTCGGGGCTCCCACCCGGAGGAGGACTTGCTCTTGCCCTCCTGGAGGTCTCGGTCTGATGGGGCAGACTAAGCTCTGGCCCTCAGAAGGTGCCAGAGTCTGATGGGGGAGTTACTGCCTGCCCTCTGGGAGCTCTTAACTTGGTGGGGGGCAATGTAGCCTCTGCCTTCCAGGAGCTTCCAGTCTAGCGGGAGACAGCCCCTGCACTGAAGACCTCTCCGCCTGAAGGGAGAGGCACAGCCCCTGCCTTGGGGGTCCCCTACCTGAGTGGGGAGACACAGGCCCTGCCTTCAGAGAGCACCCAGTCTGACCAGAGAGACAGAGCCCTGGAGACCCCAGTCTTTATTTTTTTTTAGAGACAGAGTCTCACTCTGTTGCCTGGGCTAGAGTGCTATGGCGTCAGCCTCGCTCACAGCAACCTCAAACTCCTGGGCTTAAGCAATCCTCCTGCGTCAGCCTCCCGAGTAGCTGGGACTACAGGGATGTGCCACCATGCCCGGCTAATTTTGTTTATTTTCAGTAGAGACGGGGTCTCACTCTTGCTCAAGCTGGTCTCGAACATCCTGAGCTCAAACGATCCTCCCACCTCCGCCTCCCAGAGTGCTAGGATTGCAGGCGTGAGCCACCACGCCCGGCCTGAGACCCCCAGTCTGATGGGGCAATCGTGGACCCCGTCTGGAGGCAACTCCCAGTCTAAGGGGGAAATCGCAGTCTCTCTTTGCAGGAAGATTTAGTCTTCCCGGAAGAGACACAACCTTGAGTAGTTTTCAGTCTCATAGAAACACCACCTTCCCCTGGTCTCCCCTACTGGGGAAGTTCTTGTCGACCTTCAGCCCCCACCCCAGAGCCCCCTCCTCTTGCCCCAGCCCTGACTCTGCCCTTGGTGTTCTGCAGCTCCGGAAGTGCTGGCGCAGAAGCCCTACAGCAAGGCTGTGGACTGCTGGTCCATCGGCGTCATCACCTACATACTGTGAGTAGACGCTGGCGCTGGCTCCGCTCCCGGGAAATCTCAGAGCCCGCTCGGCCCTGCCCCTCCCCTTGCCCGGCTCAGGTCCTCCCCCATAGCAAGTGCATGTGCACGCACTTGCACACATATGCACACACGTGCACACACTCGCACACATGCACACACTCACACGCACGTGCACACGCTTGCGCACACACTCGCACACATATGCACGCACGTGCACACACACATGTGCACACACTCGCATGCACGTGCACACACTCACACACGTGCACACGCTTGTGCACACCGCTCCATAGCTTCCTCTGTCTTGACCTCCACCAAGTTATAAAAACCGAGCCCAGCAGGAACCTACCGCCCAGCCAGCTGTCTCTCCCCTCTGTTGCATCCCACCCCTACTTTCTGTCAATGGATGTGTGAGTCCCCCTCTGGGAAATGAGCAGTGAAAAAGAGAGAGGCCGAGCCAGGCGGGGAAGCCGGGTGGACCCGCTGCCCCTGCATCTCAGCCTTCTTTCTGGAGGCAGAACGGTGACCTGCAAGAAGCCGGTCGGAGTCTCCCTGGGTCACTCCCCTGCACACACTCCCAAGCTCTCCCTTTCCTACCCTGCTCATCACCTCCTCCCCACTGTCCCCCTCACCTACTGCAGACTCGCCCTTAGGACGATAGCCCACTATGAGATGTTTGCCCCTTCGTGTGAATTCGGTTCTATACTTCCCCAGTGTATGTTGAATAATTACTCTCATTCATTCATTTACTCAGCCAATAGTCACCGACTGCTCTGCGTCAATCCCTGGGCTAGGTGCTCAAGAATAGAGCAGTGAACAAGACAGCCTAAATAAATCCCTCGTGAAACTTACATTCAGGCGGGCATTCTACCAACCTTCTTCAGGCTCTTTTATACGGCATCCAAGAGCCAGGGGAAGCACAGGGAAGGTGGCGAGGGTTTGGGGCAATGACTTACAAAGGGACCCTCCAGGGCTGCCTGTTCCAAGCCCCAGCACCTGCGTAAACACTGTATTTCTGAATCAGAGGCAGACGTGTGTGCTGGTCACACCCCTGGTCTGGGACCCCATTGCCCACCTGTGTGCACAGGGGGGTCTGGGGTGGGGAGAGAGGCTGGCCCAGAAGGACAGGGTTGCTCAGCTGCGTACCTTTCTCCCGTCCCACTGCAGGCTGTGTGGGTACCCCCCTTTCTACGAAGAAACTGAGTCTAAGCTTTTTGAGAAGATCAAGGAGGGCTATTACGAGTTCGAGTCTCCATTCTGGGATGACATTTCTGAGTCAGGTAAGGCCAGTAGGTGTGAAAGACAGACAACAGACTCGAGGCAGTGGCTGCCAAGAGAAAAGAGCTTAACAAAGGATGACAGTCCTGGCTCCTCAAAGTCCCTGAGGATCTTATAGAACAGGCTGCCAAGGAAAGTGGAGAAATCTTCATCGGCTTCAAAGGCCAGATAAATAATTTACATCTAAGGGCCAGGCTCTTGTTTTTCTTGGGGCAGAACCACAGTACGCCCGGTGAAGGGGTCGTGGGGGGTGGGCGGTTTAGCTGGGGTCGGGGGGAGGGCAGAGCCAGGCGGCAGGGGAGTGTTCCAGGCAGGAGCGGCCAAACCAAGGGGACAGATCCCAACGGGCGTGTGCGACGTCTGTGCGTGTGAGATGATGGTCATTCCATGCTTGCTGGGCCTGTGACATCAGAGCCGGGACAAGCCGGCACTCACATGTGTGCCCATGTGCCGGCGCTGGCCCGTGTTTCGGTGCAAATGCACACGCATGGGACGTGGAGGCACGTGGGTGCCTCGTGACGAATGATGTCTCTGCAGTGCTGTGTGGGTGAGGCTCTTAGAACTTCTCTTCTTTGGTGCTTTATAGTGGGTTGTTTTTAGGTGGTTTGGAATTTTTTCTTTCCTCTCTTTTAAGCCGCTTAAAATTGCCTCTTTGGAAAATTAGCTAAAGATGCATTCACTGCCACCCACCAGCCCGGAAGTGAATTTCCATCAGTCATGAAATCTGGTCCTTAGTTGTCGTGTCTCTGCTTGTTCCTCTCAGCCAAGGACTTTATTTGCCACTTGCTAGAGAAGGACCCGAATGAGCGGTACACCTGCGAGAAGGCCCTGAATCACCCCTGGTGAGTGGGCAGCGGGGTGGACACTGGCCCCTGGCCTGGCGGTTCCCAAAGCCATGCTGACTTGTCACATCACATTCCCCGGAATCCGCTTGCCCCGGGCCATGCACTGCTGTGACGACTGTTCATCAGGGCCAGGTGGAGACGCAGACAGCAGTTAGCGGAGCATGTTCAGACCTAAGGGTGGCGGCTGAGCTGTCCAAGCCAAGAGCAGGAGACGGGCGTGGCCAGGCGCTGTCATCAGCACTGGGGAAGCGTGCAACGCTCAGTCCTAGTTATTTGAGAGGCACCACAAACAGGCAATCCTCTCCTGTCCTTAAGAGCTTCGTTTTACTCTGGTTTCGAAGCCTGTTCCCGGTGAAGTGGCTTAAGAACGATCACAAAGCCAATTGATAAAATAGGAAAAGAAAGTCTTAAGACACTTTTTTTTTCATGTTACTCCCCTGCTCAAGAATTCACAATAGCTCCCCACTTCCCGCCACGGCAAGCCTAGAGCACTTTGTCTTTCAGGGTTTTTTTCTTAATCCGGCCTGACCCTTTATCTCCAGCGTCATTTCCCCGGATCCCCAACACGCCTTCTCTGTCGTCCCAGACAGGCCTAAGGGCTATCCCTGTGTCCCTGCCCTCCCTCACATACCAAGGTCCTTCCTAACTACACCTTGGGTGGGACCATTTTCACCATCCGCAGTGTCCTGCCTCTTGCCCTACACGTAGCCTCCATCAGGATCCAGATCAGCCTCTGCCCTCCCCTGAAGCCCTCACCCCTGCAGTCCATGCAGACCTCCCCATTTCTGTTTGTTAGTTACACAGCTCACCCTGAATCACTCTAGTCCATGGCATGAACAGTGCCCCACTCCTAGGTCATAAGCTCCCAGGGGTCGGGGCCCACGTCTCTTACTTCTCTGGGTCTGCAGCAGTCGGCACCGTACTGTTCACACGGCAAGTGTCTGGGGAGCACGTAAGAGACAGGGGACTGAGAGGCCAAGCGGGTAGGAAAGGGGCAGGCTGTCCCAGATGGCACCAGACGGTCCTCACCGAGGAAGCCTTCCAGGAGGAAGTGAATTCTGAACAAGGGCTTGGGCTAAGGGACAGTGACCACCCAAGTGCTCTGAGATGCTGGGGTCAGTAAACTTTTTCTGTAAAGGACCAGAGAGTAAATATTTCAGGCTCTGCTGGCCGTACTGTCTCCGTGGCGACTACTCGACCCTGCCGTTGTAATGCAAAAGCAGTCTGGGCAATACTGAAATGACCACGGCCGTGTTCCAACAAAACCTCACTTACAGAAACAGGAAATGGGCAGATTTGGCCTACGGGCCACAGTTTGCCAACCCTGCTCTGAAAGTTTTTGGTTTTGCCAAAGTATAAGCCCTTCTCCTGGGCCTGCTGCTCTGCTTTAGCCTGGACCTGCGTGCTCCCTGCCCACCCCCGGCTGAGTGCCCACAGCCGCCTAGTAGCCAGGTGTCCCCTCCTGCGTCCGCAGGATTGACGGAAACACAGCCCTCCACCGCGACATCTACCCGTCAGTCAGCCTCCAGATCCAGAAGAACTTCGCTAAGAGCAAGTGGAGGGTAAGCTGCCCTCCCCAGGGGTGAGCGGGCTGTCTGGACCCTGGGAGGCTGGGCTGGCGGGGGCTGCCATGGGGGCTTTCCCTGGGGCATCCCAGCAAGCACTGGAGCTCCCTGCACCCTCCCTGAAAGGAGAAGTGGCACACTGGTTTCTCGAGGCCACGAGGCAAAGGGAAGCCTTGAGCCCGAGGTCCCCTGAGGATGCTCTCGTGTCTCCGTAGCAAGCCTTCAACGCGGCGGCCGTGGTGCACCACATGCGGAAGCTGCACATGAACCTGCACAGCCCCGACGTCCGCCCCGAGGTGGAGAACAGGCCGCCTGTCACGCCAACCTCAGAAGCCTCCAGACCCAGCTCCCCTGAGATCGCCATCACCGAGGCGCCCGTCCTGGACCAGAGCGCGGCACTCCCAGCCCTGACCCGGCTGCCCTGCCAGCACGGCCGCCGGCCCCCTGCCCCCGCCGGCAGGTCCCTCAACTGCCTGGTCAACGGCTCCCTCCGCATCAGCAGCAGCCTGGTGCCCATGCACCAGGGGCCCCTGGCCGGCGAGCCCTGCGGCTGCTGCTCCAGCTGCCTGAGCACCGGGAGCAAAGGGAAGTCCTCCTACTGCTCCGAGCCCACGCTCCTCAAAAAGGCCAACAAGAAACAGTATGTATTTTCAGCCAAAGACAGAGCCCCAGCCCTGCTCAGCCCGGGTCTGAAAGAACTCAGGCAGGAGGACTGACAGCAGTGGACTAAGAGGCCTCTCCTGCTCACGGGCAGCTCTCAAGGGTGGGAAGAGCTCTGGGTCAGGGGTCAAGGGAAAGGTTTCCAGCCCTGTCCCTGTCACTCACGGGCTGTGAGGCCATTGACAACTCATTGAATGTCTCTGCCTCCAGTTTACTCACCTGTAAAATGGGTTGATTGAAGTATATGTACCTGCTCAGCCGGCTTCACAGGGGCACTGTAAAAGTTTAGCGAAGCAACAGATTATAAAAGCCCACAGAAAACTGGGTACATGTGAGTTTCTGAGCATTAGATCCTTCGAGTTTCCAGGGCCTCTGTGTCTTGGAGGAGGAAAGGGGTCGGCAGGAGTTGCTTGTCCTGTCTTCTCTGCAGGGGCTTGAGCTTTCTGAACCTCGTGAACGGAGAGCTGAGTGGATGCCACAAGCACAGAGAGCCACCCCCCACATCATCTCCCTTCCTCAAATGCTTCAAAGACTGCTGTTTCCTTTCCTTTCCAGGAACTTCAAATCAGAGGTCATGGTGCCTGTGAAAGCCGGTGGCGGCTCCCACTGCCGGGCAGGGCAGACCGGCGTCTGTCTCATCATGTGATCCCGGAGCCCGTGCCCGTGTCACTGCAACTTTCAGGTGAGGACGAGAGGCCAGAGGGCCGAGGCCCAGGGCCTGGGGAGAGCTTCCGTCCCAGGGGAAAGCCCCATGCCAGAGTCACAGTGATGGGGTGTGCGGGGGGGCTGGAGATGGCAGCCCCACCCTCATCCCGCACCCCGTTCCCGCAGGAGAGATGTTCAGCTCCTCTCTGCCCTTCCAAACGTGGCGTCTACCCGGCAGAACGAGGACAGAAGAGCAAGTGGGGCAGGACCTGGCAGGAGCGGTTTCTGGTCTGAAGCACCAGCCCCCCTCAAGGAGGCCCGGGAGGGAGCCCCAAGGCATGGAGGCCTCAGTTGAAGCTACAGGCAGGAGGAGCAGCACCCGCCGGCTTCCGGGTCCCCCTGACCTGCCCGCTCCCTGCCCCCACACCCCGCGTGCCGTGGCTCTGTGCAGTGTGCGTAGATAGCTCTCTCCGGGGTCTGTGCTGTTTGTCGTGAAAAGCTTAATGGGCTGGCCAGGCTGTGTCACCTTCTCTAAGCAAAGCCATATGGAACATCCACCCAGCCCCCGCTCTGCACACGCTCCATCCTCGCGGCCAGAATGGGCTCATTGACGTAGCTGCCTGCCCATCTGCATGAACGACAGGCGGCTCCCCGTGGTCTGCCGTGAGCTCTCGGAGTCCTGATCCTTCACTGCGGGCTCAATTCTCACCCATGCTGAGACCCAGCCAGCCAGCTCCCGGGCAGGCTTCTGTCACCTCCCTCTGTGCCTCAATCTAAAAGCAGCGCTGCACCCTCCAGGGTGGAATCGAAAGACACTCACGACTGGGGACTGTAAGGAATTCTCACCCTGGCCACACACCCTCCACGCACACAACCGATTACCTTAACGTTGGAAGTTGACTATTTTACTCTCAACCAGGAACTCTAATCCCGCCTCTGCCCCCCTTTCTCTCCTTGAAAGACAGGCTCCTCGTTCTTGTCCTTCCCCAGTTCCCTCACGGCCCCCCGCCCCCTCCAGCTTCATGCTCAGTGTTGTGCTCAATAAAATGGACATATTTTTCTCTACAAGGTTTCATTTGGTTCTTTCAAAGTCAGGAGACAGCTGAGCCTGTCTGGAGTGGAAAGTGCATGGGCGGCTGAGGTCAGGCAGGAGCCGGCGCTGTGGCTGGTGGGTGTGTTAGGAGCATACGGTGTGCCAGGCACGCTGTGACATGCGTTACACAAGTCATGCAACTGACTCAGCGACTCCTCCCGACAGCCCCTTGGGGTAGGCTCTGGTGGAGCCCAGGCAGTCTGGCCCCAGCAGCTTTTTTCTTAAAGACAGCATTGGATGAGCATGAGTCTGAGCCCCAGCTCTGCCCCGACCTGCCGTGCCTGTGACCTTGGGTGAGTTATTTAGCCTTCTGTGCCTTGGTCTCTTCACTTGTCCAGTGGGAATAACAGCAGCACTTACATCGTGAGAAAATGCAGGTGACGTGCCCAGCACAGCACCGAGCGAATAATTAACATGATTAACAGTGGTCAAGAAGGTAATACAGATAAAATGCCTCACACGGTGCCTGCACACAGATGTTCATGCCATTCCATAGTCTCTCCCCGCCCCCTACACGCACCCATTTACATTTGCGACCTCGAGAGACACAGATCCTAGTCGTGGTCCTGCCTCTGGGAGCTCTGTGATGTTGGACACGTTACTTCGCTTCCGTGGATTTCTCTCTCCCGCCTGTAAATGAGAAGCTGTATGGCTGTTCAAAGGTGAGAACTGCACCTCTGGTCTCTCAAGGATAGAACCCGTCAGATCCTGGAGCAGCAGGCCCGGGCCCCCTAGTCTGGGTGCCGTGCAAGCTGAACGGAGCAGGAGCACCCAGGAACTCCACGTGGGAGGCAGAAACAAGGAACAGAGGCTTACTTAGCTTGGAGACAGACCATTTTCCCTCTTTGAACCTCCAAGGCTCCTTTCCAAAGATTTTTATTGGCCCTTTCATTTTTACATTATTTTTTGTTACGTTTTTGTGTCGGTCTAGGATTCAGCTACAAGAGCGAACAAAGGGCAAGGACCCTGCCCAGCCCAGCTCCCTTGGCTGGAAAGCTCCTAGTCACGATGACATGCCCACCTCCGCCGTCTCTGTCTTTCACATGTAGTTGTCCCATCAGCTCAGGCTCAGCGGAAGCCCAGGGTGATCTCAATGGCCACACACCAGGGGTGGTCCAGGCTGTGCCTGAGCAGCATCGAAGTCCCCTGAAGCTGGGGCACATCCAACCCAGTCTGCCCACCAAGAGCAAAGAGGGCAGGTGAGCCGGGCGGGGGCTGGGACCGGCGCGTCACTTGCAGGTGGCGTAGTAGAGCACGCGCGCGTTGATGTGGTCTCGGATCTGCTCCACGCGCTTCTCCAGCCCCGTCAGGTCCGCCGAGCGCAGCGTGATGGCCTGGCTGCCCCGCACGAGCTCTGACTCCATGTCTGCGGCAAACGCAACAGCAGCGGGAGGAGGAGTTGATGGTGAGACACCCAAAGCCTCCCAACCCTTCCTTCTCCTCCCCTACCTGGCGGAGCACGTGCAGGAGAAACGCCGTCCAGGCGTCCACTGAGCTAGTATCCCCCTTACTTTGGCTGCTTTGTGCTTATTAATTCTTTTGGCAGTAGCAAGACCTTGCCAGCTTATGACAAGCTTGCAGTTACTCAAACTCTTGGGTCATTTTCAGGTGAGTGACGATTCGTGTTTGCTTATCACTCACCGGTTATAAAGTATCTTCAGTGACCGTAGCCACTGAGAGGTCAGGCCTCCCCTGGGCTGTACCTGTGGGTTTAAGCCCAAACAGGGCCAGAGTGCGAGGCCACTTTTCTCCTTATTTAATTTCACCCATTAGCTTCAGCCCATCCTTTTAGACTTTTTCTGTTGCCTTAGAATATTGGCTCTAGTGTCATAACTCTCTGTCACCCGCAGATCGGATAAACAAATTCTTGATTGTCATGAAAAGCACTGAAGAGTAGGGCCAGAGCAGGCACTGACCCAGCTGCTGGCTCCTCCCCTGGGTCAGCGCCTCTCGCCTTGCACACAGGGGTCTCCCTTCTGACAACCTCGAGTCTATTCGTCACCAACCCACCAGCCCAAGCTTCTCCACGGGGTCCACCTGGCTTCCCAAAGAGACTTCTGCCAATCATTTCTGCTGAAATCCAGAGAAACTCCGCCTGTGGCATTCACTGGACACACCAGCCCGGTGGCCTGTCATCCCACCTTAGAGATTGACTCTGGTTCCTGGGGGCCCTGCTCCCCTTTCTGAGGAAACCTCAGAACCCTTCCAAAAGCTACTTTCACTATGTCTCTGCCATATCCAAAACCCTCGGATGTGCTCTACTGCTTCCAGGGCTATCCACCCTCCTCTTCCTCACACTGGAAGGCCAACACATGGACCCGGCTACACTGCCCCACGCCACCCACTTCTCTCCCACCGGCTCCTTGTCAACCCTCCTCTCCCGTCCCCAGCCTCAGAGCACGCCGTGTTCCTTCTCACCACTCTGGTCCTCTTCCTGACAGCCTCTCCCAGGCCTACGCATCCTCCCAGGCCTGCCTCCAATCCCATCCTTTCTTACCTTCACTGACCACGTCTCTCTGAAAGTATTTATGCTCTGAACCCCTAGAGCTCGTACTAGTCTGCCCCCAGCACAGACCACCTTGTCCTGTCGAATACAGTTCTGTGCATCGTGCAGACAACGGGAAGAATGGCCCCATCTACACTGCAAGCTTCTTTAGGGCGGCCCGGGTCGTGTGAACATCTCTGCAGGCCCCAGCCCCATCGTGCACCTCTCACCTCCTAGTGCTCAGGACACCCACCTGGCCTCACTGCCTTAGCTCGGGTGACTCCAACAAGAGTGAGCTTCCGGAGCCCTGGGTTGGCACCAGCCTTCCGGGGTGCCCGGCCGCCCACACCCTGGACCATTCCCTCACCTTTTATCCTGTCCATCATCTCCACGGTCTCCCCAAACAGCTCCTCCGCCTCTGTCTTGACGCTCACGATCCGGCTGCCCTGCTCACCCAGCATGGGACTCCGACCCAGCCGGTCCTTCAGCTCGGCATATTTCTGCTTTATTCTCTCGAATCCCTGAAAGAGGCAGAACGGTCTCAGTGCCATCAGCAGCACCCAAGGTCCTAAAGGCCTGGGCTTAAAGCACTTGATATCACCCAAATCAGCACACAGTGATCAGGTGCGTCCCATGATTCCCCAGTAGGGTTGGTTTTGCCTGTAAAATCCCCCGAGCCACAGACTGTGTCTTAAACTTCTGTATTTCCCTCCCTCCCTCCTCACCTCCTGTCACTGCCCACCTCACTTCCCGCACGATGCCAGGCACGTAATGGTATGTTACTATTAAGCTGCTACTTGACAGTGGAGTTAGCAACTTGGTCACTGTACCAGGATTATAAGTGCCAATGTTCCTGGCCCGGGGGAAGCAGGCAGTACACCTGGGACACTGAGAATGGCTCTTTGATCTTTTCTCTGATCTAACTGTGACAATAATGGAGCTCAGGTAAGGAAAGACTGTCTGTCCTCCCTAAGGCACCCCCTCGTCTGTAAAAGGAGAGGCGTCACACTAGATCAGCCCCAGCGTCCCTGAGGCAGTTACGCCAAAGGCAGCGGAGGGAGAATTCAGATGCCTGGCCAGGTTTAGGTTAATCCTGGAGTCCCCTCTGATTCTGTTAATCTAAGCACTGTGGAGTCCATGGCTTTATAAAGTGTGCAAAGTCCCCTCCTGCTCAGGGCCCCTACTGGCTGTGCATCACTGGGCTGACTCTGCCCTCTCCCTACCTCCTGGGCACTCAGCGCCCGCTCACTGGCGCCTTCTGCGAGCTGCTGGGCCTGGCCTGCCTGTGCCCGCTGCTGCTGGGCTTGGCGGCGGAGCTCCTCCATCCGTGCCCAGAAGTCATCCAGCTGCTCCGTCATGCCTGTCACCAGCCTTTCCGCTGGCCCCAGGACCTGCTGAACCTGTATGGAAAGAGGGAGGAGATGTGGGGTTTGGGGTGGGTCTCCCAGACAAGGGCCTTCATCCCATCTTTTCTCCAACTCAGCAGGCAAGAAGCTCTCTCCCACCAGGACATCATGACTGCCCCCTCCCAACCCCTACCTGTCCACTGACACCCCGGCCCTTCCTTCTCCAGCCCAGCTGACCCCCCACGCCTGCCGCAGTTCAGGGTTCACCCACATCTTCTGCACCCCAGCCACGAGACCAGAAAACCCAAAGCTCAAAGTCAGCCCCAAGGCTTGTAACCCTCCCTCTCTAGAACTCCAGCCCAGGTTCCTTCAGGTCACTTTCTGGAACCTTCTATGCCTTGTGCCTAAATCTGTCTGTTCATTCCCAAATATTGGGGACAGAAGCCGTAACACCTCACCTCAGCAACCCTGTCCTGGATAAGCTGGAGGGAGCGGCTGGTGCCTTGCATGGTGTCCTGAGCCTCCTGCAGCGCCACCGTGCCCTGCCGCAGGTTCCCGACCACGTCCTCCACCTGGCCCTCCACGGTGTGGGCTCGGCTCCTGGGTGGGGGAGGCGGAAAGGATAGGAGAGAGAGAATGAGTGGATGGTGAATGAATAAATGTGGGCTTCACATCATGCACCAGTCCAAGAGAATACCGTTCTCAGCCAAGACAAAGAGGAAGGAGAATATTGACTCAGTAGCTGGGACATCCCAGGACCCCACCAAGCAGACACAATGGAGGTGAGCATTATGCCTGAGATACCCACTGGGCAGAGTTTCCAATAAGGAAGACGGCGTCATTCGAGAAAAGTTTAACTTGGACTCTGTGTATCACTAAGCCACCCCCCGCCACTGTAAGCACCCCCTCCTGTCTCCCCACCCTCTGCACCCCTCTCCTGGCAATGGGGTTGGGGAGCCACACCCCAGCCCCATCCCGCGCAGGGAGAAGCACAAAGCCAAAGCCATACCTGGCCTGCTCAGCCTCAGCCTGGAGCCTGCGGGCCCTCGTGACATCCTGCTTGGTCTGGGACAGCACCAGGTCCACGTTGGGAAGCCTGGCCGCGATGGCCTGGATCTCGTTCATTTTCCGCAGGACCGTAGCCGAGTCCGTGGGCAGCCACAGGGCCAGCACGGCCTCGCTGACCTTCTGGATGGTGGCTGCATCGGTGTCAGGATCTGGAAGACAGCCGCGCATCCGATGTGGGGGCCCGCTCAGCACCCCAAAGATCTGAGGCCTCTCCAGGCTGAGCTGCACCCATAGGAGTCACATGTAGTGGCCTTCTGCCATGGTGGCCCAAGGAGCCGCTGCCCCTGTCAACCAGACTCGGTGCCTGTTCCCCGGGCACGTCTGGGAATGCTGTAGGACGATGAATGTCCTGTGCTCCACGCTGGGGCTGGGAGGAGGCGTGGGGAGGGGGTGTCAGCACAGCTGTGGCAACTAAGTGTCTGGTGCCACAGGAAGCTGTGGGCTGGGGAGAAAGCAGTGGTGCCAGACAGCTGGAACTGAGCAATGCCTGCAGCACACACACAATCAGCCCTGAAGGCGGAAGAACAGCCAGGAACTGGAGCCGCTTCCTTGGCAGTAAGACCCCTTCCCCGCACCCCTCCCCGGGCCAGAATGCTCATTTTGGCAAACGCAGATAAGAATCATCAGGTCTTTGCTGGAAAGTCACCTTCGCAGAGAGGCCAACCCCGGCCACCCAATCTAGAATTGCAGCCTCCACCCTAGACCAGCATTCCTTACCCTCCCTCCCCGCCACAACTTTCTCTCCAGCGCTCAGCAACACCCACAGGCTGAACACTGAACTCATTCATCTAGATTTTTGTCTCTTTCTCCAGTAGAACGAAAGCCCCACAAGAGCAGGGACTGGGTTTTGGCCATGGCCATACCCCCAGACCCCACGCAGTGCCTGGCACTTGCAGGTCCTCAGGGTTTGCAGAGTGAGTGGAGGATTGAACGGGTTCCAAATCCAGATCTCCCCTTTACTATTCAAGCAGCCTGGGGCAAGTCAAGTGGCTTCTCTGAGCTCAGTTTCCTGATCTGGGAAATGGGAATAATGATCCCCAACCTGAGGGTGTGACATGAAATAATCCACTGGCAAAAGTCGTTGCACCAACTCTGGGTCAGAGAATAAGAGGTATAGAGATGACATCCCCTCTCCATCTCTCCCTGTTCTCGTTTACAGATTTCACTGGCGTTAAAGTGTTGGGAAGGGGCACCCACCCACCCTGATGGCTTGCCCTGGGGCCTGAACTCCTCTGGGGCCCTGAGCCCAGCCTCATTCCACAACCAGAGGGTTTGCTCACCAGCTGGCTACACAGGTCCCATCCCCAGCCCCTCCCTATGCCAGGTGGAAGGACATTCCCGGAAGGTGGAAGCCACGCCCATTCATTTATGTGTCCCTCGGGCCCACACAGCAGCACACTGCAGAAGCCCAAGTAGTAACCGTGGTTGAGTTTAACTCAGTGGGTTTATCCCAACCGCAAGCTTTCACGAGGACCCTCGCACAGAGACCATCAACCCTTCATCTCACCCAGAGTCCTATTCTCAAAACCTGTTCAATCCTCCACTCACTCTGCAAACCCTGAGGACCTCCAAGTGCCGGCACTGCGTGGTCGGGGGGGCATGACCATTGCCAAAACCCAGTCCCTGATCTTGTGGGGCTTTCGTTCTACTGGAGCGTACGCTCCACCTCCAGAAAGCCTCCCACGATGAGCACGTGCCCGCCTAGCTCTGGCCCTTCCTTCACTCTGCATTGCTCCCGCTGCACGCTCGAGCTTGGTCTGCGTGACACCCGGTTTCATGGCCTTCTGAGTGTCAAGCTGGGCTCAGCAAGTCAGGGGACCTCAGTGGGTCCTCCCTGCCTCTCTCTGACCTGCCATCTGCACTCTGGAGGGGGCTTTGGCCTATTTGGGCAAAAACACTGTCATAGTAGCGAGAAGAGTCACTGTCATTTCACTAAGCCCTCGGCTCATATTAACTGGGCTGCCAGCCAAGCAAACTCCCTGGCAGGAACCAGAAATCTAATAATATCAACTCTCGTTCCTGAGGCACCTTCAGTTTTTCAAAACACATTTTACATCAGTTACTTGATCCTCAGAATAAACCGTGAAATACTACCATTCCTGTTTATAGAAGCAAAAGGCGAGGCAAAAAGTAAAGCAACCTGCCCAAAGTCACACCAGTCCCCTGGGTCCTGTCCAGGGGTCTTTCCATGGCACGGCCCTTCCTCACTCCCCAGGGCAGCTGGGGAGGGGATCCACTCATTTATTCCTCCCGCCAGCGTCGGATGACTTTCTGTGTCTGGCCTTCTGCTGGGCGATACAGCGGTAACCAAGACAGACGGCTGTCACTGCCCTCTTGCAGTTTACAGTCTAGCGCAGTGACAGATAATCCCCTTGTAGACAAATGCATGAGTCTGGGCAGCGCAATGGAGGTAAGACTGCAGCAGGGAATGGGACAGGAGGGGACAACCACAGAAAGGGGGGTCAGGAGAGGCCACAAGCGGCAGCAGCCTTGGAAAGAGCATTCTGGGCAGAGAAAGAGCAAATGAAGGTCCCCGAAGCAGGCAAGAGCCTGACCTGCCTAAGGACAGCCCGCGCACGGAGGGGAGAGGAACGCAAGGTCACAGCCGAGCTGTGGACAGAGGCCAGACTTTGTAGGCCGTGGAAGGAGTGGGGAGTTTATTCCAAGGACACGGCGAAGCCACTGAAGGATTTTAAGCAAGAGCGGGATGTGATGATCTGACTTAGACATTTTTCAAAGGCGTTTCAGGCTGCTCTGCTGAGAATGAGAATGGGTCACCAGGGAGCAGGGTGGAGGCGAGAGAACAAGGAGAAGGCCCTGGCAACGGTCCAGGCGCAAGATGGAGGCCTGGGCCGGGCTGGTGGCAGGCGTGGGGACGAGGGAGGAAGCGGCCAGCTGATGACCTGAATGTGGGAGTGAGGGACAGGCAGGAGGCGTCCGCCGGGGGCAGGGGGCAGCCCAGCCTCACCTGTGAGGAAGTCCCGGACCTGCTGGATGAGGAGCCGGGTACGGCGGACGTCTTCCTCCATCTGGGCGCGGCTGGTGCTCACCTGGGTCTCCAGGCGCTGGGCGTCTGACTGCACCTGTGTGGCGGCCTCCTCGGCCGCCCTGATCTGCCAGCGCACAGCGACACCGTGGGTCAGACGTGCTGAGGCCCCAGGGAGCCTCCCAGCAGTCTCTGAGGGTTCTGAGGCTCATCCTCCACCCAAAGACCTACCTAAGGAGCACCTGCAACCAACCCAGTGTGGCCCCAGAAGACATACGTGGATGTTGGATTTTAAAAAAAATAATAAAAGCCCAAAACGCTGGCTCCACACGCTATCTGGCACTTGCTGTGTGGCCTCGAGCAGGTCACCTAACGTCTCTGGGCTTTAGTCTGCTGACGGTAAAACGGGAACTCTGAATTGCCCGGGGTCTCTGTCCTGCCTGTGCCCACCCGCCTCGCCGCGCCTACCATCTGCCTGGTCCGCTGGAGCTGGGCGTCGAAGCCCCGCAGCTGCTCGGCCACCTGCCCCGCCGTCCGGAAGGCCCCGCCGGCCCTGGGAAGGGCACCCCTGCAGTGGGCGCCACAGGTCGTGCCGTTGTCTCGGGGACACAGCGGACCGGGGCACGCCCCTGGGGTGCAGGCCGTCTGCCTGGTACCGCCACAGAGCTGAGGGGAGATGAGGTGTCAAAGAGGCCACCCAAGGCCCCTTGACCACTGCTCCCAGCCCACACCCAGGAAACAAACAGCCAGATGTCTCCATGACAACCAGGCACCAGAAACTTGTTTCCTTGGCAACCGCTGGGCA
Source organism: Cheirogaleus medius (assembly GCA_008086735.1). NCBI lineage: Eukaryota > Metazoa > Chordata > Mammalia > Primates > Cheirogaleidae > Cheirogaleus > Cheirogaleus medius. Next base: position 9,468,381 of record VBSM01002937.1, read on the forward strand.
CACCGTGAGGGGCGCAAGGTCGGGATGGGTGGAGCGTGGGGTGGGTTTCTCATGGGGGCAGATTTGCCCTAACGGGAAACAGGTGGCAGCAGTCATGTGACTAGCTGGGGCAGGGGCTCCAGGGAGTGGGACTCCATGCCCTGAGTCACCTTGTTGATGGTGGGGGTCAGGTCAGGCAGGGAAGCCATCTCTAGCCTCAGTGCAGCGAGCTGGCGACCACCGGCGCCACCTCCTCCCCCCTGCAGCTCCAGCCTCTCTGCCTCTCTCCGGCTGTCCCTGAGCTGGCGCAGCACGCCGGAGCTGTCGGAGACCTGCTGAGCAGCCTGGGATGAGCGCTCATAGGCCATGGTCAGCATCCGGAAGGCTCCTGCGGGGAGAGGGGAGGGGAAGGAGTTGCTCCCGGGCCTAGAAGCCTGGAGACAGAGGAGCAGGAGGGCAGGGGGATGTGGCATGCATGGCCCGGCAGCGCAGGGGGCTGTCTGAGAAGCCCCATCCTCACCTGAAGGGTCGGCAGTGCTGAGTTTTTCAAACTGCTCCCTCTTGCTCTGATACATAATGAGCAGGCGACTGAAGCTTCTGTCCAGACTCTCCAGGTCTCCCGGGAGGGACAGTGTCTCCTCCTCTAGGGGCAGATCCAACTGCAGGCCCTGGAGAGTTCGCCTGAGATGGGAGAGGAGCTTTCACTAAAATTTAGGGGGTGGGGGCTCGGCGCGGTGGCTCACGCCTGTAATCTGGGAGGCCGAGGTGGGAGGATCGCTTGAGCTCAGGAGTTGAAGAGCAGCCTGAGCAAGAGCGAGACCCCGTCTCTACTAAAAATAGAAAAAATTAGCCGGGCATGGTGGCGCATGCCTGTAGTCCCAGCTACTCGGGAGGCTGAGGCAGGAGGATTGCTTGAGCCCAGGAGTTTGAGGTTGCTGTGAGCTAGGCTGACGCCACGGTCCTCTGTGCCTGTGTTTCCAGCCTATGAGACACCTGCGGGATGACTACCCACATCTGAGACTCAGAGCAGACGGCACCTCCCCTGTGAAGCCTGCCGTGACCACTCCTCTGTCGGAGTTTCGGCTCTCTTACGACATGCGTCACGTTGCAGTTCACGGTTTTACCCGTCACTCTCCCCATGTGAGCCTCTCCAGGGCAAAGACTACGTCACGTTAACTTCAGTGTCCCCAATGCCTCCTAATGGGCGGTTAAAACAACATGTGGAGTGAATAAATGAATGAATGATTCCCAGCATTGGCTCTAGCTCCTCTGCCAGAGCCCCCAAAAGAAGCTCTAGCACATCCATGAGTCACCAAACCTCAGTTTTCATTCTTCTCCGGATGCCTTTTCCCTGCCGCCAAGCCCACACCTGGAGGGCTGTGCGCGCCATCAGAAAGCCAGCGCTTACGGAGCGAGGACTAATTATAGAAACTTTCAGAACCGAATCTCTCGCTATGAAGGCGACTCTGCTGGTGGGCTGAGGGTGTGGGCAGGACTGCTTCCATTCCAAAGGCAAATGCGAGTTATTTTTAGAGCCCCTGCCTCTCGGCTGCCCTCCACCCGGGTGACTAATCCAGAGCTGGCTCTCCCACGGGCAGCACCAGGCACTAGAAGGCAGGCAGGCAGGGCCTGGGCTCCCAGACTGCATCCCGAGCCCCGGCTCTGCCCCCGGGGGCCACATGGCTCTGTCACTTCACCTCTGTGCCTGTTTTCGCACCTGCAAGGCAGAAGCAATACCCCTCCCCCCTACCACACCGGCCTCACAGGCCTGCGTCGATACAGTTGAGAGAGAGAGCACACGTGCACGTGCCTTGCATAGGGTCACGGGCTGTATGGGTGTCAAGAGGACCGGTGTGCCCCCCAATGTGAACCCATGTGGCATAATTCCTCTAAGTGCTCGGCAGGGAAGTGGAATCACCTGATGGAGGAGATGCCATTGACCACCTGGGCCACCTCCTGCTCTGTGACCGAGGCGCTTCTGAGAATTGCTTGGATCTCCTCGATCTTCCTGTTTGCGTCTCGGATCCGCGAGGCCAGGCCACGGTCCTCTAGACCCGGCCCTGACCACAGGCTGGCGGTGGCATTGCGGAGGCTGCCAAAGCGCAGGGCCTGCTCCCGGAGGTTCGCGTCGTAGGTGTGGAAGCAGGGGTGGCAGGCCACGCACACCGGGTAGCGATCGCAGTAGCCTCGCTGGCACTGGTCACAGCGGGGCCCGGTCAAGCCAGGGCGGCAGAGGCAGCGGCCAGAGGTCTTGTCGCAGCCCGGGCCCTCCGTTCCTCGGAAGTCACAGTCACAGGCTACAGCGAGAGAAATGACAGTCAGAGGCCAAGGACCAGGGAGACAAAGGCGTCTGGTGGGGAGAGCCCTGAAGAGGAGGAAACTGAGTCCAAAGAGGGGAAGTGACCCACTCAAAGTCACTTGGCAAGGGAGAGGCAGAGCTCAGAGCAGAGCCCGTCCCGCTCGCTCCAAGTCCTGTGCTCTGTGGCTCCATCAGACTGAGTCCCTTTCCCCTCCAGACTCACTGTCCCCATCTACGCAGGGGAAGAAATGTCCCCCCTTCCTCGCTGCTGCCCTGGAGACGGCTTCTGATAAATGCTCCTTCTCAGGGAAGTTGGGAGCACAGCAACCCTGCTGTAGTGCGGACGTGGGGACAGCCTGGCCTTAGGCCTGCCCTGGGGGCTGGGAGGCCAAGCTGACCTGCCAGAGCGTGTGCACTCATGGGGCTGCTCACGGCCACATCACACGTGTCAACCCGGATGTCCTGCCAAACCACAGACCCGTGCACTCCCGCCGCGGCCCAGCCAAGCGCTCTGCCCCCGGCAGCCCCGGCACTGCCCGCACGTTGAATGCGCACCTCGGCACCCCGAGGCCACGTCTCCGTGGGTCCGGTCGGGACACTGGCGGCGGATGGCTGCAGCGCTGCACGTCAGGCCACCAAAGCCTTCCCGACAGGGGCACTGCCCTGTGAACTGGGAGGGAGAGCGCACTGTCAGGGGACCGTCCCGTGCAGGCTCTGCCTTGCCCTGGTGTCAAGGGCTGTGTCCTGGACCCCCGGTCTGCAGACAGAATCCAGGGCTCACCGGCTGCCTGCAGATCTGGTGTGACCCCAAAACAAGGGCTCCCACTCAGAGACATGCCCTGAAGTCAAGGCTCAGAGCGGGCCCTCCGGAAGGCATATGGCATTGCCGAAGGCTGAGAGCCACCCAGGGAGGGACATCTGGTGGCCTCCCCAATGCGGAATGGGAACAGGAGTAGTTCAGCCTGACGATGGAAAGGCCCAGAAGGGCAGCATGGAGGCCAGACAGAGATGCTGGGGTGCAGGACCCCAACCCTGCAAGGGGCCCACGGGCCACCCCCAGCTCGTACCTGGTTGCACTGGGGGCTGAGGGAGCCGTGGGGGTTGCAGGCGCACGGCTCGCAGCCCTGGCCGCTGGCCAGCTTCCAGTGGTAGGGGGCACACTGGTCACACTTGGGGCCCACCACGTTGGGCAGGCACAGACAGCGCCCGCTCTCCTCGTCACATGGCATGTCCCGCCGGGCCCCCAGGAGGTTGCAGTCACAGCCTGCGGGAGGGAGGGCTGCTGAGCTCAGGCTAACGCCCCACCAAAACTCACCCCCAGGGGACACACTTCCAGGGACGGGGCCCAGCCTGGGGAAAGAACTGGGCGGGGCCGTTCCCTGCAGATACCGTGGCTGACTCACACGGCCACCGCGCTTTCCCACGAGTCCCAGCCACCTGCCAGCTTGGCCGCCCCGCCCACCTGCCCACCCCGCCTCTGGCTGACTCAGTGCCGCCGTCCAACCCGGGCCTGCGCTGCCACCTGCTGGAGGCCCATGGGACAGCACCTGGCGCTGGGGAAGACGGGGAGAAGTCAGACCTCCAGGCAAAGGCCTGGCACAGTCCCACTGTCTGTCCCCGTCTTTTATGGGATGGGATCGCCTCTGAAGAGAGCACAGGAGCAGGGCAAGTCTTGGGTCCGGTGGCCCCGCGCCATGCTGGGCCAGGCCCCTACTCACGGTGGCAGCCCTGCGGGTTGGCGTAGGTGAGTCCGGTGAAGCCCGGCTTGCACAGGTCGCAGCGTTCTCCCTGCACGTGTTCCTTGCACACGCACTTCCCCGTCGCTGCGTCGCAGGGAGCCCCCGGCACTGCCCCGTCCGGATCGCACTCGCAAGCTGAGAGACAAAAGCAGCCACCGCAGTAGGAGCAAAGAAAAGTAGAGCGTTCAGGGTGGATTCTAGCAGCCAGATTGCCTGGTTCAAATCCTCGGTTCCACCACTGGCTCCCAACCCTGCAGCCTCAGTCAAGTTACTAAACCCTTCTGTGCCTCAGTTTCCTCATACATTAAATGGGGATAACGACACAGCCCTCGTAGGCTTCCTATGAGGAACACAGGAGTAAATATAAAACCAGTGGAGCAGCACTTGGCCCAGGTTGAGTATTAAAGAAGGATTTTTGTTGTCATTATTTACTGAGCAACTACTGTGTGCCAAGCACTGAGCTGGGTGCTCTCACATGCTGTCTTATGTAATCCTCACGATAACCCCGAAAGTGGGGATCCTTATCTCCATTGTACAGATGAGGAAACCAAGGCTCAAACATGTGAAAGAGCTTATTCAAATTCACAGTCCAAGTAAATGCTGGAAACAGGGGTCGAATGCATTTCTGTCTCACTCTTTCCATAAACAAATAATAGCACCAGGAAGTGACCCAGCTTTTCCCCACCCCCCCCCCGCCCCGTCCCTGACTTCCTTCACGCCTTTCAAAAAGTAAGACTCTTTCATCCAGAAAGTCTTTCCTGATTACACCTGCCCGAATCAGATTGCTTCGGTCCAGTTTCCTCCCTCTATCTGAACTCACTGGCCCTTGTGGGCACGTTAAGCTGCCTCTGGGTGTTGCATTCCATTACATTCATATGTCCATCCAACAAACATTCCCCGAGCATTACTGATTTGCCAGTCATGGTGCTAGGGCCAGAGGGTATAAGACATAATCCCTGCCATGGAGGAGTTCTTGGTGTTGGAAGAAATAGAAAAATAAATATCAAACTACATTACGGCATGGTAAAGGCAATGGCATGTACACAGAGAAAGTGCTTCCATCCCTCATTTCCACGTACGTATGGTTTATATGTGTGTGTTCCCTGAAGGCATGAACTTTATCTTATATTTACTTTTTTTCCCTCCTATGCCCCAAATAAGGGCTACGTACTAACTGACTGACTGACTGATGGTCCAGAGAGGTTAAGTGACTTGCTCAGTCGTGCTCAGCTAAGTTAAAACAATCTCCCACAAGTCCTGACCCACAACCAAGTCTTCAAGTGCTTTTGTATCCCCGGGCACATGTGCTCTGTTGTGCCCAGAGCAGACAGGGAGTCACAGATGGATGACGCCCTGGGTCCCCCGGGCTTCTACTCACGGATACAGGTCTCCTGAATGGGAGCCCCCGGGCGCCGGTTCCGGAAATAGTGCAGCTGACACCGCTCACAGTTCCTGCCTTCGGTGTGGTCTCGGCAGTTGTCACATACACCTCCATGTGCCCCCTGGCTGGCAGCAAACACGGCTGGGTCGAAGTGACACGTCTCCGAGTGGCCGTTGCAGTCGCACCCTGGAAAAGGAGAGTCCCAGGCTGACATGTGACCGGCACCGTGGCCATCTACAGTACGTGCCACGACAGCTCGCTGGCAGCTCTACAAATCAGCAAGATGCTCAGTGCAGAGAAATGGGGAAACCGAGGCCAAGGGAGTCTTGCATAATTTAATTAAGGTTGTATGACCAATAAGAAAGCCGAGTAGAATAAGAACTCAGGCTCCTGATTCCCAGTGTTGGGATGAACCCAAGAACAGTGGCCACACTGGGCCAAAGAAAGAGCCACTTGTATGGTTTATCCCCAACCCTGCCCACCGCCACCACGGATCTCCTGTGGATCACTGCCTCTCTCTGGGCTGAGGGTCCCTGTTTCCCCTCATTTATGCAAAGGCCCTGACTCCAGGGGTCCATGTGAGGTAGGCAAAATGACAACAGGGAACCAGATATGTCCTAAACAGGGTATGTCCTAAACAGAAGAAGGAGGCGCTGGGGATACCGTGAAAGCCACGTGGAATCAGAAGCATAGACCAGGCCTTGGTCCCTCCAGCCTGGCTGAGATGGGGAGACTGGAGGATGCCACCACAATACTCTCTCCAATCTCACAGAGCAAGGAGAGCTTACATTGCAGAGGTGCAATTTGGTCTGGATTTAAATAACAAAAACCAGATTCCCCCTGTGTCCCAAGTGAGGTCATTGAGGCCCAGAGGTGCCAGCACAAGACCCAGTCCCTACAGGGAGGGGTGGCCCGAGCCTCATACTTTGGCATTCATGGGGGTCCTGGTCCTCCGCTGGTCTCCAGGGCCGGTTGTTGTAGAAGGGCGCACAGCGTTCGCAGTTGGGGCCGGCGGTGTTGTGCTGGCAGACGCAGACATCGTGGACCTGGGAAGGGGCCCGTCAGTCATCAGGAGTAATTAACAAAGGAGGGTCCCAGGGACGGATCTGCCCGCTCCCCTCTGACCTTCCCATGCACCGCATGGGGCCTGGCTCAGACCCCAGCCCTCCCAGGACACTTTCCCTGAATGCTCCAGACTCCACCCGGCTCCTCTGACACGCCAGCACACGCATGTGTGTGCCTGCACGTGTGCCTGCACCACTCCTCGAGTGAGGTGTTACAGGCCCATTCCTTGCACTCGGACACTCCCGTGATTCCCAGTCCAAGGCAGTACCTGGAAAGTGCTCGGCCGCCCCTGTTGGCAACCGCGTGATTGCGGACGCTGTCAGGCCCTCTAGAGATTTATATTCCAACGATCTGTGACTGCACTTGTTTAGCTAATGAGACTGTTATGATGAATTGTTACTAGACTCATTAAGGCACAAAAATAGAATAGCTATTGTGTGCTAATTGCCTTCCAAATTAAGCCCAGCACCTTCAGCTTGGCATTCAGAGAACAGCCTGTGTCAAGTTCGCTCCATCTTCTCTCCCACTCCCGCCAACAGCTCAGCAGGCTGAACCCCCAGCTGCTCCCCCTACAAGCCCTGCTTTCCCCATCTTTGGGGCTTTGCTGATGTTTTTCCTTCTGCCTGGAATTCCCTTCCCCCCGTGTTCACTGGCAAAATCCTGTCCCTTAGGCTGCAGCTAGAATGGCCCCTCCAATTCATAGATCTCAACGTGGGTTGCACGTCAGAATCACCTGGAAGTTTTTTTTAAAAAATACCTGTGTACAAGCCCAATCCAATCCGAACCTTGAGGACAAGGCCCGGGTAATGGTACCTTTTAAAAGTGGTGATTCCACTGTGTAGCCAGACTTGAGGGCCACCAGGGCTGGGTGGCTGTCTCCCTCCTCATCGGCTCATAGCAAGCTGGTTTCCTCACATGTCCTCAGCCTTGGTTCTAGGGATTTGTTTTATGGGCCCCCGTAGATGACACATTCCCTGAGCTGGCCTCTCCCTCTAACGTCCTCTGAAGCCTGGGGCAGGAGCTGGCCCCTCGGTGGAAAGAGCAAAGCTGACCGACCGAGGCTCATGTCACCTGTGCTTCCCTCCCAGCCACTGTCCGTGATTGCCTCCCGCCCCTATATCACCAGGACAACTGTCACGCTCCCGCACGCTGGTAGGAGAACGGATGCCCCGGAAAAGGGAAATGACAGGTCCCTCTGCTTCTTTGCCCAGAGTTCTCTCTCCTCCGCCATCAGTGGTTCTCAAGTTTGGTCCCACAGCAAAACCCCCCGAGAGGCTTGCTGAGCCGGTGCTCCTCGACCCCCGTCCCTGCCGGATCTGACTCTGCTGGTCTGGGGTAGACTTGGGGTCGGCACTGACCGTCGTCCTCTCACCCTGCCCCATGCCTCACCACCAGAGTAGACTTTGGAATTGCAAGCCAGTGGCTCTCAACCGTGGCAGTACTTTAGAATCCCCTGAATAACAAAATCCGAGTATCTTAGGTGAAAGTCTAAGTCTGGGCAGTTTTTTTAGCTCCCAATGAAATTATAATACGTAGCCAGGGTTGAGAAGCATTGCCTTAGGCTCCCCATCCTGCACCCAAACACATACTACTGAAAATCATCTCGAACTATAAAGCAGGTCTAAGGAAGCACTCTAAAATTCTGCTTTCTGAAATGAAAATCACCCAGATTCTTTTTTGTTGTTGCCGAAGTGTTAAATTCCCAAGTCTTAAATGTAGTAACCTCCCTGCTTTATGGGAGCCCCAAGAATGTCCTTAGTCTGTGCCCTGGTCCCGCCCCCTCCCCTCTGCCCTTTCCACCCTGGGCTGTCACCTGCACGGCGGTGGAGGGGCCGGCGGGGGGGGCTCCAGGCTTGGGGGCGCAGCGGTCAGCGTGGCCGTGGCAGAAGCAGCTCCCCTGCAGACGCAGCTGGGACACGGCGTAGTAGGCACTGGGCGGGTGGTAGCCCCTCTGGGGCAGCGGGGCCAGGCTGGTGAAGTTCACTCTCAAGTTCGTGATCTGCCCCAGCTCTGAAAGCGGCGAACAGCAAGGAGGGATGGGTTGGAGGAGGAAAAATAAGCAAAGGACGTTAGAGGCAAATAGAGTCTGCTAGGGTAGGAGAGATAAGGAAAGCCACCACCCCTCTTCCTTGCCTCCATAACATCACTGTACCGGGGGCCATCCTCCCCAGCCCCCCAACTTCCCACAGTGTCCTGCACCCAGCACCCCGACGGGGTAAGCAGGGCAAGTTTTAATATCAAATCCCCAACCATGCTGGCAAAAATATAAAAGACAAGGAAACTTCCATGACCTGAGTTCCAACCTCGTTTCATTTCCCACCCACAGTGCCATGCGCAAGAAGGGAGGCCACACTGACCTTGGACTTTTTGACTTGGAGTTGCTGGAATCCTAGATGCTAAATCCATAAGGTTTAGCTGGACCTACAGAGGGAGGGGAAAGGGGAAGAACTGAAGAAGAGATGAATGGCAGGAAGCTCAGAGGAAACCTTCCTTTCCATTCAATGCCTCGCCCTGCTCATACTCTGGGGTCCTTCTTAACTGGAGCCTGAAACAGACCATGGATGTGAGGCCTGCCGGCTGCTCTGGGGGACACGATGACCACCGGGCCCCAAATGAAAGTGTGTGTGTGTGTGTGTGTGCACACAATGTCTCCTCTCCAGTTAAAAACGTAAGTATCCCAAGAGTTTCCTAATTTCCCTGGATCAAAAATTATAGTAAGATATATAATCCACACATGAGGATTTAGGAGACACTAATTTTCCAGTGATCCAGGAAGAATGAGAGGAACCCAGAGCCCCAGGATACCTGGTCGTGGTGACCACAGCACTCTGCACAACCTCGATGTCAACTATGCTTTTTTATTGCTAATAAATCACTCTTTGGATATGACTTCATCTGCACATCCCAGGAAAAGTATTCACATCAAACCCTCCACAAGTTAGGGGAAAAAAAATCCTGTGTTTTAATCTGGGGTCTGGAGAACAAGGTTAACATAATTTGAATAAGGGTAAACCCAAGAAGACTTGGAGCTCTGGGTCATAACCAGAATTCCCTCCAAGAGGTAGGACTAGGCTAGATGGATGGATTAAACTAAAACAGTTCATATTTGTGTTAAATCCTACCAAGGTGAAATTAAATTTTTATAATCTGCTCACTTGCATCTAACTAGCCACCCCAAAGCCCTCCCCCTGGAATGACACTGATTGTATCCTCCCTGCTACAGCGATGCGTCATAAGTCACGTGGAGGATGCTACGGAAGAGGGCGGGTTGAAATATCCTTCCTGTGCAGCTGACAGGGTGTTCTCATCTATTCTCAAGAGTCCGTGTGACCGTGTGAACAGCAGGACATCGGGGACTTCCCCCCTCCACCGCCGAGAGCCTACTTTTTCAGGGTTCCCTCTACCTACCCTCCCCCCATTCAGATGCCCGTTCGGCCTCTGGGGCAGGGCCTGGCACCGAACATCCTGCCAGGTCTGAGGCTGGCCCTGGTGGACGCGGGGGAAGGTGGAGGCGCAGTCGGCGGCCAGGTACTGGTACACCCGCCAGGTCTTGCCGAAGTCCGAGGAGCGCTCGATCAGCATGCCGGCGGGCGTGGGCCCCTGCGGAGACATGGGCAGGGTGGGCAGGGGAGGCGTGCTACTGTGCCCCGTGGGGACACAGTCACAGAAACAGGCCCCTCCAGCGAGGGAGGGAGAGAGGGGGCCCAGCGGGAGCAGGTGAGCTCAGGAGCATCTGGGTCCAACTCTCCTGGCAAACGGCAAGCCACAGAAGTTTCTCCCTAGGGGAACCACGGAAAGTGATAGAAACTAGGTCTGCATTCCAGAAAGCGTGATGCCTATCAGCCCACCATCGGGGCTTCCAGACCAGAAGAATCTCCCGCCCCTACACATTCTGCAGCCAACCATTTTTATCCTAGCTCTGGGTTCTGTCCCTTCTCTCTTTGTCTCATTGCCATGGCCACGGTTCAGGCCAAGATCGTGCTGAGGCTGATTGATGGCCACAGCCTGGAACTCGTGTCCAGCCCTTGTCCTGGCCCCCAAGCCACTCTCCCCACTTCACCAGAGAGATCTTCCCAGATGGTTACCAGATCCGTGAGACCCTTCAACGGATCTGCATTAGCCTCAAGATAAAACACGCGCTCCTCAGCATGACATATCGTGTCCCTGCTCCTTCTCTCGGCGATTGCATCATTTCTGGTGGCTTTAAATGCAGTCTTTGTGCTGACGGCTCCCTACTTGGACCACTTCCTGGAACTGTGGGTTCATAAACTCAACCTCCACGACAGATCCCGTACCAGGCCCAGGCCCATCTCTCTAGCTTCAGGCCCACCCTCTTCCCTGACCTCCCTGGTAGGTGCCACCTGATGTCCCCACATTCACTCAGTGACACCTTTCACCATGCAGAGACAGCTTTCTTTTAACATGGGCCATGTCACTCCTTTGCTTAAAGTCCTCCAACCCATTGTTCTGGCATAAAACCTGAACCCCTGACTGTGAGCGAGGAGGCCCTGTGCTCCCCGGCCCTGCCTATAACCTCACTCCATCTCAGGCCACTGCCACCTCTTCAAGCCCTGAACGCCCCCGCCCAGCACATCCCCTCCTCAGAGCCTGCGTACCTGGCGCTCCTCCCCCTGGTGGGCTCCGTCTCACTCTGCTCTCAGCTCAAATGTCGCTTCCTAGGGGAGATCATTTTATACCTGCCTAACCCTAACGTGCATTCTGCGTTGTTTTCCTGCCTTTTATTCTTCTCGCACTAGACTGGGATTTCTCAACCTTGCGCTATCAATAGTTTGAGGTGGACAAATCTTAGTCGTAGGGGCTGTCCTGTGCATTGTAGGATGGTTAGCTGCATCCCTGGCTTCTGCCCATCAGATGGCATTGCATATCCATAGTTGTGACAACCAAGAATGTCTCCAGACATTCTTGGGGGAGGGGAGAGGGCAAAACCACCCCTGATTGAGAATCAGTACACGAGACCGTGGGCCCCGTTGTCTGTCTCGCTCACACTTGTGCCTCCAGCATCTGGCACATAGGTGCTTAGTATACGTTTGTTGAGTGAATGGTAAATCTTTAGTCTGCTCCCCTCCCCCCACCCATGTATATCTGTAAACTCATCTCTCAGCAGTGTGAAGCCCTCCACATCCCCACGTCCCACCACTATGAACACGTTTTCCCTCCAGACCCTGTGTGCATTCCCTTGCCCCCTCCCCAATCATATACCTTCTTGCCTCCTGCCTCCTGCCTCCTGGCCTTTGCACTTACTATTCTCTTTGCCTGGAAGGAAGTTTGCCCTCCACCTGGCTGTTACTGGTCCATGAAGTTTCATCCTCCCCTGGGTGCATCCGCTGACAACCCCTCCCAAGACTGACCAAGCGAGATGCCCCTCCCATGCTTCTTACCAATGTCAGAGCACACTTCACACTCTCTCACTACTGGCTCTCTATCTTCCTTACATATGGCCAAAGCGGCTCGAGGATTATGATGTCGTTTCATTCATCTTTCTATCCCTAACATCTGACACCAAACCTAACACATAACCAGTGCTCAAAATGTGTGCGCAAGAACTGACAAATAAATGAAGGGGTGAGTGATACTAAAGCAATGAGACTATTCAACAGTATCCATTCAAACGAATGTCGCCCTTCAGAGCTGTCACCTTTAGAGAAGACTGGGCATTTGTTCAAAGGATACTGGCATTTCTCAAAATACTTTTGACCTTTACTTGGGGCAAAGCTCTTGAAGCCAACTTCTCCAGTCATGTAAGAACATAGGTCCTATTTTTATTCCAAGCTCGTTTTAACTCCTGAAAATTACATCACCCTTTCTGGCCATCTAATCTTACTAACCAAGCTTGATTGTTGAATATTTGACTATTTCTGTAGAAAGAAGGAAATCAAATCTTCTCTGAAAAGTAGAAACCGACCTGTCACAAATGAATAAAAGTGTTTCCTCCCAAAGGAGTATCCAGAACGCCAGTCTAAGAGCAGAATCTGAAAGTACTCTGAGAGGTAACAGCACTGAACGATAGCACTGTCTTGCCCACCAAGACAGCTGCCCCCAAGGTCCATCTTTCACGTGCATAGCTGAGTTCTTGGCTGTTTGTTAAACTCAATCTCATCTGCAAAGTTATTAAAACAAAGTATACCAGGAATATACAACTATATAATAAGCAAGCAGGCCCACAGAATTGGTACTTGGCAGAGCTGGATTAATTAGATGGATTGAGGGTGGAGGATACAGAGAAAAAGAGGATATGCAACCACTGCATGACCAAGACAGGGAACCTGGTGGTGCCACTGTCCTCCCAGGAGCAAATCCTCTGCTGTCACTATGACACAGGCTCGGGGTGAGTGTCGCCCCAGCCTGGGGAAGGGGAGCTCACCCAGCACATGGTGCCATCACCCCCATTCTGGAAAGGCAAGAACACTGCTCCTCCGTGGGTCCAAGCCCACATGGCCCAGGGTCCCCTCTCCCATCTAATGCCGTCCCCAGGAAGCACACCTTAAACTCCATCGTGATGTCCTGAAGCTGGAATCTGCTGTCCAGGTCCAGCTGCAGAGAGACAGGGTTCACATCTGCAAGGAGAAAAAGTAGACACGTTAGGCCAGAGACTTTCTACCTTCCCAGTCCTGAAGAAGGCCCTGGACTAGACTAGCTCTCGGAAGTCAGAAATTCTCTAACCTTGATTTTCCAATTTCCCTCTTGGAGAGGAGTGGTACCAGTATGTTTCTACTTACATTATCTATTCAAAGTCCTATCTGTTCTTGCCCAAATTTCCTTTCCCCATCACCTGATGTCTCCAACATCTTAGAGGGTTTCAACTTGTCAATTGGATACTGACCTGGTCCCAAAGCTCAGCTCCTTCCACAAGCTCATCCACTGAGATTAGTGGAGTGAAACAAAGACATTCCTCTCTCCTCGTACCCTTTCCTTAACCCCCAATAAACTCTTCTACCTACAACATCCAACAGACCCCAAAGACAAGACAGGAAGGTTCTGCTCATCAACCACCCACCTCCCAACACCACAGGAAATTCTGGGGAACACAAAGGGTCCCCAGAATTCCTCCATCCACCCCATCCTGTGGAGCCTCCAAAGTCTGGGCCCCTGTAGGTGACAGGTGCTCACCGTTCTGTGACTGCCACCAGCGCATGGGGCCTGAGGTTGAAGCCACATTCTCCACTCGGTGACTGTTGTAATTGTGAGGCAGCCTGGAGTCGCACTTGCAGCATTTCATCTGCCACTGTGGGAGAGGGAGACAGCAGAGACTCAGAGGTGGGGTCCTGGCAGAATTCCCCCTGGTATCCTGAGATCCCAGCATGTCCCCTCCACGGAAATCCCATCCTTAGGGGTCCATCAATTTCACTAATACACTTGGAAGGATTAATCTCGTAAAACAGGGCTGTTGGTCATCTTTTAATTTAACTCCTTTGTGTCCCTCCTAACAAAGAGGTTAGCGGTTGGGGAAGAGGTATAATGTGGTGTAAAAAATAATGTTGGTACATGACATTGCCTTGAAAAGAAACTCAAGAAAATTGTCAAAGGCAAAAAGAAGAAAGGAAGAGAAATTCCCATTAACTTGGCACCTACTATGAGCTGGACACAGGCTAGAAAATATTATATCTTATTTCCTTTAATCCCGGTCATTTCAATACAATAACCTATTAGTTAGGTTGTTTCAATCCAGGGGTCCTCAAACTTTTTAAACAGGGTGCCAGTTCACTGTCCCTCAGATGGTTGGAGGGCCAGACTGTGGTTTAAAAAAAAACAAACCATGAACAAATTCCTATGCACACTGCACATATCTTATTTTGAAGTAAAAAAAAACAAACGGGCAGAAACACCCAGTAAAAAAAAAAGTAAAAAAAAGTAAAAAAAAACGGGCAGAAACACCCAGCGGGGCGGATAAATGTCCTTGGCGGGCGGCATGTGGCCCACGGGCCGTAGTTTGAGGACCCCTGCAATCTCACAATAACCCAGTGTGATCAGCAGTATTAGCCCCATTTTACAGACTAGAAAGCTGAGGCTCAAGGAGGTGACATGACTTTCCTATTGACCGATCACAACTGTCAGCATCAGAGAAGATCCCTTAACACCTCCCTCTCATCTCCCTCCCTCTCCCTCTCTCTCTCTCTCTCTCTTTCTGACGCCCACCCCATCCTCGCATTTCCACTAGGAAGCCAGCTCAGTGACAGAGATCGTGGGAAGCATGGGGAAGGGTGACAACCTCTATCGCACCCAACGGGCCCCAAGAAGGGCTTGGTCTGGCCTTGAAGCTTATCAAGAGGGAAGCCGAGGGCAGAGAGAGCACTTTGGGAAGAAACCTGCTCAGTGACCACAGAGACTGGGGACCTGTCACTGGCTGAAATACCTGAGCACTTAAAATCATCCTTTCTGGGCAAGAGAAGGCCCTTGCTAGAGTCTGGCTCCCCTCCCGATCCCTATTTGGGGGCCTGGCAGTGAGCATGCCCTTCCCCGCACTGTGCCCAGCCGCGCAGGGGCAAACTTTTCCACTCCTGCCCTCTGTCTGCCCTCAGCACATGTCCCGAGGAGAGACAAGGGCCAGCTGCCTTCCGGCCGCCTGTCACCAGAGCTCTCCCCGGCTCTCCTGGGAGCTGGTCCCAGCCCTTCCCTGGTCAAGAGAGTGCCAGAAACAAGGCTCTTTCTTTCCCTGGGTCATGGGACAATGAGCTAGAGACTGCGGAAATGCCCTTGATGCTCCCAAATGACGGAATATTATGTAACTATTAAAAACATTGTTTAGAGAAAATTCTTAATTGCATGGGGAAATGATTGCATTATAATGTTGGATGGAAAATGGGGTGGGCATAAACATGTACATACATTATAATCTCAGCTGTATAGTGTTAAAGGAATACAAAATGTTTGGAAGGAAATACACCAATATGTTAGGTGAAATCATATGAAATTGCTAACATTCACCCATTTTGACCTACAAAAATGGCACCTACATACAGTTCAACCTAATATCTCTGGGTAATAGGATTATAGGTGATTTTTTTCCCCATCTTTGTTATTTTTTACTATGTTTAAGCGTTTATACCTTGAATACATGTTAACTTTTATACTCGAGAAAATAGGAAAATCAACAGGAGTATAAAACAAATCCAAGTAAAAATGTCCAGGGTATTCAGCGAGGGCTATTCTCCTGCCTCCTCCTTCAGTCTTCCCAGGGATCGTCTGGGTGCTCCATGGCTCCTCCACCTTCCTTCCACGTGTGCAGGCCATGATGGAGGATCAGATGTCCTCATGGACTTAAAACACTACGTGCCGCTTATCATAGTAACATAGCTGAAGGAGGGATTTATCTCAATCCTCAGAGACAGGCTAAGCCAACAGGCTTGACGTAGGTATTTTAAGTAGCTCTGCTTGTCAACTGGCTAGCAGGATGGAGGCCTTAAAAAGAGCGGCTTATGGCAGAGGTCCACTTGAAGACAAGCTGCTAATATCTTCTTTCCCTCTGGGCCTCAGTTTCCCTATTTTATTCTCGTATGCCTCTATGTAGTGTGTGCATACACGTTAGTACGTGTAAGTGTGCGTGTGCATGTGTGTGATTCTCAATGTGTGGCTCTCTCTCTCTTGCGGTACGTGCCCGTCTCTCCCAGAGATGGAAGCTCTCGGCTGCAGCTGCTTCCCCCTCCCGGGTCACTTGGTCCGCATCCTCCTGGCTGCGCTACCTCAGAGACACGGCGTTATTAGCAATCCAGGCTGTCCGGCCTCTAGCCAGTTTGGCTCCTGTTTGCTCTCCAGCTGGAGAGGCTGGGCCTTCTCCCTTATCCTAGAGTTTTCTAGAAGCTCAGCAGTCTGGCGGGAAGACAGACCCTCCCAGAGAGCTGGAGGAGGGCAAAGGACTAAGCAAAAGCCATCAGCGGACTGAATCTCAGTGGAGACCGGTAGGAGAAGGGTTTATTTGAATAAAACTTCTGTGCCTTTGTAGAGTACAGAGCTAATTCTGGGGGGAAAAAAATAGGACAACAGGCTATGGTTAGGCAGGGCACAGCTCCCTCCCATGAATGAGCCAGGGCCGCCTGTGTTCATCTAAGTCGCTACAGTCAGGACCATGACCACCAGCCAGGGCCAAAAGAAAGGAAGTCAGGACCAAAAAAAAAAAAAAAATCCAGCTCAGACATCAGACATTCCCTCCACTTCAGCTTCCTCATTGGTGAAATGCAGGCACTGGATGAGATAATGAAGTTCCATCTTGCTCCAATACGCTTTCAGAATCCTCCCCTACTCCAGCTTATCAGCCCAGAAGTTGAAGGCACTCCCAGCCAGTACGCAAAGAAAGCAAGAGGAAAATAAGACATTAGCCAGACACTGTACTGGAGAAACACTCTTCCCAGCAATAAAGGCAGGGGAAAGATGGCCCTCAAGGCCTTTGGTCAGCAAGGCCTTCCTTAGACACCACTGCAGTTCGAAAGCCTCAGCCTTTCTATGTCAGCAGGTGTTGCCAGCAAAGATCAAAAGTTAGGGCCCACTGCAGGTGCTGGGTGCGAGGATGACAATGTTGTGACACACTTGCAACTTCATCTTTTTCCTTATTATGAAGTGAAATTTCACCAAAGCATTAATTCAGCACAGCCCTTCTCTCCATCCAAACTAAATTCAGAAAGGTCACTTTCTGAAACTGATCGTAGAGATGATGTATACCACACGCTCAAAAATGACACCGCATCCGTCTCTCTTCCCGGGCATTGTACATATATTATCTTATTTCACTCTTCCAAAATCTCTGAGGCAGATATATCACATATTACAAATGGTGGGTAGCCCCATTTAGCAGATTAGGAAAGTAAGAAGTTAAGAAATGTGTCCAAGCCCATAAACTTAGGAAGAGATGCAGCAGGGATCCTTGTCCCAGGCTGTCTGACTTCAAATCTAACTGTACTATTCTGATTCAAGGGACACTGATTCAAGCAGTCACTTGGAAACCATTGGAAATTTCAGAGTTGGTTTTCAGGAAACTCCTCCCCTCCCCTTCCCCTAGGAAAGAGAACTTCAATGTCAGCACGGACCTCTCCAGAAACAGACATGTCCCCCTAGACCTGAGTGCAGAGAGTTAGCTTGTGTGTCTGGCACCCCTACAGGTTCTACCAGTGGCAATGGCTTCCTACAGCCCCTGACATGGCCTCAGGCAGAGGGTAGAAGGCTGCACAAAGAAGCAAGGTAGGTGTGCAAGACATTGCTCAGAGGCTTCCGGGGGCCTGAACCTCAGAAGCAATGGGGTGAGAAGCCAAGCCAGCAAAGTTGTAAGGCCACCCAGGTTTGTCTTCAGACCTTCTCATTACACTGTTCCCTTCTCTTCTCTCCTCTGAGCCATGCAAGCCCCACTCCTTAGCCCATAACAACCAGGAAGAATCCAAGAATCTCACATTCCACCAACCCAAGTTTTGTTTCTATCTGAGAGCAACTCTTTCCTGCCAACGTCTCTTTGCAGTTCCTTCTAGCCCCTCAGAAATGACTCATCCTGGGTCTTACTCTCTTGGGACCCTTTGCAAAAGTCACCGCTAAGTTTTTGATAAACTCTTGCGGAGGGATGAACGGTAAATCGCAGATTGATATGGTGCCTTTCTCAAGGGTGTTTGTATGTTCAACAAGGAGCTCAACAATGCTTCATCCAAAAGAGTAAAACCCCAGTGGTAGAGCTTTGTAAGTTTTAGACCCACTCAGAGCTTCTGGGAGACAAGTAAGTATTAATAGGTATCTTGGCAAAGACATGCTCAAAGTCCTCTGTGGGCAGAGGGTGGGGATCATAGTACATGTATGGACACATCTTCTATCTACATATTAGCCTTCCTGAAGGTCAAGAACACAGACAACTGCCACACAAAGAAAAGCAGTGGCTTCTGGGCTGTGTGCATGTGGGTGTAGGTACACGTACATGCATGTGGCATGCGTGTGCCAGGGAGGAGGGACCTCCAACTGGCTACTGCTCCTTAGCTTGTTTCCAAGAGATAAAAATGACAGCTGTTTGGTTTACACAGTTAATTAACCTGAGGAATGCGCTGTGTAAGACTGTTATTAAGGCAACGGGGTAATTAAGTTTTCCCCCAGAAAGGGAGGGAATGGGGGATAAATGAGGCACTTAGGAGAGCAGACACAACACTGGAGGAGACGTTTTCGGGAGCAGAAAGCAGAGCTGGTAAGCTTTCAGATAAAACCTGCTGGTTCTTGGGGAGTGAGCACCAGCCCAGGGATGGCCTAAGTAGCTCAGCACCTGCCAGCGCTTGCCCTGAGAGAGACAGTGGTGGCCCTCAGGGTCACACGCGCAGCCCAGCTGTCTCTGGGAGGCAGCCAGAGTCGCCAGAGCTGAACAAACGGTACAGGTTGACTCACCCAATGCCTTCATTTCTTACATGGAAAAACGGTGGTCTAGAGAGAAGCAGTGAGTTTCACGAGCTCACATCCCTACTCCTCGTGTCAGACCAGAATCGGAACTAGACAGTCTTCACCTCCAGTCCAGGGCCACTTGGCTAAGCATGACAGCCTGTGGATTGTCCCAAGCCCACTGCAAATCAGACTGGCAGCAGTCGCCTCGGGAAGCAGAGAGCAGGGCGGCCCCCGGATGGGTTGGTTTCAGTGAGGTATGCGAGTGCGTGTCCTGCTCAGGAAAGAAATGCTCAGGAGTGTGACCTGCCGATGGGGCAGCTTCACATGCAGACACAGCCACCAGCAGGCAGGGCGGGGAGAAGGGCAAGTAGAACAGGTAGCATCTGCCCGGCCCTAAGCCGGTGGTCACCTCACACATTCTAATTCTCATCCATGCCTTGAGACTGAGGGAAAGACAGTGCAGTGACTTTTCCCAGAAGTTATCTAGGAGCTGGGAGCAAGAAAACAGGGGGACGGGGGAGACTGCAGCTTCAGGCCATTTTGGTGAAGAACAGCCCGGTCCCAAACCCAAACAGTTAACAGGTCACCAAGGCAGATGGGCCCAGAAGGGCAAAGTTGGGGAGCTGGAGAGGAAGGGCCATAGGCACAGCTGGCCAAGCCCAATGTCCATCGTGAGGGTTGCAACACGGACCCAAAGTCCACAGAAACAAGCCCCTGAGACCAAGAGGATTTAGACACTGACACACAATTAGGCAGAGGAGGTGACTTGCAAACGGGCTAAGATTGGCCCACAAAAAAGAGCCACAGGAGGAGGAGAGCTAGGAAAGACAATTTTGGAACTGGAGGGAGTCCCCACTGCTTCTGGAACCCCCTTTCTGCTGAGCACCCCTCTGCTAGACAGCTGGGGTTGGGGCTGGTTGGAGTAAGGCAGAAATGTCCAGGTGTCATGAGTCCCCACCCCTCCGCACGTGTATCCATGCCATAGCAATAGGCAGACAGCAGGCCTGGGGACTTGGTACATGGCTCACCATGTCAGCCCTGCATGGCCATAGAGCAGGAGTGGGCAGTAGGAATGTAGCTCTGAATTATTCCACCCATATTTCCAGCTGTGGCTGTTCAGGACACCCCTGACCCTCCCACCACACCCCCGTCTCTATTCAGAAAACTCAACACATATATTTCCATCAGAAGTTTGAGGTCCCAGCACCCATCCAAACCCTCCCAATAGCTTCATGGGGATAACCACCTCATGGGGTATTGTACAAACTAATTGAGATAATTTATATAAAACTCTTAGTGTGATGCTCAGGGCACATAATATATGCTTAATAAATGATAGCTGCTATTGGTGTCCTTTAATAACCAAATAAACTTAAAAACTGAAATTGGAACTCAACAGAGTTAAAACCTGAACTCCCGATTCTTATTACACAGCCACCCTGCACCAAGGGATGGTTCAGGGCACATCTGCACAGAAGGGAGCGTCTGTGCCTTTAGTGTGCTGTCATGGCTGGAACCCGTGGCCTCTGAGAAGCGCGGGCACGTAAGGGAGAGGGGAAGAGACATAAACAAGACAGAGGTGGACGGCAAGGGGAGCGATGCTGTCGTCAGCAGTCAGACCATTCCCGAGGAATGGTGGAGCAGAGGAGGGGTCCTAAAGGCCACCTCGTCTCACACTCTCCTGTGGAAGAGGAGAGCAAGGCTTAGACAGGGGTGATCTCTTGCCCAAGGTCACGCTACAAGTTAGTGGCAGACCTGAGACTACACCCACACACACACAAGATGCCCCCATCCCCTGCTCTTTCCAAGAGGCTACATGGATTTATTCCACCTTATAGAAAAAGGAAAAAAAAAAAAAGAGCTAATGCTTCTCAGCTTTCACAGAAAAAAAAATATAGCTGAGGTTTATCCATCCCCAGGGTTGCAAAAGTCTAGACTTCTCTTTTGCAAGCACCCTGTTTGGCTCTCCGGGGCTGCTCACGAGCAGGGAAGGCAGCTGGCTCCCTGGGGCATCTGAGAGAGGCAGAGGGCAGGCCCGGGTGCAGCCAAAAGCCCCAGGCCTGGAGGGGGCGAGGCTGTCCAGGCAAGGTTGGGCGTGAGGGCGCATGTCTACATGGGGGCTGCGTCCTCTCCTGGCTCCCGTCCCGACGGTGAGTCAGCCTGAGAAAGGCAGCGGGGAGGTCTCCCTGCGATCTCCAGACACGAGCTCAGCGGCACACGATGTGGTGGGTATGTGGGAAGGGGGCAGCTAAAATCACTCTGTTGCCTAGAAAGCTTGACACTGCCAGGCCCCCTGATTCCTGTGGAGTAATCTGGGCCTGCGGGCAGTGCTGGCCCGGTGCCGGCCGTCTTACCCAACACTGTCAAATGGGCTTCCCCGCATCCAAGTGGGTGAGACGCAGAAACCACAGCCATCTCTGCTCAGCACCTCCGAAGCCACTACCCAGCACCCTCTATGATTAAAAATAGCCAAGAAAACATGGGGACCAGAAGGGCAGTGAGGCCCAGAGGCCGGATCAGGTACCACCTCCACGGCCCTGAGGATAAGGGCAGCCTGGAAAGCGGAAACCACGGATAACCCAAGTCTCCTTCATGACGATCAATCTCTCTCATTCACCTTCTCTCCCTACCACCCTCTTTTTCTTCAAAAGGCTGCAGACACTCCAGCAAACCACTCCTTTACCCATCTCTTGTGCAAGCCTCGGTTTTGAGAAGAGCAAAATGGCCAAATGAGGCAACTGGGATACAAGAATACATGGGGTGATTTCAACTTAGGTAAACACAGGAGCAAAGAAAGACCCCACCTTGTTGAGGGAAAAAGAAAAGACAACCAAAGTTCCTGCAAAAGAGGCCCAGAGGCCACGTGGAAGAAATAGTACGACAGCTCTTTGAAAAAGCCGACTGGCTACCAGGCAGTGTTAATCATAGCTCAAAGCGTGGAGTTCCTGGATTCAACCCAACTTATCAATTGAGTTTCCGACCCTCCTGGATAACCTCACATCACTTCCTCATCGACCTCACCGACCGCGGCACGGCTCGGTTTCCGCCACGGCTAGAACAACACACATCCCAGCACCGTGCGCCACCAAAGATGGGACATTAGACTCAGCATACCTAAAGGGTCCATGCTCGTCTATTTGCCTATTCCCCAGACTTGAAAGACTACCCTGCCCATGCCCAGGGCCTGAGGAAAGACCCTGCTTTATCCAGGAGAAGAGAGAAAAGAGCTATTCAGTCAATTCTGAGTACATTTCTTCTTGCCCAACCAACAAGTCAATTCCTTCGAGGCAGGATCAGCCTTATACTTTTCTTGCACTCCCCAACCCCCACACCAAGGTCTGCACCACGTTCACTCTTAAGTATTCAGTGACCAAACGTCAGGCTCACCTGCCCCATCCTGTCCCCCTTCCTCCAGCCCCAGGGGCCATCGGGAAGGGCCTACCTCGCCATACTGGGTGCAGTAGGTCTCAGGCCTGGTCAGTCCACAGGTGGATGAAGCTCGGAGAAACCGGGTCCTCCCGATGAGCAGGTCCCCGACAGGTGGATAGCAGGCCCCACGGGAGCAGGCTTGCTGGGCACACAGGAGGCCAGGCAGGGCTGAAATCACAGGGATGTGCTGGGTGCAGCCTCAAAAGAAAAGGGCCCAGCCGGCCACCCCAGTATCCCTCAGGGGAGCTGACGTGGACAAGACTAGACCCTCTCCCTCACTCAAGCTCCCACTCACTGCTGGAGGTAAAGATTGCAGTCCTCATACTGTTCGATTTTAAAAGCTTATTTCATATTCTAGAACCCCAAACTCGAAAGGAAAGGGAGAGGAACACCGGCAACCAAAACCCATAGATGACCCCGAAAAGTAGCATTTATCTATGGCTTTTAGAATCGGGCTAGAGATACACACTTGGCCATCTGGGCAGGGTCCACAGCTCTTGTCGCCTATAGCAACAGTCCAGAGGAGGGCTGATGGCCGAGCCACTTGTGAAACATTGCGAGAGGCCTGCACACTTTCTTATCCTCTCTCTGCAAAGCTGGCTCAGCCACACTGTGTGAGCACCCAGCTACAGTCCACCGGAAAATCGAGAACTCAGGCCACAGTGGCTCTGGAACCAGCTTGAGAATGAAAGCATGGGAAATAAACTGTGTAGAGTGTTCAGGAAGCCACAAACACGCTCGAGTAAGAATAAGACACTTGGGAGCCTTTCAAGAGAGTCAGAGACTCTTCTTCCTCAATGGCCCAAAGAAGTGAGAAACCTCACAGGTGTCTCCAATAGATAAGTGTTCCAAACCCAAGACAGGCTGCGATGCTCACACCTTGGTAAACTCTTCTCCTACCTGGGCTGTCACCTCCCAGCTGTATAGTAGGGCCTGGAGGGATGGAAAGGGATACTCACCAAAACACAGGAGAAGGAGTGGTCTCATCTTTAGCCAATGGGGTGATCCCCAGAGAGGACCTCACCTGGGGCAGAGAAAAGCAGCCTGGGTACAACAGTGCAAACCCTAGAGCACACTGGCCCCTTTTCTGTTTCTGGACTCGAGTTTTCTCAGACGTCTTTACCTAGGGTTTGACCCAGGACACTTCTGAGTCGCAGGTGCATTTGTAGCAAAAAGCTCGGGAAATAAGAGAACTCCAGACCCTGTCCCAGCTGGTATGTGACTCACAGGGGGCCCTGGGAAAGTCCCATTCCCTCCCAGACTGCAGCTTCCTCCTCTGGAATGGATGGGAAGGAGAATCAATGCTGGCCTGCCCCACACGACCACAAGGACACCATGGGGAGCAGGAAAAGGCTGGGCCCTTTTCAGGAGAGCTGTAGGGAGGTCCTTGCTCCTGCCCCACGAGAGAGGACTGGTTTTTCTCAGGGCCTGGACCAGCAGTCTCAACCCAGCCCAACCTACAGGCCCAAAGGTGCATAGTCAAGTCCTCTCCCGCCATTGGGCAAGGTCTCCAATACTACCCAGGGCCACTCCGTGACTGTGGGGGCCGCACTCTGGGCTAAGCAGGTAGCTGGGATGCAGTGGGGAGAGAGGTACACCTGGAAGTCTTTAACAAGTGAGTGAGGATTTCATCTGAACAGGAAGCAACCCAAAATGTCTCCAATCATGGGCTGGGGCTCAATGACAGGGGTGGGGCTGGGAGGCTGCAGAGCAGGCTTCTGAAGGAGGCTGGGGATGAATGCTCGAAAGCCACTGGGGGTGCCCAAGGGACAGCCCACCTTGTCAAGCACACCCGTCCTGCTCATGTTGCACCCCCCCCCCCTGCCTTGCAGCGGATGCTCGCTTTGCCCCAGTGACATCCACCGACTCCTTTGGCCAGGTTGGAGGGCTGGGGACTCGGCAAGGCGGGGACCAAGAGGACCTGGAGGCATTCCTGGCATCTTTAAATTATAGATCCTAATGCTTCAAAATCATTCCTTCCCATCCCCTCCCAGAAGAGACAGGAGCTCAGGGAAGGGACATGTGGCCTGAGGTCCCATGGCTCATGATAGCCTAAGAGAGAGACCCATCTTCTGATTTTCATCCGCTGTTCTCTCTGCTCGCCCACCCCTGGCTGCAAATCCCCCTGGAACTGGGCATTCTGAGCTGGGCCAGGCTACCCTGTCCACGTCTCTTTTGTGCTCAACCCCCAATCTGAACCTGCTTTCTTCTAAGCCATCAAGGCATTTATCAGATGTGAAAAAGCAATCCAAACAGCAGCAGACATTTTAACCTAGCATCTGCAGGTGAGCTCACTCAGGTGAGCTCCTGGGAAGAGGAATGAATCAGGCCCTGCAACCAGGCCCCAGGCACCCAGAGATCTTGCCCTTCTCCCCCATCAAGCCCCCACCGGGCAGGTGAAGGCAGATAACGTACCTCGCTCTGTGCTGCTGTCGTCCTTTCTCCAGATCACCTGAGAGCTCCCTTGAATGTGGGGGTCTCCGCTCCTGGCTCCAGGTTTTTAAACAACAGCCTCACCTCTGGAGACTCCCCGGCTGGGCGTAGCCCCACTGCAGGGCGGGCCTCAGGAATCTGGCAGCCGTCACGCCCGTCTGTCGTCACTGCACCCCCACCCCCCAGGACGGGACTGGGCAAGTGGGTTGGTCCCAGAGGCCTCACAGCAAGCTCCTCGGTGCCCTTCTGCCTGCGGGTGCCTTGGGGGCCCGATGGCAGAAGGCACCAGGCAGAAGACAGTGAGTGTCAGCAGATTCCTAGGGTGGGGAAGGGCCCTCACCTTTGTGCCATGCACTGTACTTGGCACTTTCCCAAGGCCAGTGAGGGTCAGCGTCCTCTCATGTCCCGGACCACCCTGGATAGAAGGCCAGGCAGAGGATACAAAGATCAGGGCTTGTACATAGTGCGTTAAAGCCCCAGACATGTCACTGGGCAAGAAAGTGAGAAGACCCAAATATCCAAGACCCTGGAAAGCACCAGTCCCCTCCCAAGGGGGAAAAAAAAGTGGAAAAGCCCGGCTTATTGGGGAATTTGGAGGATCCTTAAAAGGCAAGGTTCATCAGGAAGGGATCAAAACTCAACTCATCCAAGGAACGTGTAAGAGGAATGAACGGTGACTTGAAATGCCTCCCCTCCAGCTGGCTCTGCAGGGTTGGCAGGGAGCCCTAGGACAGGTAACTACCTGTGAGTCACTGCTCCCACCCACTCCTAGCCCCTCCCTGCCTGGGCAGGAATGCCCGCCTGGAGGGCCAGAAAACAGACCTGACCACAGGAAGGACAGGCTGAAGCAGAGTTGGACTAACAAAGTCAGAGCAGACTTCCCCTGGCCCCCTGCCAGGCCCGGGAACACAGCTTCCTTTGTGGGCTCCTGGGCTTACAGCCACTGTAAATGGAAGTAACAGGTCCAGACTGAGGGGCTGGCCTCACAGACCACCATTCCCCCCAGGTTAGGGCCAAAGAGCTTGCAGGGAGATCTGGAAGGTCACCCAGTCCGTGTCTTGGCCCCGGAAAGCCTGCCCTGGCATCGTTTTGAAAGGCTATTGCCTCCAAGCTGCAATTTACAAGAGACTCTTAACTACCTATTCCAGCCTGTCGGGGTCTCCTAAACAGAAAGTTCTCTTCCATTGGAGGGTTATGCCAAGAAATTGGTTTGAAAACCCTTAAGGGAAAGACGTAGGACTTTGTGGATCAATCTGGACCTTTCTAATCCCCAGGTTCTAATTTAACACAAGTTCAGGTGGGCAGGGGACACCATGTAATTAGCAAAGGGGCAATAAGCTGTTTAGATGCATACCTGATGCTCCAATAAATGTTAGGGTCTTGCCCCCTGTAAGCATTCCAGTGAAATCTATAAGCTTAGCTCAGCCAGTCGGGGTCAGTCCAAACAGCACCCCTTCAAAACAGAGGAGACCCCCACTTAGTCCCCTGCAGAGAAGGGTCACTTCTGACATGGCTGTGTTTTGAGTTCTCCCACCTGGTGGTCTCTCCACTTCCCCAGCTCTCTGAACTCAAAGCTTCCAGGAAACTCTTATCCTCTGCCCATCGCCAGCAGCTGTGACAAAGAACTCATTAATAATTAACTCAGCAGAAGAGAGCAGGTGTTGCAAGCCCAGATCCTCAGAGGAGACAAGGCAGGGCAGGTGTGCGTGGGCCTCACCATGAGTGGCTGGGGCCCTTTAAATCCCCTTCCTCCTCCCTTCCTCTGAGGCCAGGAGCCCAGGTAAATAAGCATTTGGTGTCTCAGACTTCACAGGCTGGGGCAGGTCCCGAAGTGGTTTGGCTTGCAAAAGGGAAATGCCAATTGCTGTGCTGGGTGGGGTTGGGGGGCCCATGCACTCTACGGCAAAGTCCAGAAAGCTGTTTATGCGACCCTCAAGGGTAGCCCAGCCCAGCTTACTCTTCAGGGGCACTGATTTCTTCCCAGGGAACATCTGGTTCCCCCATAACTCCAGGGCCCCAGGCATAGGCTTTGGAACTTCAGAACCTAATTTGTTCAGAGTAGCCTAAAATAGAGCCTGAGGCTGGGCTGGGGTCTGGCTAAGGCTAAATGGGAAGTAGGGACATGGCTTGAGTGCCTGAGCCTCCCCCCTGCACACCCCGTTCCTCTCTCCCTGCCTCCCAGCCTCCTAGGACAGAGCCCGGGAGCCTTGTCTCCTTGGGACTTGTGCTCAGGAAAGTGGCTAGTAAAGTCATTGTCCTGCACCAGCATCAATCCATCAGCAAATTCTGTTAGCTCCCCCTTCCAAAAGCAACCAGAATGCACTTCCACCCTCCTAGCCTCAGACCTCCCTGGTCATCCTCCCTGGTCTCTTCCTGGGACTTCTGCAAGAGCCTCCTCACTTGTGTACATCCAAGTCCCAACGCAACAGGTCCTGTGCCCCATGCTCAGAACCCTGCACACGACCCTCATCCCACTCCGGGCCAAGCCAAAGCCCTTCGAGAGCACCTAGGAGGCCTCAGATGGTCAGAAACACTTCATATGACCTCTCTACCTCCGCCACCATGATCACCCTCCCTGCCCTCCTCCAGCTGCCTGGCCTCCCTTCTACGCCTGCAGATTGCCAGCCTGCTCCTGTCTCAGGGCTTCTGCTGCCTGGGATGATCTTCCCCCTGGACATCTGCAAAGCTAACTCTCTTACCTTTCTCTCTTTTACAGACCCCAACTTCTCAAGGAGGCCGACTCTGATCACCCTATTTAAAACTACAGCCAGCTTCCCTGCCCCATCCCTCCCCTCTCCAGCACTCCCAACCCCACCTACCCTACATTTGGTTGAGTTGTATTTATTTATTAATTTACTGGGGGGAGGCGACACTTACCACTTTCCAACCAACTATATAATTTACCTATTTATCATGTTTATTTTCTGCCTCCCTCCACTAGAATATCATGTCCGAGAAGGCAGAGATTTTTATCTATTTTGTTCTACTGTTTTCCAAGTGCTTGATACATAGTAGGCGCTAGATATTCGTGGAATGAATGGATTCACACTGAAGAAGTGTAAATAACTGATGTAGTTCAGTGAGTTCCCCATGCCTTTCATGAGTTCTCAGAGGGGACAGCCCAGGCGTTTGGTCCCCGGAATGGATCATGAACAGTGGAAATTCACGCATTGGCCAGCTGCAGGGCGGAGGTCCTTTCCGAGGCGCCGGCCCCCAGATCACAGAAATGTCACCATATTGCCATAAACAGGATCCTTCTTTGCCTGCTCACCAGCCGTTCCTGCCAGTGTCTCTGACAGGGTACGGGGGTGGCATTACAGGGTTTGAGGGTGGCGACAGGAAGCTACTGTCTCCATCATCCATCTGTCAGGCTTGCACTGTCCAGGTTGCTAGAGTGACCAGCCAAGATCAATCAATGAGAGATCAAGGAAGGGAGCAAGGAAAGGAGGAAAGGAGGAAGAAAAAGGGAGAAGAAGTTAAGGGAGGATCAGAGAGCCTGGCCCAGGCTGTGAATCGAGTGTCCGGGGAAGGGGCGCCAGGTGACTCAAGCCTAGGCAACACCTGAAGACAGTGAGTCATGG
Organism: Cheirogaleus medius; assembly: GCA_008086735.1. NCBI lineage: Eukaryota > Metazoa > Chordata > Mammalia > Primates > Cheirogaleidae > Cheirogaleus > Cheirogaleus medius. The sequence continues at coordinate 9,496,638 of VBSM01002937.1, forward strand.
CTGAGTCCTCGTCGGTGGGACAGGGTGGACTCCGGGAATGGCCCTGGGGATTTGCCACGTGACTAAAGCTGGCGTGGCCCTACGCTCTAGCACACCTGCTCAGCTGTCCAGACAATTGGTCACTCCTCTGTGTGCCTCCCCAGGGACCAGAGACAGAAGGTGGGCCTGGCGTGATGCTCAGGCACAGACAGGAGCCCAGCCTCAGGAAGGGAAAAGCTGTCAGCGGGACAGGAGCTGCCTGCCACGGGGCCACTCTGCTCCATACCCTCACATCTGTCCCCACCCTCACCTGCCCGGCCTGAATGTTCACCCGGTGGGAAACTGCGTGTGCGCGTTAGCTTGAGCAGGAGGGCTGGGAGAAATTGGGCAGGCAGCCTAAAATGACTGCAGCCAAAGTTTACTGAGCACTTGCAGTGTGCCAGGCACTGGCCTAAGCCCTGTATGTGAAACTCGCTCACTGCCCACCGCATCTCGGTGGGGATAAATGAAGGCATGATAAGAGGATGACACAACTTCCCCCTCACCCAGAAGAAGGGGGTCCACTGCCCTGAAGTCAGGCTCCTGGGCCACCTCAGGGGCCGCAGGTCCTTCTGCTCTGCCTCCCGAGGTGGACTCCCCAGTGGCCCACCCCTCCTGAGGGGTACAGTCTAGCGCAGCCTTCCCTACGCCGGCCTCGGGCTGGCTGCCCCCCAGAGAAGAGGAGGAATGTCCCCTCATTCCTGCCACCCAGACGCCCTGACATCCCTCGGGCACAGGAGCCGGCCCATCACCCCTCCCCCCGCTGCACCCCCAACCACTATCCCTCTACTTGACTGTCCAACCATTGACCTCTGAGAACTAGGTTCTCAGGACCTAAGTCCAGCCTCTGTGACCTTCGGCCAAGATTTACCACATGGAGCTGGCGGTGGCGCTGTGGCCCAGCCTTCCTGAGAAGAGAGAGACACACACACATGTCCGAAGGGGCAACAGGTAGGCAGGCATGCGGCGGGTCGTGGCTGGCGGGTCGTGGCGGGTCGTGAGCGAGCGTCTGGAAAAGAAGACAAAGACATGGCTGAGAGCCAGGTTTGGCATTTGGGACCTGAGGGGTGGCCCCACGGACTCTAAAATTCTGCCCCCCGAAAGGACTGCTAGAGGGACAGACTAAACGCCCTAACGTTCAAATGGGCGTTCGCGGGCTGAGTATAGAGGAACAAGCACCTTGTGGTTTGAGGGGGGCGGGGGTGCGTGTGCGTCTGGCTCCCTGTCTGGAATCAGCGCAACCTACCGGCGTTTGCGCCACGCCTGCCCACAGCGTTTGCGGCCGCACGGGCCTCCGCGTGTGAACTTGACCCAGCTCTCGCTCCGAGACTCAACAGAGGTGTCAACTTGGGGAAGCCTCTCCCTCGGCTTCAGCTTCGTCATTTGTAAATAAACGTGTCGGACTCTAGTGGTTCTCACCCAGGCTGCCCCTCAGAGCTACTTGGAGAACTTACAATGTCATGTGCCAAGGCCGGGCCTCACCCGGAGCGTCACTGGGCTGTAGCTGGGCAGGGACGTTCCGATGTTTTTAAAGCTCCCTGGGCGGTTCTAACGCGCAGCCACGGCTGGGAGACACGGAAGCCCCCTCCAGCGCTAGGGTGCTCTGCTCTCAGGCTGGGGCGGTTTAGGACAGTAGCTAACAGTGTAGGTAGACTTCAGAGTGAGAGAAATGAAGACTCACATCTGGTTCTGCACTCGCCAGCTGTGTGACTTTGAACAACTGAGTTAACCGCCCGACGCCCCCTCGCTGCGGTGAGAACGATGACAGGTCTACCTCACGGATCCTGGCAAGACTGAGTTAAATAATTCATGCATAATTCTCTGCAAAGTGCCCGGCTAGGTGCGTGCTCTACAAAGGGTGTCCGTCCCGTGTGAGCGTCACACGCAGGTGTTGGAGGCTATGATCAGCAGTCTTCCCAGGTGTTAACTAAAAGCACACAGCTCTCCCATCCAGTTGGTTCTTAACTAACGCACTGGGCAGTGAGCTGGCTCGAGCCGTTCCCCTCCTCTTCCCCCAGGGAAGCCCCAGGCCCCAAACTGAGAATCTGTGCTCTGTGCATGCCACTCTTCTCCTTAGGGGAGGTGAACTCCCCACCCCACCCCCCCCCACAGCCATGACCAG
>VBSM01002937.1:9498877-9511662 GCA_008086735.1 Cheirogaleus medius
AAAAAAAAAGAAATAAAAAAAAAAAGTTAGTAAACTCAGAGTCCAACACCTGATAAAGAAAGCTGCTATGAACAGCTTTCAGTTGATTTGCAACTGAACTCCGGACACTGCCGGCAAGTCTCAGAGCAGTAGAGAAAAGGCACTTGTCACCGGCCCTCTGCTCTCACAGATCAAAGTCTGGTCAATCTCCCATCAGACAAGGGTACTAAGTTCTTACCCAATCTAATTCTTTCCCCTTAAAACAGAATTCAAAACTGACCCCCTCCTGATCCAAACTACTGACAAAAAGATTTTTATAACTTTGGGAAATGTTTAGGAGGTACTGTTAAATCTACTTAACTCTACAGAAAAAAAGTACTCAGAAAACAAGGAGAAAGTAGCCAAAATGTTAGCATTTCCCATTTCTGTCTATTTCTTTATGTGCTCTCATCTTCCATAATGAGTGTCTTTTACTAGAATAATCAGTAACAGTAAAGTACAAAGACTCGGGATGAGAAGAGTGAGTTTTGTCCACTATAAGCGGTCTGTGAGCAGTCCTTCTTTCCTCTGATCCCTCCTTCCTTCACCCGAAAGCCCTTCCGCTAAACCCCCTGACTGCCTGAGAGTTTGCTCTGTAAGTTTTCTAAATTGCCACAGATTTACCAAGATATGGTTTCCCCCTCTTAAGTATTGCTTCTTGGGGCAGGAGGTGCTACGTCAAGAGAGCACGTAGCACAGTTCCTCAGTAAATGTGTGCGCTGACAAACTGTGAAAGAGGAAGGAAAGGAGGCAGGAGGGGAGGGAGGGCTGAGTAACTACCAGCACCTTACCTTCCTGACTCATGTATTGGGGAAAACCAAAAAGAAAGAAATAGAGTCAGTTCTCGATTTATCTATATTTTGAGAGAAAGAAGTGAGGATAACCAAAATGACCACCCTCATCCAAATTTGCCTCTCCTGCACATTTCTCCCGTGATAATGGCAACTGATCCTGGTGTTTCCCATTGCTAACTCAGAAATTTTATACCCAGCAGCTCACATTGTTCAAGTATAAACACGCATATATGTTCATGACTGTGATGTTACATCTCTATGTCAAGTATGTGCATGGTCCCCAAAAGAAACCATAAGCTCCCTGTAGCTAGAAATGCCAGATAAAATACAAGAATCCCAGTAAAATTAGGATCTCAGATAATCAAGGAATATTTTTGGTATAAGTAGCCTCTAAATATTGCATGGGGCATACTTATACTAAAATACTATTTATTTTTATTTATCATAAATTTAAATTTTACTGGGCTTTCTCTCTTTTTATTTGCTAATTCTGGCAACCTCACTTGTAGTAGGTTGTTCACCCCGTCCCGTGACTTCCAGACTTTTCCTTACATGGTCGTGTTCCTCTAGAAAGTCATCCATCTGTTAATAATCTTCCTAAAATATGATGCTTTGAAGTGAGCACAGGTTCCCTGGGTTCTGGGTGCCTTGACATCATGGTGTCATCCTCTGGGCAAAGAGTCCCTTTGTCAAAGGCCACTCCAGGTAAAGGACTGAGAACTGAACCAACAGTGCAGACATGGGCCTATTCCTCCATCATCCGGAGACGGCATGAGTGCTTCTTGGGCATTGTAGGTTATAGTTACTGCCTTGTTTAAGTACTACTCCAGAAAGAAATCGCTGTGCATTTTCCTGAGAGAACAGAAGGGAACAAAATATTTTCCTAACTCTTGCTATATACCAGGCACTAGGCTAAGCAAGATACTTAAATGACACATATATATATACACACACACACACACAGTATCTCATTTAAGCATCACCGCAGTCCTTTAAGATGGCAGGATATAATCTCCTTTGAAGGAGATATTATCATCCCCTTTTTTATAGCATTATTAAGTAGCTTGCACAAGGTCACAGAGCTAGTGTTTTAGGATATGCTATGCTGTAGCAATAAATTAGCCATAAAATCTCAGCAGCTTAACATAACAAAAGTTAATATGTTGCTCCCACAAAGAAACTGCAAGGCAAAGGTCAGGGGAGGGGGCCCCTGTTCCACACAGTCACTCTGGGACTTCTGCCATATTGTAGCTGCACTAACCAGGACACGTGGCCTTAAAGGACAGTATGGAGGAATTCTCCCCACTCATTCCATGCTTCAGCCTACAACCCACTGGCCAGAACTACTCACAGGGCTCCCCAGTAATCTTCAGAGGAAAATAAGGTGAACACATAGCATTGAGTACCAGAACCAGCATATGGTAAAACCAGAATGCAACGGCAGATCTTTAAGCTTCCAAAGTCCATGCTCTTTTCACTACATTTAACCTCCCAAGATTGAAGGAATCTATTTTTCATAAAAAAGAAAATGTCATATGGGATAATCTGTAGAAAACAAAACCTCAAGGAAACTGATAGGAAAAGCAGCTGTGTTGAATATTCTAGATTTGCAAAACCTAGAAGATGACAGGAATGCCCCCCTGGAAACCCTTAAAAGCATAGATGAGATGTCTGCAAATTACAGCCAGATGGTATGTATCTATGAGACAAGCATGTTGCTTCAGTCTCTAAGAGAAACACCACTGGGGGTGGCAGCAGGGCTTCAAGGAGAAGATTCTGGTCTGTTGCAGGGTGATCAGCCATTCTGGATTGCACAGTACTCCCATCATTTTGGCTCTGAAAGTTCTATGTCCCAAAAACCCTTCACTCCCAGGCAAATTGGAACGACTGTTCACTCTGGTTGTACGTCAATATTTTTCTCCCAGACAGCTTCTGAAATTGTCACCTCAAGTGGCTCAGCAAACTCTTCACGAAGATGCACAATGATCTGAGAAAGCAAAGTTTGCCCCGAGTCCAAGAAAGATCTGGTTGTAAATAGCACATGGGAATAGCAGTTGCCTTCATGGAAGTTAGCAGAGAAGTTCTCTTCATGGACTTAGGCGAAAAAATAGCATGGCCAGTGGCTTTCGTTCTGGGGACAATTCTGCTGCAGCCTTACGTGCAGAAAGTTTTTCCCAGCCAAGTCACATCACTGACCCATAGTTAGCTTGTTAAATATCATTAAAACAGGTTGTCCCCTTTTGAATTTGTGCCATTCTTAAGGTGTGTGTGAGTATACACACACACACAGACACACACACATAGCTTTGCACTTTTGCCTGCTACGTTTCATCTTTTCATTAATAGTTCTGGCTTGTGCTTTGTTTACTATGAGTTGGATTTGGTATGGACTTTATCCTGCACATTCTCCACCATGTCCAGGTTAAAGTCTAAAGTCTTCAGCCAGATGCTCAGGGTCAAGATGAAGAAGTTGCATTTTAGACCCTCATTCACACAAACCCCTTCACTCAAGTGCCTTGATTCAGCGACTTGCTTCCTCGACCACACCTAGGTTTGATTTGTCCAACTCTGCCTGTCTACACTGCCCTATCCACCTCATATGTACTTGGCAAAGTCCTAAATCCAAGACTCAGATCAGATTCCTGGTCAGTGGTAGCTTCTCTGGTATTCTCTGTAAATTCTACCCTAACTTTGGCAAGCACACCTTACCTATACGACCCAATCAGCAATAAGTTCCCTTCTGATTTGTAAATCTCTTTTCTAAATACCTCACATTTGCACACTTATGTTTGTTCAATTTTTAATTATTTTGTGATTTTTTTTCCCCAAGCATGGATTGTAAACTCCTTGAGGTCAAGGATAACCACTGAATGCATAGCCCAGTGTTTGCACATAGTTTGCAACAAGCAGAAACTGATTTATTAGCATGAACTCTCAGAGCAAGGGAAAACCAAATGCAAAAAAAAAATGCTTAAGGAATATGATGCCATGAATACTACTCCGTAACTCCTTCTCAGGACAACTTAGAAAATCACCCAGAAAAAGAAATACCAATTGCTTTCCCCTAAGAATAAGAACCTGGGAAAATTCATGATGAACTGATCCACTCATCAGCAGAATTCAAAGCCTATGCAGCCTTGAGTTATATGCTAACTTCTTATTTTATCCACCATGGCTAGTATTTAGGGCTGGGAATGCCAGGAAGCAAACTGGTGGTCCTTTTGGTATTTGGAACTGAAATAGTTCTAGGGCCAGGCCCATAGATGTAGGCATACACGGCTTTAAGCCCCAGCTGTTAGAATTTTGAGAGGTGATGAAAGAGGTTTAGGGGAGAGGAAGGCACAGATGCACAGAGGGTCTTAGGAAGCAAGAATCCCTAATGTTCTTAGGACTCTTTGTCATTCCCAAAGAGTCAGGAAACTTATATAGCAAAAGGTCTATCAGTCACTGCCTGTCCCTGTGCTGCCAATGGTAACGTGGCCACTGGCAGTTTCTGGCCCATCCAATCCTTGACCAATGAGCACCAAACCCAGTACACTAAGAACCCCTCCCCACAAACCAAATGGGGTCCAGGAAGGTGTATTTCCCCAAGTCCACTGCCTGGCGTTCAAGAGCATCACAGGAGACGACATGAGCATCGAGGGGCAGCTTCTCTCATTGACCCCTCCTCTGTGTGTCCAATCTGCTACATTTCTGGTCTTTCATCTGGGTCTTTGACAGTGTTCCTTGTCCCTCCAGTGGTTCTGGGGCTCTGGATTGTGGGTCTGAATCCTCCCAGCAGATCAGTCTTTGTATCGACACCCCTCCACCTCCAGCTCTGTCTGGCACTCATTCGCAGGGCCTGGACTTTTCTTCCAGTTTTCCCCATTGCATTTCAGCAGACCCTTCTGACTTATGACCCAGAAACACAGAAATAGCCAGAACCATTCATCCACTCAACAAATATTTATCGAGCACCCACAGGATGCCAGGCACCCAGCAACACAACAGTAAACAAGTCAGACACAAGCACTGTCTCATGGGACACAGACATTAAACACATAATTACCAAATAATTTATTAATTTTGCAACCAGAGTAACCTCAACTTCTAAAGCCATCTAAGAGTCACTCTTTCCTCTAATATCCCAATAACAGTAATTCTGAGAATTCTAGGTTTAGATGCTGACATTCAAATCCATTCTGGTGGCTGCTGCCCTCAGACACTTCTAGCTTTCTTGGAACCCTGTCTCCTTGCTGCCCCCAATCTCTCCAGCCTCTTTTGGCCCCCAAAGCAAAGCAGGAACATATGATCTACATAGACAGGGTGAAGGAACCCTACTATTTTGGGGGATTAGGACCCCTAAGGTCATACTCAATCCCCAGAAGATACTAGAAACGAAGAGGCAGAGGAACAGCCTGACCTCTTCTAGGAGCAGGAAGAAAGGGTGGAAGCAGCCTGAGCAAGGGGCGGGGGGCTGAAACTAGGGCAGGAGGGGCAGGCAGGGGCCAGGTCACATAGAGGGAATGGTTCCCAATCCTAGTTATGTATGAGAATTTTCTGGAATTTAAAACAAAATTTCTGCTGCCTAAGCCCTACCTGAGGAGATTTAACTGGTCTGGGATGGGGCTGAGGAGTTGGTATTTTTTTAAAGTTCCTCGAGTGATTCTAACATGTAACCAGGGTAAAGAAAACACAGAATCTTGGAACCAGCCAGAGAGACAGAGCACTGAAGGGTGAAGAGCATGGACCCTGGAACCAGATGGTCTGGTTTTGAATCCTCTCTCTGCCACTGACCAGCTGTGTGATCCCAGGCACCTTGTTTAAGCTTTCTCTTCCTCAGTTTCCCCATCTGAAAAATGGGGATAATAGTTTATCCACTTTACAGAGTAGTTTGTAGGCTTCATAACTTAATGCACACAGAGCACCCAGAAAGCACACAGTAAGGGTGCAATGAGTTTTAGCTTTGACCGTCCTGTGGGAGCAATGATGGCACCTTGGCCTAGGCTGGGAACAGTGGACATGGAGAGAAGTGGATGCAGAGAAGTGGAGTTTTGAAGAAAAAAATAAAGAATTTCATTTGGTATGAATTAAGTTAAAGACACCTTGTTATCCAGGAAGAGATACCAATCAGACAGCTTAATATGGAAGCCTGGAGCCCAGGAGAGACAAACAAATTTCAAAATCATTAGCATATAGAGCTGTGCTGTCCAGTACAGTAGCCACCAGCCACACACACATGCTTAATTTAAACTTAGATTAATTAACATTAAATGAAATTAAAAATTCAGTTCACCCACCACTTTAGCCACATTTCAAGTGCTCAGTAGCCACACGTAACTAGCGGCTACCGCAGTGGGTGGTGCAGACATGGAACATTTCCATCACTGAAGAAAGTTCTCTAGGGACTGCTGAGAGCATCCCAAACCATGGAACTGTAGGAAATCATCTAGAAAGTGACTTACAATTCTGGCTACACACTAAAATCACCCCAGGAATTCAGAGTCGATTCATCTTGGGGAGCTCCCAGGCATTGGTGGTTTTCAACAGTTCCCGGGATGATTCTAAAGTGAAGCCAGGGCTGAGAACCACTGACCCAGGGAAACAATGTAGATGGAAGCGAGGGATTGTGTGAGGGCCTGGATGGCTCCATCATGGAGGGCAGGGACTCTCAACCTCCACTGCATGGTGGAATCACCTGTAGAGCTTTAAAACTCACTGATGCCTGAGACCTACGTGGAGAGACTTCTGACTTAATTGGGCTGGCGCCCAACCTGGTCTTCACGAATTGTAAAAGCTCCCCAGTTGATTCTAATGTGCATCCAAGGTTGAGAACCGCTGATTGGTAGAGGAGAAGGGTGTGACAAAGGAGACCTAGGAGGAAGAAAGTAATGCGGTAAGATGAAAACCAGGAGAGTGGGGTGTCCCTGAAATAAAGAGAAAAGAGTGTTTCTATGAGAAAGAAAGGATTATATCTGTTGACTGCTAAAAAAAATCAATAAAGTGCCATTCGATTTTAATGGAGCAGTAAAGCCAATGGGAGTGAGTAAAACAGTGATGTGTTGGTGAAGAAGTGGATACAGTGTTTGTAAACTAAGTACTAATAAACCGTTGGAATTATGAAGAGAAACAGAGAACGCTGGCAGCAGCTGGGTAGTGATATGGGGTCATGGACTAGGGTTTTTAAGATACAGATTTTAGAGTATGTTTGGATGCTGGTGAAATGTACTCTAATGAAGACGGAGAAAGTGATGGAAAGATCTGGCAGGAGGTTGACTTCCTATCCAAAATCCATACCCAATGTTATGGACTGAATGTTCATGTCCCCCCACACACACCACCACCACCACCCCAGATTCATAGGTTGAGGCACTAAGCCCCAGGAGGGCTGTGTTAGGAGATGGAGTCTCTAGGGAAGTCATTAAGGTTAAATGAGGTCATATGGGTGGGGCCCCATCCAATAGGATTAGTGTCCTTATAACGAGAGACACCAGAGAGCTCACTCATACTGCCTCTCCCTCTTTTCCTCCCTCCAAATCAGCCAGCACCTTGATCTTGAACTTCCAGCCTCCAGAACTGTGAGAAAATAGATTTCTTTTTGTTTAAGCCACCCAGTTTGAAGTATTGCTATGGCAGCCGAGAATATTAATACACCCACCTTCCTCTCTGTGTTTTTAAAAACATCCCCAGTGTTTTTCAAGTTCTCAGGGCAGTGGCCCTATCCTCAGCTCAGAGCTAAATCCTGATTCACCTAAACCAATTGTCTTAGTCTGTTTGGGCTGCTATAACAAAATACCTTAGACTGAGTAACTTCTTATATAGACAATAGAAATGCATTTCACACAGTTCTAGAGGCTGGGAAATCCAAGATCAAGGTGGAGTGAATCGAATCGCCCAAAGAGAGAATACAGCATAAGGAAAGAGGCTCCAGGACTGAGTCCTGAGAAATGCTGACATTTATAGTTTGGATAAAAAGGAAAAGTGAGAAAAAGATACTGAGGTGCATCCAGAATAGGGTAGAAGGAAAACTAGAATATGGTGTTGTGGAAGGCAAGGAGAATGTGTTCCTAGAGGAAGGGAGTGGCCAACAGTTCCTAGGCATGACATGAGTATGGGATCATTACATAATCATCTATCCTCTGGCTCTTGCCTACTACTTTCTCCTCATTTCCCGAAATCCATCCTTCATGCTCAAACACCAGTCTTGCCTAACTCCTCTTGGACCACACAATGCTTTCTCAGGCATCCTCCCTTCTTAAATGCACTCCTCTCTTATTTAAGGCCTCCTCTACACCTGAGCACCACTCCCTCCCAGAGTCACCTGGTGAATACTGTTCATCCCTGGACATCCTAAGCCATTCAGGAATCATTCACTCTCAAGAGTTCCTCAGCCACTTCCTCCCCAAATCGAATCAACACATTTCTCCCTCTATTCTACGTGTTTACCTGGCCTATATGTCTATTGTGATGCTGATCCTAGCATGCTGTAATGACTTGTTGACAGGTCTGTGCCCTCTACTTGACTACATGCTTCCTGAAGGCGAGAGTAGTCTGTAGTCTGCTTTCTGTAACTGTGAGCAATGCAGTGTCAGATACATGACTAGTTTCAACAAATATTTCTGGACCTCATGGGAAGCTGCCTAAATGTCACCTAGCGAATACAATGTCCTGGGCTAGAATAAAGGATCATGGGAATTGTTGACGTGGAATAAGAGGCAAAGACAACTGATTAATAACAGCTAGAATTTATCTACTGCTTCATTTGTGCCAGACACCACTAAGACCTTTGCAGTGCTCTATCTCATTCGACCCCATTTAATAGGGGCCATTATCTTCACCACACCCCGTTTAATAGGGGCTATCATCACTCTCACTTTACAGATGAGGAAATAAAGGCTAGAGAAGTTAAGTCACTTGTCCAAAGTCAAACCCTAGCAAGTGGAGGAACTTGAACGAACCCAAGTCTGCTCAACCCTAGAACCCTATACTCTTAAGTCCAACTAGCATTTGAGCGTTGGGGAGATTTCTTATGCTGATTCACATTTGCATAGTGTTGCTATCTGGAAGTAGTACATAGGCAGCAAAGTGCAGGTGATCCTAGCCACGCCACCCTTGGCTGTGCAAGGCTCCCAGCACAGCCTGCACTCGCCAGCAGCTGGTGGCTCTGCTTGACCAGAAACCACGAGGGACAAAAGCAAAATGTCTATGAAGAGTCTGTCCTTCAGTGTTCATTAGTCCCAGGGGCAGGCTGGAGAGTGCCCCAGAGTGAGCCAATGGCCGCAATGCCAGACACTAAGTTGGGAGTGGGAGTAAAAGGTAAGGAGGCCAGAGGGGGAGAGAACTAAGCCAAGCTGGCAGGACTTGGGCAATTTCCACCCTAATGCTCTGAGCCAAGGACAGGTCACTGTGCCTAAAATAACCTCCCAAAAGAGCCTTAACTGGTCATTTTGCAATCTCTATCCCAGCACTGACTTTTTGGTCAATGTAACTGATATTGATTGGACCTTCATTATATGTTAGCACTGTGAAAGACACAAAGCTCCGGTCTCCCACAGAACTGAGGCAAACCCCCAGGAAACAATGAGAGAACTGTATAAAACAGTAGACAATCCAGTGCCAACCTGTGCGGCACGGGCCCCAAAGGCAGCTGAAATTCACAGAAAGGAGAGATCCGGGTGTGCCGTCACAGACAGTGGTGGCTTCTTGGAGCACATGAGCTTGAATTTGGCCTCAAAGAAGGGAGAAAGGAAGGACAGCATTTCAGGTAGGAAGAACAGTATGAGCAGAAGTGAGTTTGCAGCAATGAGAACGAATTGTTCCTTGGCGTGTAAAGGAAGCCCTTTGTGGAGCAAAGGATACCTGTGGGAGAAAAAGGGAGACAAAGTTAGACGAGTAGAGGAGATTGGGCCATAGAGATCCTGCATTCCAAAAATATTAGATCAAGCAAATTCAACATGCAGAATCTAGTAGTTCATCATGTAGGCAATGAGAAGTCATCTCAGGCTTGAAACAGGCAATTAACAATGAAAAATAAAATTTTAGGAAGATTAATTTGGTGGCAAGGATTAGAATAAGAAGGATTAGAGATAAGAGGACTAAAGGCCAAAAGCTATTAACCCAAAAACATGGGTACTTCTTTGAGCATCCACTAAAAGTCAGACCGCATGAAACATAACAAACATAGTCCTGCCCCTGCCTGGCTTCATAGGCCACTGAGGAAGCTACTCGCTAACCCCATAGTCACCTGTTAAGAATCTACTATGTGCCCAGGATTACACTGTGCACTGGGGAACACAGTGAATAGCAAAACAAAGACCCAGCCCTCACGAAGCTTCTTCTGCATGTGTGTGGCAGACAATACAAAACCAAACAAATAATTACATCAATATAAAGTCAGGTAACAATTGCTATGAAGAAAAATCGAAGGTAGGGTACTGGGCGGGCAGTGGTGGGATGGAGTGGTCTGGGAAGGCCTCTTTAACAAACGGCCACAATATTTCAAGCCCAGAGAACAAATAAAATGGAGATGTCACCGACAGAAATAAGGATATTGAGAAGGGATCCTCATTTGTAAGAGTATGCAGAAGGTCGGGAGTCTTGTTTCAAGCATGTCAAGCTGTGATAACAGCAAGGTATCCATAAAGAAATGTCTAGACTCTAGAACTCTGTAAGACCAGAGAAATCAAAGTTAGACATGTAAATTTTAAAAGCATCCATTGATATTTGAGTGATAAGAAGCCTTCTTTCCAAAACTAGTTTACATGAAATGAAAGTAGCTCAAGGACTAAAAATTTCTTTCAAGTGGGGTGTAAGATACACAAATAGGGTTGTCATATCTCCTGTGGTGAGCTCCTCCCTCCAGCCTCCTGGGATCCCAGGGGTGGGCAGAGACTTTGCATATACAGCAAGCCACTGGTGACAAATATAGTCATTGAAGCTCATACACAGCCAACCATCCAAAAGGCCTCTGTCTCCTGTTTCTTCCATCCCCAAGGCGGTTACCCCTTGGACCACATATTGCCCCCTTTGTGATCTTTCCCTCCACAGATGGCTCTGGGTATTGTAATGTCTTGGAGAAAGGGATTTGCAAAGCAAAATAAATAAATTTTAAACTGGCTCTTCCCGCCTTCCTAGAAATGGCAAGAATTAGATGTTAAGATAGACGTAAGGGTAGAGTGACCATTTCAGTTGGCCCGAAACTGTCTCAGTTTTAGCCCTGAAATGACTCCAGCTCAGTAAACCCCTCAACCCTAAGCAAAATACAATGGTGAGTCACCATATGGCTTGGTCTGACCTGTGTCTCACCTGCATGATGCAGCACAATGCCTTACTTCTCTATAAGTGACGTCAGTCCCATTAAACTATGTGTTTAGTTTCCAAGCCTTGCCTAATCCCCTTCTACCCTAGGAGCTGGGTTGGTTTAGCCCACCCAGACAGAGCTGTGCTCAGAAATTCCTAGGCATGAGTTGCCACTTGGATTCCTTAGTCTTCTAGTCCCATGATCTTCCACTCAGTCACAGCCACCACCTAAACCAGGAATATCAAATCCACTGGTGACTTCAGTCCATGGCACCCAGCCCTTGCCAGCAAGCTGGTGAAGCCTGGTGATCAAAGTCAGATTATCAAAGAAGGAAAGAGGGGAACACACCTGATGCCTAACACATCACAGGAAAGGGGAACCCCAGGTAAATGACAGCCCGCTGACCGAGGAAGATGTGTGGTTTGCGTCTTTGAGTTACAGAAACACCGGAAATGCTTACGAGCCAATTTCGGAGTTTTGGGTCCCAAGCTCAGCTGACTCACCTTCAGAATGGAAACCAAGTGAAAGCCTTCGTATCAAGACACACATCATATGCTCTCCCAGAAGCCACTAGGTTTGGAACACTCACAGATCTTGGGACAGCTCACAGATCATTTCTGCCAGTTATTAGAGACTGTGCTACGAAATTATAAGGAAGATTCAAAGAAAATGCCAAGACTAACATTAAACTTGGCTTAGACCCTTGTTACAGAACTTTCCTGCCTGACAAGGTTAACAGAACAATAAGCAGGAGACACAGTCCTGCAGGAATAATCCCTATTTGGCTGCTGGTCACCTTGACTGCTCATGTACAGACTGAAATGTAGAATTTTAAATAGGCTACCCAGGTAACTTTGACCATTCTCTACATGCAAACCCTTACCTGAACTACTATTAATATTACATGATAGCGGAGGCAAAGGGTAGTTGTCGTTATTATTGCATTTTTTAATGGATTTGTCTGGGAAATTGCCTCAGACCCCAAAGAAAGGTTACTGTTAACATTTCGAAAAACTAAAATATTTGAGCCCTTTGCCCTGTCCCTCCCCTCAGGGCTCAGTCTGACTAACTGTGAAGGCTGTTGCAAGATTGCATCACTGGCCTCTGCAATTTTCTGGCCAATATGATTTCCCCTTCCTCCCCTGCCCTCTCCCTTTCCCTGCTTGAAGCCCTTTGGCCTATTAGCCTCCCCTTTTCCCCTACTTTGCTGACTCTGGCACATGGATAACCAAAGCTAAATTAGAACCAGCGCCCCACCTCCAAGGGGATTATGTTTAATCCTAGTCAAAATTCATCCTATACCCTCCTGCTTCCAAGAGTACTGCCACTTTTTGGCTTCTTACCTAAGCTGTTTCTTCCACACCCTCTGCCTCTAAATTGCTTCTGTGATAAAACTGACCCAGCACGGTAAAGGTGTAACCCCAGACCTGGGGAAGTGGCAAAGAATTATTGAGGAGAGCATGAAGTCTTCCCACTCTAGACCAGCAGACAAATTTTTACAACAGCCTCCTTCTATGCCTGCCTCCCCCAACCCCCAAATCCACTTCTCAAGTGGGAGTGGGTACAATTTGGGCTTAATGGCTGTCCCTGGACACACAGAGGTGTGTATAGAAACACCTTGCAGGCACAGACTGATCTCTCCATCTCTCTCTCTCTCTCTCTCTCTCTCTCACACACACACACACACACACACA
>VBSM01002937.1:9511762-9524115 GCA_008086735.1 Cheirogaleus medius
CCCCTCCCCCTCCCCCTCTTCCTACCCCTCCTCCCCGCTCTGGCTCGAGCGGCGCTGGCCCAGGCCAGGAAGCCGAGGAGGCGGGTCTCGGAGAAAAGATATAAAGCGAGCCCGGGGAAGGCGATAAGACGCCAGCTGCGGAGTCTCCATCTGGAAGAGCTGCAGCTGCCGAGAAGGAGGAGAACGCCGAGGCCTGCCGGACCGACGGACGCGCTGACCGCCGCCGCCCCCAGCTCGCGCTGCCTCCTGCTCGCGCCGCGCCACCAAGGTGAGCCCCGCCGGGGACGCGGGGGTCCGGGCTGGGGCTGGGGCTGGCGCTGCGTCCCAGGGAGGCCGCCTTCCTACGGGCCCTCCCCAAGAAACGTGAGGGAGGGGCGCCTGGGAAGCTGCAGCGCTCCTTCGGTGGCTTACGGTCCCCTGTCCTGCTGCGCTCCTCCTGCAGGTCCCTCCCGCCCCCGAGAGCCCAGAGCCGAGATGGAAACGGTCCAGGAGCTGATTCCTCTGGCCAAGGAGATGATGGCCCAGAAGCCCAAGGGGAAGCTGGTGAAGCTGTACGTGCTGGGCAGCGTGCTGGCGCTCTTCGGCGTGTTGCTCGGCCTGGTGGAGACCGTGTGCAGCCCCTTCACCGCCGCCAGCCGCCTGCGGGACGAGGAGGCGGCGGCCGCCGAGCTGCGGGCCGCCCGGGAGCGACAGGCTCTCCGGACGCAAGCCCTGCAGGAGAAAGGCAAGCGGCAGGAGGCCGTCCTCTGCGGCCGGACCCTCTCCAACCGGCAGCACGCCTCCTAGGAGCCCTGGGAGAGCAACTGAGGCGGGGGAGAGACAGAGGGAAAGAGACGGAGAGACTGCGAGACAGAGACTGCGCGCGCACAAGCCTGACTCAGCTCGGGGAGAGCAGGAGCCCTGCCCTGTGTGCTGCTCCCGCTCACTTCGGAGAAGCAACTGCCATCTAGAACTGACCTGCCACAGGGATCCACCAAAAGGAGTCTGGGATTGAGTTTTGCTGCTGTGCAGCACTGCATTGTGATAACGTGTCCAAAACTGTGTATCTCTGAGTTATCTAAATGCATGTACCATTTTGCACTAGGGAGGAAGGAGAGATGCTTTTTATATTATTATTGCTATTATTATTATTATTATGACCACCATTTTGCATTTTGAAATAAATTTTATACTCTATCTCATTATCCATTTCCTGAGGGGTGGGGTGACGGGCTGGGCAGCAGAGAGGGTGGGCATACTTGTGATGTGGGTCTCCCTGAGCACTGTGGAAGGATCAGCTTTCTGAAAGTCAGACAACACTTGCCTCTCACCTGGGAACTCTGATAATGGTTTTCACATGCTTATAAGTCTGTTGAGGACTCATTTGTGCTTCATGTTAGGGGTGAGAAGAGAGAAACTTCTATAAGTTCCATAAGCCTTAGCATTTTAAGATCAGAAAATAAATCAACTTCTGACCTAGGGTAAGTAAGTGGGAGATAGAATAATTCAAAGGCAGAAGAGGTACTTGCCCCTCACACCTGTGCACCTGAGGCTCCCGTGGCTGATACTTCTTTCTCCTGACTGTATTTTAGAGGGGATGGGGGAAGGGAAGGGGAGGAGAAGGGAGCAGAGGGGAGGAAAGGAGACGGAAAAGAAAGAAGGAAAAACTAGCTACCTGGCAGGAAAAGAGGCAAGCTCCCAAGAAGATCTAATCAGATGATGGAACTAGCTCTACCCAGCCTTCCTTCCCATGAGCCCAGACCATAGTAAGAAGCTCTAGGCTAGAAAGAGAAAAGACTGGTTGTCACAAACCTGAGTCCTCTTCCTCCAGGGACAGAGCTTTCTCCGTAGCAATAACTTAATCAGTGGCTCTATAGGGCTCAGCAAAGGAAATTTTAAAAGAGGGCTCTTAAAGAGGTAGCCAGGGGCCAAGGGCAAGGGCCTGATGCAACTCTCCTTGCTTTTGTAATGTTACCTACCCTAACCAGGTACAGACATTTTATTATTGTCATCAACAGCTGTGCATTTTTTGCCAACCATACCAATGGCTCATGCCATTGCCTCTGATCAGACTCTGCCCCTGACTACCCACCTACACACATACATACATGTTCATTTCTGCCAACTCAAATCCTACCCAGCATTCCTGGCCCTGATCAAATGCCATCTCTCCCCTAAATCTATCCTTATCACTGCCCAAGGAAAGAGCAATCAGATCTGCTTCCATCTCAGCCCTCCTGCCTGATGTTTCAGGCTCCCAGCATGAACCCTGGTACCCTCCTATTTCCTTTTGGTGCTTTGCACCTTTATTCACATTGCTCTTCCCACCGACTAGCTGGGAAAAACCACACACATCTTCTGAAAAATCACACGCTTCAAATTCTCCAAGAGAGGTATGATTTCAAATACAGGTAATCTGACCATTGTCAAACTATATATCAAATTATGTGCAGCAGTTTTTGGTTTAGAAAGTAATGCCTACATTTTGGGCATTGGCCTACGAATACTGACTATTGATTTAACTAAAACTGTGATATTATAGTATTAGGAATATAGAAGGAAGGGAACAAGTGTTTGTGTGTGTTGTAAAAAAGTGAAGTACACCAATCCCTGAACTTCACGCTTCCAAAAAACCCTATATACGACCAGCAGACCACTCTGTTGAGAGAGATGGAGCAGCAAAGCTCACCATTACTATAATTTGCAATCAGTTTACCTTTTTTGATTTAGTTCAGACATTAAGTGGTGATTTCATCATTCTTTGAAAATTCTAATCATTTAAAAATTATTTTTTAAAAGACCTTTGCTTGGCAGTAGTCCATGGAAACTTGGACCCACAGTTACACTTACTGTACTCTTTGTGCCCAAATTCCATATGTCCTTCAGATCTGCTGCCTGATGAGTACATCTCAACAGTAACCTGAGCTAGTTCCATTGAGTTCTCATTGTTTCTATGATTTGTATGGAACCAAGCAAGTCTTTGTACGAGATCATTCAACCTAGCTCTTTGTATAAAGTAATCAGAAATTTTAGTCTACAGGTGCATGTTCTAGTAAACAATTATACCTAGACCTTTGTATAAAGTCATCAGGCATTTTGTTTGGGAAGTATACTATTGGACAGTTGGACATAGGTCTTTGTATAAGTTCATTAGACCTTTTGTTTTGGAGGCATACCATTTGATAAATATTTTTACCACTAAACTGCTTATTCCTCTCCTACTCATTTTGCTTTTGTTTGCCTAAAGTCTTATTTTATGTGTTTTTTGGCTTTTTCTGGATTGTGTTAGTTCTGATAAGGAATAAGGGGGTGTTCCATAGGGAATGGATGGAGATACAGACTCAATAATTCACCAACCGAATCTAAACTAGTCCTCAGGGATAACAGTTGGAGGTCCAGTAGACTGGCAACCAATTTGGGAAAAGGCAATTAATCAAATTCTGCTTTGGGTCCCCTACAAAATGTTCATGAGAGCACTCTCTGTTTTGTTGATGTGTGAAAGGTCACCTTTAGTCTGTATTCTGGGGTCAAGGATTGTCTGATCATCGGTTGTATGGTCCTTTCTTAACCTTTGCTTAGGCATACTCTTACTCCGTGGCTTCTCTCATCTTTCTTGGTTTCTTCTCTGTCAAAACCACAGCGTCCTCTGAAAGAACTCCTGCTTCCCACAAAAAGTTGCACCGTAATCCTAACTCTTGTGCTTCCTTTGGTAAAGGGCAAAAATTTTGAGTTAGCACAGCAATGGGTACCATGTAGAACTTCTGACATGTCAAAATCAGTAAATTAACCCATTTAAGAGGAACTCCAGAAAAATCAGGAGACAAAACCCCAAAGAGTCATTAGTTAGCTTCTTTCATTGGTATACTAAGGCTTCAAAGCAAAATTCTAACTTGAGAATGGTCTCTCTCAAAGACTCTGCTCCTTCTAAAGCTCCCCTCCGTTCATTTCTCTCTCTTTCCACTCAGCTTTACCTGACTTTCTGTATGAGTCACTTCTTTCTTCAGAGTTTTGTCTGGAAAAGAGCAATCACATCACAAAGTTGATAAACCAGAAGGCAGCCAGCCCTAAAGCAGCTGAAGTTAAACCCTGGCCTGGAGCAATATTAAAAATTATCACTAAAGATTTTCCTAGATAGCACAACAAAGTGACTATAATCAACAATAAGTTAGGGTACACTTTAAAATAACTAAAAGAATAGAATTGGAATGTTCATAACACAAAGAAATTTAAATGCCAGAGGTGATAGATACCCCAATTACCCTGATTTAATTAATTCACAGTGTATGCCTGTATCAAAACATCACATGTACCTTATAAAGATATACAACTATTATGCACCCATAATAATTAAGATTTTTTTTTTTTTAATTTCATAAACCTCAGATGGCCAGGTAGAAATTTGTTACACAATTCAGGATTTTATTAGGTATTTATTATTCTACAGACTACAGGTCTGTACCAACTGGCTCAGTTAATTGTTAGTCCTTCCACTAGAGAAAAAATATTTAAAAGCAGCAGCATAAGAAAGAAAAAAATTAAACAACTCAGCTGTGTAAAACAAAAAACAAATGCCTTAAGAGGGCAAAAAGAAATAGAAAATACAGTACAAAAAGCAATTTCAGAAACCATTCTTTTAAAGGTACATTGGACAAAGATTAAAAATTATACACTAAGTAAAAATGAAAATAGACTTCAGAAAACTTTCGAAGAGTATTCTAGGGTTGACTCAACAGCTGAAGTAAGAGAAATTTTGTCTTTATTTTTTTCTCTCTCTCTTAATGGGCTAAAGTATGAATTAGGGGATTTAGTGAGAAAAAGAAATAATTGAAATGTGAAAACTGGCAGCTTAGAAAATATCCAATATGTGGTTAGACGTTTTCAGAGAGCTTTAGAAAGTAAATAAGCAAGAAATCAATAGAATTTGTAGTTCTCTGAGTAAAACGACTGGCCCCAAAGTAAAAACAAGGCCAAAATGTCTTCCATCCTCTTCTAAGATTTGGGAGCACATGGACAGGGATGCTTGCAGATTGGCAAGCAAAGGGGTCGTTGAAAGAGCCAATGTTCCATATTGGCTAAGAAACAGAGGATGACTATCCAAAATCTGCCCAGTGGTGCCTCTTGAAAGGAGCCATCAGTTCCAGTCCTTCCTCTAAACTCCTGGTCCCAAATCTCCGAGGGGCCAGTGTACAACCATGTGGGTTATACCCTCCATCAGGGCACAGCTCTGTCCAGTTTGGCTCACCACTCTATTGTCAGCCTCTAGCCCCGTGCCTGGCACAGAGTAGGTGCTCATGAAATATTTGTTGAATAAGTGAATAAATAAATAGATGAAGAAAGGGATTTTTTTTTTTTGATATGCTGTAGTCCATTTCTTAGTCTAGAGAACACAAACCTTTGAACTGGGATACGACCCTCTGTTGTTAACTGGTGTGAATGATGGTGGAATGCATTGGATGGCTAGAGTCTCTCCTGGTAGGGAAGTAAAATCTACCAAAACCCAGTTCTTGTTGCAGTAACTTCCTTTGAGACAAAACCAGGGATCTGAGAGTGAGCACCTGCTCAGGGTGGGACGGGGGCTCTGCCTGGTATACTTCTCGCATGTTAAGAGCTAACAACAGCAATGGCTAAGTCTCCAGGGCAACCAGGACCACTTCCAAGCATTCCCATCTTGGGCTGCCTCAGGGGCTCCTCTGTCCTTTGGGGAGCCCTGAGGCCTGATGCCCAGGACTGGCCCACTCTGGCTTCCCTCCCGGGCTCCCTCCACAGGTGCCTCCTGGCTGCCAGCTCAGTCCTAACATGAGGGCCCTCTTCCTTGGCCTGGGTTTCACCTTCTTGTATCAGGTGGCAGACCAGCTGGGTTCAGTCCCGAATCAGGTCTTCTGACTCCTCCCAGAAACCAACCAACTTCTAAGCAGGAAATCCTGCCCCTCCCCAAAGAGTGGGAAACCACAAAGGAAGAGAGAGATGAAACAGAAAGAAAGGCAGAGGAGGAGAGAGAGAGACAGAAAGAAGAGAAGCAAAAGGGAAAAGAAGATCAATAAAAAGAAGCCAAACTTGTCTGAAACCTCAAGGTAAGACTTTTTAAAATCACATTATAGATAATGGTATTGACATTTGTGTCTGAGCCTAGTACATAGTAGGTCCTCAAAAAAAAAGTTATTAAAATAATGAATCTATTGAAATGAACTGGAGGGCTGGGCTGAAGAGTAATGTCATTGTCAAATGCTGGTCAAAAAAATAAGAAGAAATGCCCGATGAGCTTTCAAATGTGTAGGAGGGAAGAAGATTCGATAAGCCCCAGATGGAACCAGGCGTCTGTTACTGGCACCGAGAGCGTTCTGATCGTTTTGAGACAAAAGTTAAGTTGGAACAAAAAAGTTGCAAAGATAGTGTAAAAAAATGTCTGCATGTTCTTTTGGAATCACACAAAGATTGCAGGTCGTAAGCATTTTTTTAAAATCAGCTTTAAACCGATGACAGAGCACAAACGCTACGCTGTTTCTTAGAAATTGCTAAAAGTGCTGATATCTGCATGTTGCACCCAATCATCAGCTAGTTTAATATTATTAACATGGAGATCTAGAACTTTAATATTATTAATATGGAGATCTAGAGCTTTGAAGAAGGCTCATGTGATCTCAAGAGGTCTTATTTAATGGACCAAGGGAGGCCTAAATTTGTCAATCAAAATTCTTCATGTGCTATTCACCTATTCCTTAATCCCAGGCCAGCCTGGCTACACAGGACACTGACCTTCCTCTGCGCCTTAAAGGGTCAGAGAAAATTCCAGCACCCTTCTTTCAGGTCAGGGATTTAGAGAAACCCTGACAGGAAAAGGAAGTGCCATTCCCCACCCTGACCATTTACCCAAACCCTCACTTGCCATCAATAGACAGTGTCATCCCGAGGGCTGTGGTTTACTGATCCAGCCACTTGGAGGGATTAAAATAGCTAGACTCGTGCTTCATTAAGCATCTTTAGACGATGGTGATGTATTTTCACAACAGTTGGCTTTTAAGAGTCCTGCTCTTCCACCTTTTCCAACCGATATCAGAGGGATACACTTGGAGTGGTATTTTTAGTGCAAGTATTGCTCTTTGGGGTTTGTGTGAGTTCATCAGAGTCAGAAGCTGAAAGGAGGGTGGGAAAAGTAAGGAGAGATGGAACAATCTCACTTCTGCTTGCTTGCCAAGAATTGAAAGCATCCACCTTCCCCCCTTTAGTATGATATGAACATAAAATCCCAAAATCCTAGCTCTTTCTTTATACTAATTTCAGTACAGCTGAAAGCTCCCTGCATCCAATTTCTGAGCTAGAACAAATCTTAAAGGTAATCTAATTTAATTCCCCTTGTTTGCCAGGTGAGGGAATTGAAACCAAGACAAGAGAAGGGCCTTGCCCAAGGTCACATGGATGTCAGTGGTGGCGGGGAGACTGGAACTCAGTTCTCCTGGTCCCACCCAGGGGTCTTCCAAAAACTCTCCAAAACTTTATAGCAAGGTGCTCCAGATGCCCAAGAGTTCATAAACACTGCAGCTGCTGACTAAATAAAATATTCAGTTAAAGGATGTTCAAGTAATCCTTGTCTGGCAGAAATAGAAAGGAAAAGAAAGATTTTCCTAATAGTTAAGCTTTTCCAGAATCTGTTTTATAACTGTTAGTAGACTAGGGAATAGAAGAAAGATTTAAGGCAGATTTGTCATGGGACAACTAGAATATTTTACATTCCTGCCATTGATTCAGCATGTTACATATCTTGTCGCTTTTTGTAATGTCCATATTATCCTCATTTTGCAAATAACATTTTTTTAAGTTTGCTCAAATTCACAGCAATATAAGATGTTATTATTTCTGGATCTCTTGTTGGTAGGCCCAGGATCACTCTCTGGACAAACATGGACATCGACCGTTCAGTGACTGGTCTAGCCTTATGCAGGCCTCTCCCCAACATAGACCCTCCCTTGCTCTAGCCATTTCATTCTACTTGAAGTTTCTCGGCTATGTCATGCTATTTCTTGATTTCTTGCCTGAACACATGCAGTTCCCGCTGCTTAGATGCCTTTCCCCAACTTCATCTCCATAACTTGCACTTAGCCTTCAAAACTTAGCTCTCGGGCCACTTCCCAGAAGCTTTTCCTGCCACCGTGAGCTGATTTGGATGTCCTACTCTGAACTTTCATAGCACTCCATATATACTCTTGTTACAGTATATACCACACTATTGTGAGCTTCGATTTACTCACCTGCTTTCCTTTTTGGACAGAATCTCACTCTGTTGCCCGGGCTAGAGTGCCGTGGCATCAGCCTAGCTCATAGCAACCTCAAACTCCTGGGCTCAAGCGATCCTCCTGCCTCAGCCTCCCAAGTAGCTGGGACTGCAGGCATGCGCCACCATGCCCGGCTAATTTTTCTATATATTTTTAGTTGGCCAATTAATTTCTTTCTATTTTTAGTAGAGATGGGGTCTCGCTCTTGCTCAGGCTAGTTTTGAACTCCTGACCTTGAGCGATCCTCCTGCCTCGGCCTCCCAGAGTGCTAGGATTATAGGCGTGAGCCACCACGCCCGGCCTTTACCTGCTTTCTTTACACTTGACTGGAATCTCCTTAAAGGCAGACACCACACATTACTGAGCCTTTATATTCCCAGTACCTAGCACAGTTCTGGACATTAATTAAGTGCCCAATAAATATTTGAAAGAAAAAACAAAGGATGAATGAACAAATGAAATATTTTGCCCCCTTTTCTTCTGTTAAAATCATTTAATAAAAAAATTCATATCCATGCTCTTCACTTTTGGGTAACTTCAGGGGAAGTAGAAGATGTCACTATTATAAGCTTCCTCTCCTTTCAAGCCTGACAGGCCACTCAAAAAAAAAGCTACCTAAGGTTCAATGTGGCATTCTAAATAAAGATTCATTTCTGCTTCCTTACAAAATGCACTGACCACAGTAGAAGAATTTACATGCTATAAACCACAAAGACAAAGAGAACAGGAACATGGGAACAACAGAGGCAGCAGCAGTTGAGGAATGTCAGCACCCTTGGAAGGTGTGAAGGACGAGAGCCTTAGCAAACCTGAGACTGCTGATGCCCAAGTGCTCATGATGAGAAGCCACAGAGCCTGGGACAGTCCCAGGGATCAGGCATCAGGAACTCCAGAAAACAGAGGGGCAAATGGGGGTAAAAAACAGGAGGAGACACCTGCCCTCCACAGCTACTCCAACTGGAGAAGAAAAGTTTATTTTCTGGGGAAACTGACCAAAGAGACCCCAGCCTCGGGGACACCAGCCACAGCAGAGGGTGGAGTTAGGCATGGAAGTAGAAACAGCAGGATTAGAGAAAGACTCCATACTGAAAGATGAGATTTCCCAGTCCCTTTTCCTGGCTCAGCTCCTAGAATATGAACAGCCTGGCTTATACCCCTCTCCACCCACTCTACCCCAGCCTACACTAGGCAGAAGAATTAAGAATTCTTCTCCGTAGCAAGGACCCAACCAAATACTACAGACACTGATATTTGGGGGTCCCCCAATAAAACTGCCAGGTTCCTTCTGGATGATCCTACAGTGGAGTCCAAAAATCGACAAGCCCTGCCCTGGTATGCAAGTCTTCTGACAGCCAAGGAATGGACTCCAAGGGTCACCAGAAAGCAGAAGAAATCATCGTCCCCCCAGAAATGAGGCAAGATAGCATATCCATGAATAAAAATCAAGAAGCCAATTTTTTTTTTAAGTACAGAGAAGAAATAGCTCTTTAAAATAAGAGTACAACAGGAAATTCAAAAATTAAAATGAAGCACTGGAAGATAAAATTGAGGAAATCTCCCAGAAAGTCAGATAAAAAGAGAAAGAGATAAAAAATAAGACATAAAAAGATCAACTTAAAAGATCAGGCCTAGGATCTCTGACGTCTTCTAATAAGAATGCCAAAAAGACAGCACAGAGAGAATGAAAAGGAATAAGAATAACCAAAAAATAATTTCTACAAAATTTTCCAAAAATAAAAGATTTAAATGTCCACATTGAACGGGCCCAAAGGGTGCCCAATCCAATAAACAAACAAACCCAAAAAAACTCTCATCAAAGCACATTATTGGAAATGCTAGAACTCCAGGAATAAAATGATCCCAAAAGCTCGAGAGAGAGAAAAACAGTTCACCCACCAAGGGTCAGAAATCTGAAAACAACTGGACTTCTCAGTGTCAACACAGGAAGCTAGAAACTGAAAGGCAAGAAAGCAACGTCTTACAGTTCCGAGAAAAGAATAATCTCCAATCTAGAAATTCTTACCCAGCCAAAACACAAGCAAGGAGAAGGTAACTTAAGGACAAGGAGATAAGAGCTGACCGGAACTGTCACACTGGTTTTTATGTGGCCAGGGTCTGATGGATTGACACCCTCGTAAAGACGTCAAAAATGTGAAATGTCACTCTTGTACACAAGGTTTCGAAAAATTTCCCTACTATACATACATAAACCATACATAAACCAAGAAAGAGAAAAATAGGAGTTCCCAGGTAATGGCCAAGGGATGTCCCCAGCTATTGGCCTATCAAGATCCTAGGCCAGATTGGAACAGGAGGACCAAGGGTTTAAGGAGCAATGTCTCCAAGAAAAAAAAATAAAGGAACTGATAGATTATCCAATTAATTTGACCTATTCATTTGAGTTTTATAGCTCTTATCAGAGGGTCTGGAGAACAACAAACAAACAAAAAAACCGAGGTGATTATTAACTCCCAGGATTTGAACAAAGAATAGAAGAAAAGAAATGCAATCACAGTATTGCATATATTGTAGATTGCATATATTGCTCAGCTGTAAACAATTAGTCATAATAATATGAATACTGACTATTGATTTCATTAATGTTGTGATATTATAATGTTAGGAATCTAGAAGGAAGGGAATGAGTGTTTGTATACGTTGTAAAAAAAAAAGAAAATCTCCAAACTATTGTTAAAAATATTTACCTAATTACCTAAAGCAGAAGTTCACCCATCTGTCCACAGGTTAGGGGGTGTCAAAGAAAACGAGAGATGGACGGTAGCAAAAGTGGTCAAAGCAGATTTTATTCAAGGCTATTGCAATGGGCAAAAAGAGACCTCAGTATAGAACCGGGCTGGATTCCAAATACATCCTGGGCCAGTGAGAGTGTATAGCCGAAGGGCAGGATGGTGACTGGTGGGTGGAAAATTACGGAGAGGAAACCTCAGGGGTGAGGGTTAGGGGTGGGGGTTCTTCCTGAATGCAAGCCTGGGTGATCAGACATCATCTGGGGGATGGTGGAGGAGGAGGAAGCTGATTAGACAGTGAGGGTAATCAGATATTAAAAATGGGGGTTCTTGCTAAACTGACTTAGCAGATTCTTTGCTAAAACTAGATTTTACAAGGAAGGGCACCCATGGGCCTTAGAGAAGGTTCAAGAGCCTAAAAGTTTGGCCAAGCAAAGAATCTTTGTACAAATACAGCTTCCTGGGCCCCACCCTTAATAAACTGGACTTAACAGGCCTTCATGGTGTCTAATAATCTGTCCTTCCTTCCCACGAGGTTTGGGAACCCCTGAACTAGAGCAGAAATTGGGAGTGTGTGTTGGGAGGGGCGAGGGAATCGGGTTTTAAGCATTTTACGTGTGTGTCAGTGTTTCTGTGTATATGTCAGTGTATTACGAATCTATCTTCCCCCTTCCTTCCCTCTTTCATCCTCTTTTATTTTAACTTAACCCATCAATCCCTCTGGAGTGCTGACAACATTGCCAGAAATAAAGTCCCCGACTCTGGGTTTAAATAGCTGCAGTCTGAGCTCTCTCTCCCAACCCTGGGGCTCCCTCTGCTGGCAGAAGCCTGTTACAACTCTAAGCATCCTAAACCTAGAAAATCTCCTTGGGTTCCCTAAGTAGGAACTCAATGTTCCTAGTAGGAACATTTTGGGGGGCTGTTTCCAAGCCTTCAAGCTTCATGAACCCTCCCATCAGACCTAAAATGGAAAGTGAACCCTGGGAAAACTTTCTTGCCTTAAGGTGTGCATATATAAAGATCAGGAGGGAGCAAGACAAGGCAGAAATGAGAATGAGAGGTAGATATTGTGGTCCAAACTGAGAAAGAGGAAACAGGAAACACTTGAGGAATTTAAGTCCCCACCTTCCTCTTCCTCGCTTTCCCCCAGGAGGTGTGGATAGACGGGAAGCCATGTTTATCCACCTTCCAAAAATGGAAGGCAGGAAATGAGCCAGACTAAAAACCTCACAGCACTGGGAAACAGAAGGCAAGGGTTCAAGAACCCATCCTTTCTTTATTTCCTCAATTCTCAAAAGAAGTGGTCTCCATTTGATCCAGCAATCCCATTACTGGGCATCTACCCAAAAGAACAAAAGTC
>VBSM01002937.1:9524215-9544149 GCA_008086735.1 Cheirogaleus medius
AAAAAAAAAACTCAACTCATTCCTGCTCCTAAAATCAAAGCCCTGCTTCAGATCTGAGTGCTTCTCAGAAAGATGTCTCCCTTAAACACTGTCTTTCCTCAGGTCCCTGCACTCTGCCGCCCACAGCATCCCCCTGTGGCCCCTTCAGAACCTTCTGGCTTCATCTCCAGTGATCCCTTTAGGCCAGATCCTATGTGTCCTCACCACCTCTCACCCTCTTGCCCTCATCCGTCTCACTGAGACTGGTCCTCCTCCTCGGGCTCCACGTTCCCAGCTCTTTCTTGTTCTCCTCTGTCTGCTGGCCCTCCTCTTTCCCCCGACCCTCAAATGTTCCTGTAATCTAAGGTTCTAGATTATTAATTAGATGGATGATAAAGCCATTGATTGAAATAGAAGTCACTGGGAAATGGTGGGCAAAAATAACAAAGTCATTGGAGAACAGCTTGGCAGTTTCTCAAAAAGTTAAACATAAATTTACCATCCAACCCAGCAAGGCCACTCCTGGGTGTATCCCCAAGAGAAATAAAAACATATGTCCACACAAAGGCTTTCGCACCAGTGTTCATTGCAGCATTATTTATAACAGCCCAAAAGGGGAAAATTCCAAATGTTTGTGAATGGCGAACGGATAAACAAAATGTTGTGTATCCACATGGTGGAACTGATTTGGCAATAAATGACACATGCTACAACGTGGAAGAGTCTCCGAAACATTACGCTAAGTGAAAGAAGTCAGACACAAAAGATCACATGTTGTGTGGTTCCACTAACGGAAAATGTCCAGGAAAGCAGATCTACATGCAGAAAATAGATTACTGGTTGCCTAGGGCTGGGGACGGAAACAGGGAGTGAGTATAAATGGGCAGGACTGATTTTTGTGGGGTGATGGAAATGTTCTAAAACTGGATTATAATGATGGTTTCCCAACTCTGCAAATTTATTAAAAAATCATTGTACACTTACAATGAGATGACTTTCTGGTATGTAAATTGTACTTCAAGTTATTAAAAAATAATAATAATTAAAAAATAATGAAGTTATTAAAAAATAATCAGGTCAGTTTTGGAATGTTGGATTTGAGGTGTTTAGGAGGCGTTCAGAAGGAGAGGTTGAGTAAACAAGTGCTTATATGACCTGAAGCTTAGGAGAAAATGCTGCACAGGAGATAGAGATTTTTAAGACTCTTCAACATAAAGGTAGTAATCGAAGCCATGAGAACACGGGAAATTACCCAGGGAAGAGACAGAGAAGTAAAGAGTGAAGACAGACTAAGGCCAACTCCAACACTCGAAGAGTCCAGAAGGGAAAAGAAGGCTATAAAGAAAACTGAGAAGCAGTCAGGGGAACAGGAAGGAAACCCAGTGACTGTGAACTGACAGAAGCCAAGGGAAGGGCATGTTTCGGGCCAGGAGGAGAGGTAACAGTGGCAGGTGACACTGAGCAGTCAGGTAAGTGTAAACACAACCAAAGAGAGGAAGGCCTGGTAGAAAGATTCAGCTGGGCATGGGGGAGCCCAAAGATAACATTGCTGGGCTTGGCTCTAGGGACAAGGCCACACCCAGTCCCGCTGGGCAGGGAGGGTAGTGTTGATGGAGGGAGTGGGGCTGGATAGCTGAGCCTGAAGGGTACAGAGGATCCAGAATTTTCTGCAGAAGGCAATGAGGGGACACAGAGGGCCAGTGGACAAGCAGAGTTCTGGGATGGGGATAAAGAGGCCACAGAATGCAGAGGCTTCACCAGTGGAAATTAAAGGCCAGAACTGCAGACTCGAGCAGGGGCCACGCAAGGCCCTCAAAGGTGTGGCCCCTGCTTATTTCTCCAAGCTTAGTTCTCACCATGGAACCCTCACTTCATAAAATTCAGGGATCCAGCCATATGGAACTGTTCTCAGTTTCCCCAACATGCCCTTCTCTTTCACACCTCCTTCTAGTTTTTCACACAGCTTCCTCTGCATGGAACGTTCTACACACCAACCCGCCCCTCTCCCCCACTGCACTCCTGGAACCCAACTTGGTGCTCACTCTTACCCTTCCACATTTGCCTGGAGCACGCCTGCTCATATTTCAATATGGATCGAGGTTAACCTCTTCTGGGAAGCCTCCCCTGCTTGCCCAGCCCATGCGTGGAATGAACTACTTCCTTCTCCACGCCACTGCTGTAGGCTTCTATCAGTGCACTGGTGACGCTTCATACATTTTGTTTATTTCCACCTCATCTTCTCCTAGGGCTTAGAGAGCATTTCATGTTTTCTAATTCATAGTACCTAGGCCAGTCGTGAGAGCTCACACCTGTAATCCTAGCACTCTGGAAGGCCGAGGTGGGAGGATCACTTGAGGCCAGAAGTTTGAGACCAGCCTGAGCAAGAGCGAGACCCTATCTCTACTAAAAATAGAAAGAAATTAGCCAGGTGTGGTTGTGCACACCTGTAGTCTCAGCTACTCACTCAGGAGGCTGAGGCAGGAGGATCACTTGAGCCCACAAGATGGAGGTTGCAGTGAGCTATGATGATGCCACTGCACTCTAGCCTGGGCTACAGAGCGAGACTGCCCCCCTGCCAAAAAAAAAAAAAAAATCATAGTACCTGAACAACAGTTAATGTCTAACTAAATAAGTGTTAGTAGATAAACCTTCCACTGGGCCACCACGTGGTACGTATTCTTTTCCTCTTTTCCTATGTAGGGCCCTGTGGGGGCTCTCTCTGGCTGGGCTGCTGGGCTCCATTGTATTGTAGACGAGATAGCTACCAGCAGCCACAGTCCAGAATGTTTTCTTCATACCTGAATAACAGTTTCTCGGTGTTTCCAAAGCCCTGTGCTACTTCTAAGCCTGCCAAATAAAACACAGGACACCCAGTTACATCTTAATTTCAGATAACCAATAAATAATGTTTTAGTATACGTATGTTCCTTTCAATGGTTTAGTATAAATATGTTGCTTTCAAAAGTTTGTCCCATCTGTCTATCGGTCACAGATAGATATCCTTTAAAAAAATAAAGTATTTGTTGTTTATCTGACAGTCACATTTCCCTGAGCATTCTGTCTTTCTCTTTGGCCACCCTCTTTCCCACAAGAGGGAGGTGACTTCCTGCTAATGCTGAAGTCCCTGGCACCTCAAGAAACCCACCTGGCTGAGGCTGCTCTGCCACCTTGATATGTTTCCTGAAGGGTGGGCTGACCGACTAAGAAAAACCGTGACATGGGCCAAAGCTGGGGGGTGGCCGGCCTGTCATCAGTCCTCTCAGCTGCGCGGGGCTCTCCCGCCGCTCCCCACGCCGGCGGTGTCTCTCCAAACCTTCCAGGGAGTCAGTTTTTTAGTTATTATGTGGCCCCCTCTCTCTTCGGTGCTCAGATGTGAGTCCCTGGGCGCTATGCCAGAGGGGAAAACTACGAAACTGCAACTGCAACAGGTTTAGAACTGTCCCTGCCCCACCCCCACTGGGGACAGGGCACAGTGCATGCCCCTGGCCTCAGAACGCTCTCCCAGGCAAATGAGGTCCAAGTAGTCTGCACCCTCAGTCCCTGCCACAGACGGGGACGGGACAGCACACAGGGTAATGTATCCCGTGTCTACTTCATTTTCCCGGATCTGAGATGCCATCAGGTGGAACATAGGAGTAAGTCTGTCCGCTGGGGCCGGGGCACGCAGAAGGATTGACCTATGAGATCTTCTCCCCTCGTTAGACACGCGGGGAGGGGAAGAACGGGAGGAAGGGGAGAAGGAGAGAGCATTCATTATTGGATAAAAATTATAGAAAATTATAGTCATTTCTGTCGCAGGGAGCAGATTTTGGCAGCTAGGGCACAGACTTACGAGTTCCTAAAATCAGACCTGAGGAGCTGGGGTGGGGGTGGAGAGAAAGAGAATTTTCTGCCTTCTTCTATAACGCTAAGATCCTTTCCTGTTTCAAGGTTGTGTTGTCTCTCTCCCAGGGAAGGCAGAACCTCTGGACCCAGGGTGTTCACCCACTTGTTACTTTGACCTGTGCCCACGGTGCTCCCGGCAGGATTCGTTTTCAGGAGTAAGAGGCCACTTTCTTAACAAAGCTACCAAGCAGTCATGAAAAGCACTACAGCTGCCTCCTTAGAAATGACAGGTGTCCCTTCGCGATGGACATTCTGTGCCAAATGCATGGAAATTCCCCTCTGGCTGCTCCTGCTCCTACTTTTGCCATCTCCTGTAGGTCCTCCCAGATCTGGACGGTCCCCGGGTCCCTTTCTCTTTCTCATCCATTCAACCCCTACGTTCTTCTCACCCTGTTGCTTGTTCTCGACCCTAATTTAATCAAGTAGCAATGATCAAAATCGGAGAGAATTCCCAGCTGGGCTCTGGCACGCACCTCCACCTGCGAGGAGCACATTCTGGGTGGGTATCTGAAAAGTGCCAGGTCGTGTTGAAGGTATTTGCTGAAAGCTTGTTCTAGAAGGTCGGTGGTCAGTGCATGACAAAGGAGGGGCAGCCAGGAGTGGAGGGAACAGCTAGTTTCTTTGCTGCAGCAGGGAACAGAACTTGACAGCATCAGGGTAAATCAAATGCTGATTGAAACGGTTGTATTTCCTTTTGTCTTTATTTAGTATTATCTTTTTAATTTGATGAGAACCCTGGGAAGAGGATTTAGGGGGTGGGATGATGAATCCCAGTGATTTCCCTGGATTAAGTCAGGCTCCAAGAAGACGGTGCAATTTTCTCATTGCTGCAGCGTCCCAAAAACATTAAACAGCGAAAGTTTATTGAACGCCTATTGTGGAGCAAGGCTGGCAGGAATGGAGAGAAACAAAGATGAAAAAGACATAATCCACATCCTCCGGGAGCTTACAAGCTAATGAGAGAACCAGCCATGTAAATAGGACACACAATGGATTCGGTGTTTATTACATAATACGGTTAAAGCGCAGTCCCATGGGTCCTCGAGACCCTCTTGGGAAGGTGAGAGTATGACTATGTTCGTAATCATACCATAACATTCTTTGACTTTTCCAGAGGCTACAGGATGTGTAATAATGACAGTGCCCTGACTGCCACTGGAATGTATGCTTATCTATTCCTGAGTTAAAAAAAAAAAAACAAAAAACCCTCAGCCATAATCTCTAATGCACCAATAGCAATAGCAATAGGTAAAAAGTACACATGCAAAAGTTCTTTGAGGTCCTCAACAATCAGTGAGTGTAAAAGGATCCTGAGACCAGAAAGTTTCAAAAATGCTAAGACAACGTATCACCTGCCATTACACAGTGCCCTTGTTTCTCATCAGTGCACTTTATGCGGCAATTATTTTATCTAATGCCATGAAAATCACTTCATTGGATGCTGTTTCTATATCCTCATTTTCCAGCATCATAGCTATTAGGTCATCTAATTATTAATCTGTTTGTGTCTTTGGGTTTAAATGTGTCTTTTGAGGCTGCACAATGTTGGACTTCATTTTTTAATGGAGCCAACAATCAGCGATTGTTGACGCATTTGTCTTGTGTTCTGTTACCCTGCAGTTATCTTACTCATTGTTATTTTTGCATCCTTTAAATTTATGATTTCTGTCATGCACTTTAAAATTCATTATTTCTTTTTCATCAGACAATAAACTTCCCTCGTCTGCCCATCTTTCTATCATTTCGGCATCGTCATATTTTAAAGCAGATGTTCATTGTTTCCTGTAATTTTACTATGAATAGTATAGGATTAAGCAAATAAACTTTATACTTCCTTCCCTCTAGGGATGAAAGTGGAGTCCAATCTGTAACGTAACTTAGTAGCATAAAGACCTTTATGAAGTTATACAGATATATCTTGCAGCTCTGAAGTTATGTAATCTAATTTTCACTTGAACTTTATCTTTTTTCTATTTTTGTCCTCCATTGGTCTTTGAGCTCTATCTAGCCCTCAACTGTTCTTAAATCTCCACTGTTTTCTGGAAGTGGACTTCACAGCTGTGGACCTTTGTTGACAAATTATTTCATCTCCTCTGAGTCTTAAATTATTTTCTCTTACTCTGAAGTGAAAATTCACTGAGTGTTTCCAGATACTGTACTCCGGCTCAAAACTCAATTTCCTCTGAACCTCGGTATAAATTCTGTCCCTCTACCCCCAACTCCTAACCCTCCTCCAAAGCACTCATGCTCATTATCACATTTAAATTTTTTCCCTGCTCTATTGGTAACTTACAGAACTCAGGATTGCTTTGTGATGGGGTAATTTTCAGGATTTGGTTGGTTGGTTTTGAATTGAAAAGCTTAACAATGACACATCTTAAATTCTTCCTTTGAGGATTATTCCTTAATGAATTCTTGCTACAGACATACTGAGGTGGTTATTTTTACATTTCCCTGATAATAAATTCTAAATTGCTAGGGGTTTCTCCTCCTTGGTCCTTTTACTGTTATTAGATCTATTTTTAGCTGAGATGTGGGCGTCCCGGGCTAGTTTCATTTCAGTAGTGCTAGTTCCACTTCAATAGTGCTAGTTCTTTTTTCTTTATCCCCAAGTCTCCTCTTCCTAGCATCCTCTCCATGTTTCTTATTCCTCTGTAGCATTTACAAGACCCAGCTTAATAGCTTCGTGCCTTTTTTCTTGATACTCATTATTTCTCCTTTATTCTCTGTTAAAGTAATAAGTGCACGTTCCATTGCAGTAGCCTGAGAGTCTTGAACCGGTCTTGGGTTTCCTGCCACCTGGGTTCTGGCTGGCTTGCAATCTCCCTTTGATGTTGTAATACTTTTTCATTGAATTTGAGTGTGGGGCTTATAGGGCTTGTTTGCTTCTATTTTTTCCCCCAAGCTTTTTTTTCCTTAAGCTTATTTTGCTGTTTTATGCTGTTATTTTTAAATGCTTCCGACTAGGGGTAGGACTGAGAGTGAGATTTGGCTTGAATGTAGCTCTCTTTGCTATTACTCACATTTCCCCCAGAAACCCCACACACGCTCCTCTCTCTGTCTGCCTTTGACTAACCACTTTTGAAAGACCATTGATTCCTGACGTAAATGGTGTTAGGAGGAAGATGGACTCGGGCTAGGGATGCTCAGGAATCCAGTCCTGTACAGTCATGAGCTTGGCCATCTGGAAGTCTCCTCTTGCTCAATGAAATGGAGTAAACATTGTCCATTATGAAATCCACCACGCAGGCTGCCAGGGACGAATGGGATCCCACCCAAAGCCAATCGCTGCTCTGACAGGGAAATTGGCTAGCACTGCCTGAGACTACTCCAGCCTCCCTGATGTCACAATTCAGAGGCTGCTGCCTGCCTAGGAGGTTGTAGAAAGCTCTGTAGGTTCTCTCTGTGTGTCCTACAGGGCTCTTCGGGCCAGGTCCCTGTCTGATGGCTTTTATGAAAAAATATCTCCTCCCCGCTCTGGGGCTCCTCTTGGCCTACAACTACTATTCTGCAAATGAGAAATTCAGACCAGGTAAGTGCCAATGTGTCTCATTTTGGAGGAATAGGTTAGAAAACAAAGGGATGCTGGGGTGTTCCTGAGGGTCAAGATGGGTTCTTGATCCCCAAAGACCCCCAAGGTGGGACTGTGTTTCTATGTCCTCCAGCTACAGGCAGTGGGCAGGAGGGGTGTGGGGAGGGGTAATCATGTAGCCAAAAGCTTGCCAAATAGTCCATGTTTTATTTGGCACCCTTAATGGAAAGCAATTTCCAATCTCCTACAAAAATGAGGGTAATACCCAAATTTACAACTCAGATAATTGGGCTTGACGGAGAGACCAATAAGTGGGAGGCAGAAAAATCCTCTGGAGTTGATGACTACACATAAGTGAGGGAAAATCCCTGGAATCTCTGTGAACACATGTGTTTTGGTTCCTTTTTCAATTTTCTTTCAATTGAGCAAAATTGGATGAGTCCAGAAATGTCTAGAACTCCGGCATTTTAGCTGAACCACGACTATTCTGGTCTTGTCCTATGATCACAGTCCATGAAGATTTTTAGAAATGACAGCAAGGAGCCTTGGTTTTGAGCAACCAGGCCAAACCCCCACGTGAGAGCATGTTTATGAAAGACATGAACCGCTCTCTTGGTGATTTACGCAGTTTGAGACAAAATGATCTGGACTTGTAACCCTCAAGGTTAGAAACTGAGATAAAGCCACCTGTATCAAGAGAGGGAGAGGGAAAGTTGGTGCCAAGTTTGGTGTGGTCCTCACTTCCTTTTGGGGTTCCCCAGAGATGCTCCAAGGAAAGAAAGTAATTGTCACAGGGGCCAGCAAAGGGATCGGAGAAGAGATGGCTTATCATCTGGCCAGGATGGGAGCGCATGTTGTTTTGACAGCGAGGTCAAAAGAAAACCTACAAAAGGTGAGGATTCTATGCCCACAGACACACGCACCCTCACATGCCCAGATGTGTTCTCATATATGCTCACATATACACATGCTCTACAAACTCACGTATACACAGAAGCCAGCACATTCATACAAAGATACACACACATACATGCCTAATCTTGCACTTTCATATGTAGGTTCAAATACTGAAACACCCACATATAAAAGTATGAATCTAAGCATTCACTCATATATATATATATATATATATATACACAGTGTATATTCAGCCACAAGATTCTTGAGCTATATATGCTGATAGACATGCCTAGTCATGCACATTTACACATGGAACCACAGACATATAGAGATGTTTGCGGATATCAAAATACCTACTCATAAATACATATCCTTATACACACGCAGACTCTCAGACACATGCCCTCTCATAAACTTACAAATCCAAGGATATACAGACACTCCCAAACCTAGAGCTACCCACAGAGTAACCAGCATCCATACCCATAATGCATTCAGAAACATCTATTCACAGAAACCCAAGGACATAAAGCATGCACTTAAACCCTACCATGTTCTAGAAAATATTTCAGACAAAGGACAACGATCACAAGGGTCGTATTTAGCAACACGTGCATAAACATACATACACACGTACCCTACTTCTTATCTAAACAGGGCTGTGAGCAATCTCTCATTTAAGCCCCTGTTACTTCAGAGGCTGTCCCCAAAAGTCCACAGCCAGGGCTGATGCTATTTCTGCTGTGTCATGCAGGTGGTATCCCACTGTCTGGAGCTTGGAGCAGCCTCAGCACACTACATCGCTGGTACCATGGAAGACATGACCTTCGCAGAGCAATTTGTTGCCAAAGCAGGAAAGCTCCTGGGTGAGGCTGCTTCTCTCCCCTCCTCCTCTGAGCTTTGCCCTAGGGGATCACCAAAGAGCTTTTGGGAGGGGAAGGGAGAAGGTATCAACCCCAGACGGTTTCTCTCAACACAGCCATCTCTTGCAGGGGGACTAGACATGCTCATTCTCAACCACATCACCAACACTTCTTTGAATTTTTTTCATAATGACATTCACCACGTGCGCAAAAGCATGGAGGTCAACTTCCTCAGCTATGTGGTCCTGAGTGTAGCTGCCTTGCCCATGCTGAAGCAGAGCAATGGAAGCATTGTCGTCGTCTCCTCGCTCGCTGGTGAGTGGGACAGGGACCACTGTGGAAGGTAGGAGCCAAAATATGCGAGGGATGGTGCTAGCCTCTGGAGTGAGCATGAATTTTTACATGTTTCCATGCAGAAAGGTAACACAATATTAACCTGAAGTTGAAATGCTCACAGCGATATTAAGCAAAAGCTGGTTAATTGCCCATACTCATGGACAGGCAGATATGCAGATAATAAGAGACTTGGGTGTGCCAACTTGATGATGATGAGGGCATGCATGCTGAGTAGAAGAGATGCTGCTAAGAATTAGCAGAACCAGAAAAAATGAGGGATTGGTCAAGGTAGGTGGGCCACAGAATTCCTAAATAAGTGTAACAGAAAAAAGGCAGTAGTTCAGAGTGCCCACTGGAAGCCTGGTTTGTGATCTATGAATGGAAGGTCAAAAGGATGTCCAGAGACTTCTGGGGGTACAGCCTGTCCTGATCCTAAGAGACAGACCTGGTCACAATGGCTAAAAAGGACTTTGCTTCCTCCGTGACCCAAAGCTGCAAGTTGATAAAGTTAGCTGAGACGTGAAATATCTTAACAACATACAGTTGTCTGATAAGTGGGTTAAGCTAAGACTAAATAAAATGAGCAACAACAACAAAAACAGACTAACAGGCCTGCCGATCTTAGAGGCTCTCTCCAATATCTAAACTTGTTACATAAAAAGGCCAATTTATTCAACTAGCTGGGTAAGGAGGAAATGTATATAAAGAAACGTTCATGAAGAGATCTCTATCTATGGAGTCGAGAGAGGTCCCTGATGCCTTGGATGATTACAGCATCAGAAGCCATCACCAGCACAAAAGCCAGAGAGTTTCCAGCTTGGGGGATTCCTGGGCCCATTTCTTCATGGATCCAGGAGGGAAGTTCTACACATCTTTGTTGATTAGCCAGTTAAAATGATGTGGTTGGAAGGTCCAAATATCAGGATCAAATCAACCATCTAAATGTAGCCCCTGGCACTATAAAAGAAATAACATAGAGAACTCTGTAAACTGTGAAGTACTTTGCAAATTGACGTTGCCAGGAGTTCTCCTTTCTGGCCCAGGAAAGGCCTGCGTAGTGATTGGATAAAGGGGCAGTGGGTCTCTGTCACCAGCCAAACAGAGCGATTGATAGGCACCCCTGTGCTTCTCAGACGACACAGACTCCCACCCCTCCCCAGACACAGACTCTCTCTGGGCTGAAAAGAAGGGAGAGCTTCCAGATGCATGCTGAGTGGGAGGGTGCCGGGCACATCCCCAATCCATTCCAGAGCATTGGCTAAAACCCTCACATCGGTCATGTAGGTGTAGGTGGTTTTAATGATTTCAGTTGATTAAATAATACATTCATTCTAGGCAAAGGATGTGTTTCACCTTTGGTTGGAGACTTAAATTTCTGTAAAGTACACGCACTCTAAATGTGCTTGGAAGGAATAAGAATTATTTTCAAAGCCCAAGGACATGATGAAACTCTGATAACCTGTTTCCATATATCTCCTACACCTACTGAATGACACTTGGTAATTTCCATGAACTCTGAGAGGTGGAAATCTAGTTGGATGACTATCCCTTGTTTGGATAGCTATTGTTTGGAGGGCCAAAAGAGTTCAGCCTTTTGGCTTTGAAACATGTCTATAAACTTGCAAAGTACAGACACTTTGCTTTCTCTCCCTCACTTAAGAATATTCGCTGTTCTATGATGTATTCTTTTAAACAGTCAGTAAACATGTTCATTAATCCTTCCTCCTTGAAATCTGGATTCCATAAACATGGGATGCTAAACACTAAATTGATACTAAGGTCAGCCAAGGAGTATTGGGATGGCGTTTTCATCATTTCTTCTAGGGAATGCATTAAGTTGTTTATTGAATTACAGTGATAAACAATTGTTTTAATCTCCAGTGCATTTCGAGGCATTGCATTACATGGAAATCTTACACTTTTAATATGCTCTTTAAAGGCTTGGTTACTTCTTTATTAATAACAGAGACAGTATTTCTGCTTCTGGGAACCTCCTTAGAGTACACATCCATCCACTTTTCAACACCTTCTTTGGAACCTACTGATTACATTTCTTGCACGTGTAACATCCAGTTACATTGATTCGTCTCCCCTCCTAACACTGCAGTGCTAGTTTGGATACAAGTTCAGCTACTGTAACAAAGACCCAAATTTACAATGGCTTAAGCAAATCTAAATGTACTTCTCTCTCACAAAGCAGCCTGGGGTAGGCAGTCCAGTGCTGATATGGTAGTTCTGCCCCGTGAGGCTGTCCAGAAACCCTTCTATCCCAGAACCACCATTCTTAGGGTGCTCTCTCTATCTGCACGTCCAAGATGGTTCACTGTGATGTCTGAATTCTAGTTCAAGAAAATGAAGAAAGCGTGATACAGCTTGAAAGTTGTACACTTCTCTTCTGCCACAACTGGCTGCAATTGTTGTGTTTATTCAAAGAGGACATGATGTGTCCAACTAAAAAATCAGGAGTTCTATTTCTATAAAAAAACATTGATATTGATAAACAACTAACAGCCCCTCCCACATCACCCATGCCAAGAAACATATAAGACTAGAAGGAGGTACACCTTCCAGGCCATCCCACATGTGAACCCCACCCCTCCAACACACACCAGACCCACTCTCTCTCACATTCAAGGCCCATCACAAAAATCAAAACCCTTCCATCAGGCAGTGGGTGCAAGGGACAGTGGGCAAGGAGAAAGAATGGAAAGAGAATGTCTAGATGGCATTTGCAAGACCAACTGAAACAGAGATATTCATACTTGAATTTGTCCGAGGGGGAAAAAAAATCGCTGGATTGGGCAGAGAACATATGAAAACATCTGGAAAAAGTTTTATCTGTCATTAGTCAAAATAAGTTGTCTTAGGTTCAGTTTTAGAAGAGGAAAGCTGATTCCGTTTTCAAGCCCTTTGGCGTTGTGAGCCTCGATCACCGTCGCGGGCGGCGTCAGTGACACACGTTGACAGCTAGAACCCAGCGTCTGTTGCCGCGTCCCCACCCTTTACGCCCTTCAGAGAAACCACGGACAAGCCCTATCATCCTCTGCTCCTTTTTCCTCTCTCAAAATCTACGTGGTCCCCCACCTCACACGAAGTCTCTTTCGGTACTCACCGGAGCCATTTAAGAGTTTCTTCTTTGTCTTCTCTACATGTGGGTGACTTACTTTTAAACATCCTACTTCCTCTCAATTTCTCCTTCTTGGCATCATGGGTAGCCCAAACACTACCAATAACAGGAATAACACAAACGCTAAACGCACTGGGTAAGCATGCTTATACACAGGGATAGCAATTTTTCTGTATCGAGGAAAATGCAAGGCATATTTTAGAGTGGAATTAGACATAATAAAAGACTGGGTTTCTTTAAATATTCAAAATGAAAATACTTCAAAAGGAATAAAAGAACCTTGCCAATGACCTCTGAATGCTCAGACCTCACTTTGGAGGCTCCATAGGTGCCTCCAATTACCTATTCACTTTTCTGCAAGTAAATCTTCTTTTAAAAAGATCAACTGTCAACATATACACAGATAGAGATTTTTTTAATCTTTTTCAAATGTATTATTTTTTCTGGTTTACACATTCACAGCATAGTTTCACACTATTTTTTTAATGTAAATGTGCAATATTTTAGGCACATTGAGTAAGAATCAACAACCTGGACATAAC
The DNA here is from genome assembly GCA_008086735.1 of Cheirogaleus medius. Lineage (NCBI taxonomy): Eukaryota > Metazoa > Chordata > Mammalia > Primates > Cheirogaleidae > Cheirogaleus > Cheirogaleus medius. The sequence goes on from VBSM01002937.1 coordinate 9,537,380, forward strand.
ACTTCCAAGAGTCATTGTTGCCTAAATTTAAGAGATTCTATTTGGGCAAAACCTGGAGGATTGAGGCAGAGCCTGCTGGATTTATTTATCTGGAAGTTTGACCTTGTATCTAACCCAGAAAGAAGGGAGTCGGGGGAGATTTGAAAGGCAGGAGGACTCTCTGATAAAGACAGTGACACTTTAGTGTAAGTTGTGAACAAAATAATGCTATCCATGACAACTATTGCTCCACATTCTCTCCTTGAAAAGCTGGGTGGAGCTTAAGTAGTCCAGGCTACTTAACCCTGCCAGACCATGGGTTTCATTCAATTGCGCTTGCTGATAAAAATAGCAAGTTCCTACCATCATTTGTGTCTTTATGGTTACTCACCAAGAAGTTCGAGAAGGCTTACAACATATACATTCTATTTGGAAATATACACATGGAAAACTAGGCTTTAAGGAAAGAAGAATATAAACGTGTCAAAATTAAATTCAACATAGATGCTGTGCTTAAGTTTCAAATTTGGCTCTTGGATTTCTTAACAAAAAGTAAAAGAATAGGATCAGTTTACAGTTGGCCCTCTGTATCCATGGGTTCTGCATGGATCAAAAATATTTAGGAAAAAAAATTCCACAAAGTTCCAAAAAGCAAAACTTGAATTTGCCATGTACTAAGTATTACATTAAATCTAGTGGTGTGTAGGCATTGTATTAGGTATTACAAGTAATCTAGAGATGATTCAAAGTGTATGGGAGGATGTGCGTACATTATTCAAATTGTATTTGCATATAGTTATGCATATTATATGCAAATACTATGTCATTTTATATAAGAGACTTGAGCATCCACAGATTTGGGTATCCGTGGGGGGTCCTGGAACAAAACTCCTGTGTATACTGAAAGATGATTGTACTTAGAGTGTGAAAAAGACACAATTCTTATGTTCATTTTAATTCGTTTGTATTTTTGTATATATTTTTTTAGTCCAGGTCTTTGTCATTTTGTCTAAGGCAATTTGGAAATACCTCATATGTACCAATAGTCATAAAAATGTTTCCTTCATTTCACCCAATCTAGTGCTAAGAATCCATCAAGGAAATAATCATCAAATTAGTCACAGATTTAGGTACAAGAATGTTTGTTGTAGGATTTTTAAAGTAGCAAAACATTAGAAGTAATCTAAGTGTCTAGTGGTAGGAAAATAATTAATTGGACTCTATATATATATATATATATACACCTATATCTATACCTCCAGAAGGAAAGTCTCCAAAATGTTACCATGATTATTTCTATAAGACTATGGATGATTTTTTCCCCAGCTTCATACTTTTCTTCATTTTCCAAATTTTCATTGTGTGTGTGTGTGTGTTTAACTTTTATAATCATAGGAATATTTTTAAAAGTTGTTGGAGGCATTGTCTTTTCCATTACTTTGTGCCTTCTATTTACAATTTTTTACAAGAAATTTATTTCAGAAGTTATTTGCTTCTTGCTGTGCTTCCTTCTTTTGAACATAATCTTATCTATATAGTCCCTCAGTATCACTGGAGGACTGGTTCCAAGATCTCCTAGGGATGCTAAAATCTGAGGATGCTCAAGTCCCTGTTGTAGGATAGCATAGTATTTTCATATAACCTATGCATATCCTCCCATATACTTTAAATCATCTCTAGATTACTTATAGAAACTAATATAATTTAAATGGTTGTAAATAGTTGTTATACTGTATTGTTTAGGGAATGATGTCAAGGAAAAAAGTCTGTGCATGTTCAATACAGGCACAATTTTTTTTCCTGAATATTTTCGATCCATAGTTGGTCGAATCCATGGGTGCAGAACTCACAGATATTGAGGGTTGACTGTATTGATTTCAATGATTGATTTCACTTTCATTGATTTCAATGAAATCCACTTAAGGTACTTCAGGAAGAGGAATGGCTGGAGAGAGAGCATAACTTCACATCTGAGAAATTTATTCTACAGATAAACTTGAACAAGTACTTCCCAAATATATAGATTCATTCATTCATAAAATATGTACTGAGGGTCCACTCTGAGCCAGGCACTATGCCAGGGCTATGGCAGTGAGCAGGAAGGCCAAGGCCTGGTTCCTGGCATGGAGCCCATATTCCAGTGTGAGCCAACTTGTTACTGCATTGTTTAAAGTTGTAAAAACACTAGAAGAAACCTAAATATTAATATCAACAGGTATAAAATAAAAACTCCAAAGGATAAGAATCATGTTATATAGTTCTATTGGCAGGCTTTCTGTTTCTTGGTATGCAAAACAATGGTGTATCTCGCAACTGCTTGCCTCTTAGAACTGATAAAATACAGCATTTCATCCACGGTGACTAGGCTGGGCACTCCTTAAAGGCTGGCACATTTTCCATTCATCTCTGATTCCCCAGGGCTTTTGTTAGCCACAAATTTGGCAAACTATCAACACATTCTTTTTGAATGAATAAATGACAAAGTGGCTTGCTATTACCTGGATTACTGATTTCATGTCTTTCCTTAGACTGTGTTGGAGACACATGGTCATATATCCTCTCTCTGTTTCCTTTCTGTCTCTAGGCTTTCACGTCAGGGCTTCTTAATGGGGACACTATTGTCCTTTAGGGTGGGAAAATTCTTCATTGTGTGGGACTGTCTGATGCATTGTAGAACATTTAGCACCCTTGGCCCTGAACAATTCAACCTAAAAGCCATTCAGAGGGGTTGAGCAAGGTAGGCATCTTCATGGGGGAGGAAGGTAGCAGCACAGGTTGACAAACTTGAGCAGGACAGGACAGGTTTGTGTCATGGAGCAGGTTTGGAATATCAGAGAGCGAAAGAGATGAGATGAGCATCCTCACGGTGGGCAGCAGTGCTGGCCGGGTGTGAGAGCCCAAGTGGGCCAGGAGGATATTCATGTGGCATCTGGCACAGGGTGTCAGAACTAAGAGAGGTAATGGGCACAGCTTCAAAGGGGGCTGCCATGGGCAGCCCAACATGGGGTGAAGAGGGTGTGCATGTAGCTTGGCATAGGGTGTCAAAAGCCAGGTGGGATGAGGAAGGCATCCACACAGAGGGTGCAGAGGCAAATAGAGAATGATTACATACAGGAGGCATTAATCACATAAGTAATATATATAGATGTCAGTGTTACAATGAACAAAATTATTTTCATTATGAAAATGAAAAAAATTAGAATTAACCCTCTGGTGTTGGATTAGAATTGCAGGTATGGGTATGAACTAATAGTTTTTAATACACATGGACAGATACAGAAATATAGATATGTGTGTCTATATATACATGCATATATTCTCTTGCTCTGTCCACTGACAGTACCTGGGAGCACACTTAATGCCTAGTTCTCATTTTCTAAATATCATTCTCCACTAAAAGGAACTAAGGCTTCTTGGGAAAAATGGTTCATTCCAGGACAGCAGCAGGAAAGGTACCTGCTGAGCCTGAAAAATGAGCCTGAAAAAATCTTGTTTTGCTAATAAGTAAAGAATTGCTCAAAGAGTAAGAGGTACACATTACTAGAACACAGAGGCCAGCTTTAAAGGGATCCCGCTAGCCAAGTCTTGGACCATTGGAACATTAAAATAAATAATGATAATAACATTATAACCTATTTCAAACAATAGGAAACAGTAAGTCATGATGATATAAGTAAATACATGAATAAATTAATCAGGAGAGAAGAAGGCTTTTCCATGAAGGAGAAAGCCAAATGATAAATATAGAAGGAATGATGAAGTTAGGAAATCACCATTTGGCAACTATCATAGTAATAATTCAGCCAGGAAGCATCAAAGGATGCTAAAACTGATGATTAAAAGTTAAATGAGAAAGAGGGTATTTACATAGTCTCAAAGTACTACCCTACTAAACAACAAAAAAACAACCTCATTTGAAAATGGCCAAAGGATATATGACAAACCCACAGCTAATATCATACCAAATAGGCAAAAGGTGAAAAGCCTTTCTCTAAGAACTAGAACCAGACAAGGATGCCCACTGCTACCACACCTACTCAACATAGTACTGGAAGTTCTAGCCATAGCAATCAGGCAAGAGAAAGAAATAAAATCATCCCAATTAGAAAAGAGGAAGTCATGACATGATCTTATATTTGTAAAAATCTTAAACATTCCACCAAAAAACTTTCAGATCTGATAAACAAATTTAGTAAAGTTGCAGCATACAAAATCAACATATAAAAATCAATAGCATTTTATTCACCAATAATGAATTAGCTAAAAAAGAAATCAAGAAGGCAATCCCATTTAAAATAGCTACCAAGAAAATAAAATACCTAGGAATAAATTTAATCAAAAAACTTAAAGATCCCTACAAGGAAAACTATAAAACACTGAGGAAAGAAACTGAAGAGGACACAAACAAATGGAAAGACATCCCATGTTCATGGACTGGACGGATTAATATTGTTTAAAATGATACTAGCCAAAGCAAACTACAGATTCAATGCAATCCCTATAAAAATATCAATGACATTCTTCACAGAAACAGAAAAAGCAAACAAAGGATCCTGAATAGTCAAAGCAACACTGATCAAAAAGAACGCAGCTGGAGGCATCACACTACCTGACTTCAAAATACATTACAAGGCTATGGTAATCAAAACAGCATGGTAATGGTATAAAAACAGACACATAGACCAGTGGAATAGAATAGAGAACCTAGAAGTAAATCCATGTATTTATAGCCAACAGATTTTCAAGCAGGACCCCTTGCCTGAGAAAGCCACCCCACTCATCACTCCAGGCTCTGCCAGTACCTGCTGAGCACAGGACCAGCTCCCAGCGATGCCTCACATCTCCCCCCAAGGCCACACCCTCCAGTATGGACTGCCCCTCCAAGGGCACGCTGTTAGGCTCCCAGGCTCCCTTCAGATCAGAAGGCTGTCCAGAGCTTATTTACAGATTAAACTGGTCCCATTGCTCTCAAAAATAAATAAATAAATAAATAAAAGAATATACAAGGAACTCAAACAACTCAATAGCAAAACATAGACACACACACACACACACACACACATTAAAAAGTAGGCAAAGGATCTAAATATTTCTCAAAAGAGGATATACAAATGACCAAAAAGTAAATGAAAAAATGCTCAACATCACTAATCATCAGGGAAATGTAAATCAAAACCACAATGAGATATCATGCCACCCAGTTAGAATGCCTATTATAAAAAAGACCAAAAAAATTACAAATGCTAGCAAGGATGTGGAGAAAAGACAACTCTCATACACTCCTAGTAGGAATGTAAATCTATATAAAGTAGAAAGTAGAATGGTGGTTGCCAGGGATGGGGAAGGAGAGAATGTGGAGTTATTGTTTAATAGATATAGAGTTCAGTTTTGCAACATGAGAGTTCTAGAGATAGATGTTGGTGATGGTTCCACAACAGTGTAAATTTACTTAAAGCCACTGAATTGCCCACTTAAAAATAGTTAAGATAGTTTAAAAAAAAAAAAAGTACCACCCTACAAAATACTTATTGATTACAAAGGGTAAAAGACCCCACATCCTAGGGGTGTAGTGATTTTGGAGGAGGTAGGAGACTGGATTTTGTGAGCTTTTGTGAGTGGAGAAGCCTGATAGACACCACCTGAATTAAACAATCAGGGTTAATTAAAATCATGAGTAATGGAATAAACTGAAATCATGGATCACCTGATAGGATGCAACGTAAAAAACAAAAATTACTTCTGTGAACCTGGCAAAAATGCATAGCCTGATTGAATCATGAAGAAACATCAGACAAATCCAAACCAAGGACATTCATCAATAGCACACTGGTAAATGTTTAACAACCAGCTCTCCAGAAGAGAAAAATCAGAAATCCTGATTGGTAGCATGTCCACGGTATGACTATTCCCGTGATGATCATGATGTCAACTTGCTTGCGAAATTCGTGAACATTTAACAATCAGCTCTCACAATCTAGTGTGAGCCAACTCCAGCATATCAGCTTGTACAAAAATAACTGGCTGTACTCTTCAACAGTGCCAACATCATTAAAAATCAAGGGAAAACTGAGAAATTGTTCCATATCAAAGGAGACTTAAGAGTCATGACAACTAAATGCAACACATGATCCTCGATTGGATTCTTTTGCTATAAAAGATATTTTGAGGCAAGTGTCAAGATTTGAATGGGGTCTGTGGATTAGATAACAAGGATACATCAATGTTACTGTAGTGGATTGAATGGTGGCCCTGAAAAAGATATAGCCACATCCTAACTGCTTGAACTTGCGAACGTAAACTTATTTGGGAAAACGGTCCATGAAGATATCAGTAAGTTAAAGATCTTGTGATGAGATCATCCCAGATTACCCACGTGGGCTCTAAATCCAATGTCAAGTGTCCTTATAAGAGTCAGAGGAGGGGAAGATACAGACAGAGGAAGTGCGGAGAAGACCACGTAAAGACAGAAGGAAGAGATTGGAGTTATGTAGCCACAAGGAACGCGGACCACCAGAAAAGCTGGAACAAGTAAGGAAGCATTCTCCCCTGGAGCCTTTGAAGGGAGCGCAGGCCCTGCCAACACATTGATTTCAGATTTCCTGACTCCAGAACTGTGAGAGAATAAATTTCTCTTAAGCCACCCGCTTTGTAATAATTTGTTATGGCAACCCTAGGAAACTAATAAATTACTTCCATCATTTTGATGGTTGTGTTGTGATTATGTAAGAGTGTCACTATGGGGCTGGGCGCGGTGGCTCACGCCTGTAATCCTAGCACTCTGGGAGGCTGAG
>VBSM01002937.1:9544321-9624532 GCA_008086735.1 Cheirogaleus medius
AAAAAAAAAAAAAGTGTCGCTATGTATGAGATGAGCACTAAAGCATTTGAGGGTGATGGGACATAGGGTCAGCAATGACCTCAATTATAGCTATTACCCTCAAGTGGCTCAGGAAAAGAAAAATAGGTTGTGTGTACTATTCTTACAACTTTTCTATAAATTTGAAATCATTTCAAAAGAAAAAAAAATCCACATCCTAGGGGTCTAGTGATTTTGGAGGAGGTAGGAGAGCGGATTTTGAGAGGCTTTTTCATGGGTTCTTTAGAGATCCCCAGTAGGGGACACCACCGCCCGACCCTAGGACCCTGCAGTTCCCGCGGTGTGGGCAATGCCTTCTCTAGCCCACTGCTTTCAGTTCAGCTTCCTCCTCCACTCCAGGGTTTTGATCAGCTCAGCCTTCTTGGCTCAGTTCGCTCTACCATGCCTGGGCAGGTGGCCCCAGGCCAGCCCCTTTCCAGAGGATCCACATTTGGCCTGTGGGAGGCTGGCTTTTGGAGGACCTAGTTGAACTTAACAATGCGCTCAGCTTTGTTCTCAGGTGAGGGCAGTTTCAGCCTTACATGTTGCCTTTAGACTTTCAGATGTGAGTCAAATACCAGTCCCAAATCCCAGGGGACACTTGTAAAGTTCCCTTGCGGCCTCTCTCACGTGGCTTCAGGTGAAAGGGATACAACTGCCTCCCCTGCACCTTGGTGGACAAACATATAGGACACTGACTACTCCCTTTTCCAAGCACAGCTATTTAGGCCGGACACTGGGGATTAGGTAAGACTGGCAGAACTGGTTTGAGCATACCCTTCAGCTGTGGGGGTTCTTCAGATCTATTATTTTATTCTTGCCTTAGGAGATATGCCGATACTCTGATACAATAGGAGGAACCACATTTTACATTCTGTCAACAGGCCCCATACCTGCACAGAAATGTTCATGCCAAAGTCGCCTTGTGAAATTTACCAACAAGTTTTATCTTATATATCTCCTGCAGCATTTTAATTGTTTCAACACCATACACTCCTCCCTTGTCATGAGCCGAAACAGTGCCCTGTGTTTCCTCTAGCCACCCTAGTTGCCCCTTCTCAGTCTTCAGGTTCCTCTTCATCTCCCCAACCATAATTGTTGGTTTCCTTGGGATTCTTCCAACCTAAACCCTCTTCTCTTTTCATTCAATGCATCCTCCGTTGGCAATCCCATCCATTCCCATCGCTTCGATTATCATTGGCTTGTGGGTTGTCTCAATGCTTCGGTTGAGAATCTCAGAGCCTGGAGAACATAGGTGGACTTATCTTTCAAACCCAACTCAACCCAAACAACTCAAGAGTTTAGACAATGAGGGTCTCAGGTGAAGAAAGACTTTTAGAAGGAGCTAGGGAAAAAGGAGGCAGGATCCAGGATGAGTTTCCAGCCTCAAAGCCATTTAGATATGGTAACCCTGGTATTGGGGCTCACTCAATAGAGGCTAGAGCTGGTTTGCCTGGGGCGACTCTGGAAGTGTGAAGGCTGGCAGGAATGGAGCTTTTCAGTCCTGTAGGCTTTTTTCTGAGCTCTCAATTAAAGCAGTCTAAAATCCACCTTTGAAATGGAAATCATTTCAAAATCTTAGCAAGGCAGCTGGGGATGGAGGATGGACAGGGGATGAACAAAGAGGCCCGGAGGCCTCTTTGACCTCCCCTGCTCAGCTAACAAGGCCCAGTGCGTAGTTTTTCTGCCAGCTCTCTGGCTCTCGCTGTTTCTACAAGTGGCTAAGTCCCAGCGTTTCTGGGACAGAGCTAATTGCAAACACTCTGTCCCCTTTATCACCACATCTGCACTCATCCTTGTCAGACTCCACGTCTCATATTTTGCTTCAGAAAATATGGTCATCATAGCTCTGTTTCTTTGTGTTCTAAAACTTCTCAGAAGAGAAATATAGCTGAGCCTAGCTCTAGTCTCTTACAGAAGCCAACATTCAACCCTTGGGCAAAAGCACTCAAGCTTCTGACCCCCTTGCTCTCATGCCTCTTCATGCACATTAGAACATGACCTTTATTTACTTATTAATTGCATTTCATTAAGCTCATACTCTAGCATATTTTTTTTAACTTGGAATTGAACGAGTGGATCTCGTAGGATGCAATCAGAAAAGGACTTGATTCTTTCCTTCTCTGCCCATTCAACTCTCTTCTGTGGGCAGCTCTTCCCTGAGCCTGAGTGTGAGCTGGGGCACAGTAATGCTTTTCTGGTCACTCCAGGACAATAAGATACCCTCTGGCTGCCTCCAGTCCCAAGGACAGTCTCACTTCTTATTTTTTTTTTTCTTATACCATATTTTTACTGTAGCAGCCTTACTTCAGAAGAGTTAAAATGTAATTTAACTTTAATGCTTCCCCCCTCATCACTGGAACTGCTGTTAATAGGAAACCTGAGATTGGGAAGGGAGATGTGTTTGGCCTTTCCTCCCTTTTCCCATCTCCTCCTCACCAGGCTCCTTCTAGCCTCTCTTGGGTTAAAGATAAGGGGAGGATGCAGGAAAGAAGATAAGTTAGGAGTAGGAAAGGCCTTACTTAGCTGTCACCCAGCTAATACAGCATTGGTCTCCTCTGGCCCCAGTGGACATTCAGAGCTTATACTCTCAGATTTGGTGGATGATCAAATCTGACTCTTGCACTGGATGTTTTTGTGGATACTTTGGAGGACCTTACTGGAATATTAGTAGTTCTTCCTATGAGTGGGGCAGTATTTGCTTATGTTATTTCCCTTGGGCCATAGGAAGGCAGTGGGACTACAGGAGAATACACTCGCCACTTCAGGCTGTCCTTTCGGGCAGGATTGGGAATGGTTCCAGGGTAGAAGGGAAGAGCCCTGGGACAAGGTCCACAGGGTGGGCGAGCAGAGTGTGGGCTGGATTTCAGGTCCACCTACAAGGGAGAGTTCCTTTGTGCATGACACAGTTGGCACTAGCAAAGCGGTGGCCTCACCCACAGTCGCAGCCTCTCAGGTTGGGTCAGACCCCAGTCATGCTCCTCAAATTGGTGCTCCTCAAACTCCTGGAAACAAGCTCTCCAAGGGGTCCCTTTGAAGTTACTCTCACAAGGATTGATGTGAGGGGAAGCCCCCACCCCTTCTTCTTGGAAGATCAATGAGATGCTGCCAATTCCATCTCCCTGACTCCTACCCTCTCTGGCCTCCTCATCTTCAGCCCCTTTGCTCCCTTGGGATGATTGGGGATCTGTTTGTTGCAAGCCCATTTTTTGGTATTTTGGGCTTGTTTGTCTGTGTCACCACCTGCCATGTGAGCACACAGATAGCCTGGAACCTCTTTTCAGAACATGGAGGCCTTTGCCAATTACCGCAGTGTTCTCGGCCTTTGAACCTCAGCTGAAACTGACACAGGAAAAGTCAAATTTAAAATCCTGTTACACATTGTTTATTCCATGTTGACCAGGACTTGGAGCTCGCAGAACCTTTTTTTTTTTTTTTTCAAAATAAAAATCTGGGTTTCTAGAGGGGCTTTTCCCTCTTCAACTTTCGAAATTTCTGAATATATTTTACATAGAGCAGAATGCAGAGATTTCCTCATACAAACTAATTAGCGTTATGTGGGAAAATGGTGAGGAGCAGCACCTATGAATAGGAATCATACTTTAATTAAATGCACCAAGGTTGTTAGGGCATAATGAGAACCTGGGAGATTTTTTACTATTATCTTCTTTTTTTTTTCACCCCCTGCTTTTTGATATGTTCCAGCTCTCCTTTAGTGAGCCTAGACTGGTTCACAATCCTTATCTGCAATTTTGAAATCCAAAAAGCTATTGGGGGTATGGGGGAATGGGAAAAAAAATAAAGCTCTGAAAACTAAGAATTTTCTTTTCATAATTAATTCTACAAAATTAATTTAACCTGAACTGAGAGAGGTTCCTGAAAGCCTTTATATCAGTGTGAACTTTCAAATGTTTTAGCGCAGAAATAACAACGTGTTTTTTTACAAGATGTCTCCCCAGACCATACTGGAAGTATGATGCAATATACAGTATGTGTCCCAATACTACCATTTAAAACCCCAAAATAATTCTGAATTCCATAATGCATCTAGCTTTAAGAGTTTGGGATAAATGCTTATAAGTCTGTACTTTTGTAAGGGAGAACATATAATGAATTTTGTTATTATTTTTCTTGTCCTATTAGCTTCTCACTGCCTAACTCACTCATTCTTGAGTTTAGTATTTGTACAAGCCCCACCTCCGTGGCCTTTCATGCACTTACTCTTATCAAATCAGAACTCAGAACTTACCTCTTCCAGGTGGAGTTTCCTGATTAGTCCAATGTCTCTGTCTTCACCTGAATATCCAGTTTAGATTTGGAACACATGTTCTCCAAAGTCATACTAATTTGGACTTAATAACTCATAATTCAGTGACTGCTCACTCAGCCGTCACTGTGGAACTTCAGCCTCTTCCGAAGACGTTCTCTCCCCATTTCTTCCCTCAGTTCCTATTTGAGGTACAATCAGCTTATGCTTCCATGCCTTTCCTGCTCCCACACTCACTCTCAAATCCCACCATAAATATGGTTTATGGATAAAGCCACTCTTTGCTGCTGAAGCCTTCAGCAAATCCCTCCACTCCAGAACACAGACTAGAAGTATCAGGGGATGGAGGGGGTGCAAAATTTGCAGGTTAACAGGCTCTACACATAATCCTTATGCACATTGAATTTCAGAACTACTGGCTTAAAGGTTTATAAATCAATGGCAAGTCACAAAATTTGAGAGATGAAATATGGTTATAATGAATGTCAACAACAGCTGCAGCCATAAGTAGTTATGTTACAGTGTATCTCATATATAATCTTCATGCTAAAGGCTAATGATTTTTCAGTAGTTTTTGTCCAATCTTGACTCTTGCATAACAATTCAGTATTTTTTTTTCACCACTTAAAAACATTTTTGAAACCATGTATCTATGTCATGAATTTTTCAGGAAGTTTTCTATCATGTCTGGCGCTTTCCCTACCTCTCTCCTTTCTTCTGCTTTTTCTTTCTCTCTCTCTTATCTTCTTCTCCTTCTCTCCTGCAAAACCATTTAGGATTCTTCTTTGTAGCTTGAGCATAATTAGGGATAGGAAATGTGATGCGCTGAGCTCCATGAATGGTATCAAAATCACTGCTGCAGGAATCCAGACTATGATTTCTCATGGTCTCTTGCTTCTGAATCTCTGCTGCCATCCGGACAAACACGTTAAATGCCACGGTTAATATATTTATTGCCATCCAGGAGGGTGTAGTGGGCTGAATGGTGGCCCCTCACCAAAAGATATGTCCACCTGGAACCTGTGAATGTGACCTTATTGGAACACACGTAAGGTCCTTGCAGATGTAATAAAGTTAAGATCTCGAGATGAAATCATCCTGGATTGTTTGAGGGGACCTAAATCCAATGACAAGTGTCCTTATAAGAAGAGTAAAAGGCACAGAAGAGAAAGTGATATGAAGTTGGAGGCAGAGACTGGAGTGATGCATCTCCAAGCCAAGGAACACCAAGGACTGCCAGAAAACAAGAGAAGGTGGAAGAGACAAGGAAGGATTCTCTGCTAGAGCCTCTAGAGGGAACATGGCTATACCGACACTCTGGTTTTGGACTCCTGGCTTCCAGAACCATAAGAGAATACACTTCTGTTGCCTTAAGCTACCCCGTTTGTGGCACTTTGTTACAGCAGCCCTAGGAAATGAATACAGGGGGCCTAGGAGGGACTAGCCTTATTTATGGGTGCCCTCATCTGTCAGTATGGAAGTGAAAATAATGCTGCTATTCATAAATTTTGCCTATTTTGGACTTGACTGTCAAAACAGAGAAAATCCTCACCAATGCAGGAAGAGCTGGATTTGACTCATGGATCCTGGAAAATACTCGTATAAAGAACAGTGGCTTCTATAGAAGAAATACCACCTAGTGCTTGAAAGTGTAGGCCACGAGAGTCAAATCTGAATCCTGGTGTGATTCCTGGTACTGCCACTCATTAACCTTGCAACTTTGAGCAGTTATTTATTTAGCCTGTAGACTTGAGACTGGCACATGAGAGCTAAACAAATGCTAGCTCCTATTGAGCTCCATTTCTCTGTGGTTATGTTTACTCCATATCCCTGCTTATCTCTGCAGGACACTTGTCCCTGCTCACTTGTCTCTTCTCATGGCTGCAAATGGCTACCCCAGTCCGAAGCTGATATGACCTTCTGGTTCAAAAATCCAACAGCAGCAATCAGAGTCATTGGGTCACTTATTTCAGTTTCTTAAACTGAAGAGAGTGTGTGCTCCTCTCAAGCAGTCCATATACTAAAATTAGAACGACAGAAGATTAGCATGGCCCTTGCACAAGGATGACATACAAGTTCGTGAAATGTCCCACATTCTAAAAAACAAATAGATAAATAAAAATGAAAGAGAAACTATGATGTGTGTTCAAGTCAGTGTGCACGTTAGCTATCACTGGGCCAGCCTTCTATGGCCAGAAAGACAAAGTCTCTTTGAAGGGTGTGGGGGCAGGAAGACCATGGCAGGCATTTCTAGCACACTGCAGCATTTCAAATTTTATATATTCAAACCTATTTATATTTTCTGTCATAGTGCATGCCTTTGATTTCATCCTTTAAAAAGTATATCTTACTTTGAGAGTAGAAATTTACTTGTAGCTTATTTTATTATTTGACTTTCCACATATCCTCTCTAATCTAATTTGAATTTATTTATTAGAATGGCATTTTTCTCTTCTCCAAGTAACTAGCTATTTGTCCTAACATGATTTTTTGAATAGCTCACACTTCTCTCACCAATTTGAATACGACTACTGCTAACAATAATAGCATTTTCTGAATGCTCTCTATGTGCCAGAGTTTGTGCTAAGTGTATTACATGGATTATTTCAGCTTGGTTTTATTATTATCCACATATTACAGCTAAGAAATGGCATACTTGGGATTCGCATCCAGGTCGTCTAACTCTAGAGCTAACATCTAACTCTAACTTTTAACTACTATGCTATTCTTACAAATAATTTGGATCTATTTTTGTATCAAACAATAAGGAAAATTATTGACATGACTGGAAGTCCAGATGTAGGGCAGGCTTCACAGTTGACTTGGCTCAAGCTCAATGTCCCCGTGATTCTCTTGGCTCTGCTCTCTTCCATGTGTGGCTTCATCTTCAGGCTGACAGTGAGAGAGCTGCAGCAATTCCAACCTCCATATCAATGCACAAAAATGTCCATCAGAAGAAAAAGAGGATTTCTACTTTCAGAAAATCTTCCAGAAGAACAAAGAACTTTCTGAGACACTCCAACAAAATTCTCCTCAAGTCCCATTGGTCCAAAATGGGCCACAGGGCCATTTCTGTATTAATTGAGAGTAAGAAGGATAGGATTAAGTAGATTATATAAACTCACTCCTGGAGTTTTAGAGATGATGTCAGCTTTCCTTTGGCACATGGGCTGCATAGAAGTGGACTATTAATAAGTATTAAGTTCAGCTCTCAGAGGCAGAAAACCTAAAATAACAGAGGATTATACAAGTTAGAAGGTAAATCAAGTCTGAAGGTAGGCAGTATAGGGCTACTATGGCAGTTCCATGGTCACCCAGATTCCCTTCTTCTGTCTCAATGCGCTGTCATTCTCAATGTGTGACTTCTACCTCATGGTTCAAGATAGCTCTGCAGCCACAGCCATCAATCATATCCACCTTCAGGCACCAATAAGGAAGAAGGAAGTGAGAAAGGAGAGACTGGCTTCTCCCTTTAAGGACATGTCCCAACTCTAATACAAAAACCAGATGAAGACACAATAGAAAAAGAAAACTACAGGTCAATATCCCTGATGAACATAAATGCAAAAATCCTCAACAAAATACTAACAAACAGAATTCAACAACACATTAAAAAAAGCATTCACCATCATCAAGTGGGATTCATCCCAGTGAAGCAAGGATGATTCAACATATGCAAATCGATAAATGTGATACATCACATCAACATAACCAAGGACAAAAACCATATAATCATCTCAACAGATGGTGAAAGAGCATTTGATAAAATTCAATATCTTTTCATGATAAAAGTCCTCAACAAATTGGGAATAGAAGGAACATACCTCAACATGATAAAGGCCATATATTACAAACCCTCAGCTAATATCTTACTGAATGGGGAAAAATTGAAAGCCTTTCCACTAAGATTTGCAATAAGACAAGAATTCCAACTTTCACCACATTTTTATTCAACATAGTACTGGACGTTCTAGCCAGAGCAATTAGGTAAGAGAAAGACATAAAAGGCATCCAAGTTGGAAAGGAAGTGGTCAAATTATCCTTGTTTGCAGATGACATGATCTGATATTTAGAAAAACTTAAAGGCTCCTCCCAAAAATTCCTATAACTTATCAATGAATTCAGTAAAGTTGCAGGATACAAAATGAACATACAAGAATAAGTAGCATTTCTATACACTAACAGCAATCAATTTGAAAAAAAAATCAAGAAAGCAATATCATATACAACAGCTACCAAAAGTTTAAAATACTTAGGAATAAATTTAATCAAAGGGTTAAAGACCTCTATAAGGAAAACTATAAAACACTGATGAAAGAAATTGAAGAAGACACAAAAAATGTAAAATTATACTATGTTTATGGATTGGAAGAATTAATATTGTTAAAATGACCATACTACCCAAAGTGATCTATAGATTCAATGCAATTCCTATCAAAATACCAATGGCATTCTTCACAGAAATAGAAAAAACAATCCTAAAATTCATGTGAAACCACAAAAGACCCTGAATAGCCAAAGTAATCCTGAGTAAAAAGAACAAATCTGGAGGCATCACACCATCAGATTTCAAATTATACTACAAAGCTATAGTAACCAAAAGAGCATGGTACTGGCATAAAAACAGACACATGAACCAATGGAACAGAATAGAGAACCCAGAAGAGAGTAAAATAGTAGTTATCACAGGCTTGGAAGTGAAGAGGAGTGGGGGTGATGATGTTGGTTGATGGATACAAAAATAGAGATAGATAGAAGGAATAAGACTTTAGTATTCAATAGTATAGTAAGGAAATTATAGTTATCAAAAATTATTGTATATTTCAAAATAGCTAGAATTGTAATGTTCCCAACACAAACTAAAAAATGTTTGAGGTGACAGATATCCCAATTACCCTGACTTGATCATTACACATTGTATGCATGTATCAAAATAGTACATGTACCCCCAAAATATGCACAAGTATGATATATTCTTTAAAAATACAAAAAAAAAAGTATGTGTCCCAGAAGTTACAAGATACACTTCTGCTTACATCCCATTGGACAGAACTTTGTCAGTTGACAACATCTTGCTGAGGGGAGCTGTGAACTGTGACTTTATTCTAGATAACTATGAGCCCAGCTACAAATCAGGGATTTTACTACTAAGGAAAAAGGGCAGAAAATATATTGAGAGACTACTAGCAATCTCTACAAAAGGTAGAAACATGAACTCAATTGGGGTTCTGTTGGAGAGTAAGAAAAGAGAACTAAATGCTAGTAAGGCAACCAATAATGTGCCCTTCAGCCCTGCTTGGGTCATCAAACTAGCCAGTAGCTTGGTGGTATGAGATACTCTTTGTTGGACATCCTGTGTCCCACTGATTCCTGGAACTTAGCTAGGGAGTCATTCCAAGTCAAAATTCATGATTGAGGATGTAGTTAGAGTGGTCCCCTAAAGAAATAAGTTTGCATGTGTTTATTTGTAAGAGCTCTCTATTGAGGACCGGGAATATTAAGCTTTTGTCTGTCTTATACATTGCAAATAGTTTTCTAGTTTATCATTTGCCCTCTACCTTTATAGTAATGTTATTATTCTTGTTTTGACATATAGAAATTTTACATTTTATAATATCAGATATTCTTTGCTTTTACATTTTTTTAAAACTTTTCTACTAGAATGATCTTTCATAACCAAGGACCTAATATTCACCTATATTATTTCTTTCTCTAATTGAATTATTTTTGTGTCATTCAGAAGTTACATTTGGCTGCACATGTAAGAAAAACCCCAATTCAAGCTTAACACTAAAACTTGATGCAGGTAAAGAAAAAAGAAAGAAAAGAAAAACCCCACTTACAGCAGCTTAACAAAGGGAAATTTCTTTTTTTCAGGTAATAAATTCAGCACTGGTTTGGTGGACTTATGATGTCTTCAAGAATCCAAGCTCATTTCACATTTCTGTTTCACTATAATTAACATTTAGCTTTTCCTCAAGCTCACAAAACGACTGCTACAATTCTAGCCATCACATTTGAAATTCATTTAGGAGGAAAGAAGAAGGGAAAAATGTACAGGCTGCATGCCACCTGAATCCATCTAATTTATCAGGAAGTCAATAGCTTTCCTAGAAACTCCATCTGTTAGATTTCTCATTGGCCAGAACTGTATCACATGGCCAATCAGAGCAAGCAAATCTTGGGGAGACGAGTATTTTAATCTGAGTTCTTTGCTATCCTGAACAAAGTCAGATTCTACTATTAAAGGGGGAGAAATGGAAATTGAATAGACAACACTGTCATAATTTTTCATCTAAAATTTTTTGGCTATATGGTATAAAACAAGGAATTAACTTCATTTTTTCCAATTAGTTAAACAACTTCCCCAGCATGTTTATTAAATAGCCCATCCTTTTTTCATTGATTTGGCATACAACTACATTATGGTTTTAAATATATAGAATTTCCAATTCCAGTAATATCAGAGTGGTGCCTAAAACAGTATCCTTTCTCAAGAAGGAATCCTTTGAAAATATACAGAAGACAGCCATCGAAAACACTGCAGAGTAGCCAAAAGCAGACAGAAACTGGAGGGCTGTTGACACTTGGAAGATGAAATAACACTAGGATACTAGGCGAGTTTCCCAATTTTATAGCTGTATGCCTAAGGGCAGCCCCAATCAGTGCCATATCTGGGGTAGAAACCTGCCATCTTACTAGCTTGAAGAGTCAGAAGAAATAGGTTGAGGTTACTATAGCAGACAGAAAGTAAAAGGGAATATCCTGGAAAGGAGAGAGCCACAGTGGGAAACACAATTCTATATATAATCTCTGCCCAAATCTCTAGTTGTTCTCTGAACTACACATGAACAGTGCAGACACAAAGCATCCAAGTTAAGATTCAAATAATTGAACAGAGATTTCAGCTAGTACTTACTGCAAGAGACACAGAGTTTCACCCAAGTTAACTTCCCACTTTAAAAAAAAAATATCAACACCCTTTGGAGGAATATCACAGAATCCAGAGACTCTCCAACATATCATTTGCAATATCCAGGATACGGTATAAAACTACCCCACACACAAGAATGGTAAATGTGACCTGTACTCAGTAGGAAAGGCAATAAAGATCAATCCTAAAATGATCCTGATTCTAGAATTGGCAGGCAAGGATTTTTTTTTTTTTTTTTTTTTTTGAGACAGAGTCTTACTCTGCTGCCCGGGATAGAGTGCCATGGTGTCAGCCTAGCTCACAGCAACCTCAAACTCCTGGGCTCAAGCTATCTTCCTGCCTCAGCCTCCCTAGTAGTTGGAACTACAGGCATGCGCCACCATGCCTGGCTAATTTTTTATATATATATTTTTAGTTGTCCAGTTAATTTCTTTCTATTTTTTTTTTAGTAGAGACGGGGTCTCGCTCTTGCTCAGGCTGGTCTCGAACTCCTGAGCTCAAACTACCCACCCGCCTCAGGCTTCCAGAGTGCTAGAATTACAGGCGTGAGCCACCGCACCCGGCCCAGACAAGGATTTTAAATTGGTAGTTGTAACAATGCTCAGCAAAGAGTATAAGGTCTTGGTTCACTTCTACTCCCTCCTCTTGTAAAGAGTGTAAATAATAGGTTATCCTATTAGGCATATATCCACATATGCTCCCAAAAACTGCAGTGAGAATTAACCAGGCTGATGAAAGTTTAAAAAAATAGTTATTTTGAGTAAAAAAAAGCAAAGACAGGGGTTTTTTTCCCCTTTATGGAGAAAGTAAAATATACCCTTTCCATTATCAATGACAGATCACTGAGTTGACAGCTCTTATCAAGCCCTTGGATCTCCAGCTTTCTTGGGTCAGAGGTAGAAGACTTAGCAGTGGTGGAATTACATGGGTCTTTTGTAATCCAGTTCATATACCATCCTTTAAAAACCTAACAAATCCCTCTTCAACGAAGGCTGTCCTGCAGCCCACCCCTCTCCCCCATACCTTCAATACCTTAATGTTTTTCTTTTTAGAATTCAAATAGCAGGATAATTTCTACAAGGGAATAGAGAGAAATTAAAACTCCAAGGGGCCAAAGGACTCCATAGGGGTTACAAAGCCTGCTACAGATAAAGATCAGCTCTGTCAGAAGCTGAAATGGATCACCTGGTTAAGCCATTTTTTTAATCTATCATTCAGGGAAAATGGCCTATCCACTGATTGCTCCCTATGCTGCAAGCAAGTTTGCTCTGGATGGGTTCTTCTCCTCCATCAGGAAGGAATACTCAGTGGCCAAGGTCAATGTGTCAATCACTCTCTGTGTTCTCGGCCTCATAAACACAGGTAAGGTCAAGACATTGGAATAAAGGACATGCAGATGGCCTGTCTGCCTTACCACTGTGGGTAAAGAAGGGTGCTGAACTCCCTGACATCTGTGTAATGTACTAAGAACCAGCAACAGAAAGCACTAGCTCTCTCATTTAATAAGCACTTCTGTCACTATAGTGGAGCCTATGGCCACTCTTTGACATTCCTTTCCATTTTGACCACCAAGTTTTCTGAGAGTCACCACATTCATCACCTAACCCTTTTCTGAACACCTTATGTCTTCATGGATACTCGATAGGCATTACTTTTCTACACGAGACTTGTCAAATGCAAGTTTGTTTTTCTTAATAACATCACCAGTAGTAAGACATACTGGTACCATGAACCCTTCGATATGATGCACTGAGAAGGACACAACATCATTTTTGCGGTATCCTTGCCAAAAATGCATAACCTCACTCTAATCGTAAGAGAACAGTGGACAACCCCTAATCAAGGAACGTTTTACAAAACAATTGATCAGTCAGCTTCAAAAGTGTTAAAGCCATGAGAGACAAGGAAAGGTTGAAGAGCTGTCACAGAAAAAGTGAAGAAAAAGAAAAAGAAAGAAGAAAAAAGAAGAAGAAATTACTACTGAGTGCAATCCTGGGTAAGATCCAGGAACATAAAAGGGACATTAGTGAAAAAATTATGTCTATAGTTTAGTTAATAATATTGTACCAATTCTATGATCGTATCTGCTCTAGATCACTGCACAATGGTTATGTGTGGTGTTACAATTAGGGCAAGCAGGGTGTGGAATGGAAGGGGTCATTTTGTACAATTCGTGCAACTATTCTGTAAGTCCAAATATAAGTTTACCCAAAACATGTGGCAAGTATTATAAGAAAATTTTCTTTTAAAGAGTAATTGAGTAGTAGTGACAGAACAACTGAGGGAGAGAGAGAGACAGTCACAGAAGGGAACAGGAAAGGGATGGGGAGAGACAGAAGCTATGCAAGAAGGACACGAAAACTTGGAAGGACAGAGAAGTGAAAGCAGTTAGTGTGAAAGAAAGCAAAAGCCTGGGTTCTCGTCTAGCTCTTCCTCTTACAAGACAGTAAGTCATTGTCATATGGCACTCTGTTGCTGCCCACTGACACTTCCCATTAGCCACTGGGTCATTATGAGACTGCTTTCCTCATTCTGTTCCCCCAATATGACTCCCCGGCCCCAACCAAAACACCCAAGAGAAAAGGATGATTCAGATCTCCCAACTAATCACCTCTAACTGCCCCCACAAATCTGCATCTAGAAAGGCAGGGTCCCTATTAACATTAAACAGGCTCTAAACTTACCCAGTCCCTCCATGTATTCCTTAGAGGGCCTGCGAGGCTTGCAGAGCAAACACTGGCGAACAGCCCCTGACAGCTAAGCTGTCCATGTCTGCAGGCCTCCCATCATGCAGACTCTGCTAGTCTTGGATAACTCTGTTCTTCCCTTGTCATTCTACAGATACAGCCATGAAGGCAGTTTCTGGGGTACTGACTATACAAGCAGCTCCAAAGGAGGACTGTGCCCTGGAAATCATCAAAGGGGCAGCTCTGCGCCAAGAGGAAATATATTATGACAGCTCACTCTGGACCTCTTTCCTGCTAAGAAATCCAGGGAGGAGAGTAATGGAATTTCTCGTCTTAAGTTACTTTAATACGGACAGATTCATCAACACCTCGGAATTCCCTTAGGGCTAAGCGTGCTGAGGGATCTTGGGACTGTTCTGCCTGATGTTATCTGGGCTCTGTCCATGAAGGCATCTTCCCAGAGGGATAAGTAGCGTGTCCCCAGAGAAACACAAGTCATGGGTCTCATCTGAAAATTGGAAAGAGTTCCTCTAACACTTGCACAGTGGAAATGTAATTATAATGAATGTCGTGAACCACTACAGCCTGCAGTTGTAAAATAGATAGCTACCATAGGTATAATTACAAGGTAGTTATATCGAGTTTATCTCATATATATAATAATATGTGATGCCTAATCCAATATTAATTATAATAAAGGTCACATAAATTCAAAACTGGTAGCTATAACTTGGGTTCATTCAGTATGGTTCCTTTAAAACCATAAACTACACAAATGAAATTTTTCAATGTTCATTTCTTGTTTTGTGGTCTAAACCTTTTATCTGTTCCTAAGTTGAAGAAATTACCTTCGTCTTCATTTGGTGGACATCTTGTCTTTATCGTTTCTGTAAATTTCAGATATTCTTTATGTGATAGGCCATTGCTCCTGTGGGAAGGAAGACACCTGGGCAGGAGCCACTAGGGCAAACCCAGGGAGACGGAAGGCCCTAGAAACTGGAGCCACAGAATATATGCCTGTTTATTACTCTCAGAGTACGTCAAGCATCTGTACCTTAACTGTGAACACTAAACTGGATATTGGAAGTTTGGAGAGGAGGAGCTGGAGTTTAAATCCTGCCACTCACCTATTTAGACATTTATTCATTCAACAAGTATTTATCAAACAAACACTTGCTAGGTATCACCTGAGTGTGATCAAATGGGAAACAAAACAGGTATGTCAACAACTCAGCAAAGCCCTACACTGGTCAGGGCTCAACAGGTAAGAGACAGCACCCTCAAGTTGGGTAATTTTAGTAGAGTTTAATAAAAAGAAGACTATTCACAAAAGTGTGGGCAAGGCATAGGGAAATCACAAGAGATAGTGTAGAATCTCAGGAATAGTTGCAACTGTTTCTACCCCAAGGCCCGTAAGAGAAGAGACCTGTTCCAAGAACCCAGAGGTGGAAAGGCCTGTTTGGAAAGAGCCACATGGCAGGAGCTGTGATATTCAGCTAAGGGATGCAGCCAGCCCTCCAAGGACCATGAAGGAGGGATCTAGGGGTACAATCACCCCAGCCTTACTCTCATCCCACACTCTAACCTCTGGCCAGCGCTTCACATCAGCTGCTTCGATCCGGCAAGGGAACAGATTGGTACAGACCACACAGGCCAACTTCCCCACGCACAGAGCAGATGGCAAAGGGTAGAGAATGTTCTGGAGGGACAGATGGAGTACATCCAGCAGGAACCTAATACTCCCAAACATAGAGCTTCCACGGTGAGTAACGCTGGGACATGGGATGTGGGCCTGGAAGCTCGGGGGAAATTTCCTTTTCCCACCTCTGAATCTAAATGGCTGGGTAGCAGAGCAGATTGGAGTTTACTGAGCCTACCAGCCACACAGACGAGGAGCTGTATCTGAGAGTGTGAATACAGCTGGACTTTTCTTAGAAAGAGGTCCTTCCCAGCCTATGCTCAGAGCGGAGGAGCAGGAGAGACTTTCCTGCATTCGTGTGTGAGGAAACAGGCCAAAAACATAAAGTCTGGTTTCTGACCTGAGACACACCCACACTAGTAAAACGTGGTCTAATAGATGTCTCAGTTTCTGAGCAATCAGATTAACACCCCTCAGGCTCTTGAAGAAATGAGTCTCCCCCTTCACAGTGAAGATATGGAGTACAGTAATTCCTTTACTGAAGGGTGGAGACAATATTAAAACGGAGTTAGAATTTGTTTGGGGAGAGGTTAAACCTCTTTCTAAATGAGGCTTTCTTCAGAATCCAAAGGGGGAAGTTCTGGCCAGGTGTGGTGGCTCATGCCTGTAGTCCCAGCTATTCGGGAGACTGGGACAGGAGGATCGCTTGGGCATAGGAGTTGGAGGTTGCAGCTCAGGAGTTGGAGGTTGCAATGAGCTATGATGACACTATTGCACTCTAGCCCGGGCAACAGAGTAAGACTCTGTCTCAAAAAAAAAAAAAGGTGGGGGTGGGGAAGATCTCAAAAACTAGGTCTGAGAACTGAAACCATCTACACCCACATAGCTTATTATCTGCTCTAACATGACATTAAAATTCCATTCTGTTTATGAGCATGACTTTACTCTTCCAAGAAACTCTTGTTCAGGAAGATAAATGTTGCAAACCTACTTAAAAGGTTTTGACTTTTCAATAGATAGCATCAGATGACTGTTACTCTTAAAGACTCTTTGGAGCCCTCACTTCAAAATGCTGGCAGGGTGCGGTGGCTCATGCCTGTAATCCTAGCACTCTGGGAGGCCGAGGCAGGAGGATCGCTCAGGGTTAGGAGTTTGAAACTAGCCTGAGCAAGAGCGAGACCCCCGTCTCTACTATAAATAGAAAGAAATTAATTGTCCAACTAAAAATATATAGAAAAAATTAGCCAGGCATGGTGGCACATGCCTGTAGTCCCAGTTACTCGGGAGGCTGAGGCAGCAGGATCCCTTTAAACCTCAGAAGTTTGAGGTTGCAGTGAGCTAGGCTGGTGCCATGGCACTCTAGCCCGGGCAAGAGAGTGAGACTCTGTCTCAAAAAAAAAAAAAATGCTGGCTTCACTGTGCTTGCCAATCTCAAACTATGTCATCATGACCCTTACCCAATCCTAATCAAGCCACCACGCTGAAGCCCCACCTTAAAATAGACTCCAATACCTGATAAACACCCTGGCTTTGCCCTCTCCACTCTGAGAGGCTACCATGACTCCATCAAGGTAGCATTGCCCATTACCTGGGTAAGCAATGAACTCAGCTCTGCCTTATCAACAAGTTGATTCAATGGTCCTTTAAGGGAGCCAGCATTCGACAAGCCCTTCCCCAGGGCCCTCATCAGTTCCTAACCTGGCTCCCCTGCCCCTTAGATATCTGCCCCCATCGCTCAGGAGTGGCAGGTGTTCCGGCAGCTGGAGCCAATCTCCAATTTCGGTGGCACCAGCCATGCAAAGGCCCTTGTCACTGGACAAGTTCCACTTCAAAGAACCGAGCCTTCCTAGCTCACTTTATCATGAGCTCAAAAATATATGTACGAGGATGTCCATTTTCACATCATATGTGGAATCCAGATGTGTATCGCTCACTTCTCACCCACATGAGCATAAAAATTCAGCATCTCTGTAGATTCCAAAAGTAATTCCACTCTCACTGAATGTATTAGTGAGCAATGTAACATTTTCCCAGTATTTCAGAGGGGAGAAGACTGGGTGTGCATTCATGGTGCACATCATTTAACTCAAAAGATTCCACTTGCCCATGTATCTCTCAAAGTGCTTCCCCCAGGCTTCACCTCTTGTCTAACTCTAACCCCCAGAGAGTCCAGCCTCCACCCTCCTCCTTCTCCCTCATTTATTATGCACAGTTGATTCTGACTCTAGCTTGAGACTACACAGCAATATTTTTTTTAACAAAAATAGCCTCTTCCCTCAAAGGAATTATTGTACAAGCTGTTAGGAAAATAAACATTTCACCAAACATTACATTTGTAGTAGACAAAAAAAATTGAAAACAACCTCAATGTCTACTCATAGCAAAATGTTTAAATTATAGGACACAGATATTATGTAATCACTATGTCGTGATAATAAGGGATCAAATCGATTTATATGTACTCACATGGAAGGAAGTCCAGGGCATACTGTTAAGTATATAAAACAAGTTGCTTACAAATATGCATAAGATAATTCCATTTATGTTTAAAATCTATATATATATGGAATGAAGAGGTGTATGAGGTGGGGGTGGAGATGTGTGTATGGAACGGGAAGGCAACCCAGCATAAGGCACTAATCTAAGACCTGAAAACATTAGAAATGACTTTCTTCTGGGAAATAGACCTGTGGCTCTTAAAATGGCAGGGCTGTGGGCTGAATTGCATTCCTCCCCCACAAAAGATATATGGACACCCCAATCCCTAGTACCTCAGAACATGACCTTATTTGGAAATAGGTCTTTCCAAATGTAATGAGTTATGTTCAGATGAGGTCACGCTGGACAAGGGTGGGCAACAAGGCCAGTGCCATTGTGAGAAGACCATGGAAAGGCAAAGACACACAGGGAGAACATCACGTGGTGACAGAGGCGGAGAGTCCAGGGGTGCAGATGCAGGCCGGAGAACACCATGGATTGACAACGTCCACCCGAAGCTAAAAGAGGCAAGGAAGGATTCTCCCCAATGGGTTTCAGAGGGAGTGTGGCCCTACCCATAACTTGATTCTAGTCCTCTACAAATTTCTATTGTTCTTTTTTTTTTTTTTTTTTTTTTGAGACAGAGTCTCACTCTGTTACCCAGGCTAGAGTGCTGTGGCATCAGCCTAGCTCACAGCAACCTCCAACTCCTGGGCTTAAGCAATCCTTCTGCCTCAGCCTCCCAAGTAGCTGGGACCATATAGGCATGTGCCACCATGCCCAGCTAATTTTTTCTGTGTATTTTTAGTTGACCAATTAATTTCTTTCTATTTTTAGTAGAGACGGGGTCTCGCTCTTTCGAGAGCTGGTTTCGAACTCCTGACCTTGAGCGATCCTCCCACTTCGGCCTCCCAGAGTGCTAGGATTACAGGTGTGAGCCACCGAGCCAGGCCCAAATTTCTATTGTTTTAACCACCCAGTTTGTGGTCGTTTGTTATGGTAGCCGTAGGAAACTAAAGCAGGCAGTAATGTCATAATCTTGAGCTCCCAACAAAGACAAGTCAAGAGGTACATGTCCCTGACTCAGAATTTCACTTCTAGGAATCCTGACACACAAATGTGATCTGATTCAAACAGAACCTGTCACACCTCCCTCAAAACCCATAATGATCCCATCTCATTCAGAGTAAAGACTAAAATCCTTACCGAGACTACAAATCCTACATGATCTGGATCTCATTAGCTCATCTCTGCTCTTCTCCCTGCCTGTCCCCAGCTACACTGGCCTCCCACCTATTCCCAGAGTGCGCCAAACAGGGCGTCCATTCTCCGTGCCTGGAACAGCCCACACGGCCAGCTGGCTCACTTCCCGCAGGTCTCCACTCGGAAGTTGCCTCCTCAATGCCTTCCATAGCCACCCTACATACAATTTCAAACCCACCCAAAAATAGTATAGCTCCTTTCTCTGCTTGCTTTTTTCTCCCTAGCACTTAACGGTGTATATGTTGTTGCTCATTTATCTTGTTTATTGTCTGTCCCTGTTCCAGTTACTATGGCTACATAACAAACCATCCCCAAACTCAATGGCCTAAAATAAAAAACAATATTTGCTTCACTCACAAATCTATAATCTGAGCAGGGCTCAGCAGGGATAGTTAATTTCTGCTCCACTCAGCAAAGTTGGGGTGGCTCAAAGGTGGAATCATCTGGAAGCTCTACTGTGCACATGTCTGGTGCCTGAGCTGGAGAGACCTGTACAGCTGGGGCCCGGAAAAAGTAGGTCACCTTGGGTGTCTGGAATGAGCAGTAAATCTTGGGCACCTGGACCAGGCAGGACACTTTGGACACCTAGAATAGATAGGGCACTTTGCACACCAGGAACAGAAAGGGGACCTTGAGCGTCTGGAGCAGGTGGAGCACCATGGGCATCTCTCTCTATCCTTGCATGGTTTCTCCACGTGGTATCTTTGAATGGCAGCTTTAGGGTTGCCAGACTGCTTAGAGGGCCTCAGGGATCCAACAGAAAGTATCCCAAGAGAAAGAGCCAGGCAGAAGCTACATTGCCTTTTAGGACTGACCAGACATTGTTGGTCAAAGCAGTTCTGAAGACCCATCTCATTTCAAGGGAAGGGAATACAGACCCCACCTCTTGATGGAGGAGAGTCAAGGAGGGCATGATGCCTCCTGCCACAGGCCTCCTACTAGAATGTTGGCTTCCTGAGGACAGGAGTTTTGTCTGTTTAGTTCACTGTACCCCGGCACCCAGGTGCTGAGGCAGAGAATATTATGAGGTGTCTGGCTGCAAGTGACAAACTGTTGTGACAGACTCAGAGTCAGGGGTTTCTGAGGGTGACACAAACAGAGCAAGAAGCTAGGTATGTGAGAGGCCAAGGCCCTATAGATTGCCAACAGGACGGGGGCGGGAGGGCTGATTAGGAGGTGAGGGGATGAATGCTGAGACAGGAGCATGATCAGATGACAAATGCTGAGCCAAAGTCAAGTTAAAATTAGTTTTGCCTTTAGTCTAAACGTTTAAAGGTTCTCCTTGGGCCCAAACACATGGTAAGATTTCAGCCTGTGTTCAGTATAAAGCAGCCTTTCCCTGAGTCCGTTCACTTATGGCTTATTTGGCAACATGGGAGAGCAAGAGGAGATATGAAAGCTACGAGCCAATATTGATAAGTTAATATTAAACTAAGCCTCTGGTCTTTTCCAGATCTTGTAAATGTTTCACTTGGCTCTCCAGAAAAAGGGGTCGGGGGGGAGCCTTAACTTGCTGATTTGTAGCATTTGCCCATATCCATGATGTACAAACTCTCACCACGGGCCAACTTCAAGCCACCAGCACGACATCACTGCACGTGGATCAGGAAGAGATGGACACCTTCAGCTCTCTCAAGCCTGTGTAACCGGCCACAGCACATCATCATGACTTTGACTTTCCACATTCTTGACAGAATTAGTTATTCTTGAGGACACAGTTCACTGCCTCTCTCCCCCTCCAGGACTTGAAGTCAAAGTCTGATAACATGAGTCCAATTGGCATTGTTTTTTCCCCATCAGCAAGCACAGCCAAGCCGATGAGCAGAGTGACTAGACATCTTTTTTTCTACCATTGCTGGGGAAAGAGAGGAAACGAGGGCCCTGAAAGACACAGGATACTCGCACTCTTCACTCCTAAGTGTGCCAGCGTCTTGCATGCAGTCAACAGCCTAGACCTGAGTGTCAGAGAGCCCTGCGGTGATGACGTTTATGTTTGTTAGCACCGCAGTCCCCTGGGCGTAACGGAAAACCCAACCGTCTGGCAGTGGCCCGATCAGAGATTTATTTTCCTCTCGTAACAAAAACTCTGGGTGGGGCAGACCAGGGCCTTCAGGGACCCGGGCTCCTCCTGTCTTTCCACGCAGCTGTCTATCCTTGTCCTTGGTGCTGTGTGGTCACAGCACAGCTGCACCGCCCTCAGCATCACTCGGTGTTTCAGACAAGAGGAAGAGGAAGGTGAAGGACAGAAGATGCACACCAGCTGAATTTGACCCTGGCAAGGGGAGAGGAGAGGCTGAGAACTAGAGTTTTCAGCTGGGCACATCGCCACCCCAAACGACATTGGGGTTCTGTTAGGCAACAAGTAGTGTTTGTCATAAGGGTCAAAGACCACAGAGGCAGGAGGCGCAGCCGGAGTGGAAGGATGCAATTCCTATGACGTCGGGCTCGACCATGCCGATAGCATCCACTGCCCCGACCATCGGAACGTCCTGATCGGGTCATCCTAGGCCTCCTATGTCATCAGATTTCCCCTTGAGAAAGGGTTACTCCCTCTCTGCAGTAAAGCATGTGATCAAAGGGCCTTGCTATCAGTAGGAGGGAGCCCTGGGGCACAGGGGACAGGCATCCCAGCTGCTGTTCCCAGAGAGCTCCTTCTCAAGGACAGTTCAGTGCCCCCTCACGACCAAGTCTTTCCCCAGAGCTTCTGTGCTGCTGTTCTGCACACAGCCTGGACCTGTCTCCTTGGTCGGACTGCTCTGGGCCAGCACGTCAGACCCATCCCACAGCGCAGTCCACAGCAAACTCCACAGCACTGGATCAGAGATTCTCCAGGGCAAGGGTCTCCAAAACTTTTGATCACACCCTTCACTATTAAAAAATGATTGAGTATATGTACCTCTCAAAGATAAATAGTTACTATTTATATGATATATGCATATAGTTACTAACAGAAAACAAATGCAGAAATAGAAATCTTAAAAGGACAAGCTAAAAATACATAAACACAGCTGGTGGAGACTCAGTCCTGGCACTCCGGCCATGCCTGGTGGGGCCCACCAGCTGCCTAGTGCCCAGCACGGCCCCGGTGGGCGATGTCCAGGGCCTGGTGGCCCAGCCATGCTGCTGGAAGTGCAGGGCGCACTGTATGGACAGCAGAGCTGGCCATCACCACGCAGCAGGGTGGTGTGCTGGTGCGTGCCTCGGTGGGCTTGTTGTGCACGCTACAGACGCCCACCACCTACTCCCTGGTGTCCCTGGCGGCGACTGACGTGGGGCTATCTGCCTCCCCCTTTGCCGTCTCCATCTGCCTGGGCTTCTGCCCTGACTGCCACAGCTGCCTCTTGCTCGCCTGCGTGGTGCTCAGGCTCACACACAGCTCTCGCTTCAGACTCCTGGCCGTGGCTGTCCACAGCTATCTGGCCATTCGCATCCTACTCAGGTATAAACGTTTGGTCACTAAGACCCAAGCAAGACGAGTCATTGCTGTCCTCTGGGTCCTTGCCATCAGATTGACTCCATTCCTGGGGTGAAACAGGAAAGACAGTGCCACCAACAATTGTACAGATGGAAGCTTCCTGGGATGGAAGCACAAATGGAAGCAGCAGCTTCCATACTCCTGCGGAGTATGAGGATGTGGTCCCCGTGAGCTCCATGCTATATTTCAATGTCTTCGGGTGTGTCCTGCCGCCACTGCTCATGATGCTGGTGCTGATTCATGGTGGCCTGCAGGCAGTTTCAGCTCACCAATATGCTAGTCAAGGACCACTCTCCAGTGGGAGATCTCAGCCAAGTCGCTGGCCACGATCCTGGTGATGTTTGCTCTGTGCTAGCCACCAGTGCGTGCCATCAACTGTGTCACTCTTTTTCAGCCAGCATGGGCTAAAGATAAGCCCAACTGGGCAGTGAACATGGCCATTCTCCTGTCACATGCCAATTCAGTTATCAATCCCATTGTCTCTGCCTACTGGAACTGAGACTTCTGCTGTACTTTCCACAAAATCATCCACAGGCATGCTCCCTGCCAGACTGAGTGGGAGCGGGCAGGTTGGGGCGCAGCCTGCTCTCGATGTGGATCCATGATCAAGGCTCTGGCCTCTTCGAGGAGAAGGCACAACTCACAATAAACAAAGGGACAGATCATGACTGGCTGATTCTCATGGTGAAAGATAGCTATACCTCATGGGCATACAGGCTGCCTCTTTTGAGCACTTCCCTGGAGTTACCAAATATCTAGCTAATATATATGTGCTACTAGTAGGCTCCAAGTGTTGACAAATATATTTATGGCCCTATTCGGCTGCTCTTACTAACCATTGCAAGTAATGGCTGATGGTGATGACTTAAATAGATTCTAAAAGACTGTTTTGTTTTGGAGTCTGCCTCATTTATGGTGGAAAATGACTAAAACTATTTTACTATGAAATACTGGGAACTGATATAATGCAAATATTTTTAAAACTTAGATGCAATGGAAAAATAAAAGTCGACTGTACTAAAAATATATACTTCTTCCTAGGAAGGTAGCCAGGAAAATTAAAAGTATAATTCTTCAATGAAGAAACTGCCATATT
Source organism: Cheirogaleus medius (assembly GCA_008086735.1). NCBI lineage: Eukaryota > Metazoa > Chordata > Mammalia > Primates > Cheirogaleidae > Cheirogaleus > Cheirogaleus medius. The sequence continues at coordinate 9,568,179 of VBSM01002937.1, forward strand.
AATTTAAGGAAATGATATTCTCCTAAGTTTTTAAGTAAAATTATCATCACATAACAAGTTTAAGCTCCATTCTTTTCTGTATACAGAGAACTACCCTAGAGGTAGAAACTGGAGAAATGGTATCCCTCCTCCATCCTAAGCCGGAGGGGAGGGCACACTGGTTTGTGTATAACCCGGAATCAGAGGGTGGAAACTGAGGAGAGGCCAAAAAGACCCCTAACCTAAGGCCTAACAGACACGAGAAATGGCAGAGCACTCAGGTGTCTCTCTGCTGAGCATCGGCTGAGTAGGGACTGTTGGCGTGGTGTGCTCTGGGGGCTCCCTCAAACATTGTCCTTGAGCAGTCCTGTGGCACCCTGCATTCCAGGTAACAGTGCAGGCAAGAGCTACCCTGCCCCACCGCTAAAGAGCAACACTGTCCTAATTAAAGACTTCCTTGCTTTGATCCGCCAGGGGTGGCAGCGCCATCCAGTGGCTGAATGTGGTGCGGTACCGCATTCACACGGTGGCCCGGTTCTGCTCCGGGGCTGCCACTCACCTCCCCACCTGTACGCCTACAGGTGAGTCGCCGCTCGGGTCCTGCGAACACACCCAGAGGAGGCGGGGCGGGACTCGGGCTGCTGGTAACTCCACCCGCCCTAGCAGCCAAGGTGATACCATGGGCGGTGAGCCGTGGGGAGCTAGTCCTGTTCAATAGCGACAGCTAGTGTTCACCCTCAAAAACAAGGTGCTCTGAGCCTCCCGGGGAAAGAAATGTCGACATACGGAGAAATCAGGGCAGATTCTTGGCTGCGAGTGGAAGGTGGCATATATCAAGAGCCAATCTCGGGTAAAATGGTCCATAGAAAACCCAAACTCTTTAAAGTGATGGACAAGGACCCCGGCTACCTCTCCAGCCGCATCTGAGGCCACCTGCCCTGCTCTAGATTCCCCCAGGGACACCAACTGCTGGTAGTCTGAAGGCACTCTGCCGTCCCCACTGTTGGGGGCCTATGCCATCTCCTCTGCCCAGAGCTCTCTCCACTGTGCCCACTGCCTGGGTAACTCCTGCTCATTCTAGAAGGCTAAGCCCAACCATTACCTCCTCCAGGAAAATTTTCTTCCTGTCTACCAGGACCCCCTCCATAGGCACATGGGTGATCTCCCATCTATACCCCATGCCTCTAAAATTTTCTGTATTTGTCCATCGCGTGAGTTTTCACACTTTAAATTTACCTTAAAGTTGTCCAATGTGTATGTAGCTAAGGGAGGATACTGACTGTATTCTACTCATGGTTCCATCTCTAGTATTGAAAACAATTTTTGGCATATTTAAGGTATTTCATAAAAAACTCATAGACCCTAATACTGGGAAAGGCTTTGGAGGAAATGGACTCTCATGGGGACAAAACAACTTTGCATTTCAAGGGAGAGGTGTAGATGGATCTAAAGCCACCTACCTGGACTCCAGCCATTTCCCTTTGCCCCACACCACCCTGTTTTTGCCCCCTGCTAACACCCAGCAACAGTGAGCCCTCCAGCTGTTGAGAGAGCCCCCCACCTCTCGGCAGCTCTTCTGACCCTGCCATCTCCACAACGCCCTAAACCCCAGCTCAATTCCTTCCCACCCATCTCCTGCAGAACTTCCCTGTCAGACAGAACTAAACTGCTTTTTCACTGAACTGATCCAGCAAACCCACTCCAGGGATTTCATCCTAAAGGGAATATTTTAAAAGAAGAAAAAGAAATAAATGCATGCATGAAGATGCTCATTTGCAGCATTATCTGTAAAAGCTAAAAATTAGAAATGATAAAAATCTCCATATATATATAGAGAGAGAGAGAATTAAATTCCTCCCTATAATCTCTGCAGGAATAAAATTATCAATCGTATCATGCAAACTAAAAAGAGTTTCAGCACGTGGGAATGATTTTATTTTTACTTTATTTTATTAGCAAACACTTCCATAGTACTTACTATGCTCAGGAACTATTATTGTATGAATATTAACTCATTTAAATCCTCAAAATGACCCTAAGAGGTGGGTGCTATTATGATTCCTATTATTATCCCAGAACACATTTGTTTTGGTCTGACTTAAAATAGAAACTAAATGGCCTACAAGACACTGATTGTGGGGAACACTATGAGCCACTTCAACTGATTTTCTTCCATGTGGAGTAGTGTGGCACACATTCTTAAAAGAACTTGAGCAGTTGAGTTAAGTGAGTTTAAAAACTTATAAAATTGTATCAGACAAAATGCACTGATATCCTCTATTTGCATACAACTGCAGATCCAAGTGAGAGTCCATTTCATCACAACCATTAATAAGTCAACAGACAGATGCTCCAGATTGCAGGTGTTGTTATAACAATACTGACAGCTAACATTTATGAGTGCTTTACAAGTGTTGTATCATGTAATCCTAAAATAATCCCATAGAGTAGAGTAGGTATTATCCGTTATAGCTTTCTATGTGTCATTCCTAAATTTTTACAGATAGCCTTTCCCTTTTTAAAATTGATCTGGCTAGCTGGTAGTTTATTTTATTGATTTTGTTTTCTGTTGATATGTCTACTCACTCGCCCCCATATGTACACACACAAGAACAAGCTCCTGAATTTATTTATTAATATTGTTTATATTATTTATTATATTGTTTACTCCTATCTTTTTTTAATTCTCACCTCCTTTCCTTGGTTTTCCTGATGATTTTTTGGAAATTTGTTTGAAAATAAATAAGTAATTTTTTTATTTTACTTTATTTTTAGAATATCTTTTCCATATTTTGTTTTCATAGCCCAGACAAGCAGTTGGAGATAATTTATTTTCAATCTTCCTTATTTAAGTAATGAAAATGTTTAAGGTTATGAATTTTCCTTGAGTCATTCCTTGGCCATACCCATTAACATTGTTTTCAATGCATTCTTGTGTTGGTTTTTGTTTTTTTGAGACAGTGTCTCGCTCTGTCACCCTGGCTAGAATACAATGGTGTCATAGCTCACCGCAACCTCAAACTCCTGGGCTCAAGCAATCTTCCCGCCCCAGCCTCCCAAGTAGCCGCGACTACAGACGTGTGTCACCACGCCTGACTAATTTTTATATTTTTAGTAGGGACGGGGTCTTGCTTTTGCTCAGGCTGGTATCGAACTCCTGGCCTCCAGCGATCCTTCTACCTCGGCCTCCCAGAGTACTAAGAGTACAGGAGTGAGCCACCGTGCCTGGCCTCAATGCATTCTTAATTGCAAATTTGATTCCCTCTGTATTTCAAGAATAAACTGGGATAATTTTTTTCCAAGAAGTATAAGTGTTTATTTCTTCCCACTTTTGTTATTTACTTCAATTTTATTGTACTATGGAAGTCGGAAAATCCTGCTAAAATAGATCAACTTTTCAAAAAATGTGCTGAGGTTTGCCTTTTTATCAATATGGTCAATTTTTTAATGCTTCATGGGCATTTGAAAATAAAGTATATTCTCTTCCCAGAGCTCTGTGTGTGTGTGCGCATCTTACTCTCTCTTTCTCTTGATATAGATAGGTAGGTATGACAACATTATTAATTGTTTCGTTCTCAGAACATAGTGTTAATAGCTCAGGCTCCGATGTCAATCAAACCTGGGTCCAGCACTTGCTGTGTGATCTCTCAAGCACATCACTAACCTCTCCAAACCCCAGTTAACATGGGTGGAGTGTCCCAGTGAGCACATAGTCCTAAATGGGATTTTGACCTTTGCACACATTGCTTTCCAATTTTTAATGGAGTCCAAAGAGTTTGTGCATAGAAATTCCTCTTACAATCTGCTTTTCTCTCCTGTACTCTATGACCCTAAACTCCTGGAATCTTCTCACTCTTCTACGCCGATAAAATTCTCTTATTCTGCCATTTGGGCTCCCCAAGCCCTCTGTCCTCTACTCATTCCCATCTCCATGTATCGTGCTCCAAATGCAGGGCCTTCAGCCATCGCCTCTCATCCTGAGGGATGTCCTTTCCCTCCTCTGGGAACAGAGGGAGTAGCAGCATCAGAGAAGATTATTACAAATCCCCACGTGTGAATAAATGTTATCTTATCACAGCTACTTAAAAGTCTCATTCCTGGCCTCACACGTGTCAACTCTTAGAATCCATGGGAGCCACATAAATCTTCCAGCCACCAGACTGAGTGGGTCTCTCAGACAAGGTGAACTGCAAGAAGTTACAAAGCTGCTCAGCTAACTTGTCCCCCCAAGTCCAGTTTCCTTTCCACTATTTTATCCTGAATTTCTTGGGAATCTCCTGACTAAATCATCTGTAATAGGTTCAATGCATGCAGATCAGTTCCCTTTAGTTTTTCCCCAAATTTCCTAGTCCAATGGACTGGGGAAATTTTTTTTATAAGACTCTGCCTGCTACTCCTCCCTTCATCCTCCAGCCACCCACTTTTCACCCTCTCCAAATGGCTTCAGAAAGGAGCAAATCCAGAGCTGGCCTCATTCCGGAATTCTGAGAAAGACACCAGGGACTGCAGAAGAGCAAAAGCCCTTGACGACACCGGGATTGGAAGAGGTGACTAAAGGAAAGGGAGAATCCGTACACAGAGAGCTACCTGATACAACGGAGAACCTACACGGAGGACATCTCTTCTACGTCTTCACATCCAAAAGGCATTCCCCTCTGCCCCATAGAAACTGCAAAGGTTTAAATCTGACCCAGAGGCCCATCCTTGTCCAATACTGGAAAGGAATCTTGATTTGAAACTGTCCAAGTGCTCAGATGAGTCCAACAGCAAGAGAAGGGGTGTCTGGGGTGCCCACTGATGGGAGGAGCTCCTGAGCCCAGCCCTGGAGGCCTCAGGGTTCAGGGGCCCATTCAAATCATGCCAGAGAGCAAGAGAGAGGAACCGGGGTTTGCGAGCACTGTGGTTTTTTCTGTTTCCTGTTTCAGCAAGGCTTGTGTGCAAAAAGAAAGACGGTGACAGGAAGGGAAATGCTAATGGGGCCTAGAGCCATGGATTGAGAGCTTATGCGTTACCAGGCTGCTGTCTTGCTCCATCTGAGACCAGAGCCAAGACCTGCCCAGGAGCTGGGATGCTTTCCTGAGCTGCTTGGGCTGGAGCCTGGGACCCGGAGGTAACTGAGAAAGAGGATGCTTTTGTGTCCAGGTTTGGGACCTCCAACTTTGGGGTGGGACACTCTATCATCCAAGTTTCCCTGGGTGAAGAGGGAGGCACAGGAGCGGGTGGTGTAGTGTCAGAGTGTCAGGGGTTCGGGTAACCAAGACAATGTCCTGTGCTGGTTTCCTGGGGCTCTAGCCATGGCACAGGGGTGCAGCCTCCATCACTCCTCATCCTGTGGATTAGATTAGATGAGGAGTGGGTCGAATGACTTAGGGTTCAGGTTACCCAGTGACAGGGGCATGAATTAAATGACCTTTTGCAGTTCCCCTCAAAGCAGGGATCCCCATCACACAAAGGGTGCAGGCCCCTCTCTCCTCAGCTCACACTGAGAGCTCTGGACCAGGAAGGCCAGCCCCATACAGGAAGCCATTCATCATCTCTGTCTGCACGCGTGGACAGGAAGTAGGAGCAGAAACTTGGAAAGACAGTGACAAGCCACAGTCAGGTGCAGGGCAGCGCCCTGGTCTCTCTTTGAAGCCATGATGACAGCTTCCCCAGCGCCTCTTCCTCCGAGCTCCAACAGAGCCCTGCCATGCCCGGGGAAGCCCAGAGATGCCAGCAGGCCTGGGCAGTGGCCCAGTGATCTTTCTCTGAACCCTGCAGAAACCAGTTCCCTTTTCCTCTACGGCCTGTCCCCGTCGCTCAGCCATCCCACACGGCTTCTTGTTTGTAAGCAAGTCAGTACGGTCGTGACATCCCAGCGACCTGGGTATGGTTCCTCTTGGCTGTGCCACACCAAATCCTAGCAGATGTGCTAGCCTGGAGCTGTGGGGACACTCCCCGCCTAAGCAGCCATTTCCACTGCGCTCCCCTCTTGGGTAAGAAGTCCCCAATGCTGCTTCTGAGGAAGCAGAGAGCAGGGCAACCCTTTGTCTCAGTGGACCAAGGTGGATGGCCTGGGGTGGGGGGTGGGCCAGAGAGACCACATCGCAGGGCCTGTCTTCTCCCCATACCCTTTCCTCTTCACAGCAGGGAGGGAGGAGGATTCTCAGCGACCAGAGACATCTGCCTCCACTACAGAGCCAGCAGGTAACCTGGAGCCAGGCAGGGAGGGGAGCTTGCACCCCATATTTTTACGGTGCAATGCAGGCAGGCCCCACCAAAGGATTTCTTTGCCTTTCTGCCTGTCCTAATAAGGATAGTGATTGTGTCCAGTTCGCAGAGAAGTCCTTTCTTCTTGTAGTCCAAACCCGGAGGTTGGATGAACCACAGCAGGAAATATGATTTTAACCTGGGGCCAGACTCCCTTCAATCTGGTAAACAATATACGCCCTCAAAGAGCAAGATGGTTGGAGGAATTAGAGGATGAGATAAAAGGGTCTTGGTCCTGCGAGCACTGGCTTCACTTGGGGCCTTTGTCTTACAGTGATAGGTCTTCAACATCCAATATCAGCATGACAAAGATAATAATAATAATAATAATTTTTATTATAAAAAGCTAATGTTTATGGTGTATTCTATGCCAGGTGTGTGACATGCATTTTGGCACGTAATCCTCATAACCTACGAGGCCCCATTGCATAAATGAGGACTCTGGGGCTTAGAGATGTTTAATAGCTTGCCCAAAAACACACACAGGAGGTAGGTGACAGAGCCAGGGTATGAATCCACACAGTGTGACTCCAAGCCAGAGCTCTCCTCCACTATCTACAGCAGAATAAGGGGCTATGGCTTAGGGATGCCACAAGTGTAGGTTCTGCACTTGGAGTTTATGTGCACATAATCCTGAGTCTCCTTCATTTAGTCTTTTATAGCCTAATATGAATGGGTCTCTCGGATCCTTTTCTAAGTTTTTAAATAAAGGAAGTGCCAGGTGGGAAGTCAAGGGACCACCCCTACCCAAGGAGTAGGAGTGAGGAGAAAAGCCTAAAGAAAGGAGAGAGCCATTCATAGATGGTATGTGGAGGACAAACATTAACAACTCACAATTCTGTTTGGAGTCAGCACTGCCCAAGACCAGAGTATGTCCCTCTAGCCCCCAAGAGTCAGGCATTTGGGAGTGTCCAGGGCTTGACCCACATAAGTCCCCCCTCAGGGAGGGAGACTGCCCCACTCATGATCCCAGGGAATGAGTGGCAGGATCAGAGAGAAAACAAGAATCCTGCAGAGAATTCTGGACTCAGCCAGGATGGGCAGCCAAGTCCCAGGAAAGGGGCAGAGAGGCTGCTACCTGTTGAGTCTGTTTGGCCTATAAATAAACCCCGAGGGGTTAGAGCTGGCAAGTGCCTGCTGGTTGGTGAAGCTGCAGTACCCTTCTCTGACCTCCCCAGGAACTCAGGCTCCCAGGGTGGTGGGTCGTGGGAGGGAGAGAAGCAGCAGCAGCTGCAAGGGGAGTCCCTCTTCCTTCAGCAGTCCCTGGTCTGACTCCAGTGATCAGAGGAGGCAGGGCACCGAATTTCCAATGCTCAGGATCCAGCTCATCCAAGTCCAGCCCCAACTCAGCAAACTTACCAGGGAGCTCTAGGAAAATAAGCAAATTCACAGAAGGTAGGTGGGGAAAAGTAGAAAAGAGAAAAGAGAGAAAGGTACAGAGAAGGAAGGAGGGATTAGGGTTTGGGTGCTATGTGAACACAGGATAAGGCCATGCAGAGGGGTGTCCTGTGGAAATTGCTGTTTACTATTTTTGTTTGTTTTGTCTCTTTTCTGTTTGTAGTAGCCTTATTGAGGTATAATTCATGTGCTTTCTGGTTTGGATGGCAGGATCTGCCTCTTGGCTAAGGAAAGCAGACTTGGCACCAGACTTAGCCCTGATCCTAAATGATGGAACCCTCAGCTCTAAGAGTTATTGAGCCAGACACTCTGAAATGGATTTTGGCCAGCACTGGGCAGGTGGCAGGTGTTTGGCCAATATTGATTGGACTCGATTTGCACCTGGGAGGCAGAGCCCAGTTCTGGGCTTGGAGTTAGGGGCCAATGGACCAATGTCAGAACATCATGATGGAGGAATTAGGGTGGGGTTTCCCTCCTAAACCATGCCAAGTCCAGGCTCACAGCTAGTGGCTAAGGGCCAAGAAGAGAGCAGTGGGTGCTGGTCACAGGACTGGTCACATCCCAAGGGGGGTCTGGTTATCCCTCCAGGTCTTAAGAAGTGTCACTCAGCTATTTTAGTAACAACTTGGGCCAAGAGAGCAGTAAAAGATGTGGACTTTCCTTTTAGATTGGGGGATAAGAGAGGAGAGGTGGTCAATTTAACTTTTTCTCTGGAAGTCTGGAAAGTGAACACACACCTGCCACCCAAGAGGCTATAAGCTCATTTTTATTTTTGTCAATTATTCCTCATGTTCCCCTGACTTGGAGGCATGGTGAGATGTTCAGTCAAGGAAGAAGTGGCAGCCAGAGAGACCCTTCCATTTTACAGAGGGGAATGCACAAGCTAGAGAAAAGCAAGAATTCACTTCTGTTAGATTGTATCAGTTCATTAGGAGACTGAGCCCTGCAGTCCTGGCTGCCAGACTGACACCATCATGTTGCACTTTCCAACCCACATGGATGGAAGGAACTGCATGCTATTTCCGCCCCCCTGGGAGACAGTCATTTTCTGCCCATCTTCTGACCCCTCCCCTTCCCCTCCCTCTTGGCATTTGGCAGATCCAGGCAGCTATTCCAGGAACTGGAAGCCAAGCACAACAGGTGCTTGGGAGGTCATCATGATCAGCCCAGACCCCAGGCCCTCCCCTGGCTTGGCCTGGTGGGCCGAGAGCTACGAGGCCAAGTGTGAGCGCCGGCAGGAGACCCGTGAAAGCCGCCGCTGCCGCCCCAACATGACCACTTGCCGCCAGGTGGGGAAGGCACTGAGGAGCCAGCAGAGAGAGCAGGTCCAGAGGGCTCGACTGCAGCAGTTCCTCAGGAGGAGGAACCTGGAGCTGGAGAAGGACAAGGCACGGCAACCCCAGGCCATGAGGCAAGGGCCCTCCAGGAGGCCGGGCCAGGAGACTGCCCTCAAGGAGCGCTTGTCCTGTGCCAGCAGGGTCTCTTCCCCCAGGCAGCAGGTGGGTCATGTCGAGGAACACCCTGCTGTGTGCAGGGGAAAGGGCAGTTCCAAGGAGGGTGGGTAGGCTCGAGTTCACTAAAAAGTGATTTAAATTAAGTCCCTTCCTTTTCAGTCATATAGTAGAGTCTCCTTTAGCCACTTATTTAGACATTTTTGTTGTTGTGCTTTTGCTTTTTTGTTTAGCTCTTTTTTTTTGTTTTGCAATTGCCTTTTAGAAGAGAAAAAATCATTTTAAAACAATTCCAAGGTTAATACCTAGTATCAGTTCAAATTTGGGCAATCTATACAAATCTTCTGCAGCTATCTTACAGCATCCATCACCATCATCCATCCATCATCAGGTACTTACTGAATGCTCATTATATGCCAGGTACACAGGCCAATCATCCTGATGCCCCTTTCCCACCACGCACGCACATACATACATCTGTCCTCTGTTCTTCTGCCGGGCCACTGCACTCGCTCATCTTTTCTCTTTCTCTTGCACCACTCCAATTCTACTAAATCCACTCAGCTACAGCCTCATCTGGTCCAGGAAGCCTTCTCTGGCTTCTCCAGGACACCTCTGCTCTCAGTGGGCCTTGTGAGATTATAAATCCTCTAAGATTGTGTAACTCTTACAGGGCCCCTTAGTCTGGCCTGGGAAGGAAGAGTGTTGGCAAAAATCAGGGTATATTGAGATGAACTCAAGCAGAAAACCATCTGTGTCTGCAGGGTTGGGTCTGCTGTATTTCCTGGAAATGCCTGGCATTGTGCCTGTACCCAGAGTGGGTGCTCCATCGGGCTTCCTAACTAGTGGATCTGTTATGCTGAATAGGAAGTGCTATTCAGAGAAATGATCCTAACACTCATTTGCAAAAGAAAACCAACTCTGTACTTTCTAAGACAAAAAGGTTTCTGTATGCTTTTTTGGGGCAGGGGGTGTGGTTCAGGAGAAAAGGAACAGAATACACAACTAACTAAAGAATTCCACTCCTGCCTATCAGTTATTTAAGGTCTTATTGAGACTGAGTCTGTCCACGTGATTGGATATCACAGATATTTCTTAGCCTTTCAGTGTTATGTTACCAACATAGAATTTTTGAGTTTGTAAGAAGAAAATATAAAAAGAACAGAGTAAATTGTGATCACTACTACTACACCCCTCCTGACAAATCCCTACTTTTTTTTTTTGGTATTAATATCTGGACTTTTTTTTATTTCAAAATATTATAGGGGTACAAACGTTGAGGTTACATATATTGCCTTTGCATCATTCGAGCCATAGCTACAAATGTGTCCAGCTCTAGATAGTGTGTACTGCACCCTTTAGGTCTGAATTTACCCATCCCCTGTTCCCCTCTCCCTCCTGCCCGACACCCAGTGAATGCTACTTGCATGACAACTCCCTACTTTACCTTCACACAAAACTTCAGTGATTGTCCAGCTCTTACCAAGAGGAAGGAAGACTTCCCTAGAATGTAAAAGAGACCTCAGGAATCACCTATTCCAAACAGGAGACTGAGATCTAGAAAAGGTGGGATCTGAACCCAGATCCCCTCACCCTCCACTCAGACCAGTTCCCTTTCCACACCACCATGCCAGCTGTGTAAGTGGCTGGGACCAAACAAGGTAGAGCAGAGATTCTAGAGAGAAAAACTAGAGATAAGTGCAGCTCCCCACTTGCCTGGCCTGAGGAGAACCATTCCTGCCAGCCAGGACAAGGATGGCAGGAGCAGGAGCAGCCTTGTGGCTTTGAAGGCTTGGATGGTTTACTTTGCTTTCCTGAACCCGAAGCATTGTCTTAATCTGTTTGGCCTGCGATATAAAATTACCATAGACTGGATGGCTTAAACAACAGAAATTTATTCCTCACAATTCCAGAGGCTGGAAGTCAAAGATCATCTCCAGCAGATCTGGTGACTGATGAGGACACTCTTCCTGATGTGCAGATGGCCTTTCTCTCAGTGCATGCTTACATGGCAGAGAGCAGAGAGAGGAAGCAAACTCTCCATATAAAGCCCCTTTCCTTATAAAGGCACCAATCCCATTCATGAGGGCTCCGCCATCTGACCTAATTAATCACTTCTCAAAGGCTCCACCTCCTGATCCCATTGGGAGTTAGGATTTTAACATACAAATTTCAGGGGGACACATTCAGTCCATAACAAACACGATCACTGGTTCATTTTCCCGCCATCATCGGGAGCATCTTCTAAGAGGTTCTAAGCAATGGTTTCCAGCATCCTCCATTTGCCTTTCAGGTGGCAGGGACCAGCTCTGAGGTTGTTCCAGCCCAGCATCCTCCTCCCTCAGGCATCCGGAGGGATCCTGCTGACCACCTGTCCTCACAGTCCAGGGGCCTTCCACCACAGGACTGTCCCATCAAGAAGCCCCCCAGACACCACCGTAGTAAGAGCAGAGCCTCCCTCACTCGACGTCCCTCCCCGCTCCCCTCACTTCCTCCCCATGGCTTCTGCATCACCTCATCCTCCACCTCTCAGGTACTCAGACGAAGGCAGAAGAAGCACAGCCCACAATTAAGAATGATGCCAGTCAGCAAACCAAGTGAGTTGCCTTCATGCTCCTGACCCTAAACCCCTCACATCCCATCCACTCCTCCCTTCTAAGCTTTTGCTTGAAAACCTCCACCTAGTAGGTGGAGAGAGGGCACAGTGACTCTCCACGTCTACCTCAACTAAGAAAGAGGAAACCCTTCCCTACCCTACTGGCTCTCAGAAGAGATCCCAGGAGGAATCAACCCACTGCCTCCTGACTTGCTTGATTCTTTGGTTCATTATCATTTTTTTTTTTTTTTATTCTTCTCTCCTCAGTTATGGAGTTGCAGTTCTGGATAAGGTAAGAACATCCTCATTTGGAAAGGGTTGCATTAGATGGTATCTAAGCTCTGACATTCTGGAATTCCACAGTAAATGCAGGCTGGGATGGAGGGGCACCTTCTTTCCTGGAAGGCAAGGGAGTACTGCACATAGACATGAGCCTAGAGGGACCCTGTCAGAGTCAAGGCAGAAGGGGTCTGCTCTACACAAGCCAACCCAGGCTCTGGTTCTATGTCCCAGGGCTTCAGGGGACCTAGAGTCTTTCTGAACATCTTTTTCTTTCTCTCTAGGAAATCATCCAGCTTTCTGAGTACCTCAAAGTAAGTGGCATGTGACCTCTCCCCTCAGTTCCTCAATCCACCTGCCCCCTCCTCCTCCAGGTTAATCTTACCTTCTTGCATTTTGCCTCCCAGGAGGCCCTACAAAGGGAGCTGGTCCTAAAACAGAAAATGGTGGTTCTCCAAGACCTACTGTCCACCCTGATTCAGGCCTCTGACAGCACTTGGAAGGTAAGAGAATGAAATCTTTGTTTGAATAAAGCTCATGGGCTTCTAGAAGTTCCCACCTCATTTTTCTTTCCATATGATCACAGTAAGAGGAGGGGTTTTCTCACTACTGAAGAGTGAGCTGGGAAGAGGCAAGAGGTAGGGGTATGGTGCTCAGACCTAGAGGTCAAACAGGTCACGATAAATACGCAGGTCATCAACTGAAGGTCATGCTGCTACACATCTAGGGAAGACCTAGAACCAAAAGTGGCAAGAATTCCCATTTTTTAATTTGTTGGAAGGAAACAAGGAAGATCCTGGTATATAATAGTTTATATTACCGAATATGATAAATTTCAACTATTTTTGTATGGGATTCACACCAATATTCATCCATGCCAGCACACACCCACTACTCAGCCCAAACATGAATTTCAGAGTGGGAATGGACCTTAGAGATGATCTACTCTGATCTTTTCATTCTGCCCATGAGGAAACAGTCTCAGAGAGGTCAAGTAACTTGCCCAAAGTCACACAGCTAGTTAGTGGCAGAATTGGTCAGGCCTTTCATTTTAATCCATTAATTCTACAAATATTCATAGACTATGTTCCTGTACCAAGCACTGGCCTAGCACTGAAAGTAATGAGACTATTTAGGGAGGGTTCCTGCTTTTAGAGAGATCACGATTTTCTAAGGGAGACAGATGCCTAAAAAATGCAAAGATATGGAAAATAAATCTTTTCAGGATATAGTAAAATATAAGAAGGAATTAGTGACTCCAGAGAAGAGGAGAGCCAGAGGAATACTTATAGTTATATAAGCATTTGCCAGGGAAATGTGGGAGCAGGAATAGTATTCTAGGTGGGAGACACAGTACAGGCAAAGATCTATTCTAGAAGCATGACGTAGTCTAATGCAACGGTTCTCTAACTTTTTTATTCCAGGACTCCTTTACACTATTTTAATTATTGAAAATCCCTAAGAAATCTTCATACTTACCATATTAGAAATTAAAACAGAAATTTAAAAATATTTATTAATTATAAAATAACAATAGGCTGAGCATGGTGGCTCACACCTGTAATCCCAGCACTTTGGGAGGCCAAGACAGAAGGATCACTTGAGGCCAGGAGCTGGGAGACCAGCCTGGGTGGTGAGACATCATCTCTACAAAAAAACTTTAAAAGTTAGGAGTGGAGGCATGACCCTGTAGTCCCAGCTACTTGGAAGGCAGAGGCAAGAGGATCGCTTGAGCCCTGGAGTTCAAACTTGCAGTGAGCTATGATTGTGCCACTGCACTCCAGCCTGGGCAACAGAGCGAAACTGTCTCTAAAAAAATTTAAAAATAACAATTGTCAACCATTACATGCTAACCTAAATTAATATTTTTATGAAAAATAACCCTGTTTTCAGAAACAAACAAAAAAAAAATAGTGAGATAAACATCAGCTTTACACTTTTGCAAATCTTTTTAGTGTCTAGCTGAACAAAAGACAGCCCTGATTCTCATATTTGCTTCTGCGTTCAGTTTGCCGCAATACGGTTTTTTGGTTGAAGTATACAAAAAAAATTCAGTCTCACATAGATATGTAGTTGGAACAGAAAAGAGCTTACAGATCCCTTGAAAGGGTCTTGGGGATTCCCAGGGTTCCTCAGAATCCCCATGTGGAAACCCCTAGATTAGTCTGTTCAGGGAACCACAAGCAGTTTGACGCCACCAAAGCATAAAGCACCAGATGCGACGAAATAGACCACACAACCTCACAGGCCTCTGTGGCATCTCGCCCTACTGGAACACGGCTTGTGCCAAACAGAAAAATGTCGTGGGAGGCTGGGGAAGAAAACTGAGAAGTTTCCAGTGGTGTACAAAAGACTGTCTAAGCTCAGCCCTCCCTCTTCACATCAGACAATGTACCTAGATTCTGGAATCTATGGTCAGGGCTCCTGATCGTTACGGAAGTCATTTTCATCGGCAGGGTAGGAGCCTAGGGCAGACAGCTGTGCATGCCAGGTGGTTTCCGGTGTTGCACTAAATGGAGATCATCTCATTCATTTGTTCAACCTTAAACTCAGTGGGTTTGATTGCATTCTGTGTAGTGAACAGACATTTGATAGGTTCCCACTCTGTGCTGGGCCCTGTGCTACAGGGACAAAAATAAGTAGAGTCCTTGTTCTTTACATCCATGAAGAGAGAGATGTGTAATAGTAACTCCAAAACAATGTAATAAGGCTATAGCAGCAGTGTACACAAAACGACACAGGGAAAAGAGAATTATTTTGCCTGAGAGGGAATAGGGAAGGCTCTAAAGGAAAGAGTCCATTTTAGCTGGGTCTTGAAGGATGAGTAGGAGTTTATCAGAAGTACAGAAGTAGGAGTCATGAAGGGAGAAAAAAAGAGCAGAAAGGAATAGGGTGTTTAAGGTAAAGGAATCAGAACGATTACAGGCCGAGGTGTGACAAAGGTGTAGTTGTGGCAAAAATGAAGGGATCATATCATAGTAGTGCCAAAGAAAGGGCCTCAGACAGGTCTCTAGAATTGTGAGGCTTAAACTTTTTGTGTTGAACAGTGTATCTCAAACTTGAATAATGCATGGACTCCTTCTTAAAGGAAAACCATATATTTATCAGAGCTCCATGAGAATGCACACTACGCGGTTTGAGCAACACTGCTGTAGGCAATGAACAGAGTAGCAATGGAACTATGCCTTTTTGGGGTTTAAAGTTCTATGCTTAACGATGTCTGGCCCATCCTCAGAAGGAGCTCAATCGCTGTCTATGGAATTGAACTGAAAGTGAATGATCAGATCTGTGTCTTACAAGGTTCTATGACTTGTAGCATTGAGGACCCTGGCTCCAGGTGGGAGTGTGGGGAATGGAGACTCTTGTAATATCCCAGGTTAGACACAATCGGAGCTGGAATTACAGCAAGCTTGGCGGGAACGGTGTGGGTGGGGAATATATTAAAAGACATTTCTGGGGAGTTTCACCCTATACTCCAGCCCAAAAGCAGAAGTTCCTCTGCCTGTGGTTTTCTCCTTCCCTTCTTCTCACCCCTCCCAATCCTCACCCTTCTCTTCTTCCTCCTCCTCACCAACCCCCTAGCTTCCGGTGTATAAAACAAAAAGTCTCAAACTTTTCAGTTGAGAGTTCTTCCTTCCTCGAAAACAAGACAACTCTCTATACCTCCCATCAATGCCTCAACTTCAATGCAAAGACAGCCCCAGTCTGTGGTATTTGGGAAAAACAGTTTGAAGAGTGTGGCCAGAACTGGTTGAGACCTTTATTTTTTCCATTTGACCTCGATGGATTGAATCTCCAACTTCACGTGCTGAGAAGCTCACGCCAAACAATTAAACCCCAAGGGTCCACCTCCACACTGACTCCGGGACTTCTGGATGTGATAGGAGTAGCCCTGGAGCACTACTGAGACGCCCAAGCAGAGTCCAACCTTCACAGCAGAAGCAGCTCAGCTGGTAGAGAAAGCCAGCGCTCAACACTTGCGTTTTAAGATCTGCAGCGTGGAGTTGAGATCTTGAGATGACAGCGCAGCAGGGGATTGGCTGCAAACCCTAAGCAACCTTGCGTAGAGCAGAGAGAGGAGCCGTGGACTGGTGCTTCTGCAGTGAGGTGGTGGTGTTTCTGGAGAACAGATCAGAGGCAGGGGAAAACCAAGCAAAAGCAGGAGCTGAAGCCTTCAGACCGGCAACAGGTGTGTATGGCCTCTGCCTTGCTCCCTTTTCCACTGGGGGTGACTGCACCCTCTGAGCCCTGTCCCCCAGGGTAGAACTGCCTAGAAGATCAGCAATAGGCCTGTAAAAGTCCTTCTTCCCACACACTGTAACACACTGGGCTTTGGTGTGAGGAGACCTGGGGCTCAGGCCAGGAAACTATGTGCCCCATTTGCAACAAGTTGGCTGCGACTTTCCTGCCTGCCTTGGTGAGTCCAGGAAAGCAGAGCTGTGGAAAAGAGATTGTGCTCAAGCCCCACACTTGGGTGGCCCTTCATCCCCACTGAAGGGCTATCATGAATTGTCTTCTATGGCAACATGAATGGAAAAGCGATCTGGGGTTAGGCTGAAATACAAAAACAGTTGGAAGAGGCAAAATATTGGATTAATGGCATACTACGAAATAGAGAGGAGATACCCAAAAAGGGCAGGAGATGGGGAAAATGTAAGAATATGCCTTGGGCCTGTTTTCTTCCCAAACCCTAGCAAGATAAACCTTAAACGTGGTGGGTTTGATTGCATCCTGTGTAGTGAGAGTTTGGGCAAAGGAAAATGCGTGGAGTAAAATCTGAATCGGGGAGATGGGTACGGAGCCGGTGGTTTCAGGACCTGTGGATTGACAAGGAACAGGCCACTCTGGGGGAAGCAGCTGTTGTACCCGTCACTTCAGAGCCCAAACAGTGGAAGTCTTTGTCCACGTCTTTTATCTGTCCCAAAGCCCTGTGGTTACTGTAGATGCCAAACCCCTGACTCTCAGCTCTCTCTCACATGAGACATTAGGAAAAACATTAATAGCAGGAGGCACTTTTAAAAATTATTTTTGGCCAAGCTTTTTGCTTTTTCAAGGCCCAGTTGAGTAACACAGGAAGCAGAAAGGGTGGGGGCGCCCCCTGGCTCCCATAGTTAGAAGAGTTAGCCAAACAAGATCAAAACAGGAGCTGTGAGATACCACTTCCTGCCTCCCGGGCACCCTGAAACTCACTGAGGGAGACGGACCTCAAAACAGAGTCCTCTCCTCTGCCACCAGACCGTTAGAGACCCGGAAATGCGATAAGCGTTGGAAACGTCCAAGCCGCCTGACTGAGAGGGGCCGCGGCACCTCAGGCCTGAAGAGAAGTGGAATTTCTAGACCCCACACAAGTGTCCTACAGGGCCTGGTTGGAAAAAGCCAGAGAAAGGATATGAAAACCAGTTCCTGCGAGAGACTCATGGCCCTTCCTCTGGAAAACTTCCTCTCATGGGTGGCACCCCCGCCCCACTCCATACATACATGCTCCTTAAACAAAACTCAAGGCTGGAAGAACGAAACCCCTACCTGGGAAAAAGGGACAAGTCTGCGAGTGGAGGGAAGAACAAAGCAGCATGGAAGTTGTTAGCTACTCAGCTGAAATACCGAAAAATCGAGAAACCAGAGGCTGGCCCTTCAACGCTGGCCTTTTCCCACTCCCACCCTTGAGATTAGCATCCTTCTTGGAATGTCCAAAATGCCGTTAGTCAGACCTGGCTTACACGTAAATAGAATGTGACTTTCTGGGAAGCCCCCTAGCATTGCCTGCCATCCCCACCCTGCTTTTCTATTTCTCCTTCCATTTATGGCTTTCTTAAATCTCATCTTGAGTCTAGTGTGTGCATGTGTGTGTGTGTGCGCACGTGTGTGTGTGTGTGTGGCAGGAAGGGGAGTACATTAATCTGCTAGAGCTGCTGTAACAAAGTACCACAGACTAGGGGACTTCAACAACAGAAATTTATTTTCTAACAGTTCTAGAGGCTAAAAGTCTGTGATCGAGGTTGATTGGGGTTGATTTTCTCCTGTGGTCTCTCTCCTTGGTTTGCAGATGGCCATTTTCTCTGTGTCTTCCCGTGGTCTTCCCTGGGTGTAACTCAGTGCCCTGATCTCCTCTTTTTATAAGGACTCCTATCATATTGGATTATGGAATGCCCTAACGACCTCATTTGAACTTAAGCATCTTTTTAAAGACCCTATCTCCAAATAGGGTCACATTCTGAAGTACTCAAGGTTGGGACTTCAACAAAGGAATTTTGAAGGGTCACAGTTCAGCCCTTCACAGGGATTAAGGGAATACACATTCCCCCTGGGAGGGGAGACCCCTTTTGTCTTACTGGCCTATATTTTAGAGTCCAGGGACAAGACTGAGAGGAGGAGAGGAGTGCAGTAGTGCCTAGACAGGGGAGGGAGGTAATGAGAGAAAGGACAGCTTAGACACTTTCCTTCCAGTGGCCCCCTGCTGTAATACCCTGAGCTATTTGATACAGAACTTCAAGGTAAAAAGACTTTGGGGACCAATATGGTTCCTTCTTGGCCTAGTCCAGAGAAAGAGAAGATCCTCTTCTACCCAACATCCTTTGTCATCTTTGTTCCTGTCTACCTCCAGAGAGAGTTCATTGTGCTGATCAGTGGGGTGGGAATATAGAATAAAACTCTTTGCGACTGTCTTTTGACCCAAACTCATTAAATCATCCCATTTGCTCCAGGGACAGCTTAATGAAGACAAATTGAAAGGCAAACTGAGATCCTTAGAAAATCAGCTGTACGCCTGTACCCAGGTAAGCATTCTGGAGGACACTTCCAGCTCGGGAATCCAGAATTAAATGAGGGGAATGCTTGAACCTCAGTCCTCCTTTCTAGAAACACCACCAGATAGAGATTAACACACCCATTCCTACTTACCCGGTTCTGGTTTGGCCATTTTCACTTTAGACCTTAACTCACCATAAGGCTATCTTCATCCTCCTCCTCTCTCTCTCTCTCTCTCCGTCCCCCAGTATCCTTCTCTTTGCACCCTGGGAAGGAATTCCAGCACTGACCACTTTTGTCAGCTCCAGGGAATCTTGAGAATACCTGAAACTGTAGGGAGAGGCCCTTGGTAAAGATTCATACCACCTAGACAGACCTTCATAGGCTTTAGTCTTTGTGAGTCAGATGTTATAATGAAATCTTGCAAAATGATTTTCATCCCATGGGGAACTTTTTTCTAGTTTTCTAGCAATCCCTAGAAGAAAATTAAAGACTGTGACTCCTGGCTCTTCTGTAACATTGTTATCCAGCATTAGTAATCTTTTGATTGGCCTAATCTTGGATTATAAGAGATGGAAAGAAATCAGCTTCAAATTTGAGAAGGCATGGCTCTCTGAAAGGTAGGGAGATGTCAAATAAGAGAATGGAGAGGGGCTGGCAGACTTCTCCCATTTGGAGTCAGAGAGAGAAGATAGTCCTGGCCACACAGTTAGGGTCTTGCAGGGGAACAGATTTTATATAGTCTATAGGTTTCCTGGTCCACAACTTTTATCTTTTCAGGATAACCTGTTTTGTCAGGCTCTTATGAACGAAATAATGCCAACCATGGTCATAAAAGACCAACACATAATCCAGAATGCCAATCTATTCATTTTCAATAGAGGATAAGACTTAACCAATGAGCAGCATAGTTAAGTCTAATAACTGGGACATTCCTCAATCAACTAACTCCTGGATCTAGTTCTTAATGAAAATTCCAAAAACACAAGACCCACTCACATTTAAATCCAAATTTTCAGACAATTCCAAAGATAAATGCAAATGATTTCATATTGATCCCTAAATTTTCATCATCTGGACTACTGCTTACCCAGTGGGTAATCCAGAATTGACAAGCAGTACAGCTTAGGTGGAAGTAGCATGGGATGAAAAGGCTGAGATTGTAAATAGGAACTATGCCAGGAAGTTTGGATGTGATCCTTAGGACACTGAGAATCCATCAGAAGATTTACTCAGGGAGTGGCATCATCATATTTGCATCTTAGAAAGAACACTCTAACTGCAGGATTTGAAGGGAGGCAAGGCTTGAAGATAAGGAGACTACTGCATCAATCCATATAATAATCTTATTAGCCTGAACTAAAGAAGTAGCTAGGGATAGAGAGGAGACAGGTATGAGGATGCTGGCAAGGCTCAGTGACCAACAAATAACTAGGAGAAAGTGAAAGAGAAACTAAGGTCGACTCCCTGGTTTAGGGCTTGGGAGCCCAGATGGGTGATAATGCTGGCCACTGAGACAGGAAGCCCAGGAGAAAGGAGCAGTTTTAGAAAGGTGAGTTCTGTTTGGACATGCTAGATTTCACAAGCCTGTGGAAGCCCTAGGGTACAATGCCCAGCAAGCCTAGGGCACTGCTTATTACCTTCCCCTGCCATCCCACTTCTCAAATTGCCTGCAGGACTCTCCCTGCTAGCTCTAGCCTGGAAGAAAAGGTCCACCACCCGGTTACTGGTATCTCTGCCTTGGGAGCAAGGACCAACTTCTTTTCATTTCTGTATCTCACCTCAGTTTTTGGCACACAGATGCTCAATGTGTATTTGTTGAATTGCATCAAATTTACAGAAATACTCCCCTTGGGGAATAAAAAAAGTGCTATTGGAGATGGAAGACCAGAAAAACAGCTATGAACAGAAGGCCAAGGAGTCTCTGCAGAAAGTGCTGGAGGAGAAAATGAATGCAGAGCAGCAACTGCAGAACACACAGGTGCAGGGCTGGGGACCTCAGAGCTGCTCAGGGGAGCAGGGGAGCCAGTTGTACAACTCCCTGGAACTCCCTCCTCTCTGATCTCCCTCAGCGGTCCCTGGCCCTAGCGGAGCAGAAGTGTGAAGAGTGGAGGAGCCAGTACGAGGCTCTGAAGGAGGACTGGAGGACCCTAGGGACCCAGCACAGAGAGTTGGAGAGCCAACTCCACGTGCTTCAGTCCAAATTGCAGGTACCAGGCAGTAGGGTGGGAAGAGGAGGCACGTTATGGGGAGGAGGGGTGGTGACTGAGAGAAGCTGCTCCCAGGTTGGGGGCCCCAAAGGCAAATAGGAGTATCTGGCTTTCATTTCCTCACTCACTGTCCACTCTGTACAAGACTCACTGTTTTGGCTCTGAAATCTAATTTCAAGTTTAGCAAGGATGTCTGCACTGATCATGCAAATGAACTAAACATTCATTGGAATGACACCATCCAAATGCAAAGGGCTAGGCTGGAATATTCATCAGCCTACAAATGTCATACCCTAACCCACTCTCCAAACTCCATTCTAGTGGAGCATCCAGTTCGGAATTGCCCATATCATTGACACAGAACAAAGGTCCCTAATTTATAGGAGAGTATTAACTAACACATCCTGCCAATGTGTTTTTTAAGTGATTACTACAGTAGACCCTTGGCATTCTCAAGGGTTCCATCATTTCTAATCTGCTACCTTGGAAAAGTTAACTAACCTTCTAAGCCTCAGTTTCCTCATCTCTAAAATGAGGATAATAGCACCTATATCATAGGATCATTGAGACAATTATAAGGTAATCCATATAAAGCACTTAACATAATACGTAGCACATATGAGCACTCAATAAACATCAGCTATAATTTTGCATCAATTTTACTTACTCAGTTTGGAATTTTGAGGCTCCACTTCAAAAGCTAACCTTTGTAATTTTCCTACAGCACAGATCATAATTGCTCATGTGATAATAGCCTTATCACAGGAGTGAGCCTAGCTGGCCACTCTGCATCACACTCACATTTCAACCTTTGTTGTTTTCATATCATCACCTATAAAGCAGCTCTTATGAAGATTTTGGGATTTAACCTTAACTCTTTGTGGAAAATGGCCCTACCAAAAAAAAAATTGATAGTGCTAGAATACAAAGAAAAAGTGAAAACATCTGAAAAGTGATGAATTGAAATTCCAAAGTAATTTGATGATTCACTAAAATGTTAAGACATGAGTCCCTTATGAATACCAAAAGCCTAACGCACTGTTATAAGCATGAGGAATAGAACAGAACAAGTGGAAGAATACCAAAAAAAATCCCTATTTTCCCATTTCCCTAACATTCCTTCTCTATCTAAAATTCTACAATTTTCTATAATTTTCTTCTTCTATGGGACCTGCCCCCAACCTCCACCCCAGCACTGACCTTCTTCTGGGTCGGCCCCACCTCCTCCCCCTTCCAGGGAGCAGACAGCAGGGACTTACAAATGAACCAGGCCCTGCGATTTTTGGAGAATGAGCACCAGGAACTACAGGCCAAGATCGAACGCCTGCAAGGGGACAGAGACCTGTGCAGCTCAGATACCCAGGACCTACAAGGTACCCTTCTCCTTTCAGGCCATGGGAGCATGGGAACCACGGGTGAGTGAGCTAAGTAAGTTGGGTGGAGAGAAAGGCTTCAGCCTTTCATTTGTTTGCTTGGCTGGCTTTATGATTTCATTTTACCTTAAGGGAGAGGCAGGGCTGTTTTAATCATCCAAGATTGAAAATTTATTTCACTGCACTAGAGTATCTTGTTGTCTGAGCTCTCTTTTCCAGCCCATCCCTCTGGGCCAGATCATAGCTGCCCCCACATCAGTCACACCCAGCAAGGCCACATTCCAAATTTGAAAGGGAAAGGTCAGTGGAAACACAAGGCACAGTGAGAGTCTCCCAGTCACAGCCTCTGTGTCAGCTGAAAGAGAGGACCTGGTAGTGCGTAAATACAATCCTTAATTCAACCCAGCATCGTTGGTGCACAAAATTCAAGGTACTTGGCTTCTGCCTGATCTCTTCAGAAATAGAACAAGTAGGAGACAGAACAACTTCCATTTGACACATTAGAGGCCACAGATAATACAACACCTGTTACTCATTTTTTAAACTCACAAAGGAGTTCATTAAGTCTGGGTTCTTCTATTTTGGTTTACACTATTTCATTTTCAGATCAACTGAAGAGGTCAGAGGAGGAGAAACTTGCCCTGGTGACCAAAGTACAACAGTTACAGAGTAAGTTCCTTTTACAGATTCTCAAAGTAGCACAGGTGGATTTTTAGTGTTCCTGGGGCTTCTGGTCCACAAAAGGAATCCTGAGGAGGGATAAAGGGCCCACTCTTTGGCATCTCCTCTACCTCTGTGCATTTTCAGAATCTATTCTTGTGAGGTGAGGTCATTACATAGCTCTTCGCAAGTTATGTATTAGCCTCTGTTCCTTTTTTTCTTTTCTACTTTTCTCCTTCCATGCCAATGACAACCACTTACATTTATTTCCCCTAGAATTGCAGATTTCAAAATTGCATTTTTCTAGGGCAGTTCTTATTTTATGTATTCTAACTTACATACATGAATATGTCACATACACCTTTGTCACTAGGAATGGTTTAAAAAGTAAGCTCACACTACGCATGCCTCAATCCACTTCAAACTACAGATTGGGCCCAGAAAGGAAAAGGGACTACTTCTCAAAAGAAAAGCAGACAATTTCTGAAAAGCTGAAGAACATGACTCAATTGATACCTCTCTACTGTTTGTTCACCAACTTAACCTCTGACACCCAACAGATACTTAAAGCAAACAGCAACCACAGAGTAGAGGGAGGAAGAACATGGCGGATCCAATCAGGAGCTCCTACACGGCAGGAGAGGGATAGGCAGGAAGTCACTTCAAAACCATGCTTTCACTCATTCAGTACAAATTCACTGAGCTCCCACTAAGTACCAGGCACTCTAGATATACACACTGATATAGTATAGTAGTCAACAAAATCGATAGCTCCTTCCCTCATGAAGCTTACATTCTAAATAAGCTCTACAGTCCAAGGCAGAGTTTCCATAAGCAAATATGTATCAGGTCATAACAACTGCTATGGAGAAAAGTTAAGCAGGTTAAAGGGAAAATGGTTGCTATTTTATATAGAGTCATGGGGGAAAGCCTTTCTTCTAAGGTAACCATTAAGCAGAGACTTGAAGATAAAAACATGATAGGAGGAGATACAAGGATGGTATATTCATAGCAAAGTAGCACACATTGGGTGACTTGAAGAAAAGAAATCTATTGTCTCACAGTCTGGAGACTTGAAGTTCAAAACCTGGGTGTCAGCAGGGTTGGTTCCTTCTGAGGGCTTTTATGGAAGGATCTGTTCGAGGCCTCTCTCCTTGGCTTTGTAGATGGCCATCTTCTCTCGGTGTCTCTTCACATCACCTTTCCCATGAACATATCTGTGTCCAAATTTTCCCTTCTTATAAGGACTCCAGTCATACTGGACTAAGGCCCACCTTAATGACCTCATTTTAACTTGACTACCTTTGTAAAGAACCTATCTCCAAATAAAGTCACAATCTGAGGTACTGGGGATTAGGACTTCAACATATAATTTTTGGGGACAAAATTCAAGCCATAGCAGAAAGAAGCATTTTTAATAATTAAAGGTTCTAAGCAGAGTTCTGAAAAGAGACTCTTTCTAGTAATTATGCTAGCATAGACAAGTTCCTTGTGTTTTCCAACAGGTCTGCTTCAGAATCAATTCGTACAGCTTCAAGAACAGGAGAAACTCTTAACAAAGAAAGGTCAGCAAATTTACTACCACAAATTCTAACATATTGCTCTTTCCTCGCCTGCCTGTAGGCAGGGGGATGGACTATATGACCTCTTGGAGTCCCATCCAGTTCTGTGAGTCAGGGATGTAGAGGAACTTTTTAAGGACTGACCACTGGCTCTAAGGACACTTCAACTAGTTAACCTTCTATCCTGAGGTATATAAATCGTGAAAAAGAATTTCTATTCTCTCTGAAAGCGTATGTCTGTGTTGAACATTTCAATAAATTGATTTTGAACTCAGGATTTCATGTCAATTTTTACACACTTGATTTTCCTAATCATATCCAACTCCCAGCCCTAAACCACATAGCATGCAAGAGTCACCTCACTCTTAGCCATAGGGTCTGTTGCCCAAGCTTCCTGAGAATTCATCATGTATGCGAAGGGGGAAATAGCTCCTCTCCTATCCACTACACCTGACTTTTTGTTTTCTCTTCACAATCACTGGGTATAATAGAATAGATAAGGCAGAATTTTTATGGCCACATAGTATGGATAAAAACATGAAGGCTTATGGTCACACAAATTAAGGGGCAGAACTAAGACAACAATCCAGTACTCTTTTCACCAAGACTAAGATTAAAAGGTGACTGAAAAACCATCTTTAGCCATATGAAGATAGATATGACTGCCATTTTCATGACTTTGAAATGAGGACATTAAGGGAAAAGGGGTCATATATTGAAGCATCCAGCAAACCTACCTGACAAACTAGTAAGGATGTGACATACAACCAAAGAATTCAATTAGTATGTATTCCCTAAAAAGTCTAGCATTAGAGAAGAGTAGGGGGATGCAAAAACAAAGTGCCAACCTTGCCCTCAAAGAGCTGAAATTCCAGGTGGCAATCCAGGCCCAGCTGGGTCCCAGTGGGAGTTCTTTATGTCAAAGAATTCCATTCCAT
Organism: Cheirogaleus medius; assembly: GCA_008086735.1. Lineage (NCBI taxonomy): Eukaryota > Metazoa > Chordata > Mammalia > Primates > Cheirogaleidae > Cheirogaleus > Cheirogaleus medius. The sequence goes on from VBSM01002937.1 coordinate 9,593,618, forward strand.
TCAGTCAAGCCAAGGGCAGGCCCACCGGTTTTCTCTCCCCTCCCCTTAGGCCTAGGGGTTCTCACTCTATGACAAGCCCCTTCCTCAGAGGGGTGGGTCTCACTCTCACGGAGAATCTGGCTGCTTTTTTAGATCAGGCTTTGCCTGTGTGGAGTCCCAAGCCCTTCAATAACGAAGTGGAGCCTGAGGGTACAGGGAAGGAGAAAGACTGGGATCTCAGAGACCAGCTGCAAAAGACGACTTTGCAGCTCCAGGCCAAGGAAAAGGAGGTGAGAAGGTGAACTCAGATGGTGAGGGGCTCATCTGCAGAGTGCCAGGGGAAACTGGGAGGCAGTCAGCCAACAGGGATTTCAAAGTTTAAATTGTGATTGGATGCCCGCAGGTATTCATGTGCCTGTATAAAATGTCTGCTTTTTGGACTGACTTGTCAATCTTTTCCCTTCCTTATTTATACCAACTCCTATTCAAAGTTTTATTAGTTACCTTTTGGAAAGTCAACCTAAACTCAAACACATTTTAATAAACATATTAACTTCTCAAAACACTGTCCCATATTGAGCATCTTAAAGCTTTATGTACTGTCTTTTAAATAATAATACCCTTTCCTCTCTACATATCCACAAACATACATGTCTCTGAAAGTATTCATATGTGACTAGCTCCTAAAAAAAGAGACTTAGACTACGGTCACCTCTAGGTCTCCTGTGCTATTAAGAACTTCATTTTTTGGTGTCCCCCATTTACAGAACACTTGCAGGTACAATGTCACATAAAAGAACTTACATGTATAAATGTAATATTACATGCATTATAATCATTTAAATGAACATATTTCAGATAAACTAGGTGAGACAGAAGAAAGAAAACTCAAATCTCTAAGAAACACTGGGGAAGGGAGGATGGTAAAAATTCCAAATAAAGGAAGGAGTAACTTACACAGGGTAGTCTCCCCTACCTGGACTCTGTCCTAGACAGAAGTAATGGTGACGACCTTGGTTATATTCTCCCCAGTGCAGAGAACTGCATTCAGAGTTAGACAACCTCAGTGACGAGTATCTCTCCTGCCTGCGTAACCTGCAGCACTGTCGAGAAGAGCTGAACCAGAGCCAGCAACCGCCTCCCACAGTAAGAGGGTCTATCCTCCCATACACCCCTTGATGACAGTGGCGCGATTCCTTCTTTAGCCAAGTCTTACACAGAAAATTTTACCAGCTCATGCCAACATCTGGCCAGCCTATCCCACTCCACTTGGGTTATACTATACTGAAAGTGTGGCGACCATGGGAAGAAACACTACCATCCAACCTCAACTTTCATGGAACTCTTGAGCTGGAAGGGGAAAGACTTACTATTAGCTAAAATATGAAAGAAGTGTTCTTTTTGCCTATAGTGGGCACGGTGGCAAGGATAAAAGGAGGAGAGCAAAAGTATTGAGGCAGGCTGGGGGTGGTGGCTCATGCCCATAATCCTACCACTTTGGGAGGCTGAGGCAGGAGGATCGATTGAGGCCAAGAGTTCAAGACCAGCCTGTGCAACGTAGCAAGACCCTGTGTCTACAAAAAATTATAAAATTTAGCCAGGTGAATGGTACACACCTGTAGTCCTAGCTATTCAGGAAGCTGAGCCAGGAGGATAGCTTGAGCCCTGGAGTTTGAGGTTGCAGTGAGCTATGATCATGCCACTGCACTCTAGCTGGGGTGACAGACAAGACCCTGTCTTAAAAAAAAGAAAAAAAAGTACTAAGGCATACGAACAATCATATGATTTTGCTGAGTTATTTTCCACCCTTGATTATTCACATCAGCATTAAAGTATCTGGCTCCTGCTGAATATGGTTCCCTGGGGTAGGGACACTGGTAAAGTGATTTTATCCCAAGGGAGGGGTCAGAAAGTGGGAGAGACAGTGAAGTAAACAGCTGTTTCTCCTCCACCAACCCAAGGTTTTCCATTGGGCTAGAGTAGGAAGAAGGAAGATTATTTTTGCCTTTGTCTTCTCCACTCAACTCATGGCTGCCTTCTTCTGCCTCCCCTGCCCTCTGCACAGAGGCGATGTGGCCCATGGCTCCCGATGCTGATGGTGGTGATTGCTATAGCCCTGGCAGTGTTCCTGGCCAACAAAGACAACCTGATGAATAACCTGTGACAGCTGCCTTGGGTGACAACGAGATGCAAGCAACTCAATGAAAAACTCGGGTCTGGGAAATTTACAGCTTGGGCTTTTCCCCAACTGAATTGGGATTTCTGACTTTTTGTTATTTTGTTAACCAACTGTAAATAAACTTCACCTGACCAGATTCAGAACTCTTGGTTTATTTCTGAATGATATATCACAAGTATCACATCACTTAAGCATACTGGTCTACTCTCCTTAGTCAAATTCAGTTGGACTATATAAACATGCAAAAAAGCCCACAGCCATTCTACTTTCCTGGAAGACACTACCCACATAGGGTAGGTATACTTACAAGGCGATCATACAAATACTGCTTTCCCCCCACCATCTCTTCCCTCGTATCCAGTGAAAAATGAAGACATCTCCACTAAGAGAACTTCCTAATATAGAAAGGGCAAACATGTACTGCCAACGCTACCACCACCACCACCACCATCATCTATTCCCATGCCCTTTGCATTTGTGGTCAATTGATTACAGCATTCTCCCACTCTTGAGAGGCTTGGAACTGGCAATTGAGATGATTCCTATACACCATCCCCAACCTAGAGATGATCATTTACTGAGTACCTTCTACACGGGAGGAGAGTTAAAGTCAGAGGGCCACAGCTGGCAGTGTGACTATCTCAGAGGAGATGCTGAGGTCAGAAAAGTCATTCTGAGTCCTAAATCGGATTCTGAGGTTCTTCTCCCAGGTGTTTAGAATGTCCCTCAGGGCTGGGAACAAGCTCTCTGGGACACTAAAGGAATAGAGCAGGACTGGGGGTTGACCTAGCAGCCATGAGATCCGGACAGTGAAAACTCGTAGTGGAGTCAAGGCTAAGCAGTTATCATCTCCTTGGTTCAGGTGAAAGGTATAAGGGACAGGATAGCCAAGGAGGATACCAAATACAGTACAGAGATTCCAGTCTGAAGAATGGAGTCTGCTGTGTGAGACTGCTAGCGATAGGTCCCTCTTCAGCCCCTGCAAATGCGTGATGATTTCAGCCACAATGGTCTTCAAGTCCTGAAGCTGGTCCAGGGAGCAGATAGAAGGGTGAGATTGGGAGCTGGAAACATTTACAAAGGCTATGGTACCAAGCAGCACCTGCTCCAAGTGCTGACATACATGCTCAGGACTGATAATAAGGCTGTTTTCTCCAATCTCAAGGATGTGAAGTCCCAGGGTCAGGAAACCCAGTCCCTGAAGCTTCTCCAGATAACTCTGGAGCTCTGATGCCCCTGCACAGTTACAATCATAGAGCAGAGCTGGCTTCAGTCCACGGGCCACAGCCAGCACCTCTCCGGCGAGATGAAGACAGATGGCACGGGGTGGATCTCGTCTCTTTCCCATGCCCAGGGTCTGCTGAGCAGCTGCCACCAGCAGCTGAGGGCTTGGTGTTGACATGAGATCTAGAAGGAACATCAAGCATAGTTTCCTTAGCTAGCCACAGTTCCCTTCCCTGGGTTGCATCTTTCAGCTCCAGACATTTGAGCAGGAGCCTAGGAACAAAGCAATAACAGGGAATTATTAACACCAGCAAGTGACAGACCAGGAAACCTGCCAACAGCCTTCCCATTAAGTGTTACAGCATCTTCCAAAGGTTATTTTGTCCCTTCCTCTGCTTTGAAATGCTGATCCAGCCCACCCAAGATGGAGTCACCATTGCTATCTGACTTCTCTTGTTGACTTGGTCTCCGAGTACCAAATTTGTGTTTTCTGAACTTATGGCCAGATTTATACTTTATCTGGCTTCTATTCTAAATTTTACTTATTGCAAATTACGTTCTCTGATTCAAACTTTAAGGAGTTTGGGGCAGAGAAGACATAGATTAGTCTTGGCAAAATTCAAAAAAGCATTTCACACAAAACTGCCCTTCTGGGACATAACTCTAGGTTCTAAATGTATTCTTTCCACTGCCAACTTCCCCTCCTCTTCCTGCTAAGAAGAGTTTTAAGAACAGCAATCTAATTAAACTAACGAACCCCAGAATGTGGACTAAAAGCCATTTCACTCAGAGATATAAAAATAAATAGGCCAGGCGTGGTGGCTCAGGCCTGTAATGCTAGCACTCTGGGAGGCCGAGGCAGGAGGATCGTTTGAGCTCAGGAGTTCGAGACCAGCCTGAGCAAGAGCAAGACTCCGTCTCTACTAAAAAAAAAAATAGAAACAAATTAATTAGCCAACTAAAAATATAGGAAAAATTAGCCGGGCATGGTGGTGCATGCCTGTAGCCCCAGCTACTAGGGAGGCTGAGGCAGGAGGATCGCTTGAGCCCAGGAGTTTGAGGTTGCTGTGAGCTAGGCTGACGCCACGGCATTCTAGCCCGGGCAACAGAGTGAGACTCTGTCTCAAAAAATAATAACAACAATAATAATAAATAAATACATGAAATCCGCTAGAACTGCAGGAGGGTCCTATTTTAACTTCTGCTGGCCCCGCCTTCCCCTTGTGGCTGACATCCAAAGACCCTCGGAAAACAGGCCCCCTCCAAACCACACAACCACACCTAAGCACACGAGTGACTCAGTAAATGAGGCAGAGGTCTCGCTCACGTACGTTCTTCTTCCACTTCCGCTGCAAGTCCGCGCGCTCAGGAACTCCTTCCGGCTTCCGGCCTGCAGCAGGGAAGGCGGCTAGCGCCCCGCGCCCCGCCGCAGACAAGGCCTGTTGCGCATGCGCACCCACTCGGTCCCGCCTCTTCCCCCTTCCGTGACGTCATCTCCCTGCTCACGCGCCTTGCGTTGGGACCGTCGGCGAGGCCGCCCGGCTATGTGCCGGAACCATGGGACACCGGCGGCCCGCCTTTTCCGGCCAGACAGAACGCGGCCCCACCCGTCTGCGTAGAATGAGGAGGGGCGGAAGTGGAAGAAAGAAGGCGGGACCCGGCGAAACCGGTTACCAGCTGCCGCCCTCACTTTTCCCTGCCTGGGTGGCGTGCCGTCTGGTGTCCCACTTGACTGGGAAGCCAGAGCAGGGCACGCCGCGCTTAATAAACACCTTTGATCGGTCTGCAGAAATGTGCTTTTTCTTCTAGACGAAACATATCTCAAGACAAGCAACATGTTGTACTGTATAATATCCTCACCTGTGAGTGGTGCTGCAAAGCTTTGTGAAATTTTGTTTACCTTTGACCTCCCTAAATTCTAAATTATAAAGGCTGAGCTACCAGGAGAAGAGATCTCTAGGCAGGGTGTGAAGACGTGAGTATTCACTGTGAGCTATTACGTGTTAGGCCTGCTTCTAGGCCTTGGAGGTATTGCGGTGCGCAAAAGAGACAAAAACCCCACCCTTCCTGGAGCTTAAGTTCTAGGAGTAGAGTTTGCTGATTTCAAATGAGAAATGAGAAGCGAAGATACAGAGGCTTTTCAATCAGGTCAGGAAGAAAGTGTTACTTAAGAGTTAACACTTTTTTTTTTAACTACCAGTGATTTGACCCATACCATAAAGAGAGTTTCTTGAGAAAACCCCAATATCAAGGAAATGGCCCAAATTTATTTATACACGTACAGCAGAATAGCGTGAAGGGAACTGCAGACAGCTACTCTAATTTTCACTCCTGACTCTACCTGAGAGTGGTATCTTCTGTGAAAAGAGATAACTGAAGTAAAGATGGGGCCAGCATGGAAGGAGCTGTAAGAGCTACCAGCCTAACTCTGGTTCTTAGCTCAGAGGGAGGCAGAAGCAGAGACTAGAAACCAGTCCTCTAATTTTCTCCATATTTGTTTATTTTCCCATGGTGCTTAACAATAAATCCCTAAAATGAAAGACTTATTTAGTTCATTTATTCTAGCAACAAATACTTGAGAATACACTGTGTACCAGACACTGTTCTAAGAACTAGCAGCAAAATCTAAGACAATCCCTGCCTTCAGCCAGTTTGTAGTCAAGCTGGACACAGATGCTGAGCAATTACAAGGGAAATGATTATTCTAAAAAAGTATAGGTTGCTGTGGGAACATATAACCAGGGACCTAATTATATGGGGAAGGGACCAGCCCAGATCTAACACTTGCCCTCACAATTTACCTCCAATGGGTTATTTTTAACTCTGAACTAATCTAGTTTGGTAGGGTGCACACTGAGGAAAAGAGCGAGCTGGTAACAAAATCTAATTCCTGGCCAGGTGCAGTGGCTTATGCCTGTAATACTAGCACTTTAGGAGGCCAAGGCAGGAGAATTGCTTCAGGCCAGGAATTCTAGACCAACCTGAGCAACATAACGGGACCCCATCCCTACAAAAAAAAAATAGGAAAATAAGCTGGGCATGGTGGCACACGCCTGTAGTTCTAGCTACTCGAGAGGCTGAGGCAGGAGGATCGCTTGGAGCCAGGAGTTTGAGATTGCAGGGAGCTATGATTGCACCACTGCACTACAGCCTGAGTGACAGAGCAAAACCCTGTCTCAAAAAAAAAAAAAAAATCTAACTGCCATCCCAGTTCAACCAAGGTAAAGGCAAGAGTGGAAGACACCAAGGGAGTGAGTGTTGGTAGCCACCAAAAGAGACAGCATACTGAGAGTCCTCAAAAAAGAAAGGACACCTGTTATCCATCCATCAGGACCAGAGAAAGAGTGTTAAGGGTGATCAGATGAGATCCCTGCATGCACTCTCTCTGCATCCTGAAAAGGATTCAAAACATAGAAGAAAGTGAGCTGTCTAGTTAAGACCACATAAACCACTCATCCATTCCTCTGACACATTTGTAAACTTTTCATTACAGTCACATACTAGTCAATAAACGCTTGGTACTTTTTGGCACTTTCTCAACACCCTTTACCCCCTTACATTATCTGGGCTCCCATCCAGTTAGCCTGGCTTTTAGCATTTCACAGGGGGAAGCAGACTTGCCCAAATTCAACAGTTACCTACAGAGGGTTATTATTAACTTGAGCTTCCACATACAGATGGGGCAGCCAAACATCAAGACCAAGTCCCTCACTTTGACAAGATGGCCCCCAAAATTTAAAGTTTCTATGCCTTGCATGCTTCCTGGTCTCTTAAAAGCCCAACATTTCCTTGAAACTGGGCACCTGACCTTTACCCAGATTTCACTGGGTCACGCTTTTAATAATGGCAAATTCCACCAGGTCTCTTAGAGACCCTAAAACCAAACTTAAGCATTTTAAATAAATAAATTAGCCCCACTGTCACCTTTGATTAAGATGAACTTTTGGTTTTTTAAATAAAGCTGGCTCAACTTTTCAGTTATTGAGAAAAGTAGGAGGTGGCTTGGTTTAAAGGTAGATTAGATGTGGGCTTCCTTACCATGTCCTGACACAAACAAGTATCAGTATTCAGGAGGACTGGGGCCTGCAACCAGAAATCAGAAGCCTATTTGGCATTTAGGTCTTGGAGTTTAAATTATGCATAATTTCATCTTTTAAAAAAAGAGGCAAAAGAATTAGAGAATAAGCAAAAGTTACTAGATTGAACCTGTTTGTGACAGATATAGCTACAATGTTCTATACCACTCTACTTCCATTGTTCACACCCAGATACCTCTACCAGCAAGGGAGACAAGCAGGTTTGTGCTAGGTGAGCCTTTTCTAGAAGAGCACTGCCCAGCCCTTCTTCATCCTGGCCCTTAACACACCCAGCACCCCATTTTTCCCAACTGCAAAAAATCCAAACAGACAAGAATACTCTAAAAGTCTCTAAGCAAGGAGGAACTGCCCCTTTTGTAGTCACAGGAGATATCTTAGATGCCCAGCTTACTCGCAGGTCTTCCTCAAAGAAGAAAATAATAAAAAGAGAGTTCCTTTCTCTGAAGGCTACCACCCAAGTCATATACTTTCATCTACACCCCCCCAATACACACACACATATCTGAGTGGTGACAAATACCTGACAACCCATTCTTCCACAGAATCCCTAGGTTTTCTGTGTCGACAGCTTCCCTTTAGAAGCCCAATTTATGAGCTTTTACTCCACAGGCCCGGCGACTTTCAGACTTTGGCACCCACTTCTATTTAGATATCAAGCTTGGTTCCTAAGCAACCAGCCAGCTCCTCTCCTCACTTCCTCCATCAGGGAGCAAGCTTACTATACTAGCAGAACAGGTCAAACAGAGCTCCATCCTGGACAAATCAGTGCTTGAGGGAACTTTAATGAAAGCAAGAAAAAAAAAAAATGTGGTACAAGAGCAATGCAGAAGGGTTCTGTTCCAGGCAGTTTTGCCTTGTACAAGTAGAATAAAGTCATCGAGTCAGAGTTTGAAAGCTGGATGCAATTTCAGGCACCGTTCCAATCTCTTTACAAGAGATAAATCTGAAGCCCAGAGGTAAAAAGACTCGTTCAAGGTCACTTTGGAAGCAAAGCTGTAGCTAGAACCCTGGTGTCCAAACTCCCAGGCCAAATCTCCTTCTACTATATCATACTACCATTGGGAAGTTTAAAAAAGAAAAGGGAAGTCTGAAGGGTGATTTTTCCATAAATTAAATCAACTTTAAATCTAAGCATATTTGGAGAATCATAGACTTCTAACATTGTTAGAGAAAAAAGAGATCCAAAAGCTGGTTAAATGTGAATAATAAAAAATATCCATATGTACAACAGTATAAAAAGGAAAAGGAAGCAGATGGCATTCCTGATTACTGGGCTGGCAATGCAGGGGGCAGCTGCATGCTGGGGGTGGGCTGCATGGGCTGCCAGCTTTCCTGGGTTTGAAGGATGCGGTACAGCTGCTTCAGCTGAGCAACGATGTTATCTTTTATGTCTGGAGTGGAGATCTGCAGGCGGACACTGCCACTGTCGAAGGATCGTGTGAAATCACCAGAAAACATCTCGTAAATCATCCGAGCCACCACCGGAATGACCTGTTCAAGACACAGAGGACACAGGTATCTGGTGAGGAAAAGGTATTTTTAAAGAGCAAGACAGACCCAAGATTGAAGGGAGAGAATCAGTGAGGCCCTGGGGAAGCCCCTCGCTCTAATGTCTAAATACAGAGACCATGTGCGGTGGCTCACACCTGTAATGCTAGCAACTCTGGGAAGCTGAGGCAGGAGGATCGCTTGAGCCCAGGAGTTTGAGGGTGCAGTGAGCTATGATGACACCACTGCACTCTAGCCAGGGCAACACAGTGGGACCCTGTCTCAAAAAAATCAATCAATAAATAAAAAGTCTAGGCAGGGCGCGGTGGCTCACGCCTGTTATCCTAGTACTTTGGGAGGCCGAGGCGGGAGGATTGCTTGAGCTCAGGAGTTCGAGACCAGCCTGAGCAAGAGCGAGACCCCCGTCTCTACTATAAATAGAAAGAAATTAGTCAAACAACTAAAAATAGAAAAAATTAGCCGGGCGAGGTGGCGCGTGCCTGTAGTCCCAGCTACTCTCGGGAGGCTGAGGCAGGAGGATCGTTTGAGCCCAGGACTTTGAGGTTGCTGTGAGCTAGGCTGACGCCACGGCACTCTAGCCCAGGCAACAGAGTGAGACTCTGTCTCAAAAAAAAAAAAGGTCTAAATACAGGATACACCTTCATCTTTTGGGACCATCCTGCCAAGGCCCGCTCTAGAAGTTGGTTCAAATGAAGGTAAACAACCTAGATGTGGCATCACATCACATGCTCACTTAGCAAGACTTTAACCAAATGTCATCAGTTGCCTGCCTCGTTGTGCAATTCTGGGGGCCAAGCCTACGTGGCTTTGCTGCCACCTCCTAGAATAAGCTTATATATTTAAAAGCAACTCAAAAGGTTTTTCTGAGAAACGCTGGAAAGGGTCCTATCCTGCGAGGTTTCAGCAAGGCTCTAATGGCAGTAAGAGAATGCAAGATAAGGTCTCCACTAAATCAGACACCCACTTTAAGGACCTTGCCTTTTCCAGTGTGGTCCTACTGTATACAGCCTGAGTTGGGTACCCCATCTGATGGGATTAAGGCTCACACAGGCTGAGGGATACTTGATCAGGGTTCAACCCAGACCTAGGAAGCGTAAAGCATTGGCGAAAAGGGGAAGAGTTGTTGACACATCCTCATCTTCTCACCTGAACCAAGATGAGTTTCCTTTCCAAGGGTTTCCCATCTGGCCATTCTTCCCCAAAGCACAAGTAGATCTCAAATGGTGGCTGCTTCTCTATCTGTCCTTTCTGGTGGGCAATGAGCTCTGCAGAAGGTAGAGAAGAGCAAGTTTGGTATGCTGGGTTATTCCATATCATCCTCTCGGTAAATGACACCTTTTATGCTATTCAGTACAACAGCCACTGGCCACATGTGGCTACTAATTTTAAACATTAAACAGTTCCTCGGTCACATGAGTCACACTGACAAGCTCAATAGCCATATGTGGCTAGTGGCTACCATATCAGATGGCACAAATATATGGGACAGCACAAATTCCAGAGACTCCTATTGGACATTGTTGGTCTCAACTTGGGATTCACACCACGTTGTAGAATTTACATCTCAGTGCTCTCCCTAAAATCATCTGTTTGAATTCACCACTCATATATTTCCCAAAAGGGTATACGTTCTGCTGAATATGATGAACAGGGTCACCTTCCAAAGTTGAAGATAAGCTGGTGACATTTGAGGGGTAGGGACAAAGCTGTCTCCCTCTTCTGCCACTGAAGAAGCCACAACCAACCTAAAAATAGCTGGGAGTGAAACTCCCTTCTGTGTTGCCTTGGCCACCTCCATTTTTCAGAACCAAGGTTCTCTTCTCCCTTGACCTCCAGAAGAAATATCTTTTTGTTTTTTTCCTGATGTATTTCATTTCAGCAAAAGAAGAAAAATTTTGGTTAAGATCTTTGCCAAGCCAGGAAAGAGAGGGATGGTAGAAGATGTACTTCCAGGGAGCAATTCCCATCACCATCAACCCTCTGAAAAAACACTCACCACTAAGGAATGTTTCCAGACAAAACAGCTTGACCTTCTTTTGTCTCTCAATCAGGTTGGGGGCAACAAGTGATGGGGCACATGGCCCAGACCAGTACACCTTGCACTGGCACAGCCTGATGGCATAAATGGCGTGACCGCTGACCTCCAGGATCAGTCCCCTGTCCATGACGTCAAGCAGCTTGCTGGTGAACAGCTTCTGTTTTTCATTGGTGATATGCTCCAGACCCGGGAATTTGACCTGCTCCAGGCTGACGGGACCAAAGAGCTCCTCCTGGTCAGGCATGGGACCCAGGTCCCCATAGAAGAGCCGGCAGCCCTGAGGGTTGCTCACGGTCATGGTCTGCCCATACTCCTTCCCACGGTAGTGAAACTTGATGTCCAGGTCAGTCACTGCAAGGTTAGAGATGACAGTGAGTCGTGCTTCACTGCTCTGCCTGTCCATCCCTAAGACTCATGCAAGTCCATTAAGATCAAGCCACCTTTCACTAGCATTCAGGAAGGGCACTGCCATAGTTATCCTTCCTGCAATAAAGGGAGAAATCAACATATCCCTGAAATAGTCACTCAAAAGGCTGCCTGGAAGCAAATAGTTCAAGGTCCATCTATACTATCTTTATTCAAAAACCACACCCTAAGAGCTACAATTTCACCAAACAAAGTGGCCCTAGTAACCCCATACTGACTGAGTCTTTACATCAATAGGCATTGGAAGAAGATAAAAACTAAGGTATCTGGTTTATATCTCATTTTTGGCTCATTGTGTAAAGAAACCAGAGGAACAAGAAGAAAATCAAGCCATTTTTCTAAAAATTACACATGTGAGCACACATTGGGGAATCTGTTCTAAAAATACACCATAAAAGGACACAGTTCACAGCAAAGTTAATTTTTACTCAGCAAATCTTCACTGAACCCAGTGGGCCTTATCAAAGCTACTTAGCCTTGGACAAAATTTTAGCACTCACACCCCCAGCATGTGCAGTGTGAAAGGAAGGCCCGGGCAATGACATCGATTCTTCATTGAGATAAATTTGTGTCAAAAGTCAGAAAGACATTTTTTTTCTCTGAGTCCAAAAGCCCCTCAAAATCCAAGAGCGTCCTCAACCAAATCCATGGCCATTAACCTCCCTATCCCACAACTGGCCTTGCCACTAAATCCCCTGACCGGACTGATAAACCTGCACCGCCCACCCTCCTAAGAGGTGAGTAGAGCTGTGACCAATAAGAGCATCCCATAGGCAAGTAGGTATGGGCCAATGTTTCTGTATTCCTTTCCTGGTGACTCATCAGCCAGCCAGGAAGCAGACACAGAGAGCAGGTAGTTTATTCTATACGTGTCAAAGAAATGGAGGCAGAAGGTGGGATAGGAAAGGGACTGTAATAGGAGCGGAAGACCTAGTAAGAAAGATCAGGGCTCGCTTACTTGGGAGAGAGCTGATCCACAGCTCTGGAGAGCTGAAGAAGGGCTGTATAGGTGCCTGGGGCACTTCCATCTCCAGAGGTTCAGTTTTGGGCCACACTGCTTCAGGGCTGCAGTTACCCACACCGCAGTTTCCCACACTGGCTGGCGCCATGGGAGAACCTAGAACAGAAGGATGTGGTGAGCAAGCAGGGGCACCATGCATGTATATTGCCTGGTCTGAGGCTCTAAGAACTAACAAGGTCAGCAGACAAGAGTCAGACACTGAGCCATGACCCAGTGTGACCTCCAGCCCATCAATGATTCCCACAACCAACACAGGAACAAACAAGGTTCCCCTGCTTTCTAATCATATTATTTCTCCCATAAACTCATCATTCTAAAAACCTGTGCTGAAGATTGACATATAGACAAGTGAGTTTTCTTTAGGGGTTAAATTAGAAGGGACAAGATAGATTTCTCTATTGCAAAATTTGGTCCCAGCAATTACACAGAAGCTGGTTGCCTTCCATAAAATGAACTCAACTGAATTAGTTGATGAGCTTTAAGTGTTAATGTATAGAAATTCCATTAAAAACAAATAAATACTTTTACATGTCTGGAAGCATACTCAAGAACCTAGAAAGAGCTGTCTCATCCAGGGAAAGAACTGAAAGGTTCAGGGACAGAATGGAAGGAAAATCTCAGAACTGATTACCTTTTTCTACCATTACGAATTTAAATCATGTGAAAGTATTATTTATTCAAAATTATCCAATTTAAGTTTTAAAAAAGAGTGAAAAACCTATTTCCCTGTTTATGTCAAAGTTGACTTGCTCCAAAGTCTCCTAGCCTCACCTCTTAGGCATCTATTCTTCAACAATTCCTCTTCCTCTGCCCCAACAGCTCTGAAATCACAGAGGTTAATGTTTCTTTGACCCTTTGTGTACAAGTCTGATTAAATCTATGTTCCCATTTTACTTTTTAGTTTTTAATATTTATTCCATGACTTTCCAAAAACGATCCAGGGCAGCCCAAAATATAAGGACACACAACATTAGCTTTAATAAAATATGAACAAAAATAGGAAATCAGGATCCTGGAAATAGTCTGCATTCTTTTAAGGGGTGAGAATAACAGAATGAGCCAGCCAAGGATTCAGGAAAGGATCACACATGTCTAGATATCCAACCCTTTGAATTTCTCATTTAAATTTGAAATGTAGCACATGGCAATATTCACCTGGAAGATCTCTATGAAATTTCTCGTGACCCATCAGTTAGTTGTAAAGATATACATGGCAGGGTAAGAGATGGAAGGCCAGTGGACAGACAATAAGAATTATTTCCTGATTCTTAAAGGTGGGGGAAGCACCTAAAGTACTCCAAAATCCTAAAGAAATCATCTGGATATGCTAAATTTTATAGGTGGCACAAGTTATCTCATTTGAACCCACAGCAGCTTAAAGGTACTAAAAAGTCTGTGAAAAGCTGCTCAACTGGATGCAGATCATTAGAGGAGGAGCATTTCAGTGAACAGAGGAAGTAGAATTCTGCAGAAGAGCAATTCAACTTGTGTTTGAGCACCCCTGGGGAGTGCGGTGGGAGATGCAGTACCTGCTCTGTCGCACGGTGGACCCCAACCTTTCAACTCATTTTTCCTGGGGAGCTGAATTCAAAAGTCCATAAAAGAAAAGTATCTTGCAGATAGACAACTAGATAAATCTGATAGGGTTTATCTAGCCTAGTGTTAGTAGCTATAGAAACCACAAGTTTCCTGTAGCACAGCCTAGCAGAGTGATCCCTGTTAAGGAAGTAACAGAATTTATACCAAGGGAAATACTGGAAGGGTTTGCCTCCGGTTCATAAAAATGACTTCTGCACTTGGCCTGAAGGAAATTGGCAACATTTATAACCACTGGTATATTTGTATGTGGGACTGAGAATGAATTTAGATTTTTTATTTGAGTGATCACACAAAAGATTCAGAAGATGTTCTCTATGCCTAGAACCCACTCCACTGTATTGAGATAACTCACCGATGACTGCTGCTTGCTAACAGACCGGCAGCCTGACAGTGGGGCCTGATCCTGCTCCCAGGGCAGTGGTGGTCAAGGAGAGCAATTCCAAGGTCAAAGCCCTTACGTCGTCCTTTTCCCTCTGTGCCACCCACCACGCCACTCACCATTAATGTTCAGGAAGGGGAAGGTGTCCTGGATGGGAACATGGTGCTGCGACTGATCCAGCTCGTCTTCCTCATCTTCTTCATCCACGTCATTATCCTTCTCATCCCAGGGAGCAGATCCCGTGGATCCTACCCAAGACACACAAGCTCGCAGGTGAGCAGTTCAGGTTGTGCCGCCATCCCCGCAGCTCGCCCGCCACCCAAGCTAGGGACTGCTAGTACAGAGGCTCCTCGGGGTCAGTAAGCACCTTCAATGTCCTAGCTAAAATGAGTGGGACGCAAGGGAGTATTAACACCTAGTTCCAACTCTTCTGACAGAGCCTTAATGCAAGCTGTCTTCTCTTCCCCTATATAGGAGTTGCAGACCCTCCTTCTCCTAGAAATCTCTTACATTTTATGTACACGTTAGCTTCCTACACACTAGCATCCCTTCTAGGGACTCAGAGACACCAATTTCTCATCCTTGTACACTTAATATGAGGAACAGACCCCTCCCCTCATGGCAGGGCCTCACTGGATTCACTGGAGTACAAGTCTAAATTATCTGGCTCTTAGTCAGTACTTGCTAAGCATGGAACAAATAAAAGGATCAGGAGGTATTCCCTTAGTCAAAGTATCCTTCAAATTAAATGACCACTCACCCAACATCTATAAAGCACTTAATAGCTCTTATATGTCGTGTCAATTGATTCTCACAGCAGTCTTTGATGTAGGCAGGAAAGATGAGATCCCACATTTTAGAGCTGAAGAAACTGAGGCTCAAGAGGTCAAATGACTTGATTCAAATCCCACAAATGGAAAAGTGATAAGAGCCAGGTTTAGAACTCAAACCTCCTATGTTTTAATTCCTCCTCCTCCTTCACAATTACCTGGCCTCTCAAGTCCCAAGAGAGGCTATTTTTACAGCAGAATTCTATAGTCCCTCTACTTTCTCATGCTTTAAGCAATCAGGCTAACAACCATTTCACTAAGTGAACAAGGAGAGTCTGCCGTGCTTCTATCTTTTGTTCTCTGGGTCCTTCCTAGGGAAAGACTTTCTTGCTTTCCCAGTCTTAAACTTTGTAAACCAAGCTGCTTTCAAGTTGACTATCTCTTTAAGATTCCAGCCCAGAACATGGTGTACTGCACACCTTCTCCCAGACACCTGGGGCCTCACCTGGGTTAATGATCGAGCCCTGGGGCTGGGGGATGTCACACACTTGATATATCTTCACTGGGTTCATGGGCACCTCCTTAGTGCCATCATACATCAGGTTGAATTCTCTGCTCTTGTTGAGAGCACAGCGGAGCTGGGCTTTCCATTTAGCTGGATCAGGGTCATCTACCCCTTCCTGGTACTTCCCCGTCTCTACAGCCCAGGCCTGAGGAACAGGAAACTGCAGTGAGTGCCTACTGTTGCCCAGAAACACTACAAAGTGTGTGTGCCCACCCTTTCTCATACACATACAAACACACGCACACATACACACACCCTTGCGTGACTGCCCCACCACCCAACCCCAATTTCCAGAGACTGCAGCAGGAAACACTGCCCTTAGGATCAGACAAGGCAGGGCCCAAGGGAAGTTAAGCCATGTGCAAACACAATCTATTGAAAGGAGGAGCCTTATCTCAAGCATTGGTCCAGTACCTGTCAAGATGACACTGCTAGAATGAAAGGTTCAAAGTAAAGTCTGGGGGAAATAGGCACCAAAATGCTAACGGTAACTCTGGATAGCAGGATTTCAGGTTAACTTTTTTCTTTTAGCTTATCCTTTTTTGATATGAGCTGCTTCTACAACAATAGGCACAACAAAGGGGTGGCCTCGCTGGTCCCCTCCAGTCCTCAATCTGATGCATAAATAAAGAACTGCAGAAACCAAGTGCCTTTGGAACAGGAAGCACTCTCTAGGGGTTCAGCTTGCCCCACTGGCTGACGGCCTCAAATGCTAATAAACTCACACCCCTTACCTTTCCCAATCCCCTCAAACTCCTACTTCATTGGGAACATCGTGCCATCAGCAACACTAGCATCTGACAGCATAGACTAAAACTACTTTGACTTCTTCTCTCTGGTATTCAAATACAGGAACTCATAGCACTTTCCCCAGGCCAGGAGAACAAAGTAGCCTCCCCAGTGAGGCAAAGGAAAACCTCGGCTGCTCACACCATAGACCAAGGTCTTCAGGAACAAAGCAGGGAGTAGAAACCCGGCCCTGCTTTCAGGTCTCATTTGCATTTGTGTTCCTGCTCCCAAGATACCCAGTCTCCCCCATGGCTAACATACTCCCTGATCTCTAAGCTTTGTCTGGGAAGATAACATGTTCTAATGCAGAAAAAAGAGATATCATTAGTAGAGAACTCCAGACGAGAAGCATACACCAACTGTTTCAAGCTCAACAGGGCACATCACTTGTCCAAACCCAACTCCCTGCCTGATTCTGACCATAGACTTCTTCCTTACACTGAAACTGAATTGTTCTGCCCCATCCACTGATATCCTTCACTCAGCCCCTGCAGAGCCTCACACTCATGAGGAAGTTTCTTCCAAGAGCTAATCTGATTCAGACTCACTTCCTCCTACCACCTTCGCAGATTTGGGTTCTTGCATTTGTTTTGTGGTATGAAGAAGGCCGACAAAGTTGTGCTGCCCCAGGTGGCTTGGCAGGCCCTAGGGAGCCTACCTGCTGCTCCATTCCACCTCACCCCTATAGGATTTCAACTTCACTGGTTCCTAGTATCTGGGAGGCCTATCTCCAGTTACCTGGTGGTACCTGGCTGCTGCCTCCCCACACATTTCCCCTTCCGTTTGTTTGTTCCTCTGTGCCCACACTCACTCTGGCCCCATCCGGCTGACTCAGGCTGTGCACATTTTGGCAGAGGTCTGCAAATTTCTGTGGCTCCCTAAAGCCCTGCTCCTCCATGGAGAGCAGCCAGAGTAATCCAGAACGAGGGCCCCAGCCCTCCTGCTCACCACGCAGCCGTCCATCCCCCGGGACCCTGTTATATGGTGCTGGGGACCCAAGGCTGATGCAGCAGAGCGTTATACCCTTTAAGACTGGAACTTTAGGATCAAGAAGGGAGAGCCTAAGAGGTACCATATGGCAATTGCTGTGATTTATAAACATTACTTGTTCAAACCCATTCTAAGTCTTGCCTCTGAGAGATTCGGATCACTGTGAGGGTCCTTATTTCTCTTCCTAAACTGGAAGTAATTTCTGCGTTTTTTAGGGTGCTTTGCAAATCCCTCCCCATACTTTATTTCACTCAATTCTCACAATGATCCTGTAAGGCAAGCAAGACTGGTTTCATCCTTATTTCACCAAAGGGGAAACTGAAGCCCAGAGAGGTGACATGACAAGCCCAAGACCACACATGCAGTTGATGGCAGTAGGATTTGAGGCCAGGTCTTCCAATTCCCGATCGGAAGGGGATGTATGATCGGGGGACAGGGGGGTGGAGACAGACATGGGTTCAAATCCTGGCTCCACCACTTACTGACTGCGTGGTTTTGGCAAGTTACTCAGCCGCTCTGAGACTTGGCTTCTGCATCTGCAATGTGAGGGTAATGCCTCCCTCACAGGGTTGTCGTGAGAACTGAATGAGGTCATGGACACAGACACCCATTTAATGCTAGTGCCTCACCTGCATATCCTGCTAAAGGCCCACCAGAGCTGGGGATCTGTGAAAGCACCCTCATTCTTCCCCTGACTTTCCAGACCCTCCCTCTACACTCTGCAAACAGATACACAGACGTAGTGAGGTAACACCGCCTCCCCACAGCCACCCTTTCCTCCAGCCCCAAGCACGCAGATCGTCCTCATGAGTGGGGCTTCCAGGAACCAGCCTCTTCCCCACGGCCAGCCACTGCCAGATGCTTCAACCACAAATCCCGTTTCAGACCAAGGCCACAGACAGGACAACTGGGCCAGGGCAGGCCCCATTCCCTTTCTCAATACTAACTCCAATAATTGGTGCTGGTTTTCCTTATCATTTTTGTATCATTATTTAAAATCTAAGTTAACAGTGCTCAATTTACTTTCCAAGTACCCTC
Organism: Cheirogaleus medius; assembly: GCA_008086735.1. Taxonomy (NCBI): domain Eukaryota; kingdom Metazoa; phylum Chordata; class Mammalia; order Primates; family Cheirogaleidae; genus Cheirogaleus; species Cheirogaleus medius. Next base: position 9,612,221 of record VBSM01002937.1, read on the forward strand.
AGGCCAATTTTCTCCCTGCCTCTCCTCTCTACACCTGACATCACGGAATTGGATGGGAAACATCTCTAGGATGTCTTTCCTTTGAGTCCTGAGGCCACGTTTTCTGCCTTTTCCTGATCCAATCTTAGCAAGAAACTGGGGCACGAATGTTGAGAGGCTCAGAGTAGGGTCTGAATTTCATTTCTGACTTCCAGCTTATACTCAGAGAAGAAAAGGGCAAATTTGTGTCTTGAGGGTGCACAAACTAAAGCTACTCATAAGATGGAAGTGGCCAGCAGAGAGAAGTTGATTTGGAGCAGAGACACATCCTACAGTTATAAACCACATGAAATCCCTTTCCACAACCAGCCTGTCCAGCTACTTCTTTTTTTTCTGAGACAGAGTCTCACTCTGTTGCATGGGCTAGAGTGCCGTGGCATCAGCCTAGCTCACAGCAACCTCAAACTCCTGGGCTCGAGCAATCCTTCTGCCTCAGCCTCCTGAGTAGCTGGGACTACAGGCATGCGCCACCATGCCCGGCTAATTTTTATATACATATATATATATATGTTTTTAGTTGCCCAATTAATTTCTTTCTATTTTTGGTAGAGACAGGGTCTCACTCTTGCTCAGGCTGGTTTCGAACTCCTGAGCTCAAACTATCCACCCACCTCGGCCTCCCAGAGTGCTAGGATTACAGGCATGAGCCATTGCGCCCAGCCCTGTCCACCTACTTCTGTCTTAAGTCAAGCTTTGGTTTCACTTAAATTTTGTAAAATGCTATGTGATTAACACACTGACTGCCACATCACGAAAAAATTTTTTTCCTTGGGGCCATGGTGTTTTATTACGAAAACAGAATAAAAACTTTGCAAACAATCCTTTCTAATTTAATGAAAAATTTGTTATTTTTTATTGTTTTCTGTGCATGAGTTATATGCAACTTGAAAAATAGTTCATGCAGCTCCCATGGTGAAGACACGTGTGAGTTACATATGCTTCATGAGGCCCCAGGCTCAAAACTAGCGTGAGTTAAATACAACTCACGTGGCAGTTAATGTGTTAAATCTAGTTTTCAGTTAAAATCATCATATCAGAGGCATTTTAATTTAAGAAAACATTTATAAAATAAAAATTTATAATTTTTTTGAGACAGCATCTCGCTTTGTTGCCCAGGCTAGAGTGCAGTGGTGTCATCATGGTTCACTGCAACCTCAAACTCCTGGGCTCAAGTGATCCTCCTGCCCCAGCCTCCTGAGTAGCCGGGACCATAGGTGTATACCACCATGCCCAGCTAATTTTTCCATGTTTCTGCAGAAATGGGATCTTGTCATGTTGCTCAGGTCAGTGTCAAACTCCTGGTCTCAAGTGATCCTTCCACCTCGACCTTCAAAAGTGCTAGGATTACAGGTGTGAGCCACGGCACCCAGCCTTTTAATTTTTAAGCAGAGGCTTGGTACAAAATCCTTTAATATCAAAAGAAAAACTTGCTGAGGGCCCTCTGTGCCCATCCCACAGGCTATGTGGTCGGAGACTGCTGACACCTTGACAGTTCCATCTTAGTACGGATATTGTTCCCAGGCCCAGGCACCTCTCTTCATAGCAAGAGCCCTGAGTGAATGAAGAGGAAGCAGCAACTACTGACACTCGGTAGATTTTGGAACAACCACATCGCTACAATCATATATAGGAGTTTAGCCAATCCCATCTCGTATCCTTTGGGACATGAGTTGAGTACCTTCAACCAGTGGGAAAGACTAAAGCGCTTCAACCATTGTAGACATGCCCCAACAAGAGGAAGTACTACACCTGCTAAGTTTGGGCACCCCCATCACAAGCATTCTGTTTCATCAGAGGTTTAGATCTAGTAAAATCCTCATGCCAAAATGGAAACAAACAAACAAACCCAGAAAGGTCTGAGAGCATTGGAAAAAAAATTTAAGTCGGAGGTGGAAGAAGTTCCTTTACCTTAAAAATGGTATTTTCCTCCTCTTGTTGGGGGCTATGCCGGGTGGCATGTTTCCAGGGAATCTGGAAGCGTTTGGAGTCCCTGTGTAGCCAGATGAGCCCAGGGTACAAGCCACTATCCACCTGGGCCACCAGCCAAGGCTTCAGCCGGACTCTGCGGGGGTGGAGGGCCATGATCTGGTAGGGGAAGAGCAGGAGAATTAGGCCAGCCACTGGGAACTCTTCCCAGCCACCGTTCCCGGATGACAGAGCTACAGTTTCACTAGATTACTGCAAAGAAACTAAATATGGGAATAAACTGTGCCAGGTGGGGAAGAAAAGAAAAGAGGTTAAAAGGTTCTTTTGATTCTTATTCCAAAGCCATTTATACTTCATGCTCTAGCCAAATCGGACTTATCATGCAAGTAGATCACATTTCTTCTATTTAAATCCTGAAGCAGAAAAATAAAAAGGTGATGTCATCCCTGCTGGAACACGGTCCTTCCTGAAGTACCAAGGGTTTTGGAAGAGAAGGGAAATTGTTCTTTCCAATCTCAACTCAGGAGAGGGAAGAAAAAAGTTATAGAAACAGCATGTACATGGGCAAGAAGCTGAAGCAAGTTCTCTCTCTAAACAAGACAACTAAAGGCGAATGGGACTGTTTCAGTAAGAAATAACGCCATCGTGGTGACAGAGAAGTAGGTGAGGGGTGGGTCCTGGATTCCAAAGTCCTCACTTACACGGAAGAGCAGGCAGTGTGTCCACGGAGATCTGAGGAGCCGGGTCTCGAGTCAGCTTCCCTTTCTCTCGGTCACCCAACGATTCTGTACCGAGAAAAAGGGGACCCAGCTGGTTATCCACAGGACAATCTAGAAGAATGTGGGAGAAGGCTTAGGCACACTTCCCCACAACTGGATCTGGTAAAGCTCAGAAGCCCTAAAATAATCTAATACCACAATTCCTAACCTTAGAGTACTAAAAACAGTCATGAGACGAACTCCCTCCTCACCTGGGTCTGTTTATCTCCCCACAGAAGCTGGAGTGCACCGATTGGTTGCAGGAGCCAGCCTGGGTAAAGTCTGCAATTGATTCTCATAAAAATACATGGGCATAGCAGATAACATTCGACAGCAGCCAGCACTCACGGCAGAAAACAAAGACCTGCCCAGACTGGGTGCCCGGAGGAAAAACCAGTCACTGGGGAATTGTTTGCCTGAGACACTGTGTTTGGATTTTTTGGTGTTTTTATTTTGTTTTTACTTAAGATGAGAAAAGGGACGCCTGGGAAAAAATGACAGTCATTCAACAAATATTTGTTCATCAGCTACTGTGTGCCAAGCACCATGTTAGTTACTAAACACTGACGCTCGATGTTTCTACCAGATGTTCCTTCCTGAGGAAATCCACATTGGAACTGCTCAAGCCCCACAATGGCCTGAGTAGGCGAGGAAGAAAAATAAGTCATCTTCACACTCAGAAAGATCCCTACCTGGATCACGGTTCTGAAGCCAAACCCACTGAGTCAGCTGAAGGCTCCCATGAAGAAGAGCTGAGCTGCGGGGTGGCCCCTAACACCACTTCTCTCCCTAGCTAGACTCCCAGCAAACCCAACTCAGCCTCTGGCACTTTAAGAGCAAGGCAAGACCTGCTCTCGCCTGAGCCTTCTGACCCAATTACCAAGTCCTGCAACTGAAACCTTCCCCCTGGGAGCGCAGCTCACACTGGGCAGGTGAGGTTGGCATGCAGTGTTCAAGTGCCCCCATGTTCTTGGCCTTTGGCTAGGGTGTTTTGGAGGGCAACATGGGAAGCCATCAAAGCATGGAGTACATTTACACCCTGTAGGGAGGGAATGCATATTCTCTCAAGGGCAAGTTCTACCTTTTCCCCAGTCCTAGCCCTACCAGAAGGGTGACAGGGCAAGGGAAGGAAAAGGAGAATAGGGAAATAGGCAGCAAATTGGTCAACCTAGTGAGGCGCTTTTGAGAATTTCTGTTGCATTATTGATAAGTCCTGTGCTTGAACCTGCACCTCTTGACTGATTGTGGACTTGAAGAAAAGGGCTTATTGTAGCTGATCCACAGCCCATCAAGAAAAAAATAAGGCAACGAGGCCAAGACCAGGAGCTGCACCTGGTGATGGGAAGGAGAAGCAGCCACCCATAGAGATTGGTGATAAAGATCTAGAGCCCTGAGTTCTCAGTGTTCTCCCAAGATGGGACTACACCTGAGCAGCCCCGCCTCAGCCCCATGGAAGGAGCCCCACTCGGTGCCCTTCCTCCCTCCCGGCAAACCCTCTCCACCTTCAGAAAGTCAGCCAACTCTCCATACCCACTGCCCAGTAACTACGACTCTAAAAACAGGCAGAGGGAAAAATTGAAAGCCACCAAAATGACTGAGAGGGGAATGGTTCATTACGTCACATCCACAGGCTGCAATATCAAGCAGCCATTAACGAGTATCTGAAGAATTTTTATTGGATTTGGGGAAATGTTTAAAATATAAAGTTGGGGGAGAATGCAGCATACAACATTGAGTGTCTTCGTTTTGTAGCATACTTGCATACATGCGCACATACAGAACTAAAACAGGGAAAGAAATACACCAATGCAACAAGATATTTGTAATGGTTACCTAGTAATGGGATTATAGGTGCTTTTTATATTCTCCTACATACTTTTATATGTGACTCACATTTTTCTACAATGATATATTTCAATTTATAATTTAAAAAAACCTACAGGTAGAACTTTTTTAACCACAGGATAACAAGACATTTCTTATGAAGGATAGCAACAACAATCTTTCCTCCCTGCGCAGGCTTTACAGTTTTTACAGGCACTTTTACCTAATGTGTCTGATTTCATCCCTATGGACCTGGGAAGTGGTATTATTGTCTTCATTTTACAGCTGGGTTAACTGAGGCACAGAAAACTTAGGTTCTTTATCTGGGTCCAAACACAACACTCCTGAGTCAGAATGTGCTCTACTAAACCCTGCCACCGCACCCTGCCTTCCATGTCCCTCCTATCGTTCTTCCACACACTCTGAGAGTAAACCAAGAACATCAACAAAAATCCCAACAGCATGGAGGACCAATAAAGTGATTGGGGTGAAGACTGCATTACACCCTATCTCAAACACACCTAAATCAAGAGTTCTCCTTCTAAACATCCTCTCCACTCAAACACAAACACCTGCAGAACCACCTTAGCCTCGCTGAACTCAGCCTTGCATCTCCAGCTGCCATCACAGCCAGATTCAAAGCCTATGTCTCTAACATGCATTTAATCATCCTTTGACAAACAGGCCCACCCATCTACTCCCCTCACACTGAGCATAGAGCAGAGACACTTTCAACCTCCTCTGGGCACTTACTGTCCTCTCTCACACTGCCATTCCAAGGCGCAGTTCCTCCATAAACACCCCGCTGCTACCTCTGCAGCCCCTGCCCAGACCAGTTTCCAGGGGCATTGCTACCCCAAAGTGAGATTTGGCTGGCAATGATTTTGCCCAGAGTCAAACACACTCGCCATTTCTTGCAGACAGGTCTTAGCAACGGTCCCGTATTTTTCACCTTCCTCCTGAAGGAAAGTGAAATGCCATCCCTTAAGTTCCTCAGGCTTCCCTCCATTTAGTTTAGCCCCACTTAGGGTAAACTCTGGGCCTCTAGCCATAATCCCCACGCCCTTCCTCCCTGCTGGATGGAAGTTGGGGGGTGGCAAAGGGCAGTTGCGGGGCACTGGGTGTTGCCACCATGCATCATACACGTCTCTAACCCTAAACTACTCTCCTGGGTCAGCCCCAGCCTTCACCCTCTCCCTTCCCTGGCTTCCACTCTTGACATCCACCAAAAGAACATGCTGGGATGGGGTGACCCCTTTACTACGAAGCAGGCTCCCAGTAAAGAGTGGCACCTCAGGCCTCCTTTCCAGTTAGGCCTGGGAGACTCTCTCCATTTCTCTAGACCTGCCCTCCAGCCCCTTCAGGCAAGGAGGGCCTCACTCCCAGAGCAGCCACACCCCGGCCGGCGCCACCCTCCCCAACACCTAGCTGGGCTCCTTGGAAATCCACGGGTGTCTCCCAGGCTCAGGGCGAAGGGCCTAACTGTGCTAAACAAACTCAAGGAGTGACAACAAACTCGACGAGGCGCCAAACTACCTTGCCGCCCTCTTCCCCAATTTCCCCAAATACCCACCAGGACCAAGAGCTGGCGGACGTAGGAGGTCCCCTCCCTGGGACACAGGGGCCTGCGGTCAAGCAAGTTGGTAAGACTGAAAGAGGAGCGCGCCTTAGCTCAATCGCCGAGTAGGGTCGGTGGGAGCAAAGAGCAGCGCCCTCCATTTCGGCAGGGGACAGGGAACAGTCATAAGTGTGGGGTCGGGAGGGGCTTAGCGCTACAGAACTGAGACCGCCCCAAAGCCACCTGGAGGAGAGCGACAGGCACCCTGCCCCAGTGGGTATTCCCAAACAGATGTCCCCAAGCAAGCTCCCCCACCCCCACAAACTCTAGGGCGGACCCTTCCCCACCCGCGGGCGTGTCTTCCCTCTCTCAGGCTGCTCTCCAGAAATTGGCGTCCCCACCTGTCCTCAACCAGGCTGCCAGAAGCAGAGATCCCTCTGAACCAAGTCCGCAGCTGAGTTCACCCGTCGCCACCACGCTGCTCGACGGCTTAGCCAAGGGGCGTCTGGCTCTGCGCAGGTAGGGACTGCGGGTTCCTCTCCTGGTCCCGCACCAGCCCTTACCTGCCCGGCCCAGGTGCGCCGAGCTCACGTCAGCGCCTCGCCCCAGGACGCCGCAGCCCTCTCCGCCGTCCGGCCACGCCTCCCGGGCGTAGCCACGCCCTCCGGCGCTCGGGATTGGCGACTTGCGAGAAATATGATCCCCTGCGTTTCTGGGCCGTCCAGCCCCGCGCTGCCTTCCCCACCCGACTCCCACGCTTCTAACCCCGGCCAAGAAAAGTCCCAGATTGGGGCCTAGCCCTTAGGCCTCGGGGCTGTGGTCCAGGGAACTGGAAGCGACTGGGAGGTCAGATCTAAGTCAAGAGGGTGCCTCCCCTCATTCATGCCCCATAATCACTCTGCCTTAAGGAGACTGTTAAGCACAAAAAGCGTTTTGAGACTCTGGGTTGGCCCTACTAGGGTGGGCCTGTGTAAGTGGAGATGGGTATGGGGAAGAGACTCAGGACACTTGGTCCTGTTTGGGGGAAGCCATATGGCTTCCAAGACTGGAATTCTGCCTTTACTCTGCCTCTTACCCGTGCGACCCTGCGTAAACTACTTAGCTTCTTGGTTTCAGTTTCCTCATCTATTCAATGAGAATAATAATTCCTGTCTTTTCTAATCACTATCGTGTAATGATCAAAAGCATAGCCTCTGGAGCCAATTCTTGGGGTTCAAACCCCAACGCCATCAGCTACTACAGACTTGGGGAAGTTTCTTAAGCTCTCTGGGCTTCCATTTCTTATCTGCAGAATAAAATTACTAATAGTACCTACCTCAGGGTGTTGTGGGGATTCAACAAATTATTGCATATGAGTTGCTTGCAACAGTGTTTGGCCCTTAATACATATATGTACTTACTGCAAGTACATATATGCAATTAGTATTGCAATAAGTACATATATGTACTTACAATTAGTATTGCATGTATGTACTTGCAATAAGTACATATACGTACTTGCAATTAGTATTGGTATAAGGATAAAAAGTGTCATATAGACAGTGCCACACAGAATAAGAGGGCATTCTTTGTTATGACCTGAAATTCAAGTCCTGTATGTGCCCTAACAGGTGCTTGATAAGAGTCCCCCCACCTTCCCTGTTCATACAGAGGACATGCTTACAGGGAGCTGTGTCCCAGTAAATGAGACACATCCCCCTTTCTCAAGCACTGAGCCATCACAGGCGACATGGGATACAAGCAGGACACTTAGGTTTTGGTGTTTAAAGTAATGAGTGAGAAGCCATGGAGCAGTGGTGTTATAGGAATTGTGTCCCCACTAAAATTTGTATGTTTAAGTCCTAACCCTCCAGTATCTCAGAATGTGACCTTATTTGGAGACAGGATCTTTACAGAGGTAATCAAGTTAAAATGAAGTCATTAGGGTGGACCCTGATGCAATATGACTGATGTCCTTAGAAAAGGAAGAGATTTAGACACAGAGACAGACCTGCATAGACAGGAGATGCTACCAAGAGACATAGGGAAAAGACGGCCATCTACAAGCCAAGGAGAGAGGCCTAAAAACAGATCCTCCCTCCACAACCCACAGACCCTAATGACACCATGATTTTAGACTTCTAACCTCCTTCTAATGAGGCAAAAAATTTCTGTTGTTTAAGCCACCCAGTCTGTGGTAGTTTATTAAGGCAGCCCTACACACTAACACAAGTGCACTGGAGAGCCCCAGATTGATAGTGATGTAGACTTGAATCCTACTCCAAGTTTAGCTTTGGGCTGTAGCCAGCAAAGTCCTGGGAGAGCAGCAAGGCCCCGAGGCCTGACTCAGCCAGCCTCTGTCTCAACTGCTGCCCTGTGGCCACTCTTTCCTTCACTCAGGGGAAGGGCTAGCTCATCAGTGCAGCCAGCTCTTTACTGCTGATGAGCTCACTGCACAAGCACCATCTTCCATCTGGCCCAGGGCTGGGCCCCTGAGACAAAGCAAACTCCATATGGCAGGGGACAATGGGGGTTAAGACCACTGGGAGAGTCTCATTTGAGGGGCAAAAGTCCAATGGCATATGAGTATGAGCCCATATTCAGGCATTCACTTTGCACTAGGTGAAATTCCCATGACTAAAGTGATTTTTTAAGGATCTTCTTTAGAAGAACAAATTTTAGAATCAGAAAATTCAAGGTGGGAGGGTCCTTCTAGATTCTCTAGTGCAGGGATAAAACTGGCTTAGCCAGTTTTTACTCACACAGTATTTCAAATATCGGGAGATTTCACATAAACATCCAGATTCTCAGCATCTCTTCAAGAGTCAAGTGCTTTGGACACTCTGGCCAGCAGATTCACCCTACAATAGCTGCCCATTTAGAAAGAGCCTACATGTTCCAGTCAAGACAAACCCACCCTATTGAGCTCACTCATTCACTTTATTTGCCCAACCCTGTAGGAATTCAAGTTTGCAACCCTTAGTCCAAATCCCCCCTTTTTTAAGATGAGAAAACTCAGGTCCAGAGAGGTCAAGTGATTTGCTTAAGATCATATAGCAAATTAGCCACAAAGCAAAGAACCCAAATCCAGGGGTCTTTCCACTTGGACCCCGCTCAACACCCCAGCCAGAGTCTATTTTGAGTGGTGCTACACTGGTTATTAACTATTAAAGAAAACAAAAACAAAAAAATCACTCATGGATCTAGGCTCTGTTGACATTGCAGTGAACAAAACAAAGTCCCAACTCTCATGTCACTCTACTGAAGAATCAGTGAGAGGTGAATAAAGCAGGAGGAATTAAGGCAGAGATCAGGAGGAACTTCCTGGCTCTTCAAGTGATGAGCCCAGGACAATAGAGCACCCTGAAGCCTTCTTTTCCTGAGACACACCTCACCTGCTTGGTCTGGGAAATAAGAACATTTTGTGAGTCTTTCCTGAAACTCTGGGGGAATCAGTTCTTCTATATTCTCAAAAGAGCACCTTTGGGATCCAGACATCCCCAACGTGGCTTGGGCCTGCAATACTCCCATCATCCATGCTCAGGTGGGGCCTTGCTGACTCACCTGTGAGTGTGAGTTTCAGGCAGTGGGATGTACATTTCAGCGCACGGCCCTGATTCACAGCCACAGGGAGTCAGGGAATTCCCTTCTCTTGCTCCCAGTCAGCTCTTATTTGGTAGGGAGGGGTTTCTCTCACCACCCAGAGACCTTAAACTCTACGATATAGACAATAAAGCCATGAACCCAAATTCTACTCTCTTCTTGGCAGAGTAGAGGCTGTGGCAACGGCACAGTGGAGAGCTTAGTCTTACTGGAGGCAGTGACTGCACCTTGGTGGGGTTGCTGGCGAGGGGGTAGGGACATCAACACTCTAATTCTGTGTTCTTTCTAAAGAACTCAGACCCCAGCTAGCCTTCTGGAAGGCATTCTTGGAGCCCTCCAGACCAACCCTAAATCTTCTCTTGGCTCTGGTTTATCTCTGTCTCCATCCAAGTATTTTAAGGCATCAAAGCCACAGATGAGTCTAACACAGGCATCCTCAAACTACGGCCCGCGGGCCACATGCGGGTGTTTTTGCCCATTTGTTTTTTTACTTCAGAATAAGATACATGCAGTGTGCATAGGAATTTGTTCATAGTTTTTTTTTTAACTATAGTCTGGCCCTCCAACGGTCTGAGGGACAGTGAACTGGCCCCCTGTTTAAAAAGTTTGAGGACCCCTCGGCTAACACATTACCTAAACCACAGCCTACAGTTTAGGCCCCAAACTATAATGCACATTGGTGGTGGTTCTCTTACTGTCCCTCCCTCTGACCCCTTACCCTCTGCGGATTGTGTCCTAGAACAGGCCCCAAATCCCAGAATCATCCAGATGCCAGGGAGCTGCAGCAGGCGGGCTGGCAACAGAATGAATCTTGTTTTCCAACCCAAGCAATGGCACAGACTTGGAACTCTAGGCTTGGAACTCTAGGAGAATGCTTCACTAAAGTGTTCAGAGTTATTTGTTTCCAACTCTCTTTTTATCCTTGAACCAAGCTGAGCACTGGTAAGTATTCTCCAAGAAGCAGCTTTCTGTATTCCAAACCTGGATCTATTGGGGGGGGGGGAGAAAAAACAGAGCCCAGTAAATCACTTGGAAGTGACCTCCCCTGGGGCCCTCCCTCCATTCTTCCTCCCCTGCATTGCAAATCTTGAAAGTCTCCTTCCCATCTCCCCTTGACATGCGGAGCTTCCCACTGGCTCTGCAGACAAAAAGAGCTGAACAAGAAACTACAACCACCTTGAATGTGGGGGTTCAGAGTTCTGATTTCAAATATGCTGCCCTGTTGGGACAGAGCAGTGGCCTGATTTTGACTTCATGGTCAGCACCAAACAACCTATCCTGTGATTATATGAGACAGTGGATCTGAAAGCTCTCTGAAACAAATGGAATGCCCAGTGGACAGACCGACCATCACTGCTGTTATCTGCTCTTTGTTTCCTTTGTGTAAATCATTCTCTCCAGACCTAAGTCAAGTCCTGAGGGCAGCAAGACACAATCCAGACAGGAATCTTGCAAGCTAGGAGTTCCTACTACAGTGGTAGGCTCGGTGTGAGCTAACTGAGTTCTGGACAACTTGTTGACTGCAGGAAAATGAGGATTCTGGGGATACAGAATCTTTTAGGAGCGGTGTGGCAAGAAACTGGACTTCTGTTCAGTATGAGTGATTGACCAGATGTATTAATCTCCTCTTCCTTCCCAGACCACCCCAGTATGATGACAATGAAGGAATTTTTTTAAAAAAAGATATTAACCCACAAGGTGAAGAGAGGATAAAAAGCATGAGAGCAGTGATGAGAACGGATGAGATATTTCAACAAAAATATCAGGAGACAAAATATTATTTCAACAAAAATAGGGAGTGGCGAGGGCTGATGTTTTAGTTATGAAGCTTTCAGTACTATTTGATTTTTAAAGCAGATCTACATAAAATTTAACAAAAATATTATCATTACTTTTTTTTTTTTTTCCAAGAAAGAACAAAGTGCACTTGGGGAGTCAGGAGCCTTGGGTGTCAGACCTTTCTCCAGCTCTCAGCGACCGCAGAGCATGTCACTGTTACTGTTGGAGCCTGAGCCCCTTCTTGCGCTGAATAAATTCCACAGCCGTGTTCTAGTCCTGACATTGCCTCGCTCTGCGATTCGATTCTAGAGGCAGCACCGAGGTCCCCAGGGAAACAAACTGTGCTTAGCAATAAGTCAAAACTTGTCTCCAGTTTCCCTTCTCTCATTTCCCAACTGTATGAGCTCCCTGAGCCTCAGTTTACTCACCTCCTTAATGGAAATACTGCCTATTTCACAGGATTGACAAGGATCCAATGAAATAAATGAAACAATACTAGGTCTCAGAAAATGTTTTCTTTTCCTCCACTACTGCATCCTCCTCCCCATCTTCAGGCAAGGATTTGGCACAGTTCTGGGCACCTGGCATTTACTTAATTAAAACCTACAGAATGCAGAGATGTGTTATTGTCTATTTATTCTTGGGACAGGGAAGATACAAAGCATCTTATTTCTGTTGACTGGATTCGGAGCAAGGCCCAAGTGTGGATCTCAGGGCCTAGTGCATCATTGCCTTGAGGAGATGTGGCTAACTGCTGGATAAGAAGGGAGGGTAGAAATGACAGAATCTTTGACCGAGTAGCAGCCCCACCCCTTGCCCCTTGTCCCCTCCATTGTCAGTACTTTT
>VBSM01002937.1:9630861-9666442 GCA_008086735.1 Cheirogaleus medius
AAAAAAAAAAAGAATAATTATTCTTCAAATAATATACCCTACTTAGCAAATAAACTTTATCTTTATCTTTTACTAGAGAAAAGCCCAGTGTTTTCATGTTTTAATTAGTAATATGTAGTTCTCTGGATTTCTTTCTTCTAATGATTTTTCAAAGTCTTTTTGTTTTTTTGGAGAGCCAACACTGGTTGCAGGGTATATTCCTAGGTGGTTGAAAAAAACTTCCTCCTAGGATCCTAGCTGATGATGCTCAGCCCTTAACCACGCTGCTCTCTTCTCTCTTTACTCTAGAACCTGCCCTGTCTCGAATGCATTCACCGTCATCAACCTCAGCCATCAGAAGAACTGCAGTTACAGTTACTTTAGGGTTGGAGGGCAAAATTATGCAAACATTTGTCTGGCTCCCAAATCCCTAGTCATGTCTTCAGATAGAGCTAGAGGAGCTAGTAGTTTGCAGAAAAAGGATAGTACTCCATGGCACTCAATGCTGAATTACAAACAGTTTTGCAATCTGCCTTTGTGGGATTTTCAGTGCAAGAATTTATAGTAAATTTATGAAAGGACATTTTTTAGTTATAAATTTTACTTCTAAAATTTTTAGTTCTAACCAGAATGGATACATGGAGAAGCAAGCAAGGAGAAATAAAATGTACAAGAAGATGATAGAAAATCTTGTTCATAAGAAATGCATGGTTGTTAAAGTAAACATGAGAAAAGCTGATGTTTTAGGGGTTTCACTGTCTGGAGAAGAAAAGCTTCCCCCCGAATGGAAGGTAAATAATTGCCCAAAGAAAAGATTAAAACCATCAAAGCCTACCACACTAGATGTAACAGGTCCAGTAGCTAAGGCTGGATGTCAGGGCTATGTTGGGGAGTGATTTGGTAACAGTGAAAAGTGTGAGAACACTGATTTGGGCTAATAGGCAATTATGGACTCAATTTCATTCAAGATTGTAATTCTTAATTTATTTTTTAAAAAGTAGAATATAATCTGTATCCTAAGGAATTTTTCCCCATATGTTCCCCAAAAGAAAAAAAATCTTATGTCATCACCTAGATCGATTGATGTTGCTCAGAAGAGTCATGATTTTCTTGGGCAACATGACACATAAAAGAGAAATAAGAAAAAAAAAAATGCATTCTATTTAAGCCAGGCCATCCCAGACTGGATTAGCCACTCCCTCCTCTCTGTTCTCTCAGTGCATGGTTCACACTTTCATTAAAGAACTGATCATATCATGATGTTGTAGAGAATCATAAGCTTCTATGACTGCTCCCTTTCTCTGGAGTGTGAGCTCCCTGAGGACTCTGTCTTATTCTTTCACATACATTCTCTTGGCACTCCATACATGCCCAAAGTGCAGTGGTACATAATCAATGATTACTCAGCAAATATCCCTCAGGTCCCATAATGGACCTTATAACATGCATGAAGTATAAAAGTCATTTAGCATTTAATGTGTGACTGAGATTTGAATCTGGATGTATCTGAGTCCAGCACCTTCAGTCTTAACTCCTTTGTAAACCTCCCTTGCCTGAGAAGGATCCGTAAACAGGAGACAATACCAACTTTCTTATTCCCCTAGTGGCTATTCCTTCTCAGTCACTTTGCTGGTTCTTCCTTATCCCTCCAGTGTCTTAAATTGGCAGGACCCCAGGGCTTACTTCTTAGGCTTCTTCTCTGTATGTACACTAAGTGATCTCATTCAGTCCTGTCCTATGGTGACCACTCCCAGATGTGCATGGGCATCCCGGCCACCTGGATCTCTCCCCTGAATTCCAGATGTGCACACATATCTGGACCTGTCCACTTGGATGTTTAAGAGCTATCTCAGGCTAAATAAGTGAACTGAATTATCCAGACGCTTGTTGGGCAGATGGATGCAGGGTCTCTGAGCCCACAGGGATAAAGTGAGAGTATAAGAAGTTAAGAGCCATGGGGAGCAGGACCCTTGGGTTTGCCCATAGAATGTCATCATGTTATAACCGTATTCATACAGTGACCAGCATGGATGGTGCAGACTTCATCATGGTTGCTGGTAAACTGAATTCACTACAGTCTCAAGTTATGATGTTTATATCAGGAGAGACTTGAGAGCCCAGTTTCAAGAAATGTTGAGAAGTGAAGGAAGCACGTGGTAAAAATATGAAAAAGTCTCCAAAGGCTTGGTGGACAGCATCAACAGAAAACTAACTGCTCAGAGAAGGCAATGTAAAGGAAGGTTTAACAGCCTCGTCACCCACATCAGACATCGTGGTGATTTCTCTAAAGTCCAAATCTGATCACATGACCCCTTGCTTACAATCCTTTAATGGCACCTCACCTTTTATGAGATTGGACCTAAACTCCTTGGCAAGGCATACATGGCCTCTCCTCTCCCACCTGTCCACCTCAGCATCATAGACCACTTGCAGTTCTCCAAACACATCTCTATACCCTTGTTCATGCTATTCCCTCTTCCTGGAACGTTCTTTTCCTATATATTCACCCAGAAAACCCTGACTCAGCCTATTCTCTGTGCAGCTCCCCTGGAACTCCCCTCCCAGAAGAATGCATTTCCTTATTCTTTATCCTCTGGGTTCTTAGAACCCTTTGCTCATCTTTTAGCCCATGACAATGTAATTATTTGTTTGTGGGGGGAGTCTGAGTTTTGGTGTTTGTTTTTTTTTTTTGACAGGGTCTCAGTTTGTTGCCCAGGAATGAGGGCAGTGGAGTGATCATAGCTCACAGCATCCTCAAACTCCTGGGCTCAAATGATCCTCCTGCCTCAGCCTCCAGAGTAGCTGGGACTACAGGCGTGTGCCACCACACTCGGCTAATTTTTCTATTTTTTGTAGAGACAGTGTCTAGCTATGTAGCTCAGGCTGGTCTTGAACTCCTGACCTCAAGCAACCCTCCCACCTCAGCCTCCCAAAGTGCTAGGATTACAGGCAGGAGCCACCCCACCCAGCCTAATTATTTGTTAATTGCTTTGTCTCCCAACTAGACTATGAGATAATCAAGGGAGAAGTCTGAGGTTTGAGCTTTTTAAATCCCTGATGCTTCGTATTGTGCCTGGGACCTAGTAAATGTTTGATAACTGAATGAATGTGTGAATGTTGACCTTTGCCAGAAAGAATGCAAACTAGAGTGTAGTTTGTATCAATATTCCACTAGAGGGAGTGATGCAAAACACAACATTTTAAACTTGTTCTCACCCAGACTAACATAATCTGATAAAATACTTTGTTTTAAGCTAGAACTAATGTAAATCAATCCCTGATAAGCCTGGGGAAACATATTTATAAAAGTTCACTATATTCCAGGCTCTGGGTTCAGCAATGGATACTTCTTATGGGTACAGATGAATAGAACTGGGGTAGGAATCATAGGTAATAGTATTTTACATTTCTGTGTCATGTAGCATGCATTCCAAAGCTTTTCTTTTCTCGGACACAACTGCATTTTCTAAAATCTGCTCCACCTAGAA
The DNA here is from genome assembly GCA_008086735.1 of Cheirogaleus medius. Taxonomy (NCBI): domain Eukaryota; kingdom Metazoa; phylum Chordata; class Mammalia; order Primates; family Cheirogaleidae; genus Cheirogaleus; species Cheirogaleus medius. The sequence continues at coordinate 9,634,329 of VBSM01002937.1, forward strand.
AGCCTATTGCTCCATATACAATAAATGCTGAGGAATCTGATGACTACATAGCTTTCTAATTTCCTGTTGTCCTAGATCCCTCATATCCTGTCTTGAACACACATACACTTGTTTGAGATCAGCAGAAACAACTCATACAGCCTAAGATCTATAATCTAGATCAATTTTGAGTTCAATATTAGCGTTCAATGAATGTTTCTGGTTGACACATGCTCAGCCTGAGAACAGACTCTCCCAGCCTGGGTAAACACTGTCCTTGCTGCCTCCTTAGAACAGCATTGACCAGTTCAGCATTTATCACAGTGTATTGTAGTTGTCTGTGTACTTATCTACACCCAGACAAAACTGTGAACTTCTTGAGGAGGCTAGCATAGATCTCGTTCTTTCTCCTAGCTTAAGCTGCTGGCATAGGTCAGTGTTCAGTAACAATTTTTTTAATGAATACATAAGCTAATTTCATATTTTTATAAGGGTAGTGAGAGACTAATTTCTGCAAGCACTCTCAGGGAGAGGCTAGATTGCTTTGGCTGTGAACAGAGATATGTGTGTATACATGTGATGGAGGAGCTGGTCTTACATGAAAGGAAATTGATTTAAGACCACTAGGAGGTTGCATGGACACACACTCCTCCCTCAGAATCTTCCCAAACCAGAAGCTGAGGTGTCTAACTTTCATTATAAGAGTGTCATACATTGGATTACACATGGCTCCCTGTCTACACATCTTGAAACCATGTGCCATCATTGTCACATAACTTTCAAATCTCAAATATCCCCAGTATCTGAGATAGACCATCAAGCTGTGCTCCCCCAGCTCTGTTGAGAATCTCAGGTAGACCTCTGCTTACTTTCTGTATTTTTCATTAGAAAGTGGTTTATTTGTCTTTTAAAATACATAGGTATATATTAAATAAGCTCTTTCAAACTATATACATCATAATATTTGCAAAACAATTAAAAGACATTAATTTATATAACTGTGAGTTAATAATTATATTAAAAATAAAAACAAAAGCTTGGTCAGTCACTATTAGAAGATCTAGTGATTGACTTCTTATGTTGAAAATTGGGATATGTAGGGAAGGAATGAAGCATTTGTTCTTTTCTATATAAACTGTACCATTGGGTAACCAAAATTTAGTTAAGGGAGAAGTCTGTCTTCATAGCAAGAGTTCAGTAAGTAAATGAAGAAGAAATGATAGAATTAGAATATCACCTCTGAGATAGAATTAGAATACACTAATGAATTAACAAATTTAGACATTGAGCATCAATGTCTGTTAACGTGACAAGAAGAAAGGCAACCAGACATCAGATGTCTTCTGATGTAAGCATAAAATATGAACTATAAGAAAGTCTGATCAAACTTCTAGATCCAACAACCAATTAATGAGAAATATGGAGAACAGCAGAACATGTTAAACCAATAAAATGTAAGAAAAAAATTACATTTATGAGACAATCAGAAATTTGAACATTGGCTAGATATATGATGATATTAATCAGTTATTATCACTTTTTAGGTGAAATAATGCTATAATGCCATCGTGGCTATGTTTTTAAAAAAACAACCCTTATCTTTTAGAAATGCATACTAAAATATTTACAGATGAAGTAATATGATGTCTTGGATTTGCTTCAAAAATAGTGCAGAGTAGTAGCAGGGCAGTGGGTAGGCATATATATGAGACAAGATGGCCTAGAGTTGATAATCGTTGAAGCCCAGTAACAGGTACACGGGAATTCGTTCTACCATTTGCCTGTGTTTGTAGGCAAATATATGTTTGTATATACTTAAAAATTTCCATAGAAAGAAATATTTCTTTTATATTATTAACTTCCTGAATATTCTTGTCCTAAGGGATAGCTATCCCTCTCCTACGCCTGAGATCATTATCCTAGGGAGTCTTCTGAAAATTGCAAATACTCTGGGAAAAGTAACTTATTAATTCATTAACATCTCTTTGCAAACTAATATAGAAGATTATTTCCTAGACTGCCTTTAACTCTGAAAATACAAAGCACCTGTAAGGTGAAAGAAAACCTTGGGGGAGGGAAAAAGAAGGGCTGAAAGAGAGAAGAAAAAATATGAAGAACAAATTTTGTCTTCAGTACAATTTTCTTAGGGTCGGCATATACATCTTCTTTGTGTGGGCTTTACTAAAAGATCTTTCACTGGAGGCATGAAAAAAAAGGCATAAATTCTTGGCTTTCAGATTAAATTTTTACAAAGGATCCCCTTTATGTTGTCAAAAGCTAATATAAATATTTTCAGTAGGAAAGGGGCCTGTTTTCCTTTCCTCAGTGAGCCAATTATGAGACTGCCTGGGTGGGGCTAGGATGCATTTTTGCTTAAACCTGAGAACAGTCTAGACCTGTACACAGAACCGCAAGGATGTGGAAACCAGGAGACAGTAAGAGTCATCTCAACTGCTCAAGAATATAGCTTTTCATAGAAGATCTCTGGAAGAACACCAAGAAACTGGGGCACTTGGGACATGATGGGAAGAGAAAAAAAAAGTCTAGCTCTTTATTGTTATAGCCAGGTTATACTGTGGTCAGCGCCTTAAAATATATGATGACATTCTGCAAACAGCCTTTTGTTGACCTAAGTGACTGTACCTTTATCTTCAAATTAGAAGACAGATGGCTATTTATGGTTTCCTTGGCTAGGCCAGCTGCTGGGTACCACCCACTGTTTGCATTTTCCTTCATATATTCTCTTGCCCTGTCCTCCCTTCCCCACCTCAGCCTCTCAGAATCTAATTAAGAGTAGTAGATGGTCACTAGAACTGATAAGGATAGCATTCTAATAGTTTTATTACAACTTCTACCATGTGATATGGTTCCCAACGAAACTCAAAATTTCCCACAGTCCCACCCCACTAGCAGAGCCCAGTGAACACTCTCTCTGATGGCTCCTGTTTTGCCTTAAATGTTCTAGTGAATTCTGCAGGCTATGATTTAGCACCTTGTTTTTTATAGAACACGATATTATAAGTTAATACTAGGACAAGTGTCTCACCGTGTTTATCCTGTGGTCTCAAGTAGCCCTGCACACTGCCGCATGTCCCTGGAGTCCTGAATCCAGTTTCATTCTTTGCTTTTTCCTCTTGGTTTATGTAGGTTAGCATTTACATACATTAAAATTCACCCGTTTTAACTGTCCAGTTTGATTAATTTTACTAATTGTATATAAGGTGTAACCACCACCGTCATCAAGATATAGGAGGGTTCCATCACCTTGAATAGCTTTTCCATTTTCCATCCCTCTTTGCCCGAGTTCAGTTTTTGAGATATTGGATTGAGTTCTGCAGCCTTCTCTAGCATCACCTCTCAGGGTGATTTTAGGAAAGTCATTTTACCTCTCCGGATGCGTTTCTGCTCTTGCCAAATGAGGAAAGTCAGAACAGATTTGTTTCTAGGGGCTCCTCCAACAACACTTTCAGAAAAAGCGCGGGTTGCAGACCCTAGTGAGTAAAAGCATGTGGTAGCATCAGACAAAGTTGGGTTTTAATCTCTTCTCTTGCTCATGTGTTACCTTTTCTAAGCATCCGTTTCCTCATCTCCAACATCAGGCTTGTTAACCAGACCTGTTTGCAGACTGTTGTGACGATGCAGTGAGATGTGCTGGCACATGCAAACGTTGCTTGGTTATTTTTATTATACTATAAATTAAAGTCGCTGCATTCGACTATCTCCGCTACTACATCATTACGCAGAATGACACCCACAACCAAAACAGAAGCACAATGCGCCTTCCAACCGGGGCTGGCACCGTTCTGGGGCTCCGACAACAGACGGGCCTGCGTGCCTGCGTTTCCAAAGAGCCTCGGTAGGGGGCGGGATCGGGAACCGGACGTTCCAACGCCTGTCGTACAAGCGCGACGTAAAGCGGGTCTGCTTTACGGCACCCAGCTTTCGCCGTCAAGCGCCGTCGGCGAGCCCACGTGGGGTGTGTGTTGACGGGACAACTTCCTGGTGGAAAACGCGACTCTCGGAGGTGGGCAGGCTTGACGTTTTCGCCATGGGCAAACGCCGGAGCCGGACCCAGAGCCAGCTGCTCAACAGCCTAACTAAAAAGCAGAAGAAGCATCTCCGGGATTTCGGCGAGGAGCATCCCTTCTATGACAGGTTCGGAGAAGCCAGCGCTGCCGGCGTCTTTTCCCAGTAGGAGACAGCGTTTCCCCCGGGTTTGGTCCGCTGGTGTCCCAAGGAATAGTGGTGAGGGTTGCTCCAGCCTCTTCCCACGCTTCCTCGGCCACCCGGCTGTGTGTTCGGCTGGGGACATTCTGGCGTCGTCCTGCCAGGAGATGGAGCGCTTCAGGGCTTCTACTTTTTGTTGAGCCTGTAACTCCGTGGTAGATCACACCCCCACTGTGTGTGGGCAGATTTTTGTGTGGTCAGAGATCTTCTAAGGTTGTTCTTGTTTTTTTATGTTTTTAAAGAATTGGTTGGGACTTTGGACAGCACCGATCCATACAGTTACAATAAGGAAACAAATGTATCGGTAGTTTGTGATTCCTTTGGAAATGTCCAGACTCAGTTATGATCTTAGTGAGCTCATTCTACCACTTTGCGCTGCTTTTTCAGCAGTTAGAGGGATATTCTAATTAAGAAATTTGCTGCAAAAAGGTGAACCCCGAGGCATTTTATTTACCGAGGAGTATCTGTCGTTTGGATGAGAGCCAGTTATTGTGTGACTCAAATGTTTGTCATGTGACTTCGTTAAGTTTTTCATTTGTCAGTTATTAACGATTTGTCATATTCTTGCAGCCCCTGTCCAAGTGCATATGTTGTTTTTACGTGGCTATAGTTATAATGTTTGTAATGGTATATTCTGCCCTTTTCATTTAAAGTTGTATCGTTAGACTTTTTCCTAATTGCTACATACTGGTGGAGTTTTTTGGGTTTTCGTTGTTGTTGTTTATTTGTGGGATTTTGGGGGAGTTTTGTCTTGTTTTGTTTTTTGTTTTTTTCTGAGACAGAGTCTCACTCTGTTGCCCCAGCTAGAGTGAAGTGGTGTCAGCATAGCTCACTGCAACTCCTGGGCTCAAGCAATCCTCCTGCCTCAGCCTTTGGGGTAGCTGGGACTACAGACCTACACCACCATGCCTGGCTAATTTTTTTCTATGTTTTTGGTAGAGACAAAGTCTCACTCTTGCTCAGGTTGGTCTCAAACTCCTGACTTCAAGTGATCCTCCTGCCTCGGCCTCCCAGAGTACTGAGATTATAGGCATGAGCCACTGCACCCAGCCTACTAGTGGAGTTTTAACATTACCTGTTTCTTCTCAGGGTTTCCAGAAAGGAAGGAAAGCCACAGATTTGTCAACTGGTAATGCTTTATACCTTCTTTATAATAGTTGGTCTGGGTCGTTACCTTTTATATTATATATAATAATAAAGCTTGATTACATTTCTACTCCTTTGATTTCAGATGTAAGCTTATTTTAGTATATTACATAGTTTTAAATGCAGATGTCTATAAAAATGTTGTTGTGCTAACTAATACAGACGCCAGAGTTTGAAACTGTCCCAAGAGAGTAGCCTGTTAGGTCTTATTAAAGAAGCTTACCAGAGGGCTCTTAGTGAATTCTAAGGGGAAGTATCTTTTGCTTAGCATAAAAGGAGTCGCAAAATAATCAAAGGTCCTATGGTATTTCAACAAACTCAAACTATATTCTTTTGTTGTTTTCTAATTTTGCTATTGCTTCTTTAAACATGTAGCCCAATATGTGGGACATAAATCTCAGTATTGGGCTTGGTTGAATAGATGAGATTGCATAATATATGCAGAAAAGCTCATTTTTATTTAGGAATTTCTGAACTTGTTGGTTTGATGATAGTCTTAGGGTAACAATGAAACAAATATAGTTTTTGTTTTTAAAATTCCCGTTTTCATTTTAGCCAGAGAGTTCAGATACTTCAAATTCTGAAAGTGAAGCAGAGAGTGAACCAGAACAAGTTTCTGGGTACCACAAACTACTTGCTACATTAAAGAATGTTTCTGAGGAAGAAAAGGAAGATGAGGAAGAGGAGGAGGAAGAGGAAGAAGACAGTGTTGTAGATGATACAGAAATGAACAATGAAGATGATGATAGTGATGTCAATGTGGAAGAAGAGAAAGCAGCAGAGTCTACTGAAATGCAAGAAAGTAAGTGTCTTTGGTGTGGGCCTATCGTCTTTGTTGAGATCATAGACAGATTGCCCCATGGGCACAGTTCCCTGTACTTTATGAGTTGAATGAGAGCACATGGATCCAGAGCAGAGATTTAAGCTTGATGGGTTTGATTATATCTTTGAGAGTCTGATGGAAACACAGGATCCTCTCTCAGAAAAATACAGAAATAACATTTTTGCTTACGATTTCAGGACTTTGTCAATCCTAGTGAAAGACCCTCTAATACAGAGGAAGGAGAACATAGTTCTGCCTTTGTGACTGTCTTAATTTATTGCGAGGTTACTGTTTCTCCCTTAGGGAGAGCAAGTTTGATGGAAGATAGACATAAAAATATACAAATTTTTCAAGCAGCATATTTGCAGTTGCTTGGAATATCTGGATCAGTGGAACACTGCTAGGGTAAATTAGGGATGACTTCAGGGAAGAGCTGGCATTGAAAGCCCAAAGGAACTCTATGTCACTCAGACTTCTAGTTGACTTTCTTCCATAACTTTAAAATCAACTTTTTTGAGGGATGATTTGCATACAATAAAATGTACCCAATTTAAGAATATAATTTGATGAGTTTTACATCACTGATGTAAAAACATCCATGTTATTACCACCAAAATCAAAATGCAGAACATTTCCACTACCTCTAAAAAGTTCCTTATTCTTTTGCAGTCAGTTCTCCACCCTTGGCATCAGGCAACCACTGATCTGCTGTCTGTCACTATAGATTCATTTTATGTGTTCTGTAAATTCATGTAAGTGAAATCATACAGTATGAGCCCTTTTGTGTCTGGCTTCTTTTGCTTATCATGGTTTTATGATTTATCTATGTTGTTGGTGTATTAGTTTGTTACTTTTTATTGCTGGGATAGTATATTCCATTGTCTGTATATATCTGAGTGACTTTTTACATCACACTATTTTAATGTCTATTTTCCTTACAGCCTTGTTTTTTTCTAAACTATCAGGTGTTACATACCATTCTTAGTATTTTAACTAATCAGCTTTACTGAGATAAAAACTAATTGCCTCAGATTTAGGGATTTTTGTTTGTTTCTATTTTTCTTTGCTTTTTTGATTTTTAAAAATAAAAATCTTTTTTTAAATTTTAAAAGTCATACATATTTACTGTAAAAATTTAAGAGGGCAATATAGTTAATCTGTATTGCCACCACCCAGAGATAAATGCCTTTAACATTGCATATAATCTTTCAGACTACATTTTTATGGACATATATGTGAATACAAGTGTGCATGTATATTAATGTGTATAATGGTCTGGTACATTTCTATAACTTTCCATATGGATTCACCTTAGCTTCTTAATTACATAGTATTCCATTGTAAATGATATGTGATAATTTATTTAATTAGTATCCCATTAATAGACATTTCACTTTTTTCTAGTTATTTCTTACAATCAGTGCTGCTTTGAGCATCCTCTCATGTACATTTTAGTGTGCTATATTTAGTTATCATTTTAGAATAAGTTCCTAGAACTGGAAGCAAGTGTATCAATCAGAGTTCTTCAGAGAAACAGAACTAATAGGATGTGTATGTATACAGAAAGAGATCTGTTTTAAGGAGTTGGTTCATGTAATTATGGAGGCTTGGCAAGTCTAAAATAACTGTTAGGAGAGGCTGGCAAATTTGAGACTCAGAAATGAGTTGCATTTGAAGTCCAAAGGCAGTCCGACAGGAGACCCAGGAGGATTTGATGTTCATTTGAAGTACAGAGGCAGTCTGCTGGAAGAATTTGCTTGTGCTTGGGAGAGGTTAGCTTTTTGTTTTATTGAGGCCTTCAACTGATTATATGCAGCTCACCCACATTATGGAGACTAATCTGTTTTACCAAGTCTAACAATTGTGATGTAAGTCTCATCCAGAAACACCCTCACAGAAACATCCAAAATAAATTTTGACCAAATATCTGAGCACTGTGGCTCAGCCAAATTAATACATGAAATTCACCATCACACTGTTTCCATGATAAGGCTTAATTTTTTTTTTTTTAAGAGGTTCTTGCTCTATTGTACAGACTGGAGTGCAGTGGCCCAATCATAGCTGCTGTAACCTTGAATTCCTGAGCTCAAGCAATCCCCCTGCCTCAGTCTCCCAAGTAGATGGGATTACAGGTGTGAGCCACTGCATCCAGCCTAGGCTTTATTTTGAAATCTGTGTCTTCTACCTGAGTTTGCCTAAAAACAAATAATATTAGTGATCATTGGTATAGACTAAGGAATTAGATTTTATTTGTCAACATAAGTATTATTATATTTGTGAATGAATAATTTTACAAAATGTTTCTCAAAATTGCAGATGTGGCCTTATCTGCTGACCCTGAGGGAAAAGATGGGGAAGGGCCACCTGGCACATCACAAGAATCCCCTGAGGAGTTCACAGATGCCAAACATGAGTCACTGTTCAGCCTGGAAACCAATTTTCTCGAAGAGGAAAGTGGAAACGACTCTTCTTTGAAAGCATCACAAGGTCATAGCACAGTGTGGGTTGTTTGAATTTACCAGGTGCTTAGTACACTGCTTGTGGACTAATGCACATTAACTCTGTTATTGGAATGAGCAACTGTAAAAACAGTTTATTGGCTAGATCTAGAACTGGGAAAGAGAACTTCTTAAAGGTTTTTTGTGTCTTTCAATGGTTAGTGTTGGGGGTGGGAGGGATGTTTAGGACAACAAACAACTTAAGAGTGATAGTAGGGAAGGAGTTCTCCAGGGCTCACATTTCCATAATTGGGATCAGAGGAGGACTTCCAAATTTCTCCCCAAGCAGGGTAGGAAGAGGAAAAAAAAGGAGAACATACTTCTCACTTTTCTCTCTACCCCTCACTTGCTCTTCCTTTTGGAGCAGTACTTTTTCAGATTTGTAAGACCCAGGAGTGGCTAATGTGTGGTACCAGGGAAAGCCTCAAAAACCAAAAAGCCCCACCCTGTCTGTCTCAGCCTCCTGACCATTAATATGACCAAATGTTAGTCACTCAGACAAGGCCTGCCTGTGGGAGCCTTAGGCAGGCCACTGCTGTCTCGGGTCCAGTTTCTCAGCCTGTGCCTGGTTGGGCAAGTCAGGTTGGTCTCATTCTGTATCCTGACTGCCTTCATTGATCTGAGTGCCATTCTTCAACCCAGCTTTACCATTAATGAAGCTGAAATACATATATATATATATATATACACACACACACACATATACACACACATACATACATGTATACATACACACACACACACATACTCAGAAATAGGGTCTGGCTCTGTCACCCAGGCTGGAGTGCAGTGGCATAGTCATAGTCACTGCAGCCTCAAACTTCTAGGCTCAAGTGATCCTTCTGCCTCAGCCTTCTGACTAGCTGACACTGCAGGTGCGTGCCTCTACTGCTAGGTAATTTTTTTGTTTTTTGTAGAGACAGAGTCTCACAATATTGCTCAGGCTGGTCTCAAGCTCCTGGCCTCAGGCAGTCTTCTTGCCTTAGTTTCCCAAAGTTACAAGCATGAGCCACCATGCCTGGCCTGAAGCTGAAATTTTAATCGTGATTTAGCTCATTTAGTTCTTTTGACTATTATGCAGGAGAGGGAGAAGTGGCAGATAGATTTTAGTACAAACCCCATTCTTAACTATCAAAACTTAGATATCCTGGAGGAGACATCAGGAAGCTTGACTATCCTAAAATTTCTCTAGTTGTTTTGCTATATATATATATTAGCACCTAGAATTCTTATGTCCTATTGTTTGTGCTTCTCTTAGGTATTTAATACAAGTGCATTTCATTTGAAGTCTTACTGTTTGGGATCTTCAATGGGTCATTTAACTTTGCTCTGTTTCTTATGAGCGGTCTGGGAGAGAAGTTGGGTTGGGTGGCTAGCTCAGAGCACTGAACATTACTCAGAGTGCAGGTGCTGTCATATGGATCATTTGTTCAATTCAGTTGAATATTGAACATTTCTGTGTGTCTTGCAATACAATGTCAATCAGACACGGAACCTGCCTCAGGGATGTTGCAGTCTGCCAGATGAGATAAGACATGCACAAAATACGTGTTGGGATGGTGGGTGAGGCTGGTAGGACAGGAGAGAGTGATGACTGTCTATAGGAGACCAGGCCTCTAGGGGAGGCCTGACATAGTAAGTCCTTGGAAAGTATTATGAGTCAGTGTAACATTAAATTGATAATATTTATATATGCAAAGATGAGGTGAAGGAGAGGCTGGACTTTTTAGTTGAAGGAAGGAAAGGCTCAGAGGCAGAAGAATTTAAGGGCCATATAGTTTAGAAATTATGCTAGGGAGGCATTTTGGAGGTGTATCCCAAAGGGTTTTGAGCTGGAAGTAATGTGATTAAAGAAATACTTTAGGAAGGTGAACCTGTCGGAAGCTTTTAAGCTCTGGAATGGGCTAGAGGATGGGGAAAGTAGATGGAAAAAGGATGAGTTAACACTTGAAGATCAACATGTTATTCACAGGGGAACACCAGAAAACTCCCTCTATTTGCGCTAAGTATGCTGACATTTTTTATTTCTTAATTAGATCCATTTCTACAGCATGTGAACAAAGAACTGAAAGAAAAAGACATTCAGGCTTTTGCCACAAACCCCAAAACTACCCACCAGCTAAAAGTAAGTGTTGCTTGATCATCCCAGTCACTAACAGAGAAAGCTCTAAATAAAAGTGGTCTTGGGTTTTAGTGGTTTCCCAGAATGTATGATGTACACCAGTAGTAGATGGCTTGATAAGGAAGCAGGGCATGGAAAGGCTGAAGAGCCTAGTAGGGCACAGGTGTAGCTAGAAAAGGCACTGGGAAGCTAGAGTGTGAGCACTAGATAATATAGTTTTGGGTAAGAGTGGCTTTAGAGGCAAGTGTGCAGGGTTTAGATCAGCATCTGCAAGGAGCTTGACCTGAGGCAAGTTAATCTGCATCTTTGTTGTTCACTATTCTGATCTGAGGGGGACAGTAATGCCTACCTTTTTCATTTACCAACTGATATGTATTAAGCATTTAGTGAAACTATTCAGTAAAACAGCAGGTACTACTATTGTTCATTTGTTTAAAATATCTGAGATAGATTCACAACTAAATTATTCAGATATTGGGAAGTTTTTGCTGTTTTGTTGGTTTTCACCACCGATATTGTTCATGAGTGTTGGTCACTTTCTTTTTAATTGCAGTTTTTATTGAGGCAATAATTACAGATACACATGTGGTTGTAAGAAATCATACAAAAGCATTCTGTACCCTTTGCCCTGTTCCCACCATGGTAACATCTTGCAAAAATGCAGAACAATATCACAACTGGGAAATCGACATTGATACAATCTACCTATCTTACTGAGATTTCTCTGGTTTTACTCCTATTTAGTGTGTGTGTGCCTATTTAGTTCTATATAGTTTTATCTTGTGTAGGTTCCTGTATCTGCCTCCACAGTCAAGATGCAGAACATTTCCAGCACCATATGTATCCTTGTTGCCCTTTTATAACCACAGCCACCTCCCTCTGCACCCCAGCCCCTCCACTGCTAAGCCCTGGTAACCACTAATCTGGTCTCCATGTTGAAATTTTGTCATTTCAAAAATTTTGAATAATGGAATCATACAGCATGAAACCTTTTGAGATTGGCTATGTAATTCCCTAGAGATTCAGCCATCAGTAGTTCATCTGTTTTTATTGCTGAGGTCGTCCTGTTTTTAGATTAGCAGTTTTGCTGCAATGTAAAAATTCCCAGATTTGTATCCCACAAAATAGAAAATAGTATTCCTGAGAATCTAAACGAAGTGGCCAGATTTCTTGTCACGGGACTTGTCAGAACCTTTAGTATCTAATGTACATTGCGAATCTCCTTCAGGGGGATTAGTTTTTTTGATACTTACCAAAGTTATTCGATCATGGAGCACCCTTTTTCTTGAATGAATTTTGACTCTTCCCAGAATGTATTCCAGAGAACAGCATGGGAAACACTGGTAAAGTGAATAGCTCAGATTTGAAGTTAGAAAGCTTGTTCTCTAGCCCTCAGCTCTATTCTCCTCTGTGTAAACTTTATTTGGATCATAGAACCTCTATGTGAGCCTCAGTGTTTCCTAAACTATGAGTACTATGGTACCTGCCTTGCAGGCTTGTTGTGAGGCTTGAATGAGATGATGTATAAATCATGAAAGTCCAGTAAATTGTAGAGTATTATGTGAATGTAAAGTGTTATTAATTTCTAAATTAGCTCTTGTTCTGTCTTTCCCCTAGTGGCCTGTTCTAGGCCAGCTTGTCTTTTCATCCAAGTTTCAGAAGTTGGAAACATTTAAACCCCCAAAGGATATTGACTTCGAGTCACTTCATCTCCAGAAGCCTCTGGGATCCACCTGGACCAAGACCAACAGCCAGTTCCTATCTGGTCCCCAAAAATCAAGTAGCCCCTTCACCCCTCTCCAGAAAGAACTCTTCTTAATTATGAATTCTTACCAGGACCTGTTCTACCCAGAAAGGACTGCCCTAAAGAATGGGGAAGAGATCCGCCACGTGTACTGCCTGCATGTGATAAACCATGTCCTTAAAGCCAATGCCCAGGTGCTTGGCAACAATAGCAGGCGCCGAAGCCAGAAACTTGGAGTGGGTAATGACGATGACTTCAGGGACCAAGGGCTAACCAGGCCCAAGGTGAGTGGTTGCAGGAAAGCTTTGCCCTCGAGAAGGAGGTTTCAGGGCACTGCCACATATTAATATGTAAGTGCCTGACACTTAGCAGGTACTTGGGTGTTTTAATAATTGACTGGAATAATGAATGAGCCCAAACATGAACACATTAAGTGGGCCAGGTAGTGTCAGAGAAGCACTGCAGTCGGCTCAGTGGACTATTTCTGACAGTGGATCTAGCTGGAAACTTGTGAAAAGGAGGTACTTCATGTTACTCTCCTTAAACTGAAAATATAGATAAATAAGTCTCTGCTTTGTGATTGTCAGAGCTGAATGAGACTTTTAATGAGCCTTTGTCCAATACCCACACCTTGTGGCTGTGGATAGAGCCGGATTCATAGAGTGCCTTGCTAAAGAGAACCAGGGAAAGAGTAGCAGAGATGAGACTAGAACCAAGGACTCTCTTTGCTAAGCCACAAAAATATGTCAACCTTTGAAAACCAAAATCCCTATTTGTCACTCTAAAGTTATTGCTGCTTAAAGTGGTGACTATAGTTGTTTGTGGTCATATGTCTGAGCTCCAGTGGATTTGAGGAAATGTCTTTTAATTCTGTGTGCACTTTTCATGACATTATGGAGCTAGTTCTTGTCCCCCACCCCCACCCCTTAGCCTATGTCTCTTCATATTGAAGAAAACTCATCCTTTTAGAATTTTCTCAGTGAGCTTAATAGGATTCTGGGATTTTAATACTGATGTGGTTCTTAGAGATTTCTTAGTCAAACTTCTTTGTTTGATAGCTTGGGAAATCAAAGCCCAGACACTAACTTGGTGTCACAGATGGGACAGTAACTCAGCCCTCTTAAATCTTGGTCCATTGTCCTCGTACTGTAGGAAGCTGAATCACTACACTCCTTGGACTGTGCTGGTTGCCTAGTTCTGAGAAGCTACTGCAAGTCTTGAACATCAGGATTATAAGGTTATCTGTGTTCATTTAGAATTGCATAGACAAATAAGAGGCAGATTACCCATGAAGCATATTTTTAATTTTGTGAATTGAATGATTTGATTGGGGTTATGTCTATTAATTATATTGTTTATGTAAGGACAGTTAGAAATTAAGCATCTTCTGTGTTTGTTCTCAGCAGTAACTTTAAGCATTTTTGAAAATGCTTGGAAAATTGAGTCCTGTTTTTCCCATTAAATTATGGTCTTATTTCAGAAATGCTTTATCATTTCTGAAAAATATATTTGGCAATGCACTAAAAATACAATGATGTATTAATCTTTTCTTACCTGCTTTATTTCCTCTCTACTTATTCCATTTGTTTATTTAGTATATATTTATTCAGTAGGTCTTATGGTTAAAAATACTGCACTGGGTGGTGGTGTGCTTGGCTTATCATAAAAGTTATTTTCAAATTCTGCTTGAGAACTGTCTGCCATAGAGCCATGGGACTAAAGTCCACAGCATATGGTGCTGTGGATAGGAAAGGGACTCAGCTTCTAGTGCTGAGCCAGACCCTGTGCAAAGGGGGTGACATAGATATGGTTCCTGGCCGGGGGAGCCACTGCTACACATGGGCTTTTTAGCTCCACTTGCAGCAGGTTCAGCTCGAGCTCCTGTTCTTCCCCCTTTCCCCTACCAAGGCTGCCATTGCTCTCTCCACAGGTACTGATAGTGGTGCCATTTCGGGAAGCTGCTTTGCGGGTGGTGCAACTCTTCATCAGCCTCCTTGAGGGTGACAGCAAGAAGAAAATCATCGTGAGCAACAAAAAGAGGTTTCAGGGAGAGTATGGCTCTGATCCCGAGGAGAGACCACCCAACTTGAAGAGGCCTGAGGATTATGAATCTGTGTTTGCAGGCAACATTGATGACCACTTCAGGATTGGTAATTCCTCCTTATCAAAACTGAGATACTGTGGGACCTAAAGTGTGAAGGTCTATGTAACAAGAGGCTGGAGGTCTGAAGTTAGACATTCTCCCAATGGGTCATTCACTCAGCCTTCTGACAGAAGCAGTGTGGATTTGAGACATCTTGTTTGCCAGGGGAGAGCGTTTTGCCTTGGCTAATGGGGTGGAGAGAGTCTCTGAGGCCATATATAAAAGACATATGCACATTTATAACAGAAATGTCTCAACACACCCATAGCTGGTCACATACAGTCAGATGCTACAAGGGGTTCTCAGGGAAAGTGGAAGTGACAGGGGCTGGCCAGGGAGTCATTCTGGGGAGGCTAAATAAACTGAATGTGCGTAAGGGTGGACTTCTCCTGTCTGTTGTGTAGAGTGTCTACCCCTGAATTATCTCCACGTGTGACTTTATCCCCTCCCACCCAACCTTTCATGTTTTTGCTTGTCTCTGATTCAGCTCTCATTTAATTGGTTGGTTGGACCTTGATAGAATAAAGTTCCTGGGAGAATGTTCCTTAGTCACATATGCTTGTTCACAAATATTTATTGAGTATCTCCAGTATACCAGGCACTGTTAAGAAGCTGGGGATATCTGTAGTCCAGGTACTTGGGAGGCCGAGGTGGGAGAGTTGCTTGAGCCCAGGAATTTGAGGCCAGCGTGAGCAACCTAGGAAGACACCCTCTCTGAAAAATAAAAAAATAAATAAATAGAAGAAGTGAGGATGTAGAAATAAAAGTTATGGTTCCCATTGCTAAGGAAGTCCAGCATAAGGGGAGAACGGTGCAGGGTAAGTATGCAGCGAGTGTTCTGGAGCGTTTAAAGCAAACCCCCTTACCCAAAGTGGGGGCAGGGTGGTTAGGGAAGGCATCCTGGCAGAGGTGCTGTCTCTACTAGGATGAAACCTGTGCAGGATTTAGCCAGTTATGAAACAGAGTGGTTGGAGTGGAGGAAAACATTTTAGACAAGAAACTGCTTATGTGGAGACATCAGGGTAACTAAGCTGGAACCACCTAAGATTTACACAGGCTTTGATACGACTAGAATATAAGGTGCAAAGCGATGAGAGCTGATGTTCTGTTTGGAACATAGATAGATGTCCAGCAAGCACTTATAATATATTGGTCTGGAGTTCAGAAAGGAGATGTGGGCTAGAAATATAAATTGGTGTGAAGGTGATGTTAAACGCATGATTAGTGAATAAAACTACCAAAAGTGTTATGTAGAATGAGAGTAGATCTAACCGGTAAATCTAGGAGTTTGTGGAAGAAGAGGTATTTGGATCTGGAAAGGTAGACATGGGCCATGTCAATGATGGAAGCAGAAGTGAGGATCGGAGTCCTGGAAACTATTAGCAAGGAAGAGAGCATTTTAAGGAGGGTGTGTTGAATATGCCATTTGTGCATTCCTGACAAGAGCCCTAAGAAGTGTTCATTGAACTGGTAAGTGTTGCTGGGGCCTTAGCAGGGGTCATTTCATTGGAGTCCTGAGATTCAGAGGCCAGATCGCAGTGGGTTGAGAGGTGAATGGGAGATTTGAAAGCAGAGCCCATTCTCTGGAGAAGTTTGATAGTGAAGAAAAGGAAGAGAAAGTAGGAGCTAGGAGGGACTACAGATGCAAGGGAGGTTTTATTGTTGTGTTTTTAATAATTAAAGCCATTTGAGCACAGTTATATGCTAAAGGGAACATACATGTGGAATGCTTTGAGAGGGTGGAAGGTAAGGGCTTGGTATTGCCCCATGAGCTGATGTGTGCTTGGCTGTTTTGTATAGGAGTGGCAATACTTCAGAGGAGCATCCGACTCTACGCCCCCTTTTATTCTTCGGATATCCTCATTGCCTCCCCTCTGGGCTTGAGGACCATCATTGGCGGAGAAGGAGAGAAGAAGAGGGATTTTGACTTTTTGTCCTCTATTGAGCTTCTCATCATTGATCAAGCTGACATTTACCTGATGCAGAACTGGGAGCATGTCCTGGTAATGCTGGTCATTCACATTTAGAGGGACAACATTTATATTAGAGAGACAGGTAGCTCAAAGGTTCAAGTCCTAAAGGGCTATTTAAGTCCAGATTAATACTCAGTTTGGAAATGGGGAAATACTCCACATTTGAAAAAGTCTTTGTCCATTTTTCTACCCACAGATTGGTCAATCAGAGATAAAAGTTCTTGTCAGTATTTTCAAATCTCCAAAAAAGATTTTCTCCCCTTAAAAGTTGCTTTCTACTAACAGTCCACTTTCTGCTGGGTGGGTAGATGGGTGGATGGTTGGTTAGTTGAAAATCCTTCTTACCAGGAACATCTTTACCTAACATAATTCCTCATGCAGGATATGCTCATTCTCTTTTGTCTTGTCTTTAGTAGAGATAGGAAAACATTGCTTTAGATTTTTTAATGTGGGATCTTTTTTTGCAGAGAAATATAGGATGTCTTTATCTCCCTACCGTTATTTGTGCTGTAATCTTTTTCTCCTCTTCTCCGTATACACTGCAGTGTTAATCAGTTTTAAAATTGAAAAGCTCCCTATAACCCCATGACATGAAGCTTGCAGGAAGTTTGGGACAAATAAAGGGTAGTACTTACTTAAAAGTAGGAAGTAAATTTATAGTACTCATTACCTTCAAGACATACTACAAAGTGAAAATATAATTAAAATGGAAAAGACAGGTTAATGGTTGAGTCATATTCTTTAATTTGAGGGAAAGGGAGATGGGGTGGCTCTGGGAATACGCCTAATGTTTTGAGAACCAGGCCATTGAGGGACAGCAGCCCTGTTTTCAATATCATTTCCTTTCTTGTCCAAGTCTGGAACTGGGGGACCCATAGAGTGACCAGGGTGACATTTCAGTAGTTTCCTTTTAAAGGAATATTCCTATAGGTACCATTTTGATCCTTTTTTGAAGGTCCAGAAGGTGGCCAGTTTTAGGTTATCTTCTTCTGGCGGTTTGGCTGACCATGGGCAAGTCAGCTCACCTATCTGAGTCTTGGTTTTTTTGTAACTTGGGAGACGATAATATGTACTCTATGGAGTTAATTGAGATGATTGATTTATAAAATGCTTAGCGGTACCCAACATATAAATGCTGAATAAACATTAATGGTAGTGTCATTTCTGCTCAAAGCATTTGATGAACCACATGAACCTCCTACCCCTGGACTCACATGGGGTAGACTTTTCTCGAGTGCGGATGTGGAGCCTCAATAATTGGTCCAAGTACTATCGGCAAACACTGCTGTTTGGGGCCCTGCAGGATGCCCAGATCAACTCAGTGTTCAACAAGTACTGCACCAATCTGCAAGGCCAGGTGGGTTCTCTCCTTGTTTCCTCTGTATCTTCATGAGCACTGTTTATTGTTTGGGTCGTGAGGCAGAAGGAGAAGATAGCATTTAGTCAGCAGGGGGCTGGCTTGTCTCCTAATGCTCTCATTGACTACTCGCAGGTGGCCGTGAAGAATGTTCCAATGACAGGCTCCATCAGTCATGTCCTGGTGCAGCTCCCACATGTCTTCCAGAGGATGGAAGTCGACAGCCTAGCTTCAGTGATCGATGCCAGGTAAACCACCCTTCCTATCAGGCCCTGGGGGCCACACAGAGAGATTTGACTTTTTGTATTTAATTTTGTATTTAATTCTAAATACAAATTTAGAATTACGTTCCATTTTGCCTCTCTTGACTACTGTTTACCAAATTAGATGAGATAATTGAATTCAGTCATGCCATTTAACCAAGAAGGAAGCTGACACCCAGAAATGGTGACTTGGCCTAGTTCTCATAGCTAGTTAGTGGCAGGGTTAGTACCTTCCCTCTCGACTGAGGCATTTTTAAAATAATATTACACTGCTTCATGCTACACAGTGTCTCATGTCAGCAAATTACTGTAAGCTCCCCAGGGCAAGGCCTGTTTGTCTTATTCTGTAGATACTTTTCCCATTTGCCTCATTATGTTTAGTTAGGGGTAGCGTAAGGGTACTTAGTATCTGGTAGATGTTCAGTGATTATTTGTTGACTGAATGAATGAATGGTGTGGTGTATACATCCTAGAATAATTCTCTGGGATATAATAGCATTACATGCTTGTTTTTGGTTTTTGTTTATTTGTTTGTTTTTGGAGATAGGGCCTTGCTCTGTCACCTGGACTACCAGGCTAGAGTACAGTGGTGTCATCATAGCTCACAGCAGCCTCAAACTCCTGAGCTCAAGCGATCCTCCTGCCTCTCAGCTTCCCAAATAGCTGTTACTGCAGGCACATGACCACCACACTTGGCCAATATTTTTAATTTTTTGTAGAAATGAGGTCCCACTATGTTGTTCAGGCTGATCTCGAACTCCTGGCCTCAAACGATCCTCCTGCCTCAGCCTCCCAAAGTGCTAGGATTACAGACACAAGCCACTGTGCCAAGACTACGTGTATTTTTTATAATACATAGTGTTAACATTTATTTTTTAGTGTGCTTATCAAGTTTTATCCTTACATAATCTCTTTGAGAGGAGGTAAGTCATATTGGCCTCTGCAGAAGTAATCTTTTAAAATGAGATTTTTGACTTGCCTTGGGTCACTCAGTTTGTAGACACCCTAAGCTCAATTCTAGAACACTGATTTTGCACTTTGCTGTTCCAAATCAGGTTTAACTTCTTCGTGAATAAGATTCTACCTCAGTATCGTGATGCAGTCATGTCTCACACGCTCATCTACATCCCCTCCTACTTTGATTTCGTGCGTCTCCGAAATTTTTTTAAGAAGGAGGAACTGAACTTCACCCACATCTGCGAGTATACCCAGAAGTCTGGCGTCTCCAGGGCCAGACACTTTTTCCTTCAAGGAGAGAAGCAGTTTCTGCTCCTCACAGAGCGGTTCCATTTCTACAAAAGGTAAAGTAGTGCCAAGTTTCAAGCCTCCTCTCTGAAGGGGAAATGCAGTGCAAATCATGGCCTGCTTGGGAAGCTTTGTGGGGTTATAAGGTCTTCCCTCACTCTGCCACTCTTGTAGAGAAGCCAAAGAGTTTTTGGGCTGAAGAGACTCTTCTTGGTTGGTTGGTTGGTTTCCTCCCAAAATGAGCATTGTTAGAAAAGATTGTGAAAACAAAAACATAACCTGTGTATAGACCTGGAGTATAGCTGTGGTTGTGTACCTCAAGAAAGACATTACAGAGCTGAAGAACTTTACACAGGGACAACTCGAGTGCATACAGGAAGGAGAGAGACCTGTCATTGAAACCCAGACAGAAGCATCAAAAGCTGTGTAGTCTGGGGAGATGGAGGCTGAGCACGTCATCGGTACTCAGTCAGTTACAGTGTTCCTTAGGAGAGGTGCGCACAGTTGCTTCCTCACAAGGAGAACCAGGACTGTGGGCCCATTGAGGTTTGCAGGAGGCCAAGGGAAGGGGCTTAGAGTTGAATATTTAAGATTTCAGTGTTTACTTAGATTCCCCATAGGTGACTTTGACAAAAGTAAGTTGATTGGCCTTTTTGTTATTATTTTTTAAAAAATTATAATTAGAAGATTAGTAACATTGAGCCTTCTGTTACCATTTGGGATAGTGGCAGCGCTTTGTGGTCCCAGAGCTCACGTGTTGTACTATTTTGCTAACAAATGGAAAAGCCTTTTTAAAACCCTTACCTATAGAGAGATGGAAATTGTATTCTATTACGGCTTCGTTATTGATTTCACAATATTGTCCAGTGAATTTAAGTTCTGACTTTACTGTTTTATGAACTTGCAATCATATAGACTAAAGAAGGGTGCATTTTCTCAGAGAATCCCAAACAGATAAGCCAGAAGCCTTCCAGGCTTTGGAGAACAGTAGATGATTCACCTTGGCATTGTGTTGCCTTTTAGTTTATGCTAACATTAGGGTGGTGCTCCCCAGATATGTTCTTTTTGCCAGGATGGGGGTGGAGGAATCTCAACAGTCTGCTTGGGCACAGCAGAGCTGTCATGACGTGACCTCTTTAGGTATTCTGCTGACTAATTCATCTATGAGTAGAGAGTTGAGAATTGACTATATTTGTGTTTCCTGGGCTCCATTCTTGGCTACCTAGACAAGGCTGTTTGGCCAAAGAGTGCTAATGAATGCCTGCTGTTGGCATCATTATTTGCTTTGTTCTAGTAAGTTGTGTTTTCATGCATGTTGGAAAGTATTTGGGGGAGTTGCACACATCAAGGTCTTGAAAGCCCTTAGCTTTCCATCATCTTGACAAGTGAAAGTAAGCCCTTTAAGTGAAATGGATGGATTGGAAAACATCCCAGTGGGATTGTTTGTATAGCAAGTGTGAATTAAGCTGGGATGAGAACTGATCTCAAATATCTCTAGCTTTTCAAGGACAGGGCCTGGAGCCCCTTTGTAAGCAGGACAGTCCCCTTACACTGTTCATTTATTTTCCAAGCCATGTGGCCCTCCAAGTCATTATAAAGACAAATCTCAGCATATGCCATTTGCTTTATGCCCTGGACCAGGTAAATTGGTGTTTCCTAAGCTGAGGATGAATGAAAAGAATGTGCTTCAGAATTCTGCAACAGCCAATTATCTCAAGGTTTCCAGCTGTAGAATTTTTTGCTTGAGCGATCGCCAAGGTGATGATGGGTCTTTTGGTCTGCATTGCCTTTGTGATTTGATTTTTTATTTGACCTTGGAAAAAGTTCGCATGTTTTAAACTGTAGTTTCCAACTCTGAAATTCTGTTTTTATATTCTCTGTGACAGTCGGCAGTGTTAGGAAGATTAGAATTCATTTATGAGCTAGCAAACATTTTTCAGCCTGAAGATTTGTTCTCTTTGGGGAAGGTGAAACTAGTAGAATCTTAGAATTGGTTGTACATTTGGTCATGATTGCCCTCCCAGGGATGGGTCACAGCCCTTTTCCTGTGCATTATCAGTAGGTTACCACAGCAGAGAGGATCTCAACCAAGGGGCAAGTTAGAAACTCTGGAGGTGGGATTTATGGAGTTTGGAAAGGCTGCTGGAGTGTTTCTGGGTATTCCCTGCCTCTATACGAGAATCTCATTTTTTAGTCTTTATAGACCACAGGGAGGAGCTAGCCTTTCCAGTCAGTTGTAGTCACCTCATTTATCTTTAACATTTGTCAGGTAAAATAGACATCTGGAATGTCCTTAGTTTTAGGTCCTGTCAGGGTGGTTAGGCCATATTTGTAGGGTCGCTAAAGACCCAAAACATATACAAGAAAGGAGCAAGGCAAGGTAGGGTGTGAGAATGGACACTAACTGCCCCTCTGAGGAGGCCCTGGTCATGTTCCTACTTCCGGGAGATACCTAGTCTCTAGGGTGGGTGAATTGGGACTGAGGTAGATGTTCCTGTGGGGTTTTTTTATTTTGTTTTGCTTTTTGATATAACACATTGGTTTTGTTGTTTTGTTTTTCCTGATTACAAAGGTATTACACAATTACTGTAGAGAACTTGGAAAATCTAGGTTAAAAAAAGGAAAAGTGGATCACCTATAATCTCACTGCCCTGATACAAATATCCTTTTCAGTATATTTTTTTCTGTCTTTATTATATGAAAAATATGTGCATGCACACACATGTATTTACAACTGTTTTTTTTTTAAATGCCAAAATTGGGGTCACACTGTACACATTGGGGATTTTTCCTTTTTATTAAATGTTTTATGTGCTCATTGAAAAAAATTCAAACATGTTAACATTTTGGCATATATATTTGCATATCAGGGATGTATTTTTAAGTTAACATGTATAGTTCTATCACATCCTGCCTCCCCCCAGCTTTTCATTTGGAAAGATTTCATTTCAAAAGAAAATTTTAACAGTAAACATCTGTGAACCCTTTCCAAATTCACCTGCTGTTAGCCTTTACCACATTTGCACATACCCATGTTCTCTCTCTCCACTCACATCTCTTAGTTTTTCTTTCCTGAACCATTTCAAAGTAAGTTGCAGGAGCCTTCACAACATGTCACTTCTAACTATTTCAGCATATAGCTCCTGAAAACAAACATTCTTTTAACTAACCACAATGTCATTATCATACCACTTGATGTTACTACAATAACATTATCTAATATACAGTCTATATTTAAATTTTCCTAGTTGCCCCTAAAATTATCATTATAGCTCTTTACCCCAATTTAGGGTTAAGGATCATATATTTCATTTGGTTAACTTACTTCTTTTGTTTCTTTAATCTAGCTTAGTCCTCAACTGGGGAACAATTTTGCTCCCCAAGGAACATTTGGCAATATCTTTAGACATTTTAGGCTGTCACAGCTGAAGAGTTATTCTAGTGGTTCTAGTGGGTCAAGGCCAGAGTGCTGCTAAACATCCTAGTGCACAGGACAGCCCCCACCAGAAAGGATTATCTGGCTCAAAATGTCAGTAGCATTGAGATTGAGAAACCCTGATCTAGAATAATACTCCAGCTTTTTTTTTTTTTTTTTCATATCATTGACATTTTTTGAAGACTTCAATCTAGTTTCCTGTAGAATGTCCCACAACCTGCATTTATCCAGGTTTTTTAAATCATTAATGTTTGGGTCAGTGGTTCCCAAACTTGGCTATCCATTAGAATCCCCTTGGGAAGTTTTTAAAAGCTTCCTCTTAGATGAGATCTACTCTCAGCTGTCACTGAGCCCTGTACTCCTTGTGCCAGGGGAGGGTCTCTCTCCACACTCCGGCCCTCTCCCAGCACCAGGCTACTCTTGCTTGTTACTCTTTGCAAGGCATGAGCTGGGAGGGAGGGTTCTTCTGCTGGTCCAGCTCAGTTTTAGGCAGGCCCTGTTCCTTCCGGGCTTTGGAGGTGGGACTTTTCCTCAGGGTTCCTGCCCCGCCACCTCCCATGGCAGCCAAAACTCTACCTTGGATCTGTGAGGATACTTGGTGGGAAAGAGTATCCTGCTTCTCCTGCAGTGGTGGCGGAACTCTATCAGTTCAGGGTCTTGGGCTGAACAGGTTTCTTGCCCCTTTCCAGGGGCAGAATGCTATTGCTTCTTACGACTAGGTGCAAGTCATGTGGTGGGGAGACATGGGAGGGTGGGGTGTTTGTTTCCCCTCCCTTGAGGGCAGACAACTTTTGCTTCTACTTATCCTCCCCCTACCAGTAGCTTCCGTTTTGGGCTTTTGCTGTGGGTTTCAAGATAGGGATCTGGGAAGTAGGGGGGCTTTCATGTCTGCACCACCAATGGGGTCTCTCTTGGGTCTTTGCCTTGCCTCCAGTCTCTCTCCTGGCTCCCGGTGGATGTGAACTAAAGGAGTGACCAGGGATCCCAGTGAAGCCTGTACTTGCCCTTTAAGAATTTGTTAATAGTTCAGCTATTTCTTCCTACCCACTGTTTTGGCAGCCACTCTGTTTCTCCTGTGCTCTGCCAAGGGTAAGGTAGTTTGTGGTCCTATCTTCCCTCAGAAGGGCTTGGTCGCTCTTTGGAATTCAGTCAGTGGTTGGCTCATACTGGCTCATGAGATCTGGTTGCGTGTCTCTTCCCAGCACTACGTTCAGCAACATGACATTGCTAGCTGGCTGTGGTGGGAGTATTTACACCACAGAAGGTAGTGAATTCTTCAAATCAGCACCCTGCTTTTCCCACCGAGAACCAGTTATTAAACATACACCAGCCCAGCACTGAATTCAGTTCTTCTGATTGCCTCATGACAGCAGCTTTCTGGGCATAAGAAAAGGAATATTTTTGTAGATTATCTAGCTTTTTCTTGTTAATATGGGAGAGACATTCTCTGGAGTGTTGTACTTACTAAGCAGAAGTGGAACTCAATGTTTGTTTTTGTTTTGATAACTGGTGAAGTAGAACCGTTTATTCAAGTTTATTAGCCATTAGAATTCCTTCTTTAAAGAAAGGTGAGTTGAAAGGCAAACCACATAATGGATCACAGTTATAGTTTGGAAGAGCAGGGTTTCTAGAGAGATCCGGATGCGCTGTGAGATAAAAAGACAAGAAAAGCTTAATCCCCCTCTGTGAATAAAATAAAATTCCCAAGGGAGGCTACCATTTTCCACATTTGAGTGAGTCTAACAGGAAAAATCAGAACCTTGTCAATGGATAAAATCTTTTGTTGTGGAGTACCAGAGGGAACGTTTGACATCGACCCAAACCATACGGTGAGTCCCTTGAGTCTAAACCCCACCACCACCACTGTGCAGCAGGGAAGGAGGCGGAAATGCGTAAGCTATTGAAACTAATTGCTTTCTCATGATGCCTAATGGGTCTGCAGGCAGGATTTTGTACATGGATGAACTTGGGACATCTGCCATGGAGTTAACTTGTCTACAGAGTGACAAGACTAAGGGGAATGCATTTACAATTGTGCAGTTTATTTTATGTAACTGGGTCTGACCTGATCTCCAGTGTGCAACATTCTTTTTGTCCTCATAATAAGGATAATGTTAAATTAAAAATGCCTGTTTTTTAAGTTTTCTGTGACAGGTCTTTCATCCTGGTCTACTATTCTTTCCCACCATACCTCAGCCTGCATAGAGCAGGCTCAAGAAGTGCAAATTTATTTTGTCATTGTCTTAAGCTAAACATTAGGAATCCAAATACATTGTCACAAACATAAGTCCTTCCAGCTCAAATTAAAATAATGTTTATTCTATTGTTTGTGCCGTTATTTTCCTCGTTTAGCATGAAGCAACAAGAGTGTACTATGCCTGTGTACAACTCTTAGGTAGCTTTTCCATAAATGGTTTCTCAAGTAGACATAGCCTCTTTCTTTCCCATTCTAACAGATATACAATCAAAGGCATCAGGAACCTGATTTTCTATGAACTGCCAACATATCCGCACTTCTACAGTGAAATCTGTAATATGCTGAGAGCTACCAACAGAGGAGAAGAAGCCACGTGGACCTGCACCGCCCTTTACTCCAAGTACGATGCCCAGAGGTTAGCTGCCATAGTTGGCGTGGAGCGAGCAGCACAGATGCTACAGTCTAAGAAGAATGTTCACCTCTTTATTACTGGAGAAAACTGAGATTTTGTTGGACAGGAGATGGCGTTTGGCATGATACATAGTGCTTGGTTCTCTGCCACTTGGACCCAATTCTGATTATTTATACAGGAGAGGGATTGATACGAGTATTGGATTGATACAAGAGCACTAGCCAATGTCAGTATATTATTTGATACTTCTTTCTTTTCAGGTCATTTGTCCCTGAAAAGTTACATATAAACCAAATTTTGGTAAATCATATCTTTCAGAGGTGAAGAGGGGGTAAGAAGGACTCTGAGAAGATGATAGAAGGCAACTTCCACTTGTAAATCTTTTTGTAAGCCGTAGATTCTTTTATTATGATTTTATATCTGACTTATTTCACTTGGTAAATTCCTTGAGATTTGCCTGTTTGTTTCACACTTTCTTAAAGTAAGACATACACATCATTGCTTGTGAAAACGTTATGAGAAATTGGAATGCTTTTTGCTGCTGCATGTCATCTTAATTTTGGATGGCATAGGTTTTATAAAACTGTTACTTTCTGCGAGCCAAACTTTTTTAAACCTTATTCTACTTTAGTTCAATCTAGAAGAGTACATTCATTCACTGATCTTTTTTTAACTCATAATAGTAAATGTTTTGAATCCCAGCTGCTCCTTCCACTACTCTGCCAGTGGAGTTAGGCACCAGCTGACCTTTCCCTAGCTTGGGGACCCCAGTACTTGCTTTTATGAGTGAACAGAGCCAGGACTGACTTCGCATATGGGAAGTGGGCTAAGAAAGCCATCCCCCTCCTTCAGGCAGGAGCAGAAATTGACCTGCTCCCCACTTGAGGGTCAAAACCATCCCTCGGGGCAGGGCAGGGCAGGGCTGGGTTGTCCTTTGGAATTAGAGAGCCTGGGTTGATTCTGTAAATATTGGTTTAGGGATGGGCTGAATACACTGAAAGGATGGCCTTGAGTCTCTTGAGGTAACAACCACATTTTAAAAGAACAGTTTATGGCTGCCAGGTAAGGCTTAACTTGGATTATTAACTCTAATTGAGACACTATCCTTCTAACCATTTAACACATGGGGAAACTGAGGCTTCGAGTGGCAGGTGGTTGCCCACCTTGTTATCAGCAGGGCTGGGAGGGGAAACTAGGAGGTTCCAGGGTCTCTAGCTTTTCCCATCCCCTCTGTTGGGAAGAGAAGGAAAAAACGGTACCTACTGTCCACAGACTGCGCCAGGATCATGATTTCCTTCGTGACCCTGCCCTTGCCTACATTTCCCAGTTGTTCCATCTCATTCAGCTTAAGGTAAGGAAAGGGATTAGGCCTACTCCAAAGATATTTATTTCATTTTATTTAAAATATATCCTTGTGGGTTTTTTTCATTTCCTTGTAAAAATTGTCAAACAGTACTGGAAAGTAACGCAAAATGTGGGAGAGGCTTCTATAGGGGAAAAAAAGTTTTTATTTAGTTAAAACATGTGTTTCAGATTACATTATATAAAATAACAGTAATTTCTACTCTATTTCCAGAAATTTGTCGACGCTCAATGTTGAAACATCAGTCTTCAACATCAGTGTCTTCATAATTACTGTAGTCATTTTTTGAGTTATAACAGATAAAAATAAAAAGGAAATTATACTTTTTAAAACACTTTTATTTTGAAACATTCTCAGACAGGTAGAAAAATTACAAATACAGAACCTAAACCATTTGAGAGTAAGTTGCTGACCCAGTAGGCCTATCACCCCAAATACATTAGTATTTCCTATAAACAAGGATATTGTTCTATATAACCACAGAATAGCTCTCAAAATAAGGAAATTGCCATTAATTCCTTATTGCCATCCAATCCTTGGACCCAATTCAGGTTTTGCCAAATGTCCCAATAATGTTCTTTATAGCAGGCCGGGCGCGGTGGCTCACGCCTGTAATCCTAGGACTCTGGGAGGCCGAGGCAGGCGGATCGCTCAAGGTCAGGAGTTCGAAACCAGCCTGTGCAAGATCGAGACCCCGTCTCTACTAAAAATAGAAAGAAATTAATTAGCCAACTAAAAATATATAGAAAAAAAAATTAGCCGAGCATGATGGCGCATGCCTATAGTCCCAGCTACTTGGGAGGCTGAGGCAGGAGGATCGCCTGAGCCCAGGAGTTTGAGGTTGCTGTAAGCTAGGCCAACGCCACGGCACTCCAGCCCGGGCAACAGAGTGAGACTCTGTCTCAAAAAAAAAAAAAAAAAATGTTCTTTATAGCAAAAGAATGCAGTTCAGGATTACTTATTGCCTTTAGGTGCCATGTCTATTTTAGTGTCCTTTATTCTAGAATAGGTACTTCAGCTTTTTGTGGCTTTCTTGACCTTGACACTTTTAAATTTTGCAGGCCAGTGATTTTGTAGGATGATGTTTCCTTACGATTGGATTCAGGTTACGCATCTTTGGCAGGGACATCCCAGGAGTGTTGCATGTGTCTTCACTGCGTCCCATCAGGTGGCACAAGACGTCCATTTGTCCATCGCTGATGCTAATTTTGACCATTTGTTTAAGGTGGGGTTTGCCAGACTTTTCCACTATAGAGTGACTCTTTTACGCTTCATGTATTAATTTATACAGATTGAACCTCTTTAATCCAAAAATCTGAAATCCAAGATGCTTTAAAATTCAAAACTTTTTGAGTACCAACCTGAGCTTAAAGGAAATGCTCATTGGAGCATTTTGGATTGCAAAATAATGCAGATATTTCAAAATAAAAAAAAATCCAAAATCTGAAACACTTCTGGTCCCAAACATTTCAGCTAAGAGATATTCAACCTGTACTAGTAAAGACTTGTATTTTTCCTGTATTCAGCGGGTGCCATTCCATTACTGTCATTATGTCTTCAGATGTGTAGCTGGTCTCTGATATGGCTAGTGGAGCACCTTCAAGCTGGCTTCTGTGTCCTTTTGACATGTTCCCCTTCTACTTGGACATTGCTGTATTTTTTGACAGTAGAAATTTCAGGTTTCTCTACTCCAACCCTGCTTTCTTTTAGTGGAAAATTATTTTAAAAGCTAAGATTTGAGTGCTAGGTGTGCTTACATCTATAGATGTGCTCTGTGGGTATTGGCATATTTATGCTGCTGTTTACCACAGGTCCTAGGTATTACAAGAAAAGAAATGAGTTTATTTGCCTAGTTCAGAAATATGAGGCAAAGGGATATGATCACCCCCATCTTCTTCTATTTGCATATTCTTTTGCCTGTGAATTGTAGCTCATCTCATGGCTTTTATTATTACTATTCAGAAGACTCCTTGATCTCCAACTTTTCTGACTCTCCACTCCTATGTGAGCCTGGATTTCAAGTCCATGATGTAGCCCCAGACATGTGCATTTTATTAAGCAGCCCTAATTATTTTCATGCTGGCTTGGAGCCAAACCCAGCCAACTGCTTCTTGCCTGCAGAGAACACTGAGGATTTCAAGTGTGAACAAAGCAGTGTTGCCCTGTTGCTGGCTCATCACCTGGAAGGAAGGTAAGCCTCAGCAGTTGGCCCTGGCTTTTGAGTGCATTGCAAAGACATGAATCCCGGAATGGTTTCATTAAAAGGATGCCTTAACATCCGGTCTCTCATATACACACAAGGGAAAGAGGAGAGGCTACTGGAATACGAATAATAATGCATGAATTGGAATTACACGCTGTCTTGATATTTGTTAGCAAGTCTTACTTGCAGCAAGCAAGTGCCTATGTAGTGACTGTAAAAAGTAGACAAAGGAATGGTCTCAATCCTGGGACGAGTAGAATTATAAGGTGAGGACGGGAACTTTTCCAGAAAGTAAGACTTTTCAACTCTTTTCCTTTCCCCGTAGTAATAATAACTAGCTTAGCACTTTTCTTTTTGAAGGGGAAAAAGCTTCTCACAGCTGGCTGCACCATGTGCAATATTCAAAAAACAAGAACAAGCTAATCATAGAGAACCAGCAGCAGCTAAACAGCCCTCTGCTGGCTTCTAAAGGGCTTATAATTGAGTGCAGATGGCCTCGGCAGGGATGGGGAGTGTGTCCCTGCTGACTCCTCACACCCTAGAGGATCGAGGGGGGCTCATGAAGGCTCTCAGCCTTGATTGTGCCCTCGTGGGGGCAAGGAGCCAGGCCACCGAGGGAGGAGAGGGAGAGGCAGGTGGTGTCAGAGCCCGCTGGCCGCCTTCTGCCCAGCCTTCCTAAGGCCACGCGGATCTTCAGGCTGCCAGAGTTCAGATTTGATGAGTCTAGGGTCTCAAGATTACAGAAGGCCTGGGGCGAGAGAGCAGGAGTTGGAAGTTCTTTATAATCATCTGAAGAGCCTCATTGTGCAACCTGCAGGTGGCTGTGAGGTGCCAGAAGCTTTGTGGAAGAGGAATGTCATGGAAATGCCTAGACTGCTGCTGTCAGAGCCTCCACAGCTGGCCCTCCCTCCCCCCTGCTCTCCTCCCCTTCCAGTCCCTTCCCCAGTTTCTCTCTCTTAAAGGAGTATGGTAGCGATATTCATCACCAAATTTCTACTCCAGACTTCTCATTTTAAAAAGCTTTTCTGGAAGACTGCCTACATAGAACTCTAAAATAATTGTCAGTCAGCCCATAATTATACAGTCAGTGAATGGGGAGTAGATACATAGATAATTCAAAATTGATGTAATCTTTGGAAGGTGAAAAAGAGAGATGAGAATTCACTCTCCTTTCCCTCTGAGTCTAGTCACTTCCTCCCAAGTGAACACCACCATGTTCAGCTGACAGGAGAAAGTATGTTTCTTTCTAAAAACTTTACATCTCCTCCTCCTATACCATGTGTTCTGACGAGAATTGCAATAAAACTCTGGTATTTGTTGTCCTGTTTCTACAGCTAAACATGCATTCCTATCTATCTTATCATCAAGTTTGCTTTGTTTTTATTTCCCTTCTACGAGGACCCTCCCCTCTTCAGACGTGGGAAGGAGTTGCCAGTGCTGGTGTTGCATGTATTTAAGAGTAGTGAGTCCTGGGTTCTCCTTACACGTCTGGCCTCATTGCCGTTATTCCTAGGGGAAATAATGGCATGAGAATGAACAGAGCTCCAGGCCTTTTTCAAACAAATGGGCTGGTTTTCTCAATAGTTAGAGCCCTGCGCTTGAGTCAGGACTAAGATCTGATTGTCACAAGGAGTCATTTTCTCTGCACAGGGAAATCTGAGCCTGCCCCTGGTGGGCAGCTCAATCCAGGTGTCCCCTCACTGCTGGGAGAAACACCTCACTTGCCTGTCCTCATGATGGCCCCTCACAATCAGGTGAGGGATGGCACATTCCTTGGCACCCCTGGCCAAGCTTTCATGGTCTTCAGTCTTGGGCCTCTGCAGCTGGCGGTGACCAGGTGGCAACTGTAGCCTCAGCTGACCCAGAGAGGGAAGGAAGGCAGTCTGCCGCTTGGCTGATTTGGAAGCTGTGCTGAATTCCTGCCCATCTGTTCTCCCAGCTGAGCCAAGGCCAAAGCTGTCTACCTCGTGCCAACCCAGGGAGTGACACGGAGCACCACCACTGAGGCGTCTGCACTGGTGTCCTGCAGCCCTCGTCCTCACTGACCTCTGCGGGGAGAGATGGCCCTGGGCTCACAGCTGGTGTTTGTCCACAGATGTTCATGGGCTTCTGTCTTGTGTTCTCTCATTTTTCAAAGCCAGCCTGGAGCTGGGTGTTGGGACCAACATCACCACTGACTTCCTGTGGCTCTGAGCAAGTCCTCACGGCCACTTATCAGTTTTCTCATCTTTGTGAAGTAGGGAATAATCCCTGCTATCCTTTTAGGGAGACTGAGAGAAAGGGGAAGAGACTGCTACCGTTTGTCCTATGTCCATCTACTTCCTACTGCCAGATCCCTGGTTTTTCATGGGGTGACAATGTACCAAGTGAAAACACTACATTTTCTAGCCCAATCCCCACCCCCATCCCCCATTGCAGTAAGATGTGGCCACTGAGACATAAACACTATTGAGTGGGACTTCTAGGAGAGTTCTTTTTGTTTGTGTGTGTGTTTTTCGTTTTAGCCTCCAGAGTATCCTAGACTATAAGAGAGTTCTTTAAAACTGAAAGGAACACCCTGTTTACCTCTGTTCTTCCTCTTTTCGTGCTTGGAACGCGGAAGTGATGGCTGAAGCTCCTGAGGCTGGAAGCTCTGCACAGAGGATGGAGGTACAGAAGAGAAGGAGCCTGGTTCTCCAAGCACATTCCGGAGCTGCCATACCAGTCCTGCACAGTATCCCTGTGCGTTCCTTTTACGTGAACACATAAACCCCTAATTCATTTAAGCCACTGAAGCCAGGTCTCTATTAGTAATTCCTAACTAATACAGAAGACAAAAATGGCATCACAGACTCTTGAAATCCAAAGGTGCTGCCTGTTCTTTCTCCTGTTCTCTGCGGGCACCAGCATTGAGACTGTACTGCAGGGTTGATGCCTGGCCATTTGGTGGCAGTGAATAGTGAACAGTCAGGAGTCTGTGCTGTCACTTGTTTTGTTTTTTTTT
>VBSM01002937.1:9675343-9752706 GCA_008086735.1 Cheirogaleus medius
AAAAAAAAAACAACAAAAAACAGACGTCGTCTAATCTGCCAGCTGAGAAATGAAAGCCAGATGAGTCCGATTCACTACGATGCATGGAGAATAAGATGGATAATTATTAACAGGGAAGCCCACAGAGAATTTTGGAGAAGGGGGTTTCTATACAATGTTAAAAACATGATTATCATACAGATATATTGTCAGAGATTTATCTGACTCATTAGTGAGGGAAGCAGCAGATGACAGAGCCAAATCAAAGGAGAATACAAGAGAATGCTGTCTATGAAAGTGAGGTTGGAGAAGTAGGTTTGCAAAGCTAAACAAAACTGGTTAATGTCCTATATGGCAATAAAATCAGACTCTGGAGTTTGTTTTGTTTTCTATTTGACAGAAGTCATTTGCATTTCTACTGAACAAAAGTCATTTACAACTTAGCAGTCTTCTCAAGTTAACATCTAACTTTATAGAGTGTGGACCCTAATCGTTAATAATTAGTAAACCTAACTCAGTTACCTCCCCTAGAGTATCAGATAATCCCTCAAGTGGGCTGGTTTAGATGATGCTATGGCATGACATTAAATGGTGCATGCAATATTTTTGTCTTATTTCTAAGTTTTGGATAATTTTTCCTAACATACAGTTTCACTCTTGGTAAGATACCACATGCCTATAAATAAAGTCACAACATATGATCACATGTAAGCCCAGAAAATGATTGTCAGAAGTGATCTAATCCAAACTGCAAATCCTGCCTACTTTTCCTCCTGGGACTCTTTGCCGTTTTGACATCTCCCTCCTTGTTCTTTAGGTGGAAGGTGGAAATAACCATCGCATATGCGAAGAATAGACTTACCTCTCCCTGTCTGACTTATTTTAAATCGTAGATGTATAAGCTGGTATTTTCTGTTAGGGACAGGATTCACACTTTGATAAACATGTGTTTGTTTTCTCTTTGGCTTTCCCCCTCACAGGTCAGAAGCCATTTCTCTGGATCACGCTCAAGTTTAGGTTGGCTGTGCCAATATCATCCACTCATGGACTGTATTTATAGGCAAGTGGTATCTGACAGTGAGAGAACTGATTGTTGAATGACTTGGAGTATATCCCTGCCCTATTGAACCAGGATTAATAAACTCAGCATTGGAACTTTGGAGGCTTTAACTGTCCAACTCAGGGGATGTGGCTTGGGAAGAGCCCAAATTTGCCTCTGTGACACTCTAAAACTGGCAGAGGCAGATGAGAGGATTAACACTTGTAACTGTTACTGTCACCTGCTATACCAGCCCAGAATCAAAAAAGAGCATTTTTCTGGTTCAGTCCCATTTATTATTTGAACCCTCCAGCCTCTTCATTTTCTCCCCTGCTGATTCTAGGGCACCCTAAAGAGCATTTCCCATGGGTACATATTAATAGAACAGACCCCTGGGTTGTCACTAGCATTCATCATTTATCTCCAGTTCTGCCCTGGATTGCTGTGCTGAGTTCTATTCCAGAGATCACATATGGCTGTGAGGCCACCTGGAAACAACCACAGACACCACCACTCATTGGTGCCAAAGCCACTGGCACCAGGGCCACAAATGCCCTGTGCTGTCTGATGCCCTCCACGTCCCTGCCAGGCTCTAAGGAACAACTCATACCATTCGTTCCTCGTTGTAGCACTTTCTTCCTAGGACTCAGGCAAGTGTCCTTGGTGCCATCTGAGTTCCTCTGCTCCTCCCACATGGACCCAGATTTGTGCAATCTGCCTTTTGCTCCTTAAGATGAACTTTTTCCTGGGGGACTCACAGGAAAGGCCTCTTAGCATGCCGATGCCATGATTCTGCAGACAGGCCCAGGGATATCTGAATCCAAGGTGAGCAAAGTTGAGGTTCAGGCTGAGACCCTGTCACTCTTCAAAATGGACATAGATGGGAAAATAGGGCACTACCCATCTGCTCAGAGAGGAGGTTCACAAATATTTCCTTAGCAAAGCAAAGAAACACAGGAGACAGTTTCCTGGCTCCTTCTGAATCAAATCTTCAAAGTGAGCATTTTTTATTCAGGGGAAGAAATGGAGGAGTATTCAAAAAGAGAAACTGGACAATAGGGCCTAGACTATAGTCTCCGCTGTGCTGTTGATGAGTCTGGGCAAGTCATCTCCTCTCCCTGGCCTCAGTTTCCTTACCTTTCCAATGAGAGCGGTGCTCTAGGTCAGGGGTCGGCAAACCTTCCCAGTGAAGGGCCAGATAGTACATACTTAGGCTCTATGTGTCACACGGTCTCTATCACAACGACTCAGCTCTGCAGTTGTAGCACAAAAGCAGCCATAGATGATGTATGGCTGTATTCCAATAAAACTTTATTTACAAAAATAGGCAGTGGAGTGGGTTTGGCCCACAGGCTGGAGTTTGCCAACCCCAGGTCTAGATAATCTTCAAAGTCTCTTTAAATTACAATAATTCCTTTAGGTTAGAAGTAGATTTCATTGACACCCCACATACGATTCATTTAAATGTAAGGTTGCAATCATAATAACACCGACAATTTAGTTTTTACTTTAGATACCGTCTTTTCTTCTCTCCTCTAGTGATAAACAGAATCTCAGTAGCATTTTTTTAGTGGCTAGAACGTGCCAGCTGATGCTCTTGCTGCTGAGGAATCTAACGGGATAGATGACTAAACCTAGACCCCAGACTGCTCACAATATGAGACAGACACATAAATACATAATTACAAAACATTACAGTAATTGCTATAATCATGCTATAACCCATTAGGAAGACTTAAATCAAGTTCCATTACATTCAAATTTCAGATGCTAGAGGGGACCAGGTTCAAGGACACTGCAACAGAATGTGGGTAGGATATGCAGAGGCTCGAGTGGGCCACCTGAAGTGCCTTCATTCCCGTGAGAAGTGATGGTTGTGACTTTTCAGGGAGGTCCTGACTCAGACTAGGACTTGTCTGCAGAGCAATGTCCTAACGTTTTACACTTGAGGCCTGAGGCGTGGCCATCTGCGGTAAAAGTCAGACCTTTGTTGAGTTAGTTGCAGAGAAGTAGGGCGTATAGCTTATGGCATAGAACTTAAGAGGAGAACGTCTTGATCAGGAAGGCGGTACATGACATTCCATTTGAACGATGAACATCAGAGAGATCTATGCTTTCACTGTGACAAGGCATGAATCCCCGCTGCACAAAGCTTTGCATTTCTCGGTTGGGTTTCTACCCCCCGCCACCACCCCCAGGGAGATGAGGTGCTGGTAGAGGAGATGCCTGGACCATAAGCAAGTTACTGTGCCAAGATTTTGTCTTTGACGTATTTATTTCTGAAATGTCGTCATGACTTGATATATCCTTTCCATAAAACCTGCAATAAACTTAAAAGTTCCTCTGACAATGTTGCTAGATGGGTCAAAAGGCTTATCTTTGTCAAATCTTGAAGTAGCCACTGGGATATCATTGGAAGAGCAACAACACAGATAATTCAAAACACCTTCAACCCATTCCTAGTTGACCTTGGGGTGTAGGACATTTTTGCAGGGATATATTTATATGTTTCACATTGCATAGACTCACAGAA
This sequence comes from Cheirogaleus medius, assembly GCA_008086735.1. Taxonomy (NCBI): domain Eukaryota; kingdom Metazoa; phylum Chordata; class Mammalia; order Primates; family Cheirogaleidae; genus Cheirogaleus; species Cheirogaleus medius. Next base: position 9,678,895 of record VBSM01002937.1, read on the forward strand.
GCTTAGAATTTTACCTGAGCCTTCATTGCAGAGATGATGAAAGGGAAGTTTAAAGAAATTAAGTTCTTGCCTAAGGCTACATAGTTAATTAGTTAATGGAAGAACCAAAATTAGAACCTAGGTCTTCTGATGCCAAATTTCAAGCTCCATGAACCACTGTAAGAACTACATCTTAACACTGGTACCCAGGGTGTGTGAAATATCACACCTATGAGCATAAAACTGATGTTTCCTATTTTGTTCTTTTCTCTTTTACTTGATTATTTCCTTTTAAAAAATGCTGGTCATGGCCCACTAAATTGACTTCACAACCCACTACAAGGTCTCGGCTGGCATTTGTACACCCTGTTGCGGATCACAGAATTACTCATAGGCCATCCTAACCACATACTAAATGAAAAAGGATACTTTCCGACAACAGTGTGAAAGAATACTTCCCTTTGAAACATTACGTTTCTACTGCCACTTTTCATCAGTGAGTAGAAAGAATTTATGATTATTTGGTTTTCTTAGGAAAAAAATTAAATGTGCGTAAAGAGGGAGCCACAAATTTGTCAAGTGTTTTCAAACCATGTTAAAAACTCGCCTTCTCTATGAATTCTTTCCAGTCTAAACTCATTGAGCTCTGATCCTCTCAACACTAAAGTACATTTTTGCAAACATTTAGTCATACATCCTAAACTTCATCTTTATCCCCTTCTAGAAAAATTGCACACACATTAAAAAAATCCCATTGGTATCTGGGGAACTCTTACCAGCTTATTCCTAAATCTGGGAGGGTGGGGATGGAGGCTCATGGGTACAGTACAGAGTGACAGAGCATCCATATGTGTCAAAATACTGTATATTTGAGTGCTGAAAATGAGATGGGAATGCAACAAAAATGTCTAAATCAAGTGATCCAAGATGGAAATTGGGCTTTAAAAAACAGATTTATAATGCAATTTTAGAAACTATTCAGCCTGTGGAGAGCACAAACCCAACTGGATTCATCCTCCCACTAGTCCTCCTCCCAAACATCCTTCAGAGTTATACACTTCCAGCAAGGATCCCTTTGAAATTCATTGTGTTTTGTTAGCTACCAGGGCTGCAGGGGACCATAGCTGGGGACAAGGAGCAGAAGGAAGATGCAGAAGGAGCAAAAAGCTTTAAAACTCCTTGTAGAGAGAATCACTGCACACATGGGAGAATCACAGCCTGAAACAGTGGACTCTCTGGAGACCTTACAAAAAACAGCCTTCAGGACTGATCATCTCCTTTCCCAGCTTGAATTGTTTTTTCCCCCAAATGATTTCACTTTCTTCCTTCTCCAAGAGGCGGCAGCAGAAAGGAAGGAGCGGGAAGGCATAGGCCAAATGCTCGTCTCAATGGCTGCCTCAGCCATGCTCTGACAACTGAGCTGATGGGAAAATTGCTCCTAATTAAATCACTTCATAAAAAAGGGACCATTTTCCATCTGAATGCACTCGGCAGTTCTCTCGGTGGGTAATTTGTTGTTTTAATAAGCTGGAGAGGTTGAATTCCAAGGTTGCAGCTGCTGACGGTCCACAGAAACAGGGAGCGCATTTTGGCAATGCCCTTGCCCTGTCGAAGGTACCAGGGAAGCTGACAAATGGCGGTGCCTTATAATGACTCTGCTCACCGGAGACCTGGGGGCTGAGATGGATGCGTCCCAGTCTGAGGGTTTAGGATAATTCTATGCCAACAAGATTAAAAAAACAACAACAGAAAAAGCCCCTGTGCCTTTTGTTCACTGAAAACTAAACAGGGAGGACTTTCCTTTTGTAGATCCTGCTGGGATGGAGGAAGAGAGCGCCTCTTCTGCTGTCTTCGAACAGAAGCGTGGAAAATTCCCATCTTCGCTCAACTCCGTGGTTTTAGGGCAGCTGGAGAGGGAACGCTGTACAGGGGGAGGCTGCGGACTCTATCCCCTGAGGTGTATTTTGGCAAAAGTGATGCCATCTCTTTTAATTCTTGGGCTGATCTTGCTCAAAGAGTCTGTTTGCTCTGAGCCCCTGAGCCCGTTTCTCTCTAGATTCAGGAACCTTTGGTCTCCTGGGTTCCCGATAGCCAGAGTCTTCTCTGCAGCTGAAAAAGATTTCCTCCCTTATTTCCTGAGACCCTGAAAAAAAAATCGGTGGTCCTGGCTCTTGCCTTCTGACTTCTGTGTCTCTCTCAAGTTTCCATTTTAGTTTAGCTTCAGTGGAATATTCCACTGCAGCCTTCTATGGATGAATGTGGACTCTTTAATTATATTGAATCTGCAGAGATCCATTTTTATAACCTAACAGGGTTAGTCCCTGAGTTCCTGTGACTGTTGATGATCACAGACCCATTCCGATGGGTACAGGGGCCCCTTGGGGAGGGTAATTGACAGTGGCCAGTTATCTGTCATGAGTCATTGCTATCGTGCTAGAAAACAGAAATTTATGGCTTTGATCAATATCTTTCCTTAGGGCTCAGCATCTCTTGGCTCCTTTCTCTTGTTGGCACTCTGAAACAGCAGCAGTTTTTTTTTCTTTATGTTGGAAATAAATACTTCCTTGCTACAGTTTCTCTGAGGGCCTTCACTGCAAAAGAAACCAGAAACAGTGCCATAATTTGGGCTGTGTTTAGTTCTCTTTCTCTCTCATTTGGATTTCCTTGCTCTCTCCTTCCCTCCTTCTTCCTTTCTTCTCCTTTTCCCTCATTTCCCTGCCTGTTCCCTCTCCTTCCCGCCTCCTATCCTATCTGTACTTCAACATTCTTCTCAATTCAATAAATATTAATTAAGCACTCAATTGATTGGGCCAGGTAACTAAGCACCCCAAAATGAGATGGTCTCTGCCCTCAAAGAACCCACAGCTCACAACCTAGTAGAAATCTTTTCTCTATTGCCTCTTTTTTCCAATTTATATTGAAGCCTGAAAATCTAGGTGTTATTTAGTATTAGTAAAAACTCACTTACAAAAAGTTGAACATCAGCCTGAGCAACAGTGAGACCCCGTCTCTACTAAAAATAGAAAAATTAGCTGGGCACATGCCTGTAGTCCCAGCTACTAAGGAGGCTGAGGCAAAAGGATCGTTTGAGCCCAGGAGTTTGAGGTTGCAGTGAGCTATGATGATACCACTGCACTCTAGCCTGGGCGACAGAACAAGACTCTGTTTAAAAAAAAAAAGTTGAAAACTTTTTGAGGATTCTGGCTTAGTCACTCAGACATTAGTCTGAATTGATTTAATAAGATAGATTTCTCTTTCATACCTAGTTAAGCAGCTGCCCTGTACGAATAAAGATTCTGATTAGAGAAGGAGAAATAGGGAATTTGGGATCATGAAACAATTTTTGGAGGTTGGCAGCTTCAGGGAAGCACTTAGAAAGGCATAAGAACACTGTTCATCAAATAGAGATTTTTCTTATCCAAGGCTCGTCAAACACTTCTGTAACCTACTGTTTTAATTTGAACCAAGGCTGAGTCAGAGACTTTGGAGGGCTTATGATTTTTATTCCTCCAGCTATAAAGATCCTTGACCCTACCCTCAGCAGCAATTGGCGGAACTTTTTTCTGAGTGTCTTTTCCACTAGGCTGTAAGCTCCATGAGGTCAGGACATTATCTGTCTTCTTCATAACTGTGTCCTCACTGCCTAGAACTATGTCTGGTCCACATATAGTAGGTACTCAAGAGTACTTGATGAATGAATGAATGAATGAATGAATGACAGTTGGATGCAAACTGCTATAGGAGTACAAAGCTGGGGGGGGCGGGAATTATATCAAGTTGAAGGGTTTGGTTTAGAAAGAGCTTCATAGGGAAGGGTTTTCAATGAAGAGCTCATGGACCATTTGCCTAGATCTCAAAGACAATGGAGGAAGAAAATAACTTTGCGGAGAACCAATAGAAAACCTACTGAGCAATAACACTTCAAAAGAATGAATAGTGGCCGGGCATGGTGGCTCACACCTGTAATCCTAGCACTCTGGGAGGCCGAGGCAGGAGGATCACTTAAAGGTCAGGAGTTTGAAAACAGCCTGAGCAACAGTAAGAGCCCCTCTCTACTAAAAATAGAAAGAAATTAATTGGCCAACTAAAAATATATAGAAAACATTAGCCGGGCATGGTGGTGCATGCCTGTCGTCCCAGCTACTCGGGAGGTTGAGGCAGGAGGATGGCTTGAACCCAGGAGTTTGAGGTTGCTGTGAGCTAGGCTGATGCCACGGCACTCTAGCCAGGGCAACAGAGTGAGACTCTGTCTCAAAAACAAAAACAAACAAAACAAAAAATAACAAAAGAATGAATATTCTTAACAATGAACTCTTTCTAGAGGACAATGGAAATTACGGTCAGATTGTGTGCATGTTGGGTTGGTGGGAAGCTTTTACTTCCCTTCTGAGCAACTTGGGAATTGTCAGGAAGATGGAGGTAGCTTCAGGCCAAGAAAGGATTGCCAAGGGAACTGCCTGGTGGTCCTACAGGGTCACTTCATGCTCCATAGGGCAAAGCCTCTCATTGAAGGCTCCATGGACCACTGGGCTTCTCAGAGTGCTCTCTTTCTCAAGGATTTTCCCTCCTTGAATCCAGGAACCCTCTACAGGGTTTGTTCTACAGGGTGTGCCTACCCAGAGTAAGTGACAGGTGACTCTGCAATCTCTTTCCAGGGAAGTCTTCTCAACCCAGGCTGGCACAGGTGCGGGGATGATTCTGCTCTAAGGCAGGGAGGAGACCAAATGTCCTTCAGGGAGCCCATTCAGCTCAGCCCTAGAATCCATGATGACCATGTTTGGCTGCATAATCCCACCTACTTTTCAGCGCCCCCGAACGATTGCAGGCGTGGTTCACAGAATAGTCTTTCATCCTCTTTTGCACATCACCTCCCTCCCCAAACTAAACCTAGAGATGACTCCTTTCTGATGTCCCTTTTTCCCCTTTGTCTCAGAAATAATAAGGTGTCCTATCAGCACTCGCCCTATCAGCGGCAAGTGGTGACTTCTGATTAGTGGGACACCCCATAGCAGCAGGAGGGGACGCAGCAACACTGGCTGCTCCGCCTGGCAGCCCTGTCATGCCTCAGAGACTGGTGCTCTGTCTGTGTCAACAAGAATCCGTCTGGGCATTACTCACGTAGCTGGACATAGTGAATTCAGCTGTTTGCGAGTGCAGCAAATGGGTTTTTGCCAGTGATGTTAAGATCAAGCTGAGTAATAGGATGTGTCCATCCCAGAGCAGTGTCCATTTATTAGCTTTTGCAGGGACACACACATTAAGAAAATCACATTTTGTGTGGCTCTGTAGCTGAGGGAGCTGCTTGTTAAAAATTTCCACTCAAGCGACTTCGAGCTAAGGATTTGTATTCCAAAGAGCTGGACCTATTTCACCAAAAGTATTTACTTGAGAAGTAGAAAAATCCCACAAGCTTAATGAGCTCCAGTGACTCTGCCTTACATAAAATCTCTATGGGCAAGTTAACCTTAGTGGAGGAGAAAAGCTGTAGGTCTACAGAAAGGGCAACCCAGGGGAAATGGCTGACAAATGCTGTCTTTCAACATAATGTCAATTGGCTTTTTTTAAATGGCAACATGAGAATGACTTTAATTGCCTATGAGGTTACACTGGGAGCAAGAGCAGACTTCTAAGCCATCAGCAGAAGCAGCTGCCTACTTGATTTCAGGGACTGGAGGCAGGTTCCTTTCGTCCTGCTCTAAAAATCTCTCATCAGCTCAACCATGGCTAAACTCCCACCATTTCACACTCATTCCTTGCCCGGAGATTTGCCTCTGCCCCATGAGAGAGATCTCTAGGAAGTGCCGCACATGAAGCCTCTTGGAATTGTACAGTGCCAGCCCCCACAACTGTCCACGGTGGCCCTGTTAGGCATTATCAGCACGAGTGATTCGAAACCCTTTGTTGTGAATGAGTTTTGATGGGAGGGAAGGTGAAAATTGGAAGGCTCTGGAATCTGGTGGAGGGGAAAGAGAATATGGACAAGGTAGAGAGGGATGAGCAGTAGTTCCACAAAGGCAAGAAAGAGAGGATTTGGTATCTGTAGTTCCTGCTACTTGGGAGACTGAAGCAGGAGGATCACTTGAGGCCAGGAGTTCAAGGCCAGCCTGGGCAACATAGTGAAACCCTGTCTCAGAAAAAAAGAAAAAAGAAAAAGTGGATTTGAAAGGAAATTCTGCCAATTTCACAGTCTTGCAAAGGGAAACAAAAAATAGAAGTCCCGATTGTTGTCATTCAGGAGTTTAAAAATCTAGAATATTTACAAGGTACATCCCACGCAGCCCAGCCAACTGCTGTCCACAGAACCAAAGTGATAGGCTTAAAAGCATCTTTATGGTGCATTTTCTCCCAGTTGGGAAGGAAAAATCAGACATGAAGGTGAATGTTCAGAGGTGAGGCGACCCCACCTCTTCTTTCCCAGGCAGTCCTGGGGAGCGGATGCTGTTGGATGTGGAACATGTTCGCCACAGAAGGAAGGCCCCCTTGGCCCCAGCTTGGCATTTGCAATAGTCAGCTTTTTGTGATCTGGTGAAACTGGCCATGTTCCCTGGAAGACAGTAAGGTAATTCCTTCGGCTCAGACAACCGGGTCAGAAAACACAGGGGTCTGTTGCCAGGCAAGCACCTCTGCAGCCCAGCTCCAGTGGCCTTAGTGCCCCTTTTGCAAACCCACATGTGACTCTCCAGAGATCAGCTTCCTTGCCTTGCCCTTCACACATGCCCTTCTCCTCTACTCGACCTCTTAGACCTCTTTTCCCTCAAGACTAACTTCTGAGCAGGTTACCAGCTCATCGGCCACACCCTTCCTTGCTATCCTGAAGACAAACACAGGGACTCCCTCCTTGCTTTGACCACTCACCACCAGGAAGAAACAGCCAGAGTGCAAAGATGTTGCAATCATGGGGTGAACACAAAGTTCCAGAATTTTACTCAGTTCTTCTGGCCACTGTCCCACACTGCAGATGCCAGGTCATCCTCTCACTACTGCTCAGTCCTTGGCCCTCATTTCTTCTTAATCTGCATGGGGACAATCACATGATCCCATTCATCTACCATCTTTATTTTTTATTTTTTTGAGACAGAGTCTCACTTTGTTGCCCAGGCTAGAGTGACTGCCGTGGCGTCAGCCTAGCTCACAGCAACCTCAATCTCCTGGGCTCACGCGATCCTACTGCCTCAGCCTCCCGAGTAGCTGGGACTACAGGCATGCACCACCATGCCCGGCTAATTTTTTCTATATATTTTTAGTTGGTCAATTAATTTCTTTCTATTTTTATTAGAGACGGGGTCTCGCTCTGCTCAGAGCTGGTCTCGAACTCCTGAGCTCAAAGGATCCTCCTGCCTCGGCCTCTCAGAATGCTAGGACCAAGGAATGGGTTTTATGTCTTCATTAGCCCGTTGCACCTGTCAGTCAGCTTCTACCACCAATCAAAATGCAACCGTAACTGCTGAATCACACCATCATCTCGCAGGCAGTTGTGGGGGAAAATCCTTCTGATGATTTGATAGAGAAAATGGGATTCTATAAATACTACTCCTAATAACATCAATAGCTAACATTTATTAAGCACTTACCCTCTGCCAGGCATTGCATTATTTCCTTTACTTCTCACAACCTTATGAGATAGGTATTGTTGTTATTCCCATTTTTTTTTTTTTTTTTTGAGATGGAGTCTCGCTCTGTCACCTGGGCTAGAGTACCATGGTGTCATCCTAGCTCACAGCAACCTCAAACTCCTGGGCTCAAGTGATCCTCCTGCCTCAGCCTCCTGAGTAGCTGGGACCACTGGCGTGCACCACCATGCCCAGCTAATTTTTCTATTTTTAGTAGAGACGGCGTCTCGCTCTTGCTCAGGCTGGTCATGAACTCCTGACCTCAAGAGATCCTCCTGCCTTGGCCTCCCAGAGTGCTAGGATTACAAGTGTGAGCCACCACGCCCGGCTGTTATTCCTATTTTTAAAATGAGAAAACTAAGGGTTAAATGATGAGCTAGTATTTGAACCCAAGAATTCAGAGTCCAGAGCTTGCTTCTTTATCTATTTAAGTTCTTTATATTAGCTGTGCTAAAATGTATTCTATTTATATTAGAAATAGAGGATCATCTCATATAATGGGTATAGGTAAAAAGAGAGGAAATAAAAAAATAAAATAAAAAATTTTAAAAATTAAAATTAAAAAAAAGGAAATAGAGGATCAGCCCACCTTCATGATCTCAAACCACCATAATGGTCCTTAGATTGGGAAGGTAGTTGAATTGTTCTGAGTTATTGGCCATGTAAATCACAGTTATCTTTCTACCTTAAATCTAACTTCAGACCTACCTGCTAGAGAGGGGCCCCTCTTGAAAAAAGAGACTTACTAACATTGGGGTCAGTGAGTGGCAGAGGCCAGGCCATGAATGAAGCATGGAGGTATTCAGCACTCAAATATTAATATATAGTATTTTGACGTGTATGGATGCCCTGTTATTCCACACCATACATGGCAAGGGAGGAGTGGGGTAAGGCAGGCAGGTAGCTTCACCAGAGATAAGGTTGGAGAGTTCAGCAGAGATACTTCGTGGGCTGCCTCTCAGATCATTCTAGGAAGCTTGGATTATATGCCCAGAGCAAAGGGGCATCCACTGGAGAGTTTTAAGCAGGAGGATAACAATCATATTTGCTTCCTGGGAACCATTCTGCAGTAGCATTGCAAAAGATGGATTAGGGACAGGCCAGCCCAGAGGCAGGGACAACTTTTACCATTGGAGTGGAGCAAGAGAGAGAGATGGTGAGGGCCTAGATTGGGGTGGGGTGGGAGGACAGTGTAGACAAGAAGGGAAGGGTCAGGAGCAGAGGTGTTAAAAAGGCATAGACTTTGCAGTAGGTGTGGAGGCCTGAGGATGAAGAAGTTGCCTGGGAATGTTCCCAAGTATAGATTTAAGTGATTGGGTGGATTCTGAAGCCAATATAGATAATCCAGGTGGAAGATCAGACTCTGGGGGGACGTCTTAAAGAATTCTGTTTGGACGTGCTGGACAACTAAAAACATAGAGGAAAAAAAATTAGCAGGGCATGGTGGCACATGCCTGTAGTCCCAGCTACTTGGGAGACTGAAGCAGGAGGATTGCTTGAGCCCAGGAGTTTGAGGTTGCTGTGAGCTAGGCTGATGCCACAGAGCGAGACTCTGTCTCAAAAAAAAATAAATAAAATTAAAAAACAAACAAAAAAAACCATTCCTCCACCCTACCCTGCTTTGTATTATATAAAGGGAATTCACAGCCTGGTAGATATGGGGTTGGGCAAAAGTACTTCCTGCCTCTACTTAGGCTTAAGACCACTGGAGTCTCCCACAATTCAGCCGGAACTTAGGGCACTCCAAAACACTTCGTGATCCTTCATCTCTGCAGGCTACAGTTAATAAAGCACTTCTACCTCCAGGATTTCATGTGATTCCCGCAGTGAGCCCCTGAGGTGTCAGACCTCTCCATCCTCAGACAGACTCTGTCACGTGGCTCGGAAAATGCTTTAGTTGCTGCCATTTGGATGGACACTCAGCAAACACCTCTTAAAAATCTAAACTGTTTGCTTTGGTGGTTTTGTGTAGAGGCAACCAGAGGGAGAGAAGTTTAACTCAATCACCAGGCAGGAAAATATCTGGGAATCTGGCCTGGTTTTAGAAACAGAGCCATCTTTTTTTCAGCTGAATAGGAAGCAGCTTAAAAAGGAAAAAAATAGAAGGAAGGAAACTAATGAGACATCTCTTTCCTCACAGATGATATGGGATACACACCCAGTGGTTTGCTGTGGCTACAGCATCTGTTACAGCTCAGTGACAACCAAAATGCCTTGGAGATAAGGCGACAATTATGAGAACTGAGAAGAAATGAAAGAAAACCCAATCTCGGCCAAACAGCACTGCCATCTATTAACAAATTATTGCAGGCTGAATCAGGCTTTAATGAGATTTTAACAAAAGAGATCTAGTTGCGTTCCTCTGAGGCAAAGAGATTTTATTATCCTGTGAGTGGTTAAGCAGGTAAGAGGCCCTCCCTTGGAGCTCCAATAAAGAGGAAATGTGTGAGCCCTGCATCCTGCTTCTCCAAGGAGCTCTGATGGCCATTCCAGATGAAAAGCTCTCAGAGAAAAGGACCCAGGTAACACTGTTCCGGAAGGAGTTTTAGTTTAGAATGTGACCTGGTAAGCCAAAGCAAGTCTTCAAAAAATAAACTGTGTTGTCATTCCAATATTTTGTGCTTTTGATTATGCTAAAGGACATCATGAAATTCTCAAGAGATTAAGTCAGGGGATACAGTTGCAACATTAATTTGCAGGAATAATGAGAGTAGCTGGAGTCAGGACTTGCCTGCCCACAATCTTGCAGAACCACTCAGCTTTCAAAAGAGAAGGTAAGTAGTACTGAACTAATACCTCTTGTATTATCCTGGATGGAGCTGGAGCCCATTCTTCTAAGTGAAGTATCACAAGAATGGAAAAACAAACACCACATGTACTCACCATTAAATTGGTATTAATCATTCAACACATAGGCACATACGGAAGTAACATTCATCAGCTGGGAGTGGGGAGGAGGAAATAGGTATATTCACACCTAATGGGTACAGTGTGCACTGTCTGGGGGATGGGCATGCTTGTAGCTGTGACTCTGGCGGTGCAAAGGCAATTTATGTAACCCAAACATTTGTACCCCCATAATATTCTGAAATTAAAAAAAAAGGGGAGAAGGTGATATGAATCTAACATTCTTGGTTCAAGAGAGGAAAGAAAAAATAGGTTGCTGGCTGGACCTGGTGGCTCACACCTGTCATCCTAGCACTCTGGGCATCCAAGGAGGGAGGATTGCTTGAGGCCAGGAGTTCAATTCCAGCCTGAGGAAGAGCGAGATCCCATCTCTACGGGAAATAGAAAACTCAGCCAGGCGAGGTAGCTCACGCCTGTAGTCCCAGGTACTCAGGAGGCTGAGGCAGGAGGATCGCTTTAGCCCAGGAGTTGGAGGTTGCAGTGAGCTATGATGATGCCACTGCACTCTAGCTGGGATGACAGAGCGAGACCCTGTCTCAAAAAAAAGCATGGAGTCAGTCAGAGGGAGGGAGGAAAACATGCAATCCAAGGAAGTCAGTGGGGACTCTGCTCAGATGCACTAGACCTCTTGGATGGACTGGGTATTTCTTTTTAATTCTCCCACTTCTTTCATTTATGCACTAAATGAAAACTTACAGGCAGTCAATAACATCAGGGAGAAGTATAACCATTTTGATACTAATATTCCTGTTATCTAGGAATTTGTTTTATTTGAAATATGAGATTTCAGTGCCTGATTAAAGGAAACTGAGGATTAACTGGGGTGACCTAAGAATTCTTAGTCTGTTATATAGTGTAATTTCTTAAGAAAGGGATCTTTCCTCCTCCTGGGAGGGCATTAGAAGGTCATCGAGGCTACAGTGAGTAAGATGATGAGTCAGGGAGACTGATCCCTTAGCTGCTGGGGCACAGTGCAAGACCAGGTCACCTTTTGTAGCAGAGTAACAGCCACAATAGCCATGTGCTATGCTGGGTATACTCCCCTTGAGACCAATGGCAGACACTGGCTGTTAAAATATTTAGCATCTGATAATATATGATTAATGGGTAAGAAGTATAGTAGCACTTCCTTTAATGGGTCACACTGTAGGAAAGAGATGTAATAGAATTGAAGATGAACGTAAAGTGACATAGAAGATAAATCTCCAGAACATACATCTTTGAGAGAGATAGCTCATTTTGTTGGAACAGAGTGCTATTATGATTATTAGCTAACATTTATTAAGTGCTGACTAAGTGTCAGGCGCTGTTTTAAATGTTTAACATACGTTAAATTGATGCTTCTCATGCTGTCTGTGATGATGAACCAGTATTTTTAAAATTCCCAATCTGTCATGGACAAAGGCTTTTGTAGAATTCAAAAAAAAATTAATTACTAGAAAAGTGAAAACAATTTAAAAACAAATAAAATTCAAACTTTTTTCTTTTTTAACTATGAGATTTGACATAAAATTACTCTGGCAAATTGCTATAAAAGTTTCTAAATGCTTATCTTTTCATTGCTATACTCATCTCCCCATGAACCAATAACAAACCTTCACCAACTGGCATAAGTGTACAGACCATGTACTGAAGAGCATTGTATTAACTCATTTAACCCTCTTTAAAAAAATTTATGATGTAGTTAATGTCTCCATTCTATAGATGAGGAAACTGAGGCACAAAGCAGTTATCTTGCTACTGAGGCCAAATTAGATCTGTTAGCAGTCAATTAGTTTTGCCAAGAGAAAAATCTCTATTTCCGGATCATAGACAAGTATCCCAACTGGTCATTGTAAAATTAAGAGGAGCATAAGAAAAGCAAACTCAGTGAGAAAGAATGAATAGTTTTATTACCCAGGCCTCTGTAGAAAAACCATGAAAGGCATAGACCATACTGGTGACATTTTAGGGTGTCATCTTTGCTCTTTTGAGCAATAGGCATATGATAAAGTGTTGAACTGTGGCATGCATGGGAGCTAGACTTCTTGGGTTTGTTTTCTTGCTTGGCCACCTATTTGCTATGTGAACTCCATAGTTCCTACCTAAAAGGATGGTTGTGAGGGTTAACTGTATTAATATATGTAAAGTACTTTTAAAAATGCCTAGCACATAGGCATTCATAAATGTTCTTGTATTTGCATATTAAAAACAATCCACTACAAAAATTTCAGATTTCCTAAATGCTTCCATCTGTAATGGCCTGAATTCAGCCTGAACAAGCCAATCATCCCTGTCTTAAACTTGAGACCCTGGTAGAACTCAGCAGTGTTGCCATGGCCACTGCCAGACCTCAGGTGCAGAGCGAGCAGGGTTTCCTAACTGCGGCACTATTGACATCTTGGGGGACTGTTGTTGTGCATCGTGGGATAACAGTGTTCCTCGCCTCTACCCACTAGATGCCAGTATTAGCCCCTTCCAGTTGTGACAACCAAGAATGTCTTCAGTCATTGCCAGATGTCCCCTGGAAGTAAAACTGCTCCTAGTTGAGAAGTGCTGATACAGAGAAAAGAGAATATTAATAATAGTTCCTTATATTTTCGTAACTTTTCAGTTTAAAAAGGCTGCCGCATGTTTTAACTCAGTTGGGGAAAAGAAAAAGGGGGAAAGGATGAAAAAGATCAGAAGAGGGAAAGGGAAGGGAGGGAGAGAACACAAACAGTGCAAAGAGATGAAGCAGGGCAGACACTCGATAAACAAAGGAACGGCCTAATGGGTGTGTGAGTTTGTGGGATCGCCCGTGAGTGTGTCTATGTCTGCCTGTCCCGCCGGCCCCTCCCTCTCAACACGGTCAACACTGACTCAGTAGGTTTCCCTGCAAACAGGCTCCTTCTTTGTGGCTCCAGTTTCTGTGACTGACCTCACCATCCACCCAGTGACCTAGGTCTGGAAATATGCGTCCTCTCAAAAGGACACCCTTCCACCCCCCACCCCCCCAGTCTGCAGCACCCGATTAACTATTTGGTTGGCCAGTTCAATTTCAGTTCTCTTCCTCAGAGTCAAAGCGCCAGCATTCACCTGCCGTGAGCACTGAAAGGGAACTGAGTCCATCACTCCCCTTTTATGGATGAGGAAACTGAAGCCCCAGGAGGTCTAGGGCGTGACCTTGGGGCAGCTGATTCCGAGTCTAATTTCCTTAATGGTAAAGTAAGGGTAACACCATGTGCCTTAATGAATTGTGAGCTGACACAGAGCTGGCCTATCACAGCGTGCTCTGGGTAATCCTGTCTGCCCCCATGTCAGCGAGGGGCTGGCGCCCAGCGCTCTTCCTCTGACGCTGCATGGCCTCCCCAGTCCAATGCGTTTTACACATCGCTGTCAGATGAATGTCCTAAAACAGCACTGGCATCGTCATTCTCACTTTTGAAAAACCTTTCACTGGCTCCCCAGCCCAAATTCTAAACTTCTTGGCCTACTATTAAATGCCATCCTCTCCCTCTACTCCCCACTATCTGGCTCCGACCTATCTTCCTAATCTTAATTCCCATTGTGCTTCTTATCTCTTATCAAGCTAAAAATGCAGTTTCATACACACACACACACACACACACACACAGGCACCGTGTTTCCCACAATGCCCTTTGCTCGTGCTATTCACTTCCTGGGGTTCCCTTCCTGAATCACACATCCTATTTCTACCCATCCCTTAAGGCCAACTTCACTTGTTAATTTCCTTCACCAAGCCTGACCTCACATTCCTGATTAACATGTACAGTTGTCCCTCCATATCCACTGGGGATTGCCTCCAGGACTAGCCCCCCCCACAGATACCAAAATCCATGGATGCTTAAATCCCTTATATAAAATGATACAGTATTTGCATATAACCTATGAATATCCTCCCATATACTTTAAATTGTCTCTAAATTACTCATAATACCTAATACAATGCAAATGCTGTATAGTTTATACTGTATTTGTATTTATATATATATATATATATATATATTTTTTTTTTTTTGAGACAGAGTCTCATTCTGTTGCCCGGGCTAGAATGCCGTGGTGTCAGCCTAGCTCACAGCAACCTCAAAGTCCTGGGCTCAAGCAATCCTTCTGCCTCAGCCTCCCAAGTAGCTGGGACTACAGGCATGCGCCACCATGCCTGGCTAATTTTTTCTATATGTTTTTAGCTGGCCAATTAATTTCTTTCTATTTTTAGTAGAGACGGGGGTCTCGCTCTTGCTCAAGCTGGTTTCGAACTCCTGACCTTGAGCGATCCTCCTGCTTTGGCCTCCCAGAGTGCTAGGATTATAGGCGTGAGCCACCGCGCTCGGTCGTATTATTTTTTATTGTTATATATATTTTTCAAATAATTTTGATCTGTGGTTGGTTGAAGCTACAGAAGTGGAACCGTGGATGTGGAGAGCTGACTATATTCTCTCATCTCTGAACTCTTACAGCACTTGATCTTCACCTATTGTATGGCATTTGTATCTTTCCACCTTGTGTCATAAATGTCTATGTATTCATTTCATATCTCCCAATGAACTTGAGGCTCCTGGAAGACCCAATATGTACAGATTGGTTTTTGTATCTTCCATGGGGTTGGGCCTAGTACAATATATATTTACCTGGTATACAGAGGCCATATAAACTGCCATATTAACTGTCATACTTATTTATCCCCCATGGAACTCCTATCTATTTACCTAATTATCTAACTAAACTTGATAATAGTTTAAAAAAAAATCAGGAAGGTGGGGTAGATGGCCGAAGGTTGGTTAACAGATACAAAAATACAACTATATAGAAGGAAGAAGTTCTAGTATTCTATAGAACTATAGAGTGACTATAATTAACAACAATTTATTGTATATTGCCAAATAGCTAGAAGAGCAGATTTTGAATATCCCCAATACAAAGAAATGATAAATGCTTGAGGTGATGGATATGCTAATTACCCTGTTAGATCATTACACATATGTATCAAAATCTAACACTGCCTCCATAAGTATGTATAATTATTGTGTGTCAATTAAAAATAATAATACAGGCCAAAAAACCCCTAGCCTACATGAAGAGCAAAAATCTAGCAACATGAAGAGAGTCCCTACTGATAGAAGAGATTTATAAAAGAGACATGTACAAGTTGGAAGTTTGTGTCATATGGACAGCCTGATACGTGTGTGCATGTGTGTGTGTGTGCAAGCATGTGTGTGTGTGCAAGCATGTGTGTGCGTGTATGGCAGTGTAATACAGTGGTGCAGTGTTCTGAAGTCATACCGGACAGGTTTCTAGTCCTAGCTCTAACACTTGAGAGCTATGTGATCTTGGACAAGTTACCCTGCATATCTAACTTCATTTCCTCGTTTGTAAAATAGAGATAACAATATATAGTTTATAATGTTATTATGAGGATAATTTATCCATTTTGTCAACAAGCATTTACTGAGTGTTGACTATGTGCCTGGTACCTGGTGGAAACAAAATAACATACGTAGTGTATTTACCAAAGTGCCTGGTAATACGCTTAGCATTTAGCATTAGAGCAATGAGAGCAATATTAGAGCAGCTACTGTCTTACACATACGTGTATACATAGATGGAGCTACATGTGCCAACTAAGAGTCTTATTTTAAAATCTGGACAGAGGGAAACACAGGCTTACTCTTTATCCGGGAGCTTTTTCTTCTTCAGTTAGCTTGAATATGTCTTTTCCATTTAGTTCTTAGCACCCATACCCATGGAAAATATCAGGAGCTGTTAAGAATACCATTTAGCCAGTGTCTACTATGGGATATTGATCTTACATCAACACTTTTTTCTTTTCTATTTTTTTTAAATTTGTTTATATTTTTATCCAAGCTAAAGATTCCTGGAGATCATTAGCATGACCTATTTGAAAAAAACCAAATATTTATTTTGTTACAAAAATCAGTACTTTATTCTTTGTGCTTGTTAAGAAACTGTTAATTTAAGTCCAGACTTTGCCTTCAGACAGTCTTAGGCAGTTTCCTAGCAGGAAGAGCTGCCTTTGAAAATACATTTTTAAAACTGTTTCTGAACAAATTGATTTAAGGAAGTGGGTAAATGATCTTAAAAATTCTTTTAAGGACAAAATAATTATTTCTCTTTTTTTTTAATATGCCAAGAAACTTCAGGTAATAAATCTCTCTGATACTGTATATAAAATTAAAAACAAGTTCTCTAGATTAGTTAATCTGCCAAACAATATTAAAAACAAATAAAAACAGAAAATAACAAGACATTATTAGCCAGATGTGTGGCTTTGCCAAATAACAACATAGGTTTTCTAAAAATAAAAATAACATTATTGAAATTAAAACTGGAGACCAGGCCGGGTGCAGTGGCTCACACCTGTAATCCTAGCACTCTGAGAGGCCGACACGGGTGGATCATTTGAGCTCAGGAGTTCGAGACCAGCCTGAGCAAGAGTGAGACCCGTGTCTACTAAAAAAAAATAGAAAGACATTAGCTGGACAACTAAAAAATATACTTAAAAAATTAGCCGGGCATGGTGTCGCTACTCGGGACGCTGAGGCAGGAGGATCGCTTGAGCCCAGGAGTTTGAGGTTGCTGTGAGCTAGGCTGACGCCACGGCACTCTAGCCCAGGCAACAGAGTGAGGCTCTGTCTCAAAAAAAAAAAACAAAAAAACCTCGAGACCAGAAGAGACTGGACAAGGAAAAGGAGACCAGACCAGACCAGGCCAGACCAGACGAAGAACAGGAGACCAGACCAGACTAGACCAGATGAGGAAGAGGAGATGAGACCACACAAGGAAGAGGAGACCAGACCAGAAGAGGAAAAGAGACCAGACGAGGAAGAGGAGGAGACGAGATCAGACCAGACAAGATGAGGAAGAGGAGACCAGACCGGAAGAGGAAGAGGAGATGAGACAAGACCAGAAGAGGAGGAGACCAAACCAGATGACGAGATGAGACGAGACGAGACCGGAAGAGGAGATAAGACCGGAAAAGGAAGAGGAGACAAGACCGGAAGAGGAGACGAGAGGAGACTGGATGAGGAGACAAGAGGAGACCGGAAGAGGAAGAGGAGACGAAACCAGAAGTCTCAGATGAGGAGGAGACCAGACCAGAAGAGGAGGAGGAGACGGGACTGGAGGAGGAAGAGGAGACCAGACCGGAAGAGGAGACAACAACTCTTTAAGGTACATAGCTGGTCTCCATTTTATCAGTGAAGAAAAAGACTCAAACAGTATAGTATTTTCCATATAGCCTGTAAATGGTAGAATCTTCTGTTGGAGAGGCATCTCAAATGCCAGGCCAAAGTTAGAAATAATTATTTGCTCTATCCATGTCTCAGAAGTTCCTATCAGTAGCTCTTTTGGGTTCAGAGTTCTCTGAAATATTGAAACAAAGTTGATTTCAAAACCTGTCTAAAGAGGTAGTAATATTTTTAGTTGGAGGGAGACCTCACAGTACTCTTCCTACATTCCCACCTGTTCCTATAAAAGAGACATTATAACTTCCACCAACTGTTCAGGTTTCCACTCTCTACCGGTTCCTCTCCAGATAGGAAAAAATGGTTACTTCCTGACTTTTTATAGCAAGACTATTGGTCTCGAAAACAGGGTCCAGACCTAGCAGGTGACCTGGTCCAGGCTTCCATGTCTATCTTCTTCCTAGGTAGACACTAAGGCAAAGAGAGGCCGTTTTCCTTTGTGGATTCATTGCTAACACGGAGTCCTCCCCCACCTCCCGGAAGGCTCGTGCCTGTCCCAAGGCCCAGATTCCAACGCGGAGGTGAGAAGCCCCCACTTTGGCATCCGTTACGAGCAGCTCTTTTCTATTCCGAGTTGTACCACAGATCCCCACATTGTGGAGATATTGAGCACTTGCCAAGCCATCAATAAAGCGGATATTTTTGTCTCTTTTTGGCTAGTGGTTTTATATATATAATCTAACATTCAGAATCCAGAGGGGAAAAAGAAGGTAGTTTTAGGTTCAGAACCCCTGGCTACATTGCTGGGATAGGGGCTTTTTGCATCTTAACCTGTTTTATTGCAAAGCTAACCTTATTTTCATAGATCAGCTAACCAGCAGGACTTTTCAGTGATTTTAAGCCATATACATAAATACTACCTAACCTCAAAGATGGCCTGTGATTAGAAATCTATTCATTTTATAGTTAAGAAAGTAGGAAGATGGAGACATCTTCAGTAATATTTGTTTAGGGACCCAGAATTTACAACTAAAACCTACATATTCTAATTTTATCAGAAATAGCTTATACATGTTAACAATTTTGAAAAAAGTCATTCTAGGTAGACTTACACTTATATTTCTACTCAACATCTTAAAAATAAAGTTTTAGCTCCCACCCCACCACCAATTGCTCTGTCACTTGGGCAAGGCCTATTTCTGGGCTTCTATTTCCTCATCTGAGCCGTGGGTGTTTTGATCCAGACCATCACTGACACCCTTCCTGCTCCCATATTCTATTTATACTCAGAAGTTAGTATTTAGGCCTGAATTGCCTTCAGGGTGTCTTTTGCTGGTTCTGAGAAGTTTTGGGGAGATGAGTGGATCTAGAGGAAAAATCTAATGAATAAAGAGGGAGAAACTTGCCAGATGCAAAGTGGGAGTTTATTCCAGGCATATTAAATTATCATGAAACACATCTATCTACATTTATTATGAACAGGAAACACGGCTCTGCTCGCCTAGAGCTTTCATTTCTGAAGCATTAACAAATTATTCATTTCCTTCATAAGTTCTTTAGTCCTTGGGGTATTTGACACCAGGAATTTGACCATATTATGACTTACCCTCAAACGCATCATAAAGACGATGCTAAATATTTTACACAAATGCCAGCATGTATGGCTTATGGAGCCTCATTAATTTATTTTGCTTTTAGCATAATAGCTTAATACTTTACCTAGGCTTTTTTTAAACCCAAAACAAGACCAGTGTGTCTCAGATTTGCAGTATTTTCATAAATAAATACCACTGACCACATGACAAAAGCATTCTTCTTTTATGCAAATGTGTGTCAAAGATTATTAAAATGAGAGTTTTACTTTCTCAGGTACTTAAACAAATAAGATTTTAGAACAAGTCTTATCACTATATAGCTGTATACTCTGTATTGGTTTTCTGTTGCTGCATAATAAATTACCACAAACTTAGAGGCTTAAAGCAACATCCATTGGTTGGCTCACAGTTCTGTGGGTCAGAGTATGGGCTCTGCTGGATTTTCTTTTTCTTTTTTGCAGAGACGGGGGTCTTGCTATTGCCCAGGCTGGTCTCAAACTCCTTGCCTCAAGTGATCCCCCTGCCTTGGCCTCCCAAAGTGCTAGGATTACAGGCATGAGCCACTGTACCCATCTCTGCTGGGTTTTGGATATAGGATTTAACAAGGCCAAAATCAAGGTGTTTGCCTGCTGGCCTTATCTGGAGGATTCTTCTCTGGAAGAACCTGCTTTCAAGATCATCCAGCTTGTTGGCAGAATTCTATTCCTGTGGTTGTTGGACTGAAGTCCCAAAACCCTGCCTGTTATTGGTGGGGGGCTGATCTTGGCTCCCTGAGGTTACTCACATTACTTGGCAGGTGACCCCTTCCTTCTTTGAGCCAGCAGTGGTGCATAGAATCTCCCTTGTGCTCTGAATCTCTGACTTCCTCTTCTGCTGTTAGCCAAAGAAAACTCTCTGCTCTCAAAGGGTTCATCTATTGGGTCAGGCCCACCTAGATATTCTCCATATCTCAATAGCAGTTGGTTTGGGACTTTAATCACATCTGCAAAATCCATTCTCAACATTAAGTAGATTAGTGTTTGACTTAATAACCAGGGGAAAAAATCTCTAAGAACCATTTTTAAAATTGTATTTACCATATACAGTCATCCCTCAGTATCTATGGGGGATTGGTTCCAGGACCTCCGCAGATACCCAAATCCACAGATGTTCAAGTCCTCGATATAAAATGGCATAGTGCTTGCTTACAACCTATGCACATCCTCCTGTATGCTTTTTTTTTTTTTTTTTGTAGAAGCAAAGTCTTGCGCTTGCTCAGGATGGTCTCGACCTCTTGACCTCAAGCAATCCTCCCGCCTCAGCCTCTTAGAGTGCTAGGATTACAGATGTGAGCCACCGTGCCCAGCTCCCTCCTGTATACTTCAAATCAAGTCTAGATTACTTATAATACTTAATAAAATGTTAACACTATGTAAATAGTTGGTATACTGCATTGTTTAGGGAATAATGACAAGGAAAAAAAGGTCTGTACATATTAAGTACAGATGCAATTTTTTTCCCCAAATTATTTTCAATCTGCAGTTGGTTGAATTCATGGATGCAGAACCAACAGATGTGGAGGCCTGAGTGTACTCTAACACAATTAAGCAAATTATCTAACCTCTCTCTCTCTCTTTTTTTTTTTTTGAATCCTACTCTGACAGCTTTGATGAGTAGACCTACAAAGGAATTATGCTTACAACTTTTCAGCACTAGCCAACAAAACAAAAAAACAACTTTCCAGACTGGATTTATAAGATGCCAAAGCATATGCATGAGAAATAGTCAAATTTGATTATTATCAGTCCTGTTCAGTGATATTTTCCCAGCTCTTAGAACAGAGTGCGGCACAAAATATACACTCATTAAATATACTATTTGCTTAATGAGTAGATACACAGGACTGATTAGAACCCTTTAATTAACTCTTTATCAAGTGCTTACTGGACACAGTACAATTGTGCTGAGTATAGTGGAGAGTCATAAGGCTCCATCCATTCCCACTTGTGATGGTTAATTTTATCTGTCAATTCAGTTAGGCTTTGGTGCCCAATTGTTTGGTCAAAGACTAATCTAGACGTTGCTGCAAAGGTATTTTTTAGATTTAATCAAATTCCATTTAGATCAGTGGAATTTGAGTAAAGCTGATTATCCTCTGTAATGCGGGTGAGCCTCATCCAATCAATTGGAGGCTTTAAGAGAAAAGACTGAGGTTCCCTGAGGGAGAAGGAATTCTGCCTCCAGACTGTGCTTTCAGACTCAAAATTGCAACATTAATGCTTCTGAGGGTCTACTGTGTTTGGGGAACAGGAAAAAGAACAGCCCAGCTAAAGCGTCCTAAAGGGTTAGCTGGGCATGGTGGCGTGTACCTGTAGTCCTAGCTACTTGGGAGGCTGAGGCAGAAGGCTTGCTTGAGCCTGGGAGTTCAAGGTTGCTGTGCACTGTGATTACGCCACTGCACTCTAGCCTGGCCAGTAGAATGAGACCCTGTCTCAAAAAAAAAAAAAAAGAAAAGAAAACCCTAAAGGGTAGAGGAAAATGCTGTTAGAAAAGGAACCTGGAGCCAGCTTGCAGAGAGACCTGATAGACCCTGAGGGGCACTAGGCTTAGAACATAGGCTGCAAAACCTTAAAGATCACCTTTTAAGCAAACAGCATTAAGTGCCTGCCCTATGGCAGGCCAGAGTTCATGTCATCTTGCCCAGATCTCTCATCTTGCAACAAGGAAGCTAAGATGTAGGGGAGGGTTCTTAGGTCACCCAGGAAATCTCTGCAGGAGAATGCCATCTCCCAGTGCCTCGGCCAGAGCTCTGGCTACCGCCTCCCTGCTTCCTACTTCTCCAGACTCATCTCCTTCCCTCTCCCCGTTGCTTGCTGCATCCCAGCCACATTGGCTCTTTTGCTGTTCCTCAAACACTCTAGTTCATTCCCACCTCAGAGCCATCACACTGGTCCCTCTGCCCAAAAGGGCCTTGCCTTGGGTTTTCACACACTGGAGCTTCTTGTCCCAGATCTCTACTCAGATATTGCCATCTCAGAAAGGCCTTCCCTGATGGTGGCCCTGAATGGTGTCTCTTCCAAACCAGTCCTATTGCCCTGATTTACTTTCTTTACAGCACTAATCGATATCTGGAATTATTATTACTTTTTACTTCTCTATTGTTTGTTTCCTCAACTGGAATGTATGTTCTGTGAGAGCAGGATTTGTTCACTAATGTGATTTGTTCACCGCTTTAACCCCTGCACCTTGAATAATGAACCTGGTAGGCACTCTATAAATATGCATTGAATAAATGTTGAATATAGACTCTCAGTTCTTGCAGATCAATTAAAAGGGGACTAGAGATCAAGAGAAACAAAGAGGCACTTTCATGAGGGGAGCAGAGTAGCTTCTAGCATTCACCTCTGGTCCCACAGCCACGGCCTTTTCCTTCTTTCACTTTTTACCCAAAGCAGATGCCTCTTGACTACATTGTTAAGGTAAACAGTTCTTGCTGGATAAAAATCATGAAGAGTACTGCTCCAGCTCACCACTCAAATTCCCCACGATGCCAGTTTCAAACCAAACCACACTCCCAGAGATGAAATCTTATGCTCCTCTCCTCACTCCCCCTCTTACCTGAGAAGTAGAAGAGCAGCTATTAATAATACAAACTCTCTTACCTTCCCTGGCCTCTCTGCAGTTTCCTTAATCAGCAATCCTTCGCTTTTTCCCTTCTGCCTAAAGGAAAGGAAGATTGGCCCCACTTCCATTCAGAGACTTTCTTCTTCACCTGTTGTCTTAACCCCTTCCCAACTGATCTTCCCCTGCCTGGGATCCCCACTAAGCCACGTGCGTGCGTGTGTTTTGCTCTCTTATTCTCTGGCTCCTCAAACCCACAGTCCTGAGAATGGTATTCAAGGCCCTCCCCAAGCACAATGCCAGCTTACCTCTTCAAACTTGTTCTAGGCATCCTAGCATCAAACCGATGTGCAGGCATACAGGATACAGCTAATTGCCTGCAATTTTAATGCAGTGAAGTTGCTGGCTTGCAGGTGTGACAGGAAAAGGCATTTTACCAAAGGGAATCTGATGCAAATGTGTTCTGGCAGAGCAAATTCCTCCACATCGGTTTCACTGTCTTCCATCCCTGGCTAATTGACCCTACAGAGAGTCTGAATCAGTTGACTACTTCTTCTAAAACCTTCCTAGCTGCTGAGCTGTTTGTGTGTGAGCGTGTGACTACATTGCCGAGTACACGAGCTTTTCACATCAGGGATCTTAGATTCCAGAATTGTCAATTATTTTATATTATCCTAAGCCTCGCCTCCCTTCCATTAGCATGGATAACTGGAAGCTGACTGAGTGATAGGGTTACACAAGGAGATAAATTCATTCGGCCGGGTGCGGTGGCTCACACCGGTGATCCTAGCACTCTGGGAGGCCGAGGTGGGCGGATCGTTTGAGCTCAGGAGTTCAAGACCAGCCTGAGCAAGAGTGAGACCCTGTCTCTACCAAAAATAGAAAGAAATTAGACAGACAATTAAAAATATATAGAAAAAAAAATTAGCCAGGCTCGGTGGCATGTGCCTGTAGTCCCAGCTACTCAGGAGGCTGAAGCAGGAGGATTGCTTAAGCCTAAGAGTTTGAGGTTGCTGTGAGCTGGGCTGATGCCATGGCACTCTAGCCCAGGCAACAGAGCGAGACTCTGTCTCCAAAAAAAAAAAAAATACATTCAGCAAACACTTATTAAGTACCTAATGTATGCCACCTTGAGATACTCATAGTATACAGGGGAATAAAACCATGTAAACATCATTACTTCAAAAGAAGAAATTCCATAATAAAGATATGTGCAATATTCTATGTCCTGAGGGAATACAGGGACAATGCTTGTCTGGAAGTCCAAAGAGGACAGAGAAGGCTTTGTGAAGAAGGTGACATGACATGGAGGATGTGAACCGAGGCAAGACTTACAAGGGAAATAAATTTTCCAGATTTCAACCATATCATCAGTATAATTGGAATAATATTTAAAAATATCATGACAGGACAA
Source organism: Cheirogaleus medius (assembly GCA_008086735.1). Lineage (NCBI taxonomy): Eukaryota > Metazoa > Chordata > Mammalia > Primates > Cheirogaleidae > Cheirogaleus > Cheirogaleus medius. The sequence continues at coordinate 9,703,184 of VBSM01002937.1, forward strand.
ATGTTTTTAGTGGCATTATTTGGGCCATACCAAATGATTACTGCATGCATTTCTATTCTTTGACCTACTTTTTCATAAGCGTCAACAGAGGCTGGCAAACAGCAACTAAAAGAATGGCAACAATGTATCAAGATGGAGTTCTGAATGAGAGGCTTCCACCCTGTGCAGAAACTGGTGGTCTTGTGATCTGGAACATGCTGCGGAGGCTGTCAGGGAGAAGCAGAAGGAAGCACAGCAGGCAAACAGGGGGAAGAGCCCAGAGCAAGCCTAAAGCTAGAGAGTGGTGATGCTTGGAGCCTGAGTCATTCAGGGATTTTTTTTTTAAGTGGGTCCATCATGATGTTTCTGAAAGAGCATATAATTTAGTGGAGAAAACCCATATGACTTACAAATTATAAGGCAGTGATTAATTACACAGTCAAGGAGCTAGAAGAAGGGTGAGTTTTGGCAGAGATTGGCTATGTAAAATAGGCTATTTCAAAATGCCCATTAGTTCATTTGCAGGACTTAGAGCAAAAAATAAGAACAAGACATGAAACATGGTATTCTGGGTCAAACCAGTTTCGTTGCCAAAGAACACTTCATGGGATCAGTAGTAGTTGCTTCTAAGATTATCTGTTAGATGTACCACGTTTCCAACTTCTTCCTGTGAATTTCAGTTTTTAAATTAATCAAAAGTGATAAGCATTTAAACCACTTGTGATAATTATCTCAAATTGTTTATCTAAAAAGCTGCGTTCATTTACAATACCACCAGCCAGGTACACCTATACCAGATTCACCACAACCTCCACTACGTATAGCAAAAGTAAGTTATTGAGTGAATAATTGATGATTTAGTATATTCCAAACAGTACATCAACAATGGTTTCATATGCCTTTCTTTGATTACTGGAGTTATCTCTTTAGGCTGGCACAAAGGCACTGGAAAGTTCCATTTGAATAGGGTGTTGTCACCAATTTGAAGATTTCTCCCTTTCCTTCATCCTCCATAAGAATCAACATGTAGAGTCATTGAGTTCTTTTGAATCTCTCTTGCAAAGGTCTCGTACATCTATCTATCATATATTTTTATTCCCACTACCATCAGCAGAGTTCATAGTGCATGAAGCTTAAGTCCTGTGCTACTGCAGTTGTCTCCCACAGGTTTCCCTGGCTTTGGTCTTCCCCATAGTAATGGTCATAGCTCATTTACTGAGCAGCTACTATGAGCCAGGCTGACTGCTAGGTGTTTTATAGACATTATTTCCCACAGCAACCCCATGAGGCAGATATTAACTCCATTATACAGATGAGGAAACTGAAACTCAGAAAATTAAGATAATCGCTGAACTTACACAACCATTAAGTGGAAGAGCAGATATTTTAACCTGAGTCTGACTAGTTCCAAAATCTGTGTCCTCATTGAAACATGTCTCTAATCAGTCCTCTAGCCCATCCTATACATTTCTGTATTTGTTATTAAGTCGTTGTCCCTTAGCTTCAAACCTCACCTTTTATACTTGGCTTTGTGATGCTCAGCTGGGACTCGGCAAACCACATTCTGCTTTGCCAGTTTGCTCTATGTTGGGCTCTGCCAATAGGGGGCACCAGAGGGAGCACTCAAGGCTGGAGAAAAGACTCTCCTCCCTATCAGCTCCATGTCTGAGCTGCTATGAGCATCACCCCTGCAGTAATTCTTCACCCCGAGCAGCAGCAGTTCCATCCCATAGCAGCAGCTAAATTCGGTTTTCGGTTTTTCCAGCATGTGCAGAATGAGTTGCATCACAGCCCTTCCGAGACCCCAGCCCCAGCCCCAGCCCCGGCCCCAGCTGCTGCTGCTTTTCTGAGATTTGGGTCTCAGCCTCACCAAGCCGCTCTTGCGGACTCAGAGACGAGCCCAGCAGTGTCTCTTCCTCCAGTCTGAGCTTCAGCTCCCCGGAGCCACTTCTTTTCAGGCTTCAGGATTTAATAATTCCAACTGCTCTCTTTTGTCCCCTCAGCCCTAGGGGTGGTGGTGTTTCCTCTTGTGGCTAACTTCCTAATACCTTAGGGTTCTCTTTTACCCATTCATGTCCCTCGTTAACAACTTTGTACCGCGTTAAAAATTCTGGAGAAGCTGTTGCTAGCAGGAACTTACTCCAGGAACAAGTGAACCTGAGTGATGCAAGGCGGGAAATGTGCTGGACACGTGTCGCTCTGCACAGCTCCCCTCTTCGGGGCTAAAGCGTCCATCTTCCAGCTGCCGGGCGTATCAGTGGCTGCTGAGTCACAGCTGCATCCCCCTGTGGAAGTGCCCTCAGGTTCATGGAACTGCCTCACCCAAGGCTACGTCACTTGTCAGGAGTGGCTCATGGCCAAAGACTGAATAGTGCAATATATAGACCAACCCTTCTGGCCCTAATTTGGGCCCCAGACTCCCTGTAGGGTCAGACAAGGCCCCAGGAGCTACCTCATTGTGGGTCTCTTTCTCCCTCTGCTCAATCCTGCCTTCCTCACTTCCTTCCAGGTGTGTCTCCTTAGAGCACTCCCAATTAACCTTCTGTAGGCAGCTGTCTAGCTCATTATTGGTATTCCCAATATGCCAACCTAAATAAGTGACGCCTGGCATCACAGATTAGTGGAGTCTGCGGAGATTTAGGTGGGCACCATGATTGAGCTTGGATTGGTAGAGAGCAAATGCTGGGCTCTAGCTACAGGAACAGTTCATAATCCCCATTTCCACAAACACAAAGCAAAATAAAAACATTATATAGGACCACAATTCCTGAAAAATAGCTGAATGCAGGGAGGCTGTGGGTAGTCACACTCCAGTAGCATTTTCAGTATATTCTTGTTGTTTTGTGTTTTCACTATTTTTTAGCCGTAACAAGTCAAATTGCCTTGCCACCCTGCAGCCAGTTCAGAATACATATGCTGCATTGGCGCTAGAAATCTGCATATGTTATTTTCTTTTCTACTGCTTGTAATTCCATAAATAAAGGGGAAAGTAATGTATGAAATTAGATCTTCAGTTCACATTATATAGAAAAACACTAACTTTTGGGGAAGAAGGAATTTGTTTAAATTATTAAAACTCTAAAAATGGTAATGAACAAAGTAGTCATCCCCCATAACATTATGTATTCTAAGAAGTTGCTACTTGAAGTTTTCAAAGACTTACTCGTGAACTAATTTTCTTAGTCTGCAAATAAATTTAAATGTTCATAAATGTCATTAAAATAATATCCTGCAGTTTTGATACAATATTCAATTAGTTTTTAATGAAAGGAAATTTATATAAAGAAGATAAAATATTCTTCAATTAGTAGTATGCCTTATACCTCAAGCAATGAATAAAGCCTCCCTGAGACATTTCAAGAGAATTGACTATTTGGGGCTTATTTTTAATATCATTATAAGCTATAACTACATTTTGTTTTAGGGAGGTAAACATTTGTAACAACTAATGTTTGTCTACAAAAAGTTTGGTTATCTGAAAAAATTTGATACATCACTTAAAATCAATAACTGGGAAAAAATCTCAATTAAATGTTAGGTATAGTGGTAAATTCTTGTGCTTTATTTAACCTAATAGGTTATTCCTGGAGTCTTTCTTAAGGCCTTAAAATAGTTCTGTGAAAGTCTCATTTGTGTATTTTTGTACAACATATATCTTGGGCCAGGCACGGTGGCTCACGTCTGTAATCCTAGCCCTCTGGGAGGCCGAGGTGGGAGGATCACTTGAGCTCAAGAGTTCAAGATCAGCCTGAGCAAGAGCAAGATCCCATCTCTACCAAAAATAGAAAAATTAGCCTGGTGTTGTGGCATGCACCTGTAGTCCCAGCTACTCGGGAGGCTGAGGCAGGAGTTGGAGGTTGCAGTGAGCTACGATGACGCCACTGCACTCTACCCAGGGCGACATAGTGAGACTCTGTCTCAAAAGAAAAAAAAAAACCCTACATTTTGTTTGGATATATTTTACATGTGCTTGTTTATAGCATGGATTATATTCCCTGACAGGTTTTTTTTCTATTTTAAATTGGGTCATAAATATTCTCCAAATAATGGTTTCTTGATTTCCTATTTTTCATTTCTTCACATTTTCTCTTCACAGTAACCTCTAATTTTCTTGACTTCCTGCACTTTTGATTCTTCTCTGAACCATAATCATCAGGAAATGGTTTCTTCAGCAATCCACTCATGTAAAAGACTCATTACAGTGTTGAAAGCTGATTTAATAAATTTGTGTGTAAGGTAATGCCTACTTCTTCATTGCAATGCAATTTACTTTGAATAGATTTATAAATTTTTATTGACAAATTTGTATTTTGTTTATATATGGGTGTTGATAATAAACTGTTCAGTAAGAGGAAAAAAACCTCATTGAATGAGGGGGAGGAAGGAAGGAATGACAGGAAGTCTCGGCAGGGGTACAGTGGGCAATGAGGCATTTTCCCTGACTTCTTCTGTCTTCTTTAACATTTAGAAGGGTGTGGGCCGGGCGTGGTGGCTCACGCCTGTAATCCTAGCACTCTGGGAGGCCGAGGTGGGTGGATTGCTCAAGGTCAGGAGTTCAAAACCAGCCTGAGGAAGAGCGAGACCCTGTCTCTACTAAAAAAAATAGAAAGAAATTATCTGGACAACTTAAAATATATAGAAAAACTTAGTCAGGCATGGTGGCACATGCCTGTAGTCTCAGCTACTTGGGAGGCTGAGGCAGGAGGATCACCTGAGCCCAGGAGTTTGAGGTTGCCGTGAGCTAGGCTGATGCCAAGGCACTCTAGCCCGGGCAACAGAGTGAGACTCTGTCTCAAAAAAAAAAAAAAGAAAGAAAGGTGTGGAAAGGCAGCTATTCTCAAAGAGTAACAAACTAAGAGGGCTGACCACATATTAGCAGAGTTTAATATTTTAACCAACTGAAATCTAAATGTATATACAAATACAAGATTAAATACATACTTGTTAATATGCTTCATAGCAACTAGCCCTAGCTAGCTAAGCAGTATGTATAAGTAACTGTACTAACTCCTTGAACTGTGTTTAAAACTCTCTGATTATATTTATGTGTGTTTGTGTGTGTGTGTGTATTTACACTGCTCCTCAGTCTACAGTGGATTTGAGGAGACTTTCCAGAATTATATATACAATGAAGTAGAAAAGTTGAATTAAAACAAAAAAGCAACCAGTGTGCTGGCATTTGCTGGCTACACAGTAACTAGTTCCTCTTTGCTTTTCTACCTTTAATAGTTTTTGTTTTGGTATGCACCCCTCCCCCATGTAACTGGGAGAACATTCACCACATTTCCAGATCCAAGGGTGGGTCTTGATTAGTCTAACTGAATCAGGGTCATACTCATCTTTCAAAGCAAGAACATAGGACCTTTCAGCAGTTTTAAAACATGCCCCCAAACTCTTTTACAGCCCCTCTATTGAGAAGTAGAATCTGTGCCTCCTCCCCTTAAATTTGGGCTCTTTGACTTCTTGACCAATAGAATGTGGCAGAATTGACGTTTACATTAGTAGAAACTGGCAGCTCCTACTTCCTGTCTTTCAGGACAGGTTGCTTTGGGAACACAGCAACCATGCTGTGAGGAAGCCCAAGCAGCTCATGAAAAGACCTACATGGAGAGGAATCCAGGCCTCTGGTCCTCAACTCCAGCTGAGCTGCCAGACGACAACCAGCACCAAACTGCCAGCCCTGTAGGTGAACCACCTTGGAAGTGAGTCCTCCAGCCAATTCATGAACTAAATAAATTATTGTTGTTATTTTAAGTCACTAAGTTGGTTTATTATGCAACAAGAGGTAACTGGAACACTAATACTCAATCCTTACTATGTAAACCTTTTTTTCTCTCTCGAGAAATTTAGGATCTTTCTTTTATCTCTCATGAAATTTCATGTTAATATCCTTTTACTTTCCTTTCCTTTTCTCTTAATTTCCTTCTTCCCTTCTTTCCTTCCTTCCTTTCTTTTTTTCTGGCATTTGGTGATCCTTTTCAATAAAAAAAGAACATCCTTTAATTCTGGGGAATATCCTTGGTAATCTTCCTTTGGTAATTTTCTCCCCTTAATTTTTTCAGTTCTTTCTGGACCTCATATGAGACAAATTGAATCTCCTGGATTGATTTTCTAATTCTCTTTCCTTTTGTTCATCCTTTTTTCTACTTCTCTTCCAAACTTGATATTGAATTTTTAATTTCAGGCATCAGATATCTAACTTCAAAGACCTCTGTCTTGTTCTTTGATTCTACCTTTCAAATAAGATCCTATTCTTTTTTTCTATGGATCAAATATTTCTCTTTCCTTTCTGTGGACATTAATCTGAAGGATTTTTTTAAAACACTCTGCTTTTGGTATCATTTATGTTTCTCCAGTGTTCCTTTTCTCTGTTCCTTTAAGTTTCTCTTTTATTGTGGAAGTGTTTGTTATTCAAACATCTGGTCATCCTTGGCTACAGATTCATGTTAAAGGCAAGAGACTGTCTAGTCTATCTACTGCAAATCACTTTCAATTTCAGTTGAGTTTAATTAAGAAATTTTTGAGGCCTACTTATATTATAAAATGTCTAATTTTAGGCATTTCCAAGGTTACAAAGAGGAATAAAACAAAACTCTCAGGAAGTTTATGATACAGTAGAATAGTTAGGGTTTTTTCCCCTGAATTTTTATGTCATTTACTTTTTTGCCCTTTCTACTGCACTGGCTAGGCTCCCCGGTGCAATGCTATGTGGAAGCAGTGACAGTGTACATCTTTGTCTTATTGCCAATTTTTAAAATAACAGCTTACTGAGATATATTAATAATTCACATGCCATGAAGTTCCCCAATTTAAAGTATACAATTGGATGGTTTTTAGCATATTTACTGATATGTGCAACCATCACCAAAGTCAATTTTAGAATATTTTCATCATTTCAAAAGAAAGCCCATACCTTGCCTCAGTCTCCCAAGTAGGTGGGACTACCAGAGTGTGCCATGACACCCAGCTAATTTTTCTATTTTTAGTAGAGATAGGGGTCTCTTGCTCAGGCTGGTCTTGAACTCCTGAGCTCAAGCAATCCTCCTGCCTCAGCCTTCCAGAGTAATAGGATTATAGGCGTGAGCCACCACACCCCATGTTAATGTTAATATTACGTTTCTATATGTGTCATATGTCTAATAATACATGATATGCTATTTATATAATAGGTACATTTATTTATCAGATTAAACTTTGAGCTCTATTTATCATTTTTCTTTTCCTAGCTCTTTATTCTTTACCTGTGTATGCTTAAGAAGTGTAGAGGAAAAAGAAGAGACCATAACTGATTTGTAGTTGGCCTGGGGAAGGTTAATTCTCAGCAAAAAGAAACCCATGGAAGAAATTATCAGATCGGGTTATTTTTGGCAGTACTTATAATATGCAGAATATCATGCAGAAATTCAGAGCACATACTTTTCTAGTGAATTAGACTGTTACTTGCTAGTTGAGTGACTTTGAGCAAGTAATTTACTTTGTTTTTCTTAGCTTCCATTTCCTTATTGGTATAACGAGTATAATAATATTTCATGGTATTCGGAGTTAAAGAGTATAAATATGCCAGGTCTTCAAGAAAGATGGCTATTGTGTTGAACTCAGAAATAAAAATTCACAACACATGCCCACAAGGCCTCGGGAGTACCCCAGTGGAAGGACTATGATCGATAGGAGAGATAACGACCCATGGTTATTCTGGTTGTCATTAGTAGGGATATTGCACTAAGAAGTAATGTGGAATTTAGGGACCAGAGATGCAGACCCAATGAATATTATGTGAAGCTTTTCTAATATTTTATCCTTGTCTTAGAATACTGTTGCACACATTTGGAAGACAGATTGTCAAAATCCCCTGTGTCTACACAGTAGGGTAGTTTTGGGTTGATTATTTCTATGGCAAAACATCTTATTTGTAGGTCTTCTGTTTAGACGCATATTTGTTGCAGAGCTGTGAAAGCAGAAGAGGAGAAAAGGGAATACTTGGCACTGATACGGTCTCTTTGTTTTTCTTGGAGTCATTGTATAAACTGCTAAGGAAAAAAGATAAAGATGCTCATCCAAGAGGAGTATCTTAATTTGTCAGTTGTGGTGCATGATAACAGCAGGTAGCAGAGCATTCAGGTAATTAGAAAAATCTTTTATCAACAGGGAACATACCCGTGTGATGTATTTTGCAATGACAATGACTTAGCCCCCAAATGTTCCCTCCACTCTCATCTTCGTGGTGCTTTACAGAATGTATTTTATAAAATATCAAATATATGACATTATGGGTTATAATCAAGCAAGATCATGGGTAGCACTTTTATCAATATCAATATTTTAGAGGAAATTGTCAAGAAAATATAAACTCATAAGGAGAACTGAGAAGTGTTCTGGCCTGCTAAAGTAGCCGATCTCAGCTTTTAGGAGTAGCACGTCCCCCATGTGGGAAGATAGCAGAGTCCTTTCTCCAACAAGGCAACAAGTACCCCCTGAAGGGCTCCCTCTTCCTCTCCTGGCTGCTAGGTTAAGTCACTATGCTTAAATCCTAGCATGCTCAGCTGGGCACACTATACCTGAAAAGGGAGGAAAGATACTAAACTCCAAAGAAGCTGCAAAAATTAGTTAAGTTAGCATGTAACTGTCAGGAGTCAGGGTGCTTGGGCACAGAAGCTAGAAAATAAGACTAAATAGGCAAGCGTTCATTGACTCAGAGCCACTTCTCAGTGGAAGAAAGGGTGGCTCTTAGAAACCTGCAGATAGTGACGGTTCATAATAAGTGAAGTTAAAATGCCTGAGAGGGGCTGGGCGTGGTGGCTCAAGCCTGTAACCCTAGCACCCGTAATCATGGGAGGCCAAGGTGGGAGAATCACTTGAGGCCAGGAGTTCAAGATCAGCTCAAGCATGAGTGAGAACCTATCTCTACTAAAAGCAGAAAAATTAGCCAGGCGTGGTGGCACGCACCTGTAGTCCCAGCTACTTGGGAGGCTGAGGCAGGAGGATTGCTTGAGCCCAGGAGTTTGAAAGCTAGTATCGTGCCACTGCGCACTAGCCCAGGTGACAGAGTAAGACCCTGTCTCAATAAAATAAAATTAAAAAGATAGATTCTCAGGCCTTACCTTTAGAGATTTTGATTCGTTCAATGTGAGATGTAATCTGGAAATTTGTGTTTTTAAAAAATCCTACGTGCTTGCTTCAGCAGCACATATACTAAAAAATCCCAGGTGACACTAATACAGTGTTAAGGACCATACTTTGAGAAACACCTATAGGGAAGGGTTTTTTATGCTTTGTTACAAAAAGAATAATTTTTTAAAATTATGATTTCATTTCAGGAGCCAAGAAAAATACACATGAATGCATTAAAACAAGTATTTAAAAGAAAGACTTAAGAATCTAATAACCTGTTGGGGGACATTTTGCTTAACTCACTAGTTTGGATGGCCACCAGAGCAAACTCTTCTTGGCAAAGGTTATGCAGTTGCTGCCAAAAGTTCTTAGTGAAAAATGTAAATTGAGTATTCAGATCAATAAAGGCATGGCACAATATCATAATTATCACAGCCACCTCCTCAACTGCCTAATCAGTTTTCTGGGAAAGAGCTCTCTTATCTCTCAAAAAAAGTCTTCTTTTTGAATTCTCTCTATCCTTAAATGATTCATTGTTATACCAATGACATTGGAGTTAATTTTTTTAAGGCAAGTGTAAGATATGTTATCATGTGTCTCAGGAAGGGACTCATGGAGGAAATTTTTTTAAAACTTAATCCATTGTCGACACAGTTTTCAGGACAATTTAGCATTCAATTTTCTCCTTTTCCTAGTTTTCAAAAAATAATTGTAAAGACACATCAATAGAATATTTTCTTTTTGTTCTGTATTCAAATTCTTTTAGATATATAAAATTATTGTTTAAAGTAATTATAACTTGGCTTTGGCTTTTTTTTTTCTTTTTAATTTTCTTTTTTCTTTTACCTCCAGATCTCAGGCAGATTTTTTTCTGAGACAGAATCTCATTCTATCACCCAGGCTAGAGAGCAGAGGTGTCATCATAGCTCACTGTAACCTCAAACTCCTGGGCTTAAGTGATCACCCTGCCTCAGTGTCTCAAGGTGCTAGGATTACAGGCATCAGCCACCATACAAGCTGGATTTGGCTTTTCTTTTTTTAAAGGAAACACTTGCAATACATGCTATTGTTTGTGTAGTTTAACCATTATTTTGACTTTAACCTTGCTTAGCCTTTTTTATAACAAATAAAAATACAGTTAATTGAACTAATTAGCAAATTACATTAATGAAGGATATGTATATTAGTAGCAATTTCATTTAGGTTACATATAAGAACATAAAATAAAAATATAAGAAATTATCATCTCATTACATGGCAAATGCCTAATCTACTACCATGGTATATTATATATGTAAATGTGAATGTAAAACTGATTTTACCTTCTAGTTTCAAGTAGCAAGTCTATGCTGTATCTATCTCTTGCCTGAAACCTCTCACTGAAGCTTCAATCTTTTATTAACCTCAATAACCTCATTACATTTTAACTTGGATAGTCTGTTGTGACTCGATCATCTCCCCTAAGTGTTTCTAATCCCCATATTTCTGTAAACAGCATCATTATTTTTTGTATCATATGCTTATAACATTAGAACTAACTTTGCTTATATTCTCCACTTAATCCTATATCTGTTTTGTCACTGTGTGTATTAATTAAGACTCTGTTGGTTTCAAGTGACAGAGTTTGAAACTCCAACTAGCTTGAGGAGAAAAGGGAACTTCCTGGCAGGATCCTGGGGTGGCTCACGGAATCAAAAAAAGAGCTGCAGGAACTAGAGAAGATCTAGGGATCTCAGGAACCGGGACCAGCAAACTGGCGCCACCAGAGTGTGCTCTGTTTCTATCTGGATGATAGCTATACTTTCTACAAGGCTGGAGTTCCAGTAGCAGATTCAGGTCACACCCATTCAGCACCATGTGCATTCAAAAAAACCCAAACAAACCTGAGTTTGGCCTCTAGTTTAAATTTAGACAGTCTCAGGGAGGCATTCTTATTGGTCCAGCTCGGGTCATGTGCATATTCCTCGGACCAATCACTGTCGGTAGTGGGATGCTGTACTATGTGATTGGCCCAGCCTGGATCATGTGTTACCTCTGGATGGGTGTGTTTGTGTGTGAGAGAGAGAAAGAGAGAGAAATTGGAATTGGCAGTTGTATTAGTTCATCTCCTCTAATAAGCAGATGGCAAAACAGAATTAAGTGTGTGAGGATTTTATTAGGGTGAATGCCAGTGTGAACGGAAATACACAGTGAGCAAGCTAGAAATGTCTGAGAAACCATGAGGCCATGATGCAACCTGACCCTAAGTGAAGGAGAGAGCGAGCCTAGATTGCCGTGCAGTCTGGAAATTTCAGCAAGGGTATTTGGGTAGTTCTTGAGGCAAAGGTGGCTGAAAAAAAGGCATCCTTTGTCTCCCTGGCATGGATCTGCCCTGGTATCCTTGTCACACTCAGTCATTGGCGGGAGCAGCCTGTAGGAGGCGCGGACTCAGTGCGAACGTGGGGATGGATTTCCAAGTGCAGCATCAATGGGCTGTCGTCCACTGTGCTCTCTGCAGTCGGAGGTCTCTCACCAGCTTTGTCATGGCTGCACAGCAGTTCCCTCCAGATCACATGGCTGGAGCAGGAGAGGGACAACTTCCAAAACAGAAGGGATATATTTTTCTGGATATTAATTAATTAATAAGGTCTAGTTCACTAAGTATTGTCAAAATTCTTTTAATGTGCCTCTCCTGGCTAACTCTTCCTTTCCATTTCCCATGGCTGCTCCCGTTGCCCATGGTTTCACTATTTTGGATGCCACAGCATCTTCCAAATAGTTTCTGCCTTTATTCTGTGCCCCACCATAAAATTTTCTGCCTAGAACATTACTTTGAATATATCACTTTCTTGCTAAAAGCCTTACAAGATTTTTGGGCAGTCTCAAATCCCCAGTCTGGCATTCAGAACCTTCTCATACGACTCTTACTATCCCTCAGTGCTACTTCTTCACTCTTGTGCATTTTCCCATCCTTCAGGCACACCATGTTCATTTCCAACTCAGGCTTGTCTTAGACTCATTGAATCTCAGAGGTGGAAAATCTCTATAGGAGCATCAATTGTTCTCCATTTAGCTTCTTGACCTTAGGAAGATTTGAGGTGAATCTTTGGGGATTAAAGCAAAAATATAAATGAGGAGCAGTGAGGAGAGACAGAGAGAAACCTAAAGTCTAGTCCCTCTGACAAAACTAGCATGCAGTTTTTAGTTAGGATTTTGAGAGCAGGAGGCTGGAATAAAATAAAAGCTACCGGGGAGCTAGACTGTGGGAGAGGGAGGGAGGGAGGGATGGTACAGGTTCCTGGAAGGGTCCTTAGCAAGAAGAAAGCCTACATGGGAAAACATCATCCTCAATTGTCCCAAGTGTCTCCACCGACACAGAGTGAAACAAACAAACAAACATAAAAAATGCCAAGTAAGGAGGAGGGGAAAGGGATGGCAGCTTCCCAAATCTGCCATCCACCTAATGTTTTTGTTAACTAGGCCCCTTAGCATGATTCTGTTCCAAAAGAGCTTGCAAGTAGGGTATGATTACAATCTGGTTTATTGTGGTAAAAAAATCCAATTATTATGCACACTAAACCAAGAGGGACTGTTCAGAACAGTAATAATCTCGGCACCAGAGCTTATAACAAGCCCAGATCTGTTTCTGTGCAGCTGCCACCCACTGGTTTTGGCTCTAATCCTCGTGACCATACAGAATAAGCCTGATCCCTTTTCATCTGGCAGGCATTCAAATATTTGAAAACAATTATCACGAAGTCCCTGAGTCATTTCTTTCTCAGACTAAACATTATCAGCTTTTTAGCCTTTTTCTCATAGAACATAATTAGAAATATCTTGCTGCTGAATTCACTCCGGGTATTTTCTTACTAGGGCAGAGAAGAGTGAGATTACTGCTTTCTTTGTGATAGCTAATAGGTATCTAAAATTGCAGTCTGAAATCACATTAATAATTTTCGTAGGCACCCTATATATACACACAATGAACTTACTCTCAATTAAAAAACTCCAGGTCCATTCCATTTGTGCTGCTTCTGGCCTAGGTTTTCTCTATTCTGTTTTCATTCATTTATGGGAGGGCTTTATTGAGGATTTCTCATTAACGAAATACAGTTTCACTAATGAGGGATAACTGGGCTTGGCACTGGGAGTGGAGAAATGTTACCACTAATGGCATCCTCTTCCCTTGCTGTGGCCCAGAGAAGCTAAGGGTGGCAGGAACCCAGAGTCAGGACTAATGGGAAAGTAAGTGGGGCACCCAGGGTGCAAAATTTAAGGAGGCACTCTCAGGTTTTTGCAAGTACAGCATAAATAGTGTGCTATTCTGGACAGCGTTCTTATCAAATCCCCTTGCTGGTTTATTATTTTGGGTAAATGAGAACGTAGATGGGTGGGTCAGTGTAGGTGTTGGCCATTTTGGTTTGTACACTCATAGGACTCATACAGACCAAGGTTCTAGAGTTAGTACTTTTATATTCTGCATCAAGGACCCCACAAACATACCCTTATTTAATATACACGTGGAAAATGACAGTTGTTATGTGCTATATTGTCAGGGTGAGGGAATTCAGGACATAAAATTGGGGTTTTTCCAAGAGCTTCCCACACAGCACTGTAAGGAGAGAGGAGAAGCATGCAAATCCAAGTTTTGCCTCTAGTTTGGAGGTGTTTATGCTCAGGGGTCTCCTTCGGTTTGTGGATCCTCGATTTCATTGTCTAAAATTTTCTTTAAAATGATCACCAGGATCCAGATTCTCTCATCTGCAGAGATACAGCTCAGAACATTAAATGCTTTGCCAACGACTAGCACCAATAGAAAAGCCCTACATAGAAAATTTGGAGAAAAGAAAGAATTTCATCTGTGCTTATATAACTAAGCCTCAGACATAAAAGGAGGCTAAATCAAAAGGCAATGGCCTCTAAGAGATAGCAGTAAAACCCTTTCCAGGAAAACAAAGAGGAAGACAGCACAAGCCAAAATGGGTCGAATATGCACCTCCTCTCTCAGGCTGGGTTGCCCTGTCTAGCGCAAACCAATTCTATTTGAGGAACTCCCCACTGAAGCCTCCTCAGTGAAAGGGGGCCAGGGAGATGAATGAAACAGGGTTACTAATTTAGGGCTCAGTTTAGGGCTCATTCCATAAGGAAGAGACACTCTCCATTCTATAATATATAGAAATGCAAAATGTCACCAGGGTTTTTACCTCCGCTGCAGGGAGGATTTGGGAGGCATCATGGAGCAGGGAGGAGCCATATGAACCTTTATTTTCTGAATATAATTATATACTTTTGATTCCAAATGCTATTAAAATTAGTTGTGAAAACTTCAAAGACCACAGAAAGATAAAATATAAAGTCAAAAGTCTATTCCATACTCCTGGCCCCAGAGAAAAACAACTGTTAACAGTTCTCAAGAGAAACAGAACCTATAGAATGTGTGTGCATGCATGTATGTGTATATATATGATGGTATATGTATATGATTATATATATATAAAGAGATTTATTATAGGGAATTGGGTCATGTGATTATGGAGGATGAGAAATCCCAAGATCTGCAGTAGGCAAGCTGGAGACCCAGGAGAGTAGATGGTGTAAGTTTCAGCCCCAAAGCTGGCAGGTTCAAGACCCAAGAAGAGCTGCTGTTTCAACTCAAGTCTGAAAGCAGGAGTGTATCAATATCCCAACACAAGGCAGCCAGGCAGGAGGAGTTCTGTTTTACTCAGCATCTTTGTTCTATGAGGCCCATCCAAAGGGCAATCTGCTTTACTCAGTCTACTGCTGCCAATGTTAATCTCATCCAGGAACACTCTCAGACACACCCAGACAGTGTTCGACCAAATGTCTGGGTACCCTGTGGGCCAGTCACATTGACATGTGAAATTAACCATCACAACATGTATTTATTAGGTACAATAAATGGGCTCATAGTGTATAAACTGATCTATAACATGTATTCATTATGGCATTGACATTAAGTACACGGGCTTTGGAGCCAGTGGGCTTGGGTTTGAGCTGTGACCTTGGTAAGTCACTAAATGACTCTGAACTTCAGTCTGCTTATTTGTAGTATTGGTCTAATAATATGATATACTTTACAGAGTTTTGATGAGAATTAAATGAAATGTTGCATATGATGTGCCTAGTAGAGAATAAACCCTCAAAATGTCAGATTTTTACAAAGATCTTAATATATCATGGATAACTTTGTATGTCAATAAATGTGGCTTGACCATACCCACATTTGATAAATGCATAGTATTCTATTGTAAGGATGAATCTTGATTTATTTAATTGCCTTCTACTGATGGACATTTAGATTATTTCTAATTGTTACTCTTCTAAACAAATGTATTATAGTATTTCCAAATTGATTATCTCTTTAGGAGAAATTTATAAAATTAGAATGGCTGGATAAAAAATATACTACATATCTTTAATTTTGATAAATATTGCCAAACTGGTTAGCTCAATTTATCCCTGTTGCTCCCATCCCCAGCCCCAACATTTGGGAACATGCCCATTTGCCCATGCCTTGCCAATACTAATCACTGTCAACCATTTAAATCTTTGGCAAGCTGACAGTGTTTTGTTTTTTTTTTTTTTTAAAGTCTTACTTGTTTTAGTTTCCATTGCTTTTATAAATGGTAAATGAGCAATTTTATATACTTATTGCTCATTAATATTTATTTTGCGAAGTGACCTTTCATATCTACAGCCCTTTTTTATATTAGATGCTAATATACTGAGTTTTTTTAAACATTTGATTTTAAGGGTTCTTTATAATCCTCAACAATATAATAATATCTAACACTTACATGGCATTTAGTATATGCCAGGTGCTTTTCCAAGTGTTTTATGTGTACTAACACAATTATTCTTCCATAACATCCTATGAAGTTGGTACTGTTATTATTCTCATTTTAGAGATGAAGAAACCGATGCCCATAAAGGCTAAATAACTTGCCCAAGTCTTGCAGCTGGCACATGGTGGAGCCAGTTGTACCTATGCAGTTTAGCTCTGGAGTCCATGCTCTTGATCACTGTCTCTACTGCCTTTCAACATTTTGTCATATATGCTGCAAGTGTGTCTTCTCCTAATTTGTATTCATCTTTAAACTTTGTTATGGTGTCTTTTTAAAAAGTTAAAAAGTTTTAACTTTTTATGTTGTGAAATTTATCCTTTTTGAAAAACGATTTCTTGCTGATCTTATTCTTAAACAATGAATAGAAATTTCCCCAGAAAAAAAAAGATCCCTATGTTTCCATCTTAAGACAGAAAGATAATTATGTGCAAAAGACAGAAGGAGTGAAAGATCGGGGTACATTCAGGAAAAAGTGAGCTTGTCAGGTGCATGAATTCTGGGAGACAACCTGGAAAATGTCATTTGCAACTAGACCGTCAAGAACCTTAAAAGTCATGCTAAGGAATATGAATTTTATCCTGAGGGCAGTGGAAGTGGGAGCCACCGAACTTCTGTTTTTACTTTAATAAAAGTAAAACATACATATACAATTGTATAAAACAAAACAAAAATAAATATTTTCCAGTTGAGACTCCCCTATACTCATCATATTCCCAAGAGGTAAACTTCTTTCATATGTTTCTGGTTTTAGTTCTTATGATTATCATCACAATTCTAAAGAATATACTTATAATTCTATTTTTTATTCATAAGTTTAGACAACATCTATTGACTCCAGGTTATGAAAGAAGAGGAATTTGGCTCATATCCAGTTGGTCCTCTGTATCTGAGGATTCTGCATCCATGAATTCAACCAACACAGATCAAAAATATTTGAAAAAAAAATAACAAGACAATAAAAATAATGCAAACACAAACAATATAGTATTAATATAACAACTAATTGCATAGCATTTACATTGTATTAGGTATTATAAGTAATCTAGAGATGATTTAAACTATATGGGAGGATGTGTGTAGGTCATATGCAAATACTACACCATTTTATGTAAGGGACTTGCATATTGGTGGATTTTGGTATGGGGAAGGGTGCCCTAGAACCTTCTGCTGGGGACACCAAGGGATGACTGGGGCTATTTCCACTTCTTCTCCTTTCTTCCTCTCCTCCTGAATATATATGCAATACAATAGAATATATATTCTTCATATATACATATGAATGTACATATGTGTGCTCTATTGTTTATTTATATCACTTTTAAAATATAATAAAATTTCTACTTATTTTCCATCAATTTTATTTATTTATTTATTTTGAGACAAAGTCTTGCTCTGCTTCCCGGGACTAAAGTGCCGTGGGGTCAGCCTATCTCACAGCAACCTCAAACTCTTTGGCTCTAGCAATCCTCCTGCCTCAGCCTCCTGAGTAGCTGAGACTACAGGCATGTGCCACCACGTCTGGCTAATTTTTCTATTTTTAATAGAGACGGGGTCTCACTCTTGCTCAGGCTGGTCTCGAACTCTTGAGCTCAAGCTATCGTCCGGCCTCGGCCTCTCAGAGTGCTAGGATTACAGACGTGAGCTACCTTGCCCAGCTGCAAGTGTTCTTTTTTTAAATCAGATTTCATAATGTCTTTTAAATTCAGTGAGCATCTTCATAAAATGAAAACTTTACCATAGCAATTGAAACATAAATTGTGCTCAGAGTCTCACAATGCACTTCCAAACCTTAGCATATCGTTTAAAGTTCAGAAATTGTACTCTTACAAATCACTGTTCTATAATTGATGTTGTAGCCCATCTTTCTAAATCCTCAAAGGATGTTCCATAATTCCTTTAGTAAATTGCTCCATCTTAAAATAAAACACACTAACAAACTGTTTAAATGTCAGAGTATGGCATGTTATACCATGCTAAACTCTATAAAATTTTCCCTTTCATTCATAACAGTAAGTAAATAGTTAAGCAAAGAGAAATTCTGTATTAGACAAAAATGATTAAGAAGATGATAATGAGAAATACTATTCTGGATACAGAGTTCTTCATCCATTTTTAGTTTCTCTTTATGGAAATTATCAATGGCTATTTTATCTGATTGCTGTACAGATGCACATCAAAGTGTAAGGACTACTAACATAACAGACACATGACACCCACGCCTGTTACAATTTATTTATTCATTTAACAAAAATTGATTGAGCATCTACTTTTATACAAAGAATAATGTTTAACATTTTTGTAATTGAGGAAGGTAAGCATTAAAACCTCTTAGGGACCTTTATAGCACTTATGCTCTGAATCAGGCCCACACACATATAAACCAAGGAGATTTGAATGATTTTTTTTTTGCAGTAGAAGATCATTTTCTCACCTAACTCAGCTTATTAATTTATTTTAGGTGTAAAATTCAGTTTCTTTCCTGTATATATATTCTTGAGGGCTCCTAAAAGTCGCTTCCTGCTTTCTACATGATAGGTGGCCGCATTTCTCTTGGGTGATATATTTATGTCATTTAGAAGGTTTGTAGCATACTTTTTGACCTTTGAGTGAAAGTTGTTATATAAATGTCACTAGTCATTATCATGGAAACAGTCAGCTGTGAAAAAAAGGTTTTAAATATAGTCAAATACTTGTACCTTGGATAAAAGATTATACTTCCTGTTGTGAATATGAATGCTTAGCGACAGTAGCCTATACCCATGTATTTGTTGATCATTTTGTGTTAAATTTTTCTATATGTTCAGAAGTTCTGTACACTCCTCCATGCTGACAAGTTCATCATGCTGTGCTACTGTTCTCTCAAAAGACTGCTGTGTGCTGCTCCATGCAGTTAGCCAATAGCAATACACTCATTGAGCAATAAGAAAATTATAACAGATTTTACAGGAAGAACATCATATTTACAGAGGAAAAAGAAGAGAAACGTGTGTAGTTGGCCCTTCTGTCTGCATGAAAGGCTCAGAAGATATCATAGAAGGAAAATGTAGGGTAATAAATTGGTGTCTGTGCCATATGCTCTCTTCTTTCTTTTCTTTGGTAGATGTTGTGTTACTTCTTTGACAAAGCAGACAACAACATGCACTGGGGGAAAAAAGCCCTATTCAATACATGGGGCTTGGGAAATGGTATAGCCACATGCAGAAGAATGAAACAGGACCCCTATCCCCACCACTCACAAATGTTAATTCAAGGTGGATAAAGGACTTAAATGTAAGATATGAAACCATAGGAATTCAAGAGGAAAGTGTAGGAAAAACTCTTCTAGATATTGGTCTAGGCAAAGAATTTATGAAGAAGATCCCAATGGCAATCACAGCATGACAAAAATAAATAAATGGGATTTGATTAAACTAAAAAGCTTCTGCACAGCTAAGGAAACAATCAAAAGAGCAAATAGAAAACCTACAGAATGGAGAAAAATTTCACAAGCTATACATCTGATAAAGGGCCAATAACTAGAATCTACAAAGAATTCAAGCAAATCAGGAAGAAAAAAACCCAAACAATCCCATTAAAAAGTGGGCAAAAGACATGAACAGAAGCTTCTCAAAAGATAGACAAATGGCCAATAAACATGTGAAAAATGCTCAACATCACTAATCATCAGGGAAATGCAAATTAAAACCACAATGAAATATCACTTTACCCTTGTTAGAATGGCTTTTATTAAAAAGCCCAAGATGATAGATGCTGGTGTGGATGAATAGAGAAAGGAATGCTTATACACTGTTGATGGGACTGCAAATTAGTACAACCTCTATGGAAAACAGTGTAGAGATTCCTCAAAGAACTAAAAGTTGAGCTACCATTTGATCCAGCAATCCCACTACTGGGTATTTACCCAAAGGAAAATAAGTCTTTCTATCAAAAAGGCACCTGCACTCAAATGTTTATTGTTGCACAATTCACAATTGCACAGATGTGGAATCAACACAAGTGCCCATCAATTCATGAGTGGATTAATAAAATGTGGTATATGTATACTATGGAGTACTACTCAGCCATGAAAAGGATAATTTAATGCCATTTGCAACAATTTGGATAGATTTGGAGATCATTATCCTAAGTGAAGTATCTCAAGAATGGAAAAACTTACACCACATGTGCTCATTATTAAATTGGAACTAACCAATGAGCACACATGTGCACAGAGGGAAGTAAAACTCAGTGGAAAACAAGCAGGGGGGAGGGGGAAGGAGGGAACGGGCAAAAATCTACCTAATGGGTACAATGACCAGTATTTGGGTGATGGGCATACCTATAGCTATCACTCAAGTATTACAAAAGTGATTCATGTAACCAATAACATTTGTAACCCCTTAATATTTTGAAATTAAAAAAATAAAAATACACTGTTTTTTAAAGGTACATTGGGAACTTTTGTAACATTGAACATACTTTCTTATTAAGATTATATTGGTATTTATGTTGATTAGTTTTTGTTTGGAACATGAAAACTGCTTAGCTAATGTAGGTGAAATTACTTCTCACTTCCCCTTTGAATTGGTCTTCCCACATAAACTTTTAGTGTTCAATTTTTCCACTGATGTTTCAGCCACATCACTGGGTAATTAAGTTTTGTGGGCCTCCTAGAAATCAAACTATCATTAAATAATATTTCTATGAAACACTCATTTGAAATTCAAAATACCAAAAACATTTCCATTTCATAGTCACAAGAAAGGAAATTACTTTGACTTCTTCTATTCTACTTTTCTCATCTCAGCTCCTAACAATCTCCATAACACATGTTGTGAAAATTAGGTAATTTCTTGAATTATATGTGTGGAAACTATTTTGAAAATAATTCATTATAAAGAAGAATGAAGAATTAAAAATGAAGAAGCTCTTGAACATCTTTGATGCATAAGGTGTATAGATTAAAGGTAGTTTGGAGGTATGAGGTCAAGATTAGAAATAATTTTTGTCATTAGGCAGGATGTATAATTAATAAAATGTAACATTTAAACTATAAATAATTGACACTCCCTAAAATTATAATATACTTTAGAAATAGGAATATATATGATAAATTAAAAAGATAATTCCAGTGGTTCCTAAGAAAACCCAGAATCTATATGAAATGTTGGGAAGCTGAGGTAATTCTTATGATATTTTCCAACCTTAGTCTCATAGAAATTTTCCAATTAGTATCTGGAGAACACAGTTTTTTTTTTTAAAGGTAATTGCTGGTAGGAAGAATTCTTCATTCTAATTTAGAAGGAAATGTCATCAATACTGAATAGCTTGGGCCTCAATTCCTGGATTTGACAAGTTTGAAACTCAAGTTCACCACACACACACAAATAGATTTTCTGAGCAAACTATAGTGATATTAACCTGGGTTATGGAAGGTCACAAAACTTGGTCATATATATAGCAACTGTGTAATTGGTGATGAAATGATTCAATTTTTCTGACTTTCAATATGAAATTCTTAAAAAGGTTGAACAATTGAATTGCTCTCAGCCAGCCAGAAACCACAACCCTAGAACTGTGGTTTCAAGTTCAAATCAATGTCTTGGAGTTCAAGACTATTTTAAGGGAGGTTGCCTGGGGAAAATGTCATTAACCAAACATATTTTACCTGAATCCTACAGATATCTATGGTAAACACACACACACATGGAGCTTCCCTAAAGTATAGGCATTTTAGTGTATAATTCTTGCTTGTAGCCAGCTTTCATCATAATGCCTGCCTCGATAGATATTCACTTAACTAATGAAACTGGTAAAGAATGACTGTCTGTTGAACATAAACTGTGACTGAGGGAGAGGTTATATAAAAGCAATGGAAGACAGTTTCTGCTTCAGATTTACAGTCCAACCTCACGAATTGGTGTGAAATATTTTCTTTTTGTCATTCCTTAATATAGATAATTCGCACTAGCAGTTTGCATTTTCTCCACAAGTCAGAATCACTAACTTCCCGTTCCTCAATGTTGTTCATTCCTTGATTGTCCAGGTCCTCAAAGTATCAAGTGAAGTTGAGAGTTCAAGTTCCTTAAAGTACAAATTAAGCAGCCAATTGTTGCTGTGGTCTTGGTTGGCCTGTGACTGTTCACAACGCTCATAGGCTTGCAAATCTTAAAAACTCGCACGTGACATGCTTTCCAGGTCCTTTGTCAAAACATGTGTCTGGCCCCTAATTTAGCGTGGCCTCAAGTGTGTGTTTGCACTGTGTAGACAGATGCCAACTCACACTTCCAAGGGGGAAACCAAGCTCAGGGTGGTGGTAAGGCTTATCGGGAGCGAGCCTAAGTGAAGTGCGCGCGTGCACGTGTGTGTGTGCGTGTGTGTGTGTGTGTGTGAGAGAGAGAGAGAGAGAGCGCGAGCGAGCCGCTGTCCTCAGGATCTCTCTCTCTCCTATTTGCTTTTTGCCCACTAGCTTTCTCTCCACTGCACAGCGGAGATCTGAGGCGAGTATTCAGCTGATTCAGGCAAAAGAAAACAAAAACGAAATAGACTTTTATATCACCAAATCTGAGGGACACTGGGAATCAGGGAGCCCTGGTCAAGCAAGGAGACCTGTCCATGGTCCTGACCGCATCTTTCCCGCCGCCCCGCTCCAACGCCTCAGGAGGGTGCCAGCACCCGAGGAGCGGGCGCCCCGCACGGCCCTGGGTTCCCGGGAAGCTCGGGCCCGGGCCGCCTCCGCGAGCTCCGCGAGCGCCGGGCCTGTGTCGCGCACCGCGGCTTTCCCGGCCGGGCGCCGGTTTTGAATCCCCGCGCGAGGCCCGGTGGGGGCGGCGGGCGGGGTGGGGGCGGGGCGGCGTCACGTGCTGGCGGCGGCGGCCCCGGGAAGGTTCCATTGCTTCGGCGGTCCGCACTCCCGGCGCTCGGGCCCCTCCGCCGCCCCGCCCCAGCCCGCCGCGCCCGCGCGCCCCTCGCGGCCGAGCAGCCGGGCGACTCCGGGGCCGGGCCCCGCCCCTCTGGCTGGAGGACTCGGCGCGTCCTCCGCGCCCTCCCACCGCCGCCCCCGCCGCCTAGTTGGTGCGGTCCATGGCGAGCACATCATGGCGATTGAAGGTAAGTGGAGGCCGTCGGCGGCGGCGGCGGCGGCGGGCGAGGAGGGGGACCCCGGCCGGCGGGGGGCTGGGCGGCGCCGGGAGGCCGACGCGCGGACGCGGCAGCCTCCTGAGGGCCGGAGCGCTGAGAGGCGCCGGGGTCCCGGCCGCGTCTGGGGAGGCGGTGGGCGGAGCGGCGCGGCGGGGACGCCGGGCTCGGCTCTCGGGCTCGCTCCGGCCCTCGCGGTGTCGTCGGCCTCGGCCGGTGGCAGCGCGCGGGGAAGAGCTGGTGGCGCGGGCGGGTACAGTAAGTACCTCCTGCCGGCGGCGCGGACTGGGGCTTCGGCTGCGGCCCTGCAGTCTCCGCGGGACGGGCTGAGGGAAGCGAGGGGCCAGGGGGCTCGGGCTGCGCCTCTTCCGTTGCCCCCGCCCCAGCAACCCGTCCTGCTTAGTAACTGCCTTCCTGCCAAACTAGCAGTCCAGTTTTGCTGTCCCCTTCCTTCCCCTTCCCCGACCCTGCCTTGGGGCTAATCCTGTGTTGCGCTTTCCGTTCTTTCCCCTTCTGTTTGCTGTTGTAGGGGACCAGGAAATTTGGGGCGAGCTTAATATCCTCCTTAAGTGCCTTTGCCCCCCAAACTCAAAACTGCCTGTCTCTGTGAAAGAGAAGTAATAAATACGTCTTTGCAACAAACGGACGCGCTTACAATCCTCAAATATCAGTCTGTTAAGTGTTATAGTGCCAACAGTGCTCACATTTTCAAAAAGTAGCTTAATAAAAATTGAGTTTCTAGGTAAGGGAGTTGACACTAAAGTGTGTTTTTCTCTGGTTCCAGAAACATGTAACTGGGATGAAGTGTCTGTATTTTGTCTTGTTGTTAAGGAGCATATTGTGAAAATTGATATCACACATCTAGGCTATTTATGTGAAAGACTACATCTTCCAGCCCTGTCTCACTCTCAGCTTAAATCAAACAATGGAAGTAATTTGTAAATTTTCCCTGTGTGTGTATGTGTGTGTATATTCATCTGTACGGATGTGCAGGGCTGTATCATTATTTGTCTAAATTATATGGGCGTTCCTCCTAAGTAAAAGTTTTCAAAGCGGTTTCCCTTCTAGGTGGTCAGTCACTGGTAGCATGCATCTCTGAGGGGTTCTTTTTGTGAGCTCCTGTAGACTCCAAAATTGCTTTAGTTGTGTGTTTACGTTTATCTCATTTATGTAAGAAATTGATTACCTATTATATGCAAGACACACATTCACACAGTTTCAAATATCTACTTTAGCTAAAATGATGGGGAATGAGATCTACCTGTAATCTTTGCTAATCTTGTTATCTGGAGCAGTACTTTCAACCTTTTTTCCCCCACTATACTTTTTACTAACGGTTAAAAATCAAGACATCAAATCCACTGATTTACATTGTGTACTTTATTTTCCCAGCCAACCTGTGGTAGTATTTCTTGTGAAGTGGTGAAGGTGAAAAGGTTTAGGCAGAACATGAGGGAAGGGTTCGCCAGATAACATTCAGATATGATCCTATAACTTGTCATTTCTTAAAGTATTTTCCAGTTTTTCCTTTTTCTTAGTTCTTTCATTCTTTCCTCTGGCAGCTAAATGTTACTGATCCTTTTCTATGTCAACTGATGGGATTTTGCTCTGCCTACTAGAACATTTAAAGAACAAGATTTTTTAAATCCTCATATTCTAGAGATTCTTCTGTGTTTGAGATACTGTTAAATATTTTCAAAATCAAAACTTAGCATTTGAGGTTTCATAATATAAAGATCAGGAATTATGTCATTTCTAGTTCAGCAAAGAAACTATAGTTAATATGAGCATTTCAGATGGAAATGTCAGGTCATGTTAGTCTGCTATGCTGCTTGTCACGTATTAAAGCAGTTTCTTTATACATACCATGTTATGGAGTAAAATGAGTTCTGGAGGAGGACTTGGTACTAGGGACATCTTAGAATTTTAGAGGCCCAGGGGACATCTTGTCCAACATTTTTTTTTTCAATGAAGTAGTTCTTAAAACATACAGTTCCTTCATTCACCTGTTAATTCAGTGGGCATTTATTGTGCATTAACTGTACATGGGATTCTGTGCTAGACTCTGTGGGGCCATAAAGATGGCTAAGACCATATTCCTTCCCTCAAAGAGTTCATGGTCTAGTGGTAGAGACAGGTAATTTTACACTTGATCTTAGCCAAAAGGCCGAGAAGCGATAAGAGACAGGTAATTTTAAACACATAATTACAATATAGTGTGAACATCAAGAGATGGATCATCCTTCCTTTGTATAAAAACTTTCAATGATGCGTTTGACACTGTTTCTGAGGCAATAATTCTTCTATTCGTAAGGTCTTCATATTTGGCCAAAAGTCTACCATTCAGTAACTTCTATCTACCCATCCTACTTCTGTGTGTATTTTCTGTGTATATGACATCCCTTCTACCACTTGACTACAGTGTTTCTAGACAAAATATTCAAGTCCTTCCTTTGGATGATCTGTAGTGGTATGTTTTAATATTTGGAATATAGTAGTGGGCCATTTCATTCCAGTTGTACTGTTGAATAACAAACGTTGAAACTGTTGTACCACTTCTTGACTTGTGCATAATCCTATTATGTAGCTTAATATTAGAATAGCATTTTTGAAGCTTTATGTTGGCTCAGGTTGAGGCTGTAATCAACCAAAACCATGGTCTCTTGCCTGTGGTACTTTCCATAGCTACCCAGTGTTTTGAATTGAATAGGTCATTTATAACTGTTAGTCATATTCTTATTCACTCTGGCCCAACGTTTTAGCCCTTGCATCTAGCCTTTTAAGTACTAAGGATTGCTTTTATCTCCTCCTCTGTGTAAAACCCTTATTTTACAACACCAAATGATTTCTACTGAACTCATTTTCTCCTTTTATCAGTCAGACACATAACTGCTAATCAGGACTTCAGACAAGTATAAGATGATGGAGTTACCACACTGAGCTAATATAATTCCAAGCAGAGGTGAAGAAGTTAGTCTATCTTAGATAAAGGTATAGTTTTTAGAGGGCATTCTGAAATATTAAGAATAGTTTACAGATCCTTATTGTTACCCTAGTGGTCTGACAATACCAGGTTGAGAATCATTGTTCTAGCCTAGCCTATCAACACATGTAATTGTTATCCAGCATATTAACTCTTCTAGTGCTGGCCTTTGTCAGTCTGACAGTGTTGACTCTTTTCTGTTTTTTGAAGTTTTCTCTTCTCTTGATTACATACTTCTCAGTCTGCTCATCATCTTCCTGACCTAAAGTTCTTAGTGCCACTCTCAACCCTATTGCCATTCTCTATTGTATACATACTGCCGTAATTGCACACACTGAACAGTTTTGTAATCTACTTGTTTACAAATTTGTTTTCCCAGTCCAACTGTAAATGCCTGGAGGATAATGTCTTATTCATTTTTTTATGCCTTAGATTTTTATAGTACCTGAATATAGTCATGCTTTGGTAACCATGGAAGATTTATTCCAGGCCCTACATGATATCACAATTTGAGGATGCTCAAGTCCTTTATATAAAATGGCATAGTATTAATATTTGCATATTATCTACACACATTCTCCAGTATACTTTAAATCATCTCTAAATTACTTATAATATCTATTACAATGTAAATGTATATTAATAGTTGTTGCATTGTTTAGGGAATAATGACAAGAAAAAAAAATCTGTACATATTCAGTACAGATGCAACCATTGTAGCCTAACTACATTTTGATCCATGGCTGGTTGAATTCATGGATGCTGAACCCATGGATATGGAGGGCCAACTGTATAGTGTATACTCAACTCAAGTTTCTTGAATTGTTTTGTGGAATTCTATCTATTATCTTTATAGATTATTCCCATTGCCCAGAAGCATATCTCTAACACAAAATTTTTCTGACTTATAATTCCAAATAGTAGCTAGATACCTTTACTTGGATTTCCTACAGCAATCCAAAATGTTTAGCTTAGGATATTAAGAATGTCCTAAAATTGTCATCACTGTCACCAAATCCAGCCTCCATACTGCCATACTCCGTGCAAATTTACCATCTGAGTGGCATTTTAAAATAACTGGACATCTGAGTTAGAAACCTGGACATCAGCCCTGTCTTATATTTCACCACCACCCCCCACATCCTGTTGATCGCTAAGTCCTGCCAAGTCTACATCTCAAATTAATTTATGTTGCTTAGTGCCTTAACTTTAGTTTATGCTGTTATCTCTCATTAAGAGACTTGCATTAGTTTCTTAACTAATCTAATCTCCAGTCTTAAGTTTCCTTCCAGTTTATTTTCCAAACTAGTGCTAGCTATCTTTGTAAAATGAAATCTGAATTTTTTAAAATCTCAGGATAAAGCTGATCCTTAATGATCTGGTGCATGTCTGTCCATCATCTGGTCCAGGTATTTCTGTTTCTTCTGTAAGAATATCAGAAGACTCTTTGCAAACTATTCTGCTAAACTAAAAAATAAATACTTTTATTGTTAAACAGCTGTATTAACTTTACTTAATCTGTCTGAGCAGCATTTAAAAAAATTATGGAAGTTTAAACTAGAGAGAATCTATGAATGTATATATGTGTATATACTGGATATACTTTTTATTCGTAGTGTACCTTATAGTTTGCCACTCACTTTCACTTACATTTTATTTTTAAAATCAATAGTAGAATTCTGAGATGTTCTTTAGGATTTGTTTTGGCGCTAAGATTTCTAAGGCAGAATTTGGATTTTCAAAAGCTGTTTGAAATATTGAATTAAAAAATCCAATAGAAACATGTTATATTATTAGTGTTGAGGGAAAGCATCACACTTCTTTTGTGTTTCCCATGTTATTGTTAGAGAGATATCATTATTATGTATATAGGGAATAATATAATTAGAATGTCACACCTGTCCACAGTCTGGCAGAGTGAGGTAATTTATTGAATGTTTTATTTTTGGAGGAATTACAGTTCAGTTTAATCAGTGATATTCTTAAAAGAGATACTTCAACTTATGGCAGGATAATATTTCTGATGTTTTTATAGAGACTTAAGACATGTTTGTATATTTAGGTAGATTTGTTTAGAGACTTCTGGAAGTACTTTTAAGTAATTTACAGTTTATTCAAGGTTCCTTTTCTAACTCACTATACAAAATTAGAAAAAACTAGGGAACACTAGAGACATAGTTATATTTCATTTTTTGTTGTTTTAAGGTGGTATTCAGCCAATAGTGCATGCCAATGGGGAAAGCAGAGAGAACCTTATATTGGCTTAATTTGTATAATTTGTTGAGTAATACTGTTTGCATTATCAGTTTCTTTGAAAAGATTATGTTTGTACATAGTATATATGTAGAAGTATAGTAGATTGTCTTCATGAATTTGATTTCCATTTAGCTGACTTCGTTCTTCTCCCAGTCCCGAATCCTAGCTGATTAATACCTAATGTGAAAGTGCCTATATACAGTTAATGTAAGATTGGACAAACTGCTATAAATGAGACATTGCAAACTTTTGAGTTAAAGGATTATATGCATATTTTGTGTGTGTATGGAGTAATAATTTAAATCTAACAAATTGGAACCCTTGAATTGCCATCTTTTAGAGGAGGAAAATAGTGACAACATAGAAAGCTGTTATTAGGAACTTATTTACAAACAAATTTCTAAGAGCCATGCATATATTCAGAACAATTTTTTATTTTTACATTTTTAGGACTATATTAGAAATGACATCTAAAATAATATTTTGAGTCATCATGAGATAGAAGAGTCTCATGAAATATTAAATTATCTTCAGTATTCTGAACTTACTAATGCAGTCATGCATGTTAGTAGCTTTAAAAAATGATCTGGTGCAGTATTCAAAACAAAAAGCTTTGGTTTTATTCTCAGTTAACAAGAAAATTCAATTAAGTAAAACACTTTTTGTGACCACTTATTTATTTAGGGTTTTATTGTGTTATATTAACGAGCTTCTAATAGTCAAAAACATAGTTAACTAAACAAACTGAACTAAGTAGCTCAAAACTTATAAAATGGATTAATTCATGAATAGTAAATTCAATTTTATGAGATAAAATTTATACCTCTTAGAAAAAGTTATTGAATAAATGCATAGGAATATATATGGATCAAATGAGATACTGTATTTAGCATGCTTTGCAAATTATAAAGTGCACTAAGATCTTGTTATGAGCAGAGATATATAGTTGGTTATTCTGTGTGATGCTGGAGTGGTAGTGAGTGTTTGTCTCAAAGTTTAGGCTGCTATTGAATAGGAATATTGTAGATAAAATGAGTTTGTAAAAGTATAGAAAGTACTTATTCAGACTATTTTAACTCTACAGTAATTGCATAGCAACAGCAAAAAGAAAGGAATTCCAATTTGGGGGGATAATTCCCAGAGGGTTGGAGGCCTGAAGGTTTTTTTTTTTCCTTCTTTTTTTAGGAAAACTTTCAAAAAGAGGACAAGTTAAGAATTATGAGAAAACTAACATTTATTTTGGACTATTTGCATGGGAGAGTGTTTGAAATTGAATGATAACTTGTACTATAGAAGAAAAGATACTATACAGGACTCTTGTTTGTTTCCAGGGCCCAAACTCAAAGTTTTCTTTGAATTTTGTATTCTACTTGGTGAGGAATGCAAAGGGAATTAACATTTTTGGGAGCTTGCCATGGCCCAGGCATCACATTGATATATCCATTATCCCAGACATGGATAGCATCACTTCTCTTACTCTTGACTGTAGCAGACTGCTGTCTTATTAAGGCATCTTTTTTTCCTACTGGTTGTGGGCTTGGTTTCAGGATCCTTGGCAACACTGCCCTCCAGCAGCTACTACTAATCTACCAGAATTAGTGTACAAGATGAAAGCTGTTTTCTGTCCTGAGGTTAATATTACTACTTTACAAATGACTTTAGTTATTATTTTTTCTTATTTGAAAGATTAAGTAACAAGCACAAGGTTTGCAAAGACAGTAGTGGGTGATACTGACTTTAGAATTGAAGTCTAGCTCAATTCAGAAACTGTGATCTTTATGCAACACTATGTTTTAAATTGATGACCGAAATTGGTATTATTTCTTGAAAGACTTAATTAGGGACAAACTAAAACGTGTCTAGAGGTTAATGACTGTGGTCTAAGTGGATTGAATTGGTCGGGGGAAGTTGGCAGAATTAATAGGAAATATTTAAAGTTTCATGCTTATTATGTACAATATAGGTGTCTGTTTAAAATCAGCTATAATAGTTTATATGTGTAAGGTAGATGTTAAAGGCTTTGCCCATTTTAATAGATGTACCTTGAAGACGAATCTTTAGATGAGATGGAACTTAAGACATTTCTAAAGTAGCTTTTCAGTGTTTGACCAAGAATAAATAAATAGAACCTGTAAATTGTGATTTATGCTAATGGTCAAAATAAACATGGTAGACAAAGTTAATTTTGAAAAGGACTTTTAGATCCATCTTAAAGGAACTAAATCTTTGGGTTTAATTCCCTTTTTTATATAGACATACTTCATTTTATTGTGCTTCACTTTATTGTCCTTCACAGATATTGCATTTTTTACAAATTGAAGATTTTTGGCAACCCTGAGTCAAGCAAGTCTGTCAATGACAATTTTCCAACAACATGTGCTTGTTTCTGTTTGCCATTTTGGTAATTCTCCCAGTATTTGCATTTTTTTCATTATTATTATTATGTCTGCTATGATGATCAGTGATCTCTGATGTTACTGTTGTCATTGTTTTGGGTGCTACGAACTGTGCCCATATCAGACAGCGAACTGAACCCATAAATGCATGTGTTATGACTGCTTCGCAGACCGGCCGTTCTCCCATCTCTCTCTCTTCAGGCCTCCCTATTCCCTGAGACACAACAATGTTGAAATTAGGCCAATTAATAACTCTATAGTGACCTCTAAGTATTTTAAGTGAAAGGAAGAGTCACATATCTCTCACTTTAAGTCAAAAGCTAGAAATGATTAAGCTTAGTGAGAAAGACTTGTCAAAAGCCAGGCCTCATGTGCCTAACAGTTAGCTAAGTTGTAAATACAAAGGAAAAGTTCTTGAAGGAAATTAAAAGTGCTACTGCAGTGAACACATGGATTGATAAGAAAGCAATACAACTTTATTGTTTATATGGAGAAACTTTTAGTGGTCTAGATACAAGATCAAACCAGCTACGACATTCCCTTAAGCCAAAACCTAATCCAGAGCAAGGCTCCAGGTCAGGTGCTGTGGCTCATGCCTATAATCAATCCTAGCACTCTGGAAGGCCAAGGCAGGAGGATTGTTTGAGCTCAGTTATTCAAGACCAATCTGAGCAAGAGTGAGATCCCATCTCTACTAAAAAAGAGAAAAATTAGCCACACACCTATAGCCCCAGCTACTCAGAAGGCTGAGGCAGGAGAATCCCTTGAGCCCAGGAGTTGAAGATTGCAGTGAGCTGTGATGATGCCTCTGCGCTCTACCCAGGGTGACAGAGTGAGACTCAGTCTCAGTAACAACAACAAAAAGGAAACAGAGCAAGTCTCTCATTCTCTTCAATTCTGTGAAGGCTAAGAGAGGTAAGAAAGCTGTGGAAGAAAAGTTGGAAGCTAGCAGAGGCTGGGTACAGTGGCTTATGCCTATAATCCTAGCACTTTGGAAGGTTGAGGTGGGTGGATCCCTTGAGTCCAGGAGTTGGAGACAAGCCTGGGCAACAAAGCAAGACCTCATCTCTACAAAAAAATTTAAAAATTAGCTGGGTGTGTTGCTTGTGTGCCTATAGTCCCAGCTACTCAGGAGGCTGAGCTGGAAGGATTGCTTGAGCCCAGGAATTTGAGGCTGCAGTGAGCTAAGGTTTCACCATTGCACCCTGCCTGGGTGACAGAGTGAGACCTTGTCTCTAAAGAAAAAAAAAAAAAAAAGAAGAAGAAGAAGAAAAGAAAGCTAGCAGAGATTGGTCATGAAGTTTAAGGAAAGAAGCACTTTCCAGAAGATAAAAGTACGAGGTGAAGCAGCAGGAGTTGCTGTAGAAACTGCAGCAAGTTATCCAGAAGATCTAGCTAAGATAATTCATTAAGATGGCTAAACAACAGATTTTCAATGTAGATGAAACAGTTTTATATTGGAAGAAGATGCCATGTAGGACTTTCATAGCTAGAAGAAGTCCATGCCTGGGTTCAAAGGACAGGCTGACTCTCTTGTTAGGGGCTAATGCAGCTGGTGATTTTAAGTTGAAGTCAATGCTCATTGACCATCCCCAAAATCCTAGAGCTCTTAAGAAGTTTGCTAAATCTACTCTGCCTATCCTCTATCAGTGGAACAACAAAGCCTGAATGTCAGTACATCTGTTTACCTCATGGTTTACTGAATATTTTAAGCTCACTGTTGAGACCTATTGCTCAGAAAAAAAGATTCCTTTCAAAATATTACTGCTCATTGACAATACACCTAGTCATCCAAGAGTTCTGATGGAGACATACAAGGAGGAGGAGATGAATGTTGTTTTCATGCCTAACGTAACATCCATTCTGTAGCCCACAGATCAAGGAGTAATTTAGACTTTCAATTCTTATATTTAAGAGATACATTTTGTAAGACTGTTAGCTGCCATAGGTAGTGATTCCTCTCATGAATCTGGCAAAGTAGTTGAAAACCTTCTGGAAAGGATTCACCATTCTAGATGCCATTAAGAACATTCGTGATTCATAGGAGGAAGTCAAAATATCAATATTAAGAGGAATTCAAAAGAAGTTGATTTCAGTCCTCATGGATGACTTTCAAGGGTTCAAGAATTCAGTGGAGGAAGTACCTGCAGATATGGTAACAAATGGAAGAGAACTAGAAGTGGAACCTGAGGATGTGACTGAATTGCTGCAATTTCATGATAAACTTAAACGGATGGATGAGCAGTTGCTTCTTATGAATGAGCAAAAGAAAGTGGTTTCTTGAGATGCAGTCCCCTCCCGGTGAAGATATTGTCAACATTGTTGAAATGACAAAAAAAGGTTGTAGAATATAACATACACTTAGCTGATAAAGCAGCTGCAGCATTTGAGAGGATTGACTCTAATTTTGAAAGAAGTTCTCATGTGGGCAAAAATGCTATCAAACAGCATCGCATGCTACAAAGAAATAATTCGTGAAAGGAAGGGTCAATTGATGCAGCAAATTTCATTGTTGTCTTATTTTAAGAAATTGTCACAGCCTCTCCAGCCTTCAGCAACTACCATGCTGATCAGTCAGCAGCCATCAACATTGAGGCAGGAACCTCCACCAGCAAAAAGATTACGACTCACTGAAGGTGCAGATGATCATTAGTATTTTTTAGCAATAAAGCTTTTTTAAAATTAAGGTATATACATTGTTTTTTGGTCGTAATGCTTTTTAACATTTTTTAGCAATAAAGTATTTTTAACCTAAGGTGTGTACATTGTTTTATTAGGCATAATGCTATTGCACACAATAGGCTACAGCATAGTATAAACATAACTTTTATATGCACTGGGAGACCAAAAAATTTGTCTGACTCAATTTATTGTGATTTTTGCTTTATTATGGTGGTCTGGAACTGAACCTGCAATATCTTCTGAGGTATGCCTGTACCTGGATGTATTTTCATGGGACTATAATATCACTACGGATTTTCCTTCTGTAGAAATGTGGACAAGTGCATATTTTGTAATGATCCCCTCTTTCTTTTTTAAAAAATTTTCCAGTTCCCAGGTGCTCTCAAAATTATGTGTACATTCGTGTACAAACACACATATGCACCTAATCACAGCACGTGTGTGTTTGCCCACACATATCTATTTTCTCTCATACTCCTTGCGTATGCCAATTGTAGAGGATTATGCCAGTTTATAGTATGTTCCTGCATGGGTTTGCCTGAGGGAAAAGATGGTAACTTTGACTAAGCTTGTCATTTTCTATCTATCATTTCCGTGTTGCTGAGTTGATTATTTCGAGAGCAATGCTAGTATTATCTCCAAGTATAGCTTTTGTGAAATTCACTTTTATTTAAATTGTCTAAAAGGATCAGAAAACAATTTCATATTTTTCATTTTTTTATAAAAACGAAGAAAAATCAACTTTTACTTTCCTAAATATATTAACCATAATGTTCTAATTTTTTCCCCTGAGAATCAACTAGTGACCCTGGGCAACTTTAACCTTTGGTGCCTCAGTTTGTTTATCTATAATATAGTGAGCTAGACAACTTTATTTCTAAATTCTAATCTCTTCTTCTGTTATTCTAAAATGGTCTCCAAGTCTTCATTTTTTTGAAGTAAATTTGATGCGTGAAAAATTGTATATATAGAGGAGTTCATTTTGGGAGTGATTATTCATCTTAGTAGAAAATTCATCTCTTTCTAAAGATATTGACTAACTACTTTAAATAATTATCCCCTCTTGTGCATTATACTATTAAAGTCACCATACCACTTTTTGTATTACCACTATATCTAAGTCAAGGTATGCCTGCAATATCTTGCCTTTGCTTACAAATTTGACATTTCTTTTGGAAACTTCAGATTTACTTTTAGAGATAAAATGAGGCTTAAAATTTATACAAAGTTCACCATATCTCTGATTGAAAAGGTATTTAAGCCTTTGACTTCCAAACAAACAGACATTTAACATGTAGAGTGCATACTTTTTCCTTATACTCTCCCTGGTTTAGAAGGTTTGGGGACAAAAGGAGCACTGAACTTCAGTATCCAATAATGTAATAAAGTTCATTTACCTTATTTATATTTCTTCTTTTGCATTTTTTAAAAGCATGGTTTTAAAAAAAATTTTTACTTTATTGTCTGGCCTTTAGTTATCCTTAACATTCCTTTCCATTTGAGTAATAATAGTGATTGCTCTTGAGTTCCACATGAACATCAGTGAAATCTTATTTGTTGGTTAGAATTTTGGGGACAAGTACCAAGAACAGTAGTGCACAATCTTACTTGCTTTTTCTAGTTTTGTAATTTTTGTGAGTACTTTGACAAATCAGTAGACTCTATACATTTAAAATATAGTAATTATTTGAGTGGCTTTTTTATCCTCCTCCCACCTGCCACCACTTGACTGGCTTTTTAAAAAAATCTATGAAGTGCTTTCATTTGATATAGATAAATTGAATGCTTTTAGAAGCATCTCATTGTCATTCTGCAGTTCTGAGAAAAGTGTTAGAATATGATACTTTTTATTATTACTGTT
This sequence comes from Cheirogaleus medius, assembly GCA_008086735.1. NCBI lineage: Eukaryota > Metazoa > Chordata > Mammalia > Primates > Cheirogaleidae > Cheirogaleus > Cheirogaleus medius. The sequence goes on from VBSM01002937.1 coordinate 9,738,410, forward strand.
AATACTAAGCCTGATAAAAATTATGCTGTTACATTTAAGATTAGGTGTATGTAGTAAAACCTAACCAATTTATATTCAGTATGGGGGAGAATCTAGTTTTAATTACAGGCTTTAAAAAGTACAGCTTTGTTACATGAATTAATTACATAAACTAAGTTATAAATGTAACTTCTAGAGAATATGCCTTAATGAGTATGGATAAGAAATATTTCTGAGTAACCTATGAAATTATCATAGGCCTCAATATACATTGTAGTTCTGTTATTATCATTACATGATTTTTCTGACACCTTGGAAATAGTTCCTGCTCATAATTTGGTAAATATCCAGTCATTTAAAGCTATGTAATACATAGCTATATTTCATTCTCGCCCTTTGGGAAGTGATCTGTGGTTGTTCATTGGTAATACTCCAATTCATACTGTATTTTACACCTGGGTTTTGCTGAATAATAATTCTTTTATAATCATACCCTTAAGTTAGGAGTTTCTTCTTGTTAAGCCTATCTTCCTGCTTGTTAGTGATTAGTCTGTATTGTTGATAATAAAGAAGCAATGGCATTGTCAGAACCAAGTTAGAATGTAGCTCTAACCTACTTTAGTGGTAGAAATATTATTTTCTAGTTTTTTTAGCTTGCTTCCCAGATGACCTACTTTCTTTTAGTGGATATTGTGGTTTTTATTTCTCATATTATTGCCATAAGATATTTCTGTTTCTTATAACTGAGCTGTTCATAATAAGCTTCTATAATGAGCTAAAATGATTATTTAATATTTTTATTATGCAAAGTTTAAAAGTAATTCATAGCATAATTACAAAGCCATGCATACATATACAGAACACTACAAAATTTTATTCAGCTTACATTAGTGACATTATGTTTCTGAGTGAAGGAAATATATATTTATATAGTAGTAAATAGTAAAATTACTCTTATGATAGATTAGAATAATCAAAATATATATTTATGGAGTACAATGTGGTATTTTAATATATGTATACATTATGGGATAATTAAATCAAGCTAATTAACATGCATCACCTCAACTACTTACTATTTTTTTCTGGTGAGAACATTTAAAATCTACTCTTTTAGCAATTTTGAAATATATAGAATATTATTATTAACTATAATCACCATGCTGTGTTCACTAAAATTTATTCTTCTTGTCCATCTGAAACTTTGTACCCTGTGACCAACATCTCCCCTTTTCCCATCTTGCTCTCACCCCACAACCCCTGCCTCTGGTAACTACTATTCTACTCTCTGTGTGTAAGTTTGACTTTTTTAGATTCCACATACAAGTGTTTGTTTTTTTGTGCTTGTCTTATTTCACTTATCAAAATGTCCTTCAGGTTCATCCATGTTGTTGCAAATGACAGAATTTCCTTGTTTTTAAGGACTGTATAGTATTCTGATGTATATATTTACCACATTTTCTTTATCCATTTCACCATTTGCCATTATCTTTTAAAGTTAAACATACACTTACCCCATAACCTGGGGTTCTTCTCCTGGGTGTACATCCAGGAGAAAAGCATACATGTTGGCAGCAGAGAGGCATGTATAAAAAGATTCATAGCAAAATTATTCACAACAACCCTAAAACCAATCCAAATGTTTATTAACAGTAGAATTGAAACTTATGTACTTGTATAGATACATTACACATATGTATGTGTGTATAAATGTATATGTATGTATATTTATAAACAGTGAAATTCAATACAGAAATGAAAAGGAATGAATCACAACCACAACTCATAGAATGATTAATCTTACAGACATAATATTGAAAGAAGCAATACTCAAAAATGCCCTCTCAACGATTGCATTTACGTGAATTTTTTAAACAGGTGAAACTAAGCTATATTGTTAGAACTCAGGAGAGTGGTTACTTCTGGGGCAGTAAGGTAGTACCTGGGAGACTGCGTAAGGAGACTCCTGGGATACTGGCAAAGTTCTGCTTCTTGCCTTAGTTTGTAGTAACTCAGGTGCTTGCTTTGTGATAATTGCATGGAACTTTTATAGATTTGTACACTTTTTTGCATTTGTGTTTTCCTGTCTAATAAATAGAAATTAAAAAGAAATGAATCATTACAAAAGGCTCTTTCTAAAAAAGAATAATCAAAGTAATTTTTTGGTTAAATTTGTTAGTTTTTATCATCATGCTATCTATTAAATTTATCTTATTATAAATTTATAAGAGTAGGTAGCTGGAGAGTGAAGAAAGGGTCATGTTTTATTTTATATGAGTATAGGTGATAAAATATAAATAGTGCTTTTATAGAATTGACCTTTGCATGATAACTTGCCTGTGTATGTTAGGTCTCAGATACAAAAATGGGTCCTCCCTTGCAGTGTTCATTTCTAGATGATGTGAAGAGGTACTTGGGAAATGGTGATGTGACTTCTGCTTTTGAGAAGCTTGCCATTGAAAATAACTTACTTGAATGAAACTTCTTCATTCTAAGGCTTCATAAGACCTTACCTTCTGGGTTTAGGAAAATTCTGAACATCAGGCTATCATAATCATTTATCATAGTTAAGTTAAGTTAGAGAAGAATTAGGGAACTTTTTTGGGGGGTCATTTGTAGGTGTTAATTCATTTTCATTTTATTTATTTTATTTTTTAGAAACAGAGTCTCACTCTGTCACCCAGGCTGGAATGCAGTGCATAACTCACTGTAACTTCGAACTCGTGGGCTCAAGCAATCCTTCTGCCTCAGCCTCCCGAGTATCTGGGGGTGCTAATTTAAAATGGTTTTTTGTAACAAATTCACATTATTTCCTAACTTTTTAACTTCTAATAAACATTTTTTTAACAGGTGGAGAGAGAACCTGTGGAGTACATGAACTTATCTGTATTAGAAAAGGTAAGTCAGTGCTCTGCATGGATATTTAAATACTAAATGAATGTTTAATGATGTACAATAAATTTTAGTAGGATGGCAGATAATTTGGATTTATAAAGCATAACATTTAATAAATATTAATATTATTTGTATTATAGATAAGCATTCATAGAGTACATATTGCTTATTATGTGGCTATTGAGAGTTGTTATTTTATATTTAGTTTTGATGGGCTGATAAAGCCTGGAGTCTAGCATATTGGTTATTAGACATGGTGAAGAGGCAAAGAATGGAGGGTTTGATTTTTGTTCCCTTTCAGAATCTGGAATCTGAGTGCATGCTGATCTCCCATTGACTTCTGTTCTATTACTGTACCCCATCAGAGAGATGTGAGGAGTTGGTTGAAATTCATATCGGGAACATATCCAAAGACCACAACATCCTTTGACACCAACAACTGTCTATGCTTCCTTAGAAGGAGCCACCTGACAACTGGGTGGTTCAACAAGGTGGCCCCAGGAAAGGTAATTCAGTTACTAGGTGGGAGGCAAGGATTCAGGTATTCTCTAGATTTGGAAGAATCTAGGAGAACCTTGGGAGTCCCCACAACTCCTTATTAGTAATCACAAATCTGTGAAATGGTTTGAAGAAAGGAAAAGATACACTTGGGGAGGTCAGGGGAAGAAATTCTCATAAATTTACTACTCTTATCTCTTTTAAAACTGGAGGCACTTTCTATTTCTTTCATCTCTCTTGAAAACTCACTTGGCCCTCCTGAGTCTGGCCATCTAGCAGCACTCCCTGCTCTAATATATCACCCTAAGGAGGTTTGAAGCAGTGTCAGTATTTCTGATACATGGGTATGATTGGCATGCCAGGGAAATGTCAGCATATTTTTAGTAAGTCTTTAACAGTTCTGAAAAGTCTCAGCTTCTTTAGAGTTAAAAACAATTTTTTTAATCCTTCTTAGGTGAATTTATGTGACTACTATTGACATAGTCATACTAGTTTATCTGTGAATCACTGCCTATAATTGCTGTCCATTTAAAAACAATCTGCCTTTATTAAAGTGTAGCTTATCTATATATCTTTCCTCTGGTACTACAAAGGAGGAAATTGAAGTCAGTTCCCTGAAATGTCAAATTAAGGATTTTGATTCTTACATTATAACCATTGTTGATTTGTGCTTCTTATCTAAAATTCGGGAGGGGGACAAATTTATATATTGTTTTCTTTCTCTGTGTAAATATTTTTAGTCTTCTGATATATTAATCCAGAATTACTAAAAATACATTAAGTAATTTTAAAGCTGTTACCTAGTCTTACTAAAACTTTTTAAAAAACTTTTTATTTGATGGGACAACAAAAATTTCTGTACGAATTAGTTGGAATCAGAAGCTGTTAAAGCTGTGGTCAGGTGAAGAGAGAATCAAGACAAGAATAGAGACAGCTAGAAGGAAGAAAACTAAAATGTGCAAAGGGTCTTTTCCGGCTGCCATGGGAGCAGAAAGCTACAATGGAGAAAAGAGTATATATTAGGATAGATGGTGATCTGAATATACCTTTTTATTATGGCTGTAATTGCTATTCTTTGTTTCTATCTCCGTTCCTGTTCAGGTGGTTCTCACAGTATGCTTTGCCCAGATTTCTCTGTTAGTCTTCTTTTTTCCTTCATTCCATTTTTCTGTAGAATTTTAATTACATGATTAAAAATTTATTCACCCTGTAGCCGTGTCATGGAAAAGTGTCTGAAGCTCTGTTTATCTTTGTATCCTGTCAGCATTCAATACAGTGTCCTAATCTAGTGGATGTTTCATAAGTATTTGAATATTCTCAGATTTAATTCTCAGGGGTAAAGCTTTTGTATTTTAAGCCAGACTTTCATAGAGTAGAGCATATGAAGGGTATGTAAAGGCAGATGCTGTGTGACTTTTTAAATGACCTTAAAGGGAGGCACATGGTATCACTTCTGCCATACGATGTTGTCACAAGCAGTTTCAAGCCTGCCTAGATTCAAGGGGAGGGTTATAAGCCCCACTTTTCCCTGTGAGTTGTGTCAAAGAATTTGCAGCCATGTTTTTAAAAAAGCATTATCTTTATGCTCATGTTAGAAAAGAAGCAAATGAAAATTTATCATATAAGCATTCAGTGCAGGAAGTTAGAGTCATTTCATAAACTTAAGAAAGTATAGAGAAGGAAAGAATAAAGTTAGGAAAAAATTAATGAAATAGAAGCAGAGATACAATAAGGAGGGCCCACAGACCCAAAATGCAGTACTTTGAAAAGGCTTATGAAATAGAAAGATCTCTAGCATTACTAATTTAGAAGCCACTTATAAATAATATTAGGCATGTAAAAGGGGATGTAATTATAGTTATAAGCAAGATTTTTAAAATCCTAATAATAGTGATGACTTTTTGATAGTAAATTTGAAATTGAATATGAAATGCACCATGTCAGAGAAAAATATAATTTAATTTGAACTGATAGAAAGCTTGAATTAATCATTAAGTTTTTTTATTAATTGATTTTTATTTGCATAATTACTATCCAGCCTTCAAAGAAAAAAGGAACTGGTCTTATAAAAACTATTCCAGGAACTAAAATGGAACATTACCCCAAATTATTTCATGAGGTTACAATATAACCTTAATATTTTATTAATACCAGAGTAGTACAGTATGAGAGAGGAAAATACATGCTAATCTTACTTAGAAATATAAATGAAAGAATTGGCAAACCAAATCCAGCGATGTTTTAGGGGGAAAAAAATGACAAACATATGACAATAAGTTGGTTTATCCCAAGAATGTTGAATGTGAATCTATTGATATATAATAGTTTACTATGTTAATCATATGAATATCTTGATAGAAACAGGAAAAGCATTTGATAAAATTTATCATTTGTTTATAATAAAAGTTCTTGGCAAACTAAGAATGTAAAGAAATTTCTTTAACTTAATAAAGGGTTCAGTGTCATTCAGATTTTCATATCCCTCTCCATTGTCTTACATGCCCTGTGTATGTTTATGGTGATATATATAGGAAGCAATTTGCTGATCTCTGAACAGGGAAGTAGCTCTTAGTATGAAAAATTCTGACCACTTATCTTTGGGTATTGGCATATAAACAGACCTCCATGTTCAATTTGTATGCAAATCTGGTAAAATCATTCTTCTGCTGTTGTTAGATCAACATACAAACATGAAGTACTAAAAGTTATGTAAAAATCATAATTCTGTCTTATTCCTCCCCTTTATTTCTTTCTTGTGACTAAACAGGATGTAATGAATGAAATGCTCTTTTTCTCAACATATAATTTAGGTTGAATTTATTTAAAAAATATCTAGAGTTGTATTATAGTTCTCTATTTTATACTATTTTCATTTTGTATGATTCTTAGGGTGGGTAGATATCTTTCCATTTGCTATAGCTCAGTGACTTCTAGATGGTACTAATAAGAGATATTTTTGAATTGAGGGACCAATAGATTTTTGTAACTGCTCTGTTGGAGTACATTTTAAGCTTTTTTCCCCCTGACTCAAGAAATTTCAATTAGGTTGTGAATTTATAGAGCCTTGATGGTAGCAAAGAATAGGGTTTTAGCTACTATAATTAAAATGACACCTTCATTTACAATGTAATAGAAGGTAGAAATCATAGAGCTATATTTTCTTCGATTCATTCTCAGCTTCCTTGAACTTCTTAATGAGAGGCTTATGTGCACCCAGAGGGAAAGAACCTACTGCATTGACTGACTCATGCTTGTTATTTTCAGCTTTATATTCTAAATCGAGGCTGCTGTAAGGTAATATAACACTAAGTGAGTAAAGTAGACCCTCAGCATTTGAAGGGGAGTGAAGTTCAAGAGATACAGGGAAAGATTATATTATAAAGGTCATAGGAGTACAAGAATCTGGAGTAATCCCAATAAAATTGGAGAGCAAATTGGGTGATAAAGACTATGTGAGAGCCAATCCTGTACCTCACTAACCTCTGTCTTTCTCTGAAATACTCGTGTCTAAAAGTATCATTTTCTCTCTTCCCTTATTTCTTTTTGTTATGGCTATATTAGAGTTTTATGAATATATTAGGTTATTAAGTATAAAATATCCAATTTCCTTAAGCGCTTAGACAGTTGATATTTCTGACATTTCATTTTGACACTTTCTGTTTTATTTTTATGGTAAAGGTACATCCTCATTCTTTCAAACACATGGTTTGGCTTGTTATCTTTCAAATTTTTTAGAGCAATTTTTGTGAAACCATGGGTAAGTCAAAATTCTGTGTTATTTTTTAATATAAGTTCCCTCATGGAACCAATGGAGTGCAGACAGCTCAATATATCAATGACGTGTTTAGGAAGGATGTGGCTAATGAATCCATCAGTGGTTTGAGAAGTTCCATTCTGGTGATTTTAATCTTGAAAATGAGCCACGTGAGCGACCTGAGACCAAGGTGATAGCAATGAGTTGAAAGCTGTCGTGGAAGCGAATCCATCTCAACCTATATGTGAATCAGCAGCAAGGTTTGATGTTACTATTCCAACAATATTGGACCATTTGAAACAAATCAACAAGGTAAAGAAACTGGATAGATGGGCTCTGCATGAATTAAACGAGTGTCAGAAGAGTAATTGTCTTGAAGCTTGCCTTTCTTTGCTGTCACAACATAAAGGTAAACCATTTCTACACCATTTTGTTATGTGTGATGAAAAATGGATTCTTTTTGACAATTGCAAGTGTTTGGCCCAATGGTTGGATAAAGATGAAGTGCCAAAACACAGTCCAAAACCAAATATTCATCAAAAAAAGCTAATGGTCTCTGTCTGGTGGTCCAGCGCTGGTATTATCCACTACAGCTTCATGAAACCTGGTCAATTGATTATAGTGTATGTCTACTGCAGCCAGCTGGATGAAATGATGAGTGAGGATGCTTGCAATTAAGCAACACAGATTGGTCAATGGAGACAGGCCAATCCTCTTGAAAGACAACACTTGACTATGTGTTGCACAGATGATGCTGCTCAAACTACAGAGGCTGGACTTGGAAGCTCTCTGTCATCCACCTTACTCACCAAACTTTGTACCAACTCACCAAACTGACTACCACTTCTTCTGGGCTTTGGACAACTTCTTGCAAGGAAATGATATTTAATTCTCAACAAGCTGTGGAAAACGCCTTTTGCTATTTCATTGCCACTCGCTCTCCAGGCTTCTTCACTGCTGGCATAAACAACCTACTGTTAAGGTGGTAAAACTGTATCAATAGTTTTGGCTCATACTTTGATTAAGTGCAGTGCTTCTCGTTTGAGATATAATAAACTAAACTTTTGATTTGAAATCGGACATTTTGGAATCTTTTCTTTTCCATCTTAATTTTGTTATTGACTCAATAATCACTCAGCATCAGGTTGTTTAATTTCCATGACTTTGTGTAGAATTGAGTGTTTCTCTTGGAGTTGAGTTCTAGTTTTATTTCTCTGTGGTCTGAGAGGGTGCATTGTATGATTTCTATTTTTTTGAATTTGTTGAGGCATGTTTTGTGGCCTAAGACATGATCAATCTTGGAAAATGTTCCATGTGTTTATGAGAAGACTATATATTCAATAGTTATTGTTTAAAATGTTCTGTAAATGTCTGTTAGGCCCATTTGTTCTAGATTCCCATTTAAGTCCAGTGTTTATTTATTTATATTCTGTGTGGATGATCTGTCCAGTTCTGTTAGTGGAGTGTTAGAGTCTCTGGCACTTATGATGCTGCTATTTATATCTTTGCTTAGATCTAGTAGGGTTTGCTTTATGAATCTGGGTGCTCCTATGTTAGGTGCATAAATATTTAGGATTGTTATGTCTTCTTGTTGAATTGCTTGCTTTACCATTATATAATGACCATCTTTGTCTTTCTTTACTATTGTTGATTTAAAGTCAGTTTTATCTGATAAGAGAATGGCTACCTGGTTTCTTTTGGTTTCTATTTGCATGGAATATTGTTTCCCATCCCTTCACCTTGAGTCTTTATGAGTCCTCGTGGATTAGATTTGTTTCCTGGAGATAGCAGATAGTTGAGTTCTATTTTTTCATCCATTCAGTTAGGCTCTTGAGTGGGACATTCAGACCATTCACATTGATCAACAGAATTGATTTTTGGGATGTTGTTCTGTTCATCCTGTTGGATAGTACCTTATTGCTTTGTTTTACCTCTTGTGTTATTGTTTTATATGAGATCTGAGATTTAGCTTTTGAGTGGTTTTACAGTGTTGTGTGTCTGTTGTGCTGGTTCAGGTATACTGCAATTCTGAGTATTTCCTGCGGGACAGATCTGGTATTGACAAATTCCTTCGGTGTTTGCTTGTCTGGAAAAGTCTATATTTCTCCTTCATGTATGAAACTTAGTTTTGCAGGTTACAAAATTCTAGGCTGACAGTTGTTCTGTTGAAGAAAACTTAAAATGGGTCCCCAGTCCCTTCTGTGTTGTGAGGTCTCAGTTGAGAAGTCCGCAGTTAGCCTGATGGGTTTTCCTTTGTAAATTACTTGATGTTTTTGCCTCATGGCTCACGGAAGTTCCTCTTTTGTGTTGACTTTGGCCAATCTCATGATGACTATGTGTTTTGGTGATTGCTTCTTTGCAGTAAATCTCCCAGGTGTTCATTGGGCTTCCTGTACCTGGATGTCTAAATCTCTAGCAAGACCAGGGAAGTTTTCCTCAATTATTCCCTTAGATAGGTTTTCCAGCCCTGTGCATTTTCTTCCTCACCCTCAGGGATGTCTATGATTCTTATATTTGGGCATTTTACATAATCCCATATTTCTTGTAGGCTTTGTTCATTCCTCTTAATTCCTTCTTCTTTATTTTTGACTCAGTGATTTAATTTAAAATAGTTGTCTTGAAGCTCTGAGATTTTTTCTTCTGCCTGGTCTAGTCTATTCTTAAAATTGTCCACTGTGTTTTTTATTTCCTTAAATGAATTTTTCAGTTCTGAAGTTCCATTTGGTGTTTTTTAAATATGTTGATCTCTCTAGTGAATTTTTCATTCATTTCCTGAATTGTTTCTCTGGTTTCATTGAGTTGGTTTTCTTTTTTCTTTTGAATTTCATTGAGCTTCCTTATAATTTACATTTGGAATTCTTTATCTGTCATTTCAATATTTTCATTTTGGTTGGTATCCATTGCTTGAGAGCTGGTGTTCCTTTTTGTTGGTGTCCTTTTGCTGTGATTTTTCATACGTCCAGTGTTCTTTTGCTGATTCCTTCTATTTCTGGAGTAGCTGTTGCTTCGTTCTTTTGAATTTTCTTTTGTTTAGATAATGGCATGCCCAGTTTAATCTCTTGAGACAGTAGTTGTCACTTGTGGGTAAGAGTCATCCATGTCCTATATGATTGAGTCAGTAAATGCTGTAAATGAGTGTGGAAATTGACCTCCCTGTCAGTAGGTTGAGCTTGCCGGAAGGAACATGCTGCAGTGTTGTTTTGGGGACCTGTGACTGGCTCTAGTTCCTCAGAGGTTGGGCCGGACTGGGTTGGTGCTCTTTTTTCAATTCTGCCCATGTCGGCTCCCTCACCTTCTAAGATTAGTTCACAATTCTCTCCTCTGTGCCCCAAAGCAAAGATCGAGTCCTGGGGGTATGGAATCTGGCCTGTCTTCTCTATTTTTTACCGTGATCATTCTAGCTAGAGGTATATCAGTTTTCTTGGTATTCTTAAAGAGCTGGGTGTTTGTTTCATTGATTTTTCCTTATTTTGTCTGTTTTCTAGTTCATCAATTTCTGCTCTGATCTTTATTTCATCTCTTCTGCCTACTTAGGGTTTCTTTGCTCTTTTTTTTTCTGGTTTCTTAAGGTAGATGTTTTTCAACTTTATCAAGTAGCAAATATTTTGTAATTCCCACTCTAGAATTCTGAAATTAAATTCATATATAATATAACCTGCTTTCATACTAAATTAAAATAAATTAGTATATTGACTAACTATAATATAACTGAGGAATAAAAGGAAAGGAATTTATAATGCAGTGATAGCTATTTCAATATGTAGACAACCAGGTGAGACCATACTATGGTAAGACACAATAACACAATCGGGTGCTTCCATTGGTACACAAGTTCATGTGAATGTGACAGTTTAGAATGTAGCCTGATCTTAGGTCATTGACAGAGACCTTGTTTTCTAAAATAGGCATTGAGTACTATAAACTTTCTTTGCAATGCTTTTTAAGCTACATCCTACATATTTTGATATATTGTTTTCATTTTCTTGCTGTTAAAAATGCTATCATATTTCTCTTTTGATTTCTTTGTTGACCTGTAGGTTGGTTATTTAGAAGTCTATTTAGTTTCCAAATTTTGGGGTATCTTCCAGGTATATTTCTGATTTTGATTTTTAATTTAATTCTATTGTGGTCAGAAAATATACTTTTTATGACTAGAATCCTTTTAAATTTATTGAACATTGTTTTATGACTCAAAATATGATATATCTGGGTACATATTTTATGTACACTGGAAAGAATGTGTATTCCACTGTGTTGGGTGGGGTATTTTATAAATGTCAATTATGTCAAGTTGGTTGATAGTGTTCCAGTTTTTTGTGTCCTTAATTATTTTCTGTGTACTTGCTCTGTTAGTTATTGAAAGGGAGGTACTGAAATCTCTGAAGATGATTGTGGATTAGTATACTTCTTGCAATTCTGTTGTTTATTGTTTCACCTATATTGAAACTCTGTTATTAATAGAAACATTTAGAATTGTTATGACCTCCTGATGAATGGACTCCTTTATCATTATAAAATGACCATTTTATCTCTGGTAATGATCTTTACTTTGAAATGTACTTTATCTGATATAAATATAACTGCTGCAGTTTTCTTTTTTCTAATATTATAGATTTAATTTCTTTAGAGCAGTTTTGGATTCACAGCAAAATGTATACAGAAGGTATAGAGATTTCCCATATACCCTCTGTCCCCACACATACATAACTTCACCCATTATCAACATCCATCACCAGGATGGTACTTTTGTTACAATTGATGAACCCGCATCGACACATCAAGGGTTCACTCTTGGTGTTCTACACTTTAAGGGTTTTAACAAATGTATAATGACATGTGTTCACTAGTATTGTATCATATGGAGTAGTTTCACTACCCTAAAAATCCTCTGTGCTCCACCTGTTCATCCCTTTCCCTCCTTCCCCTAACCCCTGGCAAACACTGATCTTTTTACTCTCTCCATAGGTTTTTCTTTTCCACAGTATCATCTAGTTGGAAGCATATAGTGCGTAGACTTTTTAGATTGGTTTCTTTCACTTAGTAATACGCATTTAAGGTTTTTCTGTGTCTTTTCTTGGCTGAACAGCTCATTTCTTTTTAGAGCTGAATAATATTCCATTGTCTAGATATACCACAGTTTTATTTATCTATTCGCATGCTGAGGGACATCTTGGTTGCTTCCCAGTTCAGGCAATTATGAATCAAGCTGCTGTTAACCTCCGTGTGCATGTTTTTGTGTGGACATAAGTTTTTAACTCCTTTAGGTAAAAATACCAAGGAGCGCAATTGCTGGATCATATGGTAAGATCATGTTTAGCTTTGTAAGAAACTGCCAAAGTGTCTTCTGGAGTGGCTATGCCATTTTACATTCCCACTAGCAATGAATAAGAGTTTCTGTTGCTCTACATCCTCACCAGCATTTGCTGGTGTCAATGTTCTGGACTTTGGCCATTCTAACAGATGTGTTGTGGTGTCTCTGTTGTCTTAATTTGTATTTTTCTGATGACTTGCTATGTGGAACATCTTTTTGTATGCTTATTTGCCATCTGTATATCTTATTTGGTGAGATGTCTGTTAAGGTCTTTGGTGTATTTTTAAAAAATTTTATTTTTAGGTATGGGGTCTCACTATGTTGCCCAGGCTGGTCTCAAACTTCTGGCTTCAAGTGATTTTCCTACCTTAGCCTCCCAAGTAGCTGGGATTATAGGTGTGAGCCATTTTATCAATTATGTCTTTCAAGGGTTGTGCCTTTGGTGTTATATTTACAGTCTTTTTTTTGCCGTTACTTCTTCAGATATTTTTCTGCTTTTTTCTCTCTTCTCCTTCTGGGACTCCTATAAAATATTCATTGGTATGCTTCATAGCATCCCACAAGTCCCTCAGATTCTGTTCATTTTTTTGTGTTCTTTTTTCTTTCTACTCCTCAAACTGGATAATTTCAATGAAGTTTGCTGAGTCTTTCATCTGCCTGCTCAAATCTGCCATTATATTTCTCTAGTGAACTTTTCATTTAATCTATTATACTTTTCACCTTCACAATTTCTGTTTGGTTCCTTTTTATAATTTCTGTCTCATTATTGACATTCCCTATTCATATATTATTCTCTTGATTTTCTTTGATTCTTTGTCCATGCTTACTTTAGCTCATTGAATGTATCTAAGACAGTTGATTTAACATCTTTGACTAGTACTTCTAATTTCTGGACTTCCTCAAAGTGGTTTCTGTGAAATTCTTTTTTTCCTGAGAATGGGCTATATTTTCTTGATTCTTTGTATGCTTTGTAATTTTTTGTTGAGATCTGAACATTTTTAATACTATAATGTTGTAACTGTGGAAATCAGATTCTCCCACTCCTTGGGGATTTCTGATTTCTGATTTTTTGGTGTGTGTGTGGTAAGCACTGCAGTCATCTATTTAGTGACTTGTCTAGACTATTTTTGAAAAGTCTGTATTCATTCTTGTCTGTGGGCACTGAACTTTCTTTTTTATTATATCTGTGGTCAGTCATTGACCTCTCAGAAGTTTTTTTAAATGTCTGGATCAAAAAAAACAAACACAACAAAGATGTACATGTCTTTAAATCTTCAGTAGCCACTGCTGGGAAGTCACTACTGCCAGAGACTGCCTAAACAAAAGCAAACATCTGCACCAGTCCTTCAGGGAATTGCCAAAAAGACCAAAATGCACAACCCCCAATTTTTGGAGGTCAAGGTCCTTACTGCTGGTCCTAGCACCAGCTAGCCTTTCTGGGAACATTAGCTGCTGTTCCCACTGCCATGGCAGGGCTGATGAATAGGGGATGGTGGTCATTGCGTGCATATTGCTCTCTTACTGAGTGTTAACAGCCTTCATCAAGCATGTCTCTAGTTGCTGTAATTGTCTGATCAGGGTCCAGGGTTTTGAAATAGTTGATTCTGATAATTTTTTTTTTCCAGTTTAATGGTTGTTTCAGTGGAGGAACAAATCCTTGGGGCTTCCTACTCTATCATTTTCTGTGATATCGCTCTCTAGATATCACGATTTGAACAGTAAGACAAAAAATATTTGCCCACACATTTACCTTTTTTAGCGCTCTGTATTCCTTTTTATGTAGATCTGGATTTCCATCTGGTACCATTTTCTTTCTGCACGAAGGACTTTAACATTTCTTTCTTTTCTTGTTTTTTTTTT
>VBSM01002937.1:9752806-9809258 GCA_008086735.1 Cheirogaleus medius
GGCCTCCCAGAGTGCTAGGATTACAGGCGTGAGCCACCGCGCCTGGCCTTTATTAATTCTTTGTTCATTCGTTTAGCCTTGTTTTCTTTCTGTGTTTTAGTTTGGATACTTTCTGTTGATATGTCTTCAAGTTCACTAATATTTTCTTTTGCAGTATCTAATCTGCCATTAGTTTCTTTCAGTGTATTTTCTTAAATCTCAGACATTGTAGATTTCACCTTCTAAGTTCAATTTAGGCTTTTAAAAAGATATTTCTGTGTCTCATCTTAACACATTCAGTCTTTCCTCTAGTTTCATGAACCCATGGAGTACTGTACCCATCATAGTAACTGTTAGTGTCCTTAATTTGATCACCTTTCTGTGTCAGTTTTCATTGATGTTTTTTCTCTTTTTGCTTCTTTATGTGCCTGGTAATTTTTTTGTTGTATGCAAAACATTGTGAAGTTTCCTTTTATGACTGTTGGATAATTTTGATTAGTTCTTGAGCTTTATTCTGAAATAGGTTAAGTTATCTGAGAACAGTTTGTTCCCTTTGGTTTTGCTTTTCACTTTTGTTAGGAAGGACAAGACCTGTATTTAGTGTAAGGTTAATTTCCTGAGTCAAGGTCCTTCATAGTACAACAGTCAGTGTCCCATAAGGTTTGGATCTTTTAAAATCTAGATCTTGAGAATAGTCACTATTTCTTGCTCTGTATAAGATTTGATTGCACTTCCCTCTACTCCTCTCAGGCAGTTTTTTTCCCAGCCTCTGATTGTTTCATTACATGTTTGTGCTAAGAAGTACTCAACTTTGTAATATGGGTGACTCAGTGCAGAAATCTGGAGTTCTCTCTCTGCACAGCTTTTTATTATCCGTTTTGTGGACTTTAGCGCTCTTGGTTCCTTTATACTTCCAGCTTTATCTCCTCAGTTCAGGGAGACCACTGGGCTGTACTTGGGTTACCCTTCTCTGTACAGTAAGCTTACTACACTCTTTCTCCAGGCAGTAAGCTTGGAAAGTCATAATCATGCTGCTCATCTCTCTTTTTTCTTTCTCTGAATGATCCCTGCCTTTATGGCCTATGTACATGTCTTGAGGGCCATTGTTGCCTATATGTTGTCTGTTGTTTTAGTGTTTTCAGGTGTGGTGGGGTAAATCAGTTCCTTCTTACTCTATCTTAACTGGAAGTGGAAAAAGTGATTGTCATAATGGGGTCATTTTTGGTATTTAAATAGACTATACAAAAATCTAGAGCAGAGATTTCAGGATAGAGACTCTGAAACTAGGAAAGGGGAAGTGAGGAAATGAGAGTCCTGGCTGAAAGAGCAAGATATGATGAAATTTAACTAAGAAGAGGAGACAGAAATTTGATCATTGAGAAATAGAAACCAGACAATATAAGTTTATGATGAAAAGAAGTAAAAAAAATTATTAAAGTAGAACATTATTTTTATCTTAGATTTAGTTTAAGGAAAGGTATTCTCTAGCCATCTAATATTTAACTTTTGAACATTTTTCTTAGACCACTCCATTTGATTTCTGAATGAAATTACTAATTTTGAGTTTCAATATTCTGGAAAGTTGCTTATAGCATTCTTCACTTTAAAACTTAAATTTTAACAATGATAAAAGATAATGTATATTATATTTACATGAAAGTTAAATATATTTTATACTTTTGAGTATGTGGGGGAATTGGAGTTTGGTATAGTTATGACAGCTAGTAGATATGTGGTGCCATCTAATGGCTAATATGAAAATATATTTAGTATTATTCGTGTATACTGATTAAATTTAACAGTGAAATCTTTGTCGCTCCAAATGTCCAATTTACAGTTTGTGTTTAAACACTGTGATATATGTATGTTTTCATTTCAATTTATAGTGTTTTTTGAATTCAGTTACATCAATGTCTGATTTTTCATCAAGTCATATATATGCAATTAGCATATTTTACAGTATATTCAATATAAACTTGGCATATAAATCCAGCTTTAATAAACAAGTCAAATTTACAAACCTCCTATCTGCTGTCTTTTGTAGATCTTGTTCCCTCATCCTAGTTCCAATGTGTAGTTATAAATTGTGCCTTGTAGAACCTCAGTTTTATTGTAAACAGAATTCTTTCTTCCTCCTTTTCTCCCTCCCTCGCTTTATACATTTTACAAAATATATCTAAAACGTAAAATTATTTGATTAGATTGGGGATTTCAAAGTGCTGTTCTGGATTTTTAGGTGTTCTCTGGAGCCACTCAGAGGCTGTCATGGAGGTGGCTAAAGTAAGAAAATTATTGTATTGAAGGCTCTAGAAGCCCTGCACTGAAGAAAACTGTTCATCTCTCTTTAGCCCAATTTTCCTAAACACATTTCATCATGGAACTCCCCTTTCTTTTTTTTCAAATCCCACATTAACATCCTGTTGACCTAGTCCTCGGGACCACAATGAGATATCATCTTACCCCAGTTAGAATGGCTATTATTAAAAAGACAAAAAATAACAGATGGTGAGGATGTGGAGAAAAGGGAACTCTTATACACTGTCGGTGAGAATGTAAATTAGTATAGCCACTATGGAAAACACTATGGTGATTTCTCAACAAACTAAAAATAGAACTACCATGCAATCCAGCAATCCCACTACTTGGTATTTATTCAAAAGAAAGGAAATTAGTATATCAAAGGAATACCTGCACCACCATGTTGATTGCAGTACTATTCCCAGTTGCAAAGATATGGAATCAACCTAAGTGTCCATCATCAGATAAATGGATAAAAAATGTATATATAAACAGTGGCATACTATTTAGCCATAAAAATAGTAAAATCCTGTCTTTTACAGCAACATGGATGTAAGTGGAGGTCGTTATGTTATGTGAAATAAGCCAGGCACAGAAAGAGAGATATTATATGTTCCCACTCATATGTGGGAGCCTGCAAAATTGATCCCATGGAGGTAGAGAGTAGAATGATAGATACTAGAGGTTGTGAAGGGTGTGGGTTGTTGGTGAAGAGAGGTTGATTGATCAGTACAAACATACAGTTAGATAGAAAGTATAAGTTCTAATGTTTGCTATCAGAGTAGGGTGTGTATAGTTAATAACAACATATTGTGTATTTCAGAATAGTTAGAAAAGAGGACTTGAAATGTTTCCAACAAAGAAATGACAAATGCTTAAGATGATGGATATGCTAAATACCCTAACTTGATCATTACACACTCTATGCATGTAACAAAATATCACGTGTACCCCATGAATATGTACAAATATTATATGTCAATAAAATAAAAAATGTTTTAATTTTATTCTTTATTGATATTTTGAAATGTATCTGTGCTGAGGCATACAAAATATTGTTTTAAAATTTTAGGCCGGGCGCGGTGGCTCACGCCTGTAATCCTAGCACTCTGGGAGGCCGAGGCGGGTGGATAGCTCAAGGTCAGGAGTTCGAAACCAGCCTGACCAAGAGCGAGACCCCGTCTCTAAAAAAAAAAAAAAAATTTTAAATATCTGTATCTGTGGTTATATCCCTGTTCTCATATGTAATATTCTGTATTTGTAGATAATATATTGGTTCAGACAATGAGATCTGAGTTAAACATTTGTTTGAATCTTGACTGTGAACTTGGACAAAGTATTGAATAGCATGAAGTGTCCGTTTCCTTTTCTGGAATAACGTTATGAAACTTGAATGGAATAATACATGTAAAATACTTGGTATCATGCATTATACAGAGTAAACCCTGTATTAATGTGTTTCTCTTGTAATTATTGATTAGACTTGCTAAAGTTTTGTCCATCTTATTTTAGTCCCCCCAACACACATGCACACACAATCTTAAGAAAAGTTCTTAGATTCTTCTATTGTTTTAAACTATTTTAATTTATTGCTTCTTTTACTTTTATTATTTCCTCCTACTTTCTGTATGGCTATTTTATGCCTTCTTTTTAAGACTTCTTTAATGCATGCTTCATAATTTTCATCCTTTTGTGATTAAAAGCACATCATTTAAGACTGAATTATGTTTTTCATTAGCCTGCAAAGAATGAAGTTTTATTGTTAGTATATTAAAAGACTCTTGTTTTCACTGAAACTCATGAAGACTAGAAATTGAATGTTGTTTTGAATCCAAGGCAACCTAAAGCCTGCACGTCAATGCTGAAAATATATCAAGCAGCTTTGCTGTGTTCCTAATTTTAAATTGAATACTTTGAATTATAATATATTCTTATTAATTTTGTTTGCTATATATTTTTGGTTGATATTCTTTATCAGGGTAAAAAAGTTACCTTCCACTTGAAATTTTTTTTTCTTTCTTAAGTCATAGATGGCTGTTGAAGTTTCTTAATTTTTTTGTCTCTGTTGAAAGGATGGCTTGCCTCTTTTGTTAGTGTGATGAATTATATCAATTTATTTATTAATATTACATTATTTTTGCAGAGTAGGGATAAATCTAACTTTGTCTTGAGGTATTTCTCAATACATTTCTGGATTTGGTTTTTAATATTTATATTTTACATTTATATTAATAATTATAAATTACATTGATATTCATCATTATTGCCTCAATAAAGCTGCGTATCAGTCCATCCCAAATCTCAGTGACGTATCATTTATTTTCCTAGATCTGAGGGTCAACTGGCTTCCTTTTTTGAAATTTACATTCTAGTAGGGCAAGACAGATAATCAATGATAAAAAAAATTAACAAATTATTTGGTGTCTTAGAAGATAGATATGGAAAATAGATTAGGGAAAAGGAGAAGTATGGGTGGTAATGGGTTGTACTTTTAAACAGGGTAGGGACAGTTGTTCTTTTTAAAAAGGTAAAATTTAAGCACTGACTTGAAGAAGGTTAAAGAATCAGCTATGTGAATATCTGGGAAAATGCCATCCAAGCAGAGGGAACAGCCAGGGACAAACAATATTATCACAGTATTTGAGAAACATCGCGGCAGACTGTGGAAAGAACTAGTAGGGAAGTGGCAGGAGATGAGGTCAGACGTGTCATTGAAAGCCAGATCATGTAGGAATGAGAAGGTTTTGAGCAGAGTGTCCTCAGGGCTCATTCTGGACCCTGTGATGAGGATAGACTGAGAGAGACAAGATTGGAAGTAGGTAGTGCAGATAGGAGCTCTTGAAGACTGGAGTGATTTATCAAGTATCACTGTAACTGAGATAAACTGCCCCTAATAACTACTTTTTAAAAATTCTTTTTAAATTTTGAAACAAAATAGGCACAAAGAGTATTTTAAAGCAAGCAGCTATTAACTATAACCCAGGTAAACAAGTAGAATGCTACCATTTCTCCAGAAACCCCCTTGTACTCTTCCTGAAGACCACTGTTTCTCTGCTTGTTTTTATGAACATCACATCCTTTTTCTTTTTGTTTTATGACCTAAATATGCATCCTTGAAAGATCGGTTTTGCCTATTTTAAATTTTATATTGGAATCTTGCAATATATACTCTGTTTCTTTTGCTTAACCTCATGTTTTCAAGATTCATTTTGTTGCATGTAACTGGGTTTCAATCATTTTATGACTGCATAGTATTCTGGTGTATGAATATATCATTTTTTTCTATTCTGTTGATTCTCAGATTATTACTAGTTGTTTGCAAGATTTCCAATTACTCCATTTTCTTACAAACACTTGATATTGGCAGACTTAAATTTTGGTCATTCTGGAGTGGTGATATTTCATTATGATTTAATTTGTATTTTCCTGATTGATAACAGAGTTGAACACCTTTTCATATATTTTTTGGCCATTTTTATTTTATCCCTTTTGATAAGCCTGGTCATGACTTTGCCCATTTTTTTTATTGTGCTGCCTTTTTAAAAAAAAATGTTTGTACACATTCCTTATATATTTTAGATATGGACTCTTTCCCTCCTATATGTGTTGCAAATATATTATTCCATTCTTTGGCTTGCCTGTGCATTAAATACTATCTTTTGATGATCAGAAATTCTAAATTTTAATGTAGTCACTTTTAAGAGTATTCTCTTTTGTGGTTTGTGCTTTTTATGTCTTGTGACTAAGAAATCCTTCTTTACCTTGGGATCATGAAGAATAGTCTTTTTTTCCCCTATAATAGTTACTGGCAAAAGTGTTGCATTTAGATCTGTAATCTATCTAGCATTGATTGTGTGTTAATTTATTTTTCCCTTATATTCTCAATTTTCCAAGCACAATGTATTGAAAACATGATCCTCCCCCACTTTGTCATACATCAGAATCCATGTATACACGTGTGTTTCTGGCCTGTTGGTCTGTTGTCTATTCTTGTGCCAGTATCTCCTTGTTTTAATTACTCTAGTTTTAAAATAATTCTTGATGTCTGGTGTAGCAGTTCCCTCTCTTTAGTTTTTATTCTGTGCGTGCCAAGCAACCTTTTAATTACCATTTCAGCTTTTCAAGTTCTCTAATACCAGGAAGATGTGTGTCCTGATTTGACATTCTGTTAACATTTCTGTTTTTCTAAGGGAGTATTCTCCAGTGTAAAATTTCAAAGGTGTTCATATATCCTTTCCCATTTGAATCTGGCTGCTGTGTAACAGGATCTGAAAGATAGCTTGATTACCTCTATGCCTAAATTCATTTTTACCCTCAAATGAGTCATCTAGGCCCTGAGAAAAGACAAATGTTTGGATTTCTAAAAGTGAAGACAAGACATTAGACAATGATGAACTCATCAAAGATAATGCTATTTTGCAAAGCTGCTTGTTGCCCAGTCGCTTGCTGACAATGCTTCTTAACTTGCTCCTGTTAAACCATTGCATTACACTCTTTAGCAGGGTTAGAAGCCGCTTTCCCTTCTAAAATTCATTGACTATTGCCAAAGCCTTACAAATATCAGTTTTCTTTCTTAATACTTTTTTTCTTTATAAACTTAATTTCATGGACAAAATTTTTTCTCTTTGTTTCCTTCTGTTTTTTGTTCCTTATTGTGAGATAGTCTCCAAATTTGTCCTTTACTAGGTGTTCTCAATTTTATTTTGAAATCGGAGACCATAATTGCTTTAATCAGAATCTAATAGAAGGCTTAGTTTTCACCTGTTAGAAACATTACATGCTAATTTGTTTGGTTTGTATTATATCATTATTTTCTATTTTTTCCTGACACATTTTACTGAGCCAATGTTTTCATTAACATTTTTTAGAGCTTGACTTTCGGTGGGGTAGTAACCTTGTAATTATTCATATTGAACTTCATTTTGTTTTGATGTATTATTTCTTTACTATATTGAGGTTTCTATATTCTTTTTTTCAGTAAATTACCAATCATGTCCAACCTAGTATTTCTAGGACCATCTACAAAATTAATGAACATATTCGCAGTTCTTTCATTCAGGTCATTGGTAAAGGTATTAACACAGATCTATAGAGTGGTTCTCTTTAAGCTGATTCTGAGTCATTGAGTTTTGGATACATCTTACATGCTTTCATCTATCTGTCTCATCACTCAGTCCCATAGACAACTATGACTATTCCCTGACTTCAAGTTGCTCATCCAGAAAAAGAGAATATTCAGTTAGGGAGAATTGTGACTCTTATGGCCTCTTCACCATAGTCACCAGTAAAGGCAAATATGATAAACTAGAGAGATTGACATAAGGCTAAAAAGCAAAACTGGTGCATGCTTGAGAGATGTCTTAGGAGGTCTGGCTTACCATGAAGCCTAATACCTTGTTGGGCTTTTAAGTCTCATCTAGAATGTAGAAGCTATGTGTAAGTTTGTTGATTAGACTGAAATTTCATATTAGAGGAAATTGTGAGGTTTATTCAAGAAAGGTAGACATTGTAAATGTTATCCTTATTTACATAACTAGTCATTATTTCAAAAACAAAATTGATAAGTTATCTTGACACGCTTCACTGAGATATCAAGATTGCTCCTTGGTGTCACATCTTCTTCTAGATAATTGAAAGTTGGTGTTTTAATAACTTGTACTAATATTTTCCCATGTAACCACTATGGTGGTTTTTAAAAATTAATTAGCATTTGGCATTTAACCCACAGTCTGTATTTCATTTACTTGAATATCAGCATGACCTTTGTTGGAAGAAGATTGTTTGGTAAAGCATGTGCATGGACTGCTACCTTTTTAAATATATTTGTAAAGTCAATAAGTAATTTATATTTTGTTAGATGATTGTGATCTAATGCCTCTTGATCATTGGAAATAGAAGCATTAATGGAGCAAGTCAAGAAAAAGCATTTAGAAATTAATATAAGACATTCTATGGGTGTATATACATTTACTAGTTCGTGTGTGTAAGACAGCCTAAAAGGTAGGCTCCTAAAAGAACCTCTTTATTCCAGCCTCTTCAGACGAGATCAGGTGCCTTCAGGGTGGTATGGCCGTCCAGGGATCCTCAAACTTTTAAAACAGGGGGCCAGTTCACTGTCCCCCAGACCGTTGGAGAGTGAGGCGCACATTCCACACATGTGCACTGTGGGCCCGGGACAGTCCGGCTGTTAAGCAGGACAGGCAGCAGCGGCAAAAACACCCGGCGGGCCGGATAAATGTCCTCTGCCGGCCGCATGTGGCCCGCAGGCTGTAGTTTGAGGACGCCTGCCGTAGACTGTTACAGCCTCTTCATTTGAGGCAGCTGGCATGTAGGCCATCCTCATTCCTTGCCTGGATTACTGCAGTTACTTATTAAACTGTGTCTTACCAGTCTTCCTCCACTCCCAGCCTTATTTCTGCATCAGAGTGATCTTATCACTCTCATGCCTAAAATACTTTACTGAGTCCACATTGCCTTCAGGCTAAAATTCAAACCCCTTAACAGTTTTTACAAGGTCTTTCATGATTTTGCCCTTGCTTACTTTCCAACTTTCTCTTTTGCCACTTTATACCTTTTATTCTATTCCCTTATTGGGCCATTATCTTTTGTCTCTGGGACTTTTTGCTGCAAATACTCTTCATTCTTTTTGCTTTACCCCCTCTTTCTTATTCTAGATTCTTCATATTTCTAGATTCTAGAATCTTCATGTTTCAGTTTAGGAGTTACCTCCTCCAGTGAATCTTCCCTGATCTCCCAAGTCAGGATTAGGTGCCCCTATAATACTTTATTAAGTTTCTGAGTTCAGGGACCACATTTGTTTTGTTCAGCTTCCTATGGCTGAGTATTTATTGAATAAATTGTTTTACAGTTAGTACTCCTCAGACATTTCCATTGATAGAACAGACCTATCACTTCTGGGTAGCACAAAGACACCTGCTAAAAGAATGAAAGTTTTTAAAATTTCAGCAAATTATCTTTTATTTTTATAAATTTAAAATATAAAAATATTTCTTGTTCATTTAATTATATAATAATACCTTCCTAGATCTCCAACTATAAAATGGATACGACTGAAAGATGTGTCATGGTACACCACCAAATTTTACTTCTCTCAATTTCATCATTTCATTGCCTTTCTCTTTTTTATTGACATATTCTTTCTTCAGCTAGGTGATTAATGCTGATTTAGTTGCAGGTGATCCTTAACTTGTAGCACTACTCCTTACTTTATAAAACCTTGCTTATTGAAATTAGCCCCTACTTTAATGACTTAAAATTTATATTTACAACGTGTAGGGACCAAGACTCAAAAACCGTTTCCCACTGATTCTGCTCCAGCACTGCCACGCTTATTC
The DNA here is from genome assembly GCA_008086735.1 of Cheirogaleus medius. Lineage (NCBI taxonomy): Eukaryota > Metazoa > Chordata > Mammalia > Primates > Cheirogaleidae > Cheirogaleus > Cheirogaleus medius. The sequence goes on from VBSM01002937.1 coordinate 9,762,439, forward strand.
AGTGGTTGCTCAGTAACTTTGCGGCTGAAATTAGAGGATTGTATCTTCTTTGTGAAGCTTTTAGAGTAATTTTTCTTTAAAATTTGAAATATTTTTGCTTTCACTATATCTGATACAGACATATCCACAAAAAATGGAGAAAAATATCACTTTGCAATAGAGCACGACATTTTTTTATTCTGTATGCATTTGGGAATGCCACATTCCAGTTGCTGTATTCAAGTAGGGGCACAATATGATGTTGCCCCTATGATGTTGAGCACTTGTCGTCGCAACCTGAAGTGTGCTGGACCTGTTTATTTATTGGATAAGAAAACATGATATGCTGGTAAGATAGATGTACGTTTGATTGCATACATATGTTTTCCAACACAGTAAATCCATGTGCTTTGAACCATTCAGTGTTTTCAGCAAAGACCGCATCTCTTTAAAATGGATCAGGTTTTGGGGTGAGAGAGCTGTTTTTAGAGTGAGTAAAGGATGTTTTGATTACTTCAAGAGGAGAACTAGTTGACCTAACATTAAAATTTAGGAAGAAGATGCTGTGTCTCTAAGAGATTGGAAAGAAGCTGCTTTGTATTTATCAGAATGTTGCAGGGTTTGAACTAAATGCTGAAATAATCATATCTGATACTGTGGTTGACATCATAGCTTTAACTAAAAGCTTCTGTGGCAGTTGGTGTTGAATTTCCAAAATCTTACTTATAGATTTACTTACTTCTAGATTCTTACGTGAAGATCTTACTGAAAAGGAAGAGCAAAGAATCATTGAAAACGTGAAGGAGAACAAGAAGTGGCCTTAGATATTGCCTGTGCCATTTATTATTTAGATAATTTGGAAGGAATTCATACACATTGAGTAGACAATGAAAAATTTTAAGGCATTTAACCCTAATTTGTTGTTCAAAGAGTGACTGTGCTTTGCTATAGGGATATTTGCCAGGAAAATAAGTTTGTCTTGGTCTAAATGTCATTAGAGTTGTAATTCTGAAGCCTCAATCAAAACTGTCCTTGAAGAAAAATTTCTGCCAGAGAATGTTTGACAGAGCTTTTATATTAAGTATTTGGGCCGAGGCGGGTGGATAGCTCAAGGTCAGGAGTTCGAAACCAGCCTGACCAAGAGCGAGACCCCGTCTCTAAAAAAAAAAATAAATAAATAAAAAAAAAAAAAAAAAAAAAGTATTTGGTTTAAATATATTATTATAAGTATATTAAGTGTTATTAAGTATGAGTATGGTTTAAATATATTATTTATTTGGTTTTCCATACCTAATGAATGTTTAGGTTTTCTTTTTTCCAATGTTTTTCAAAATTAAGAATTTTTTTGTTACGATATTTGAATGAAATTTCAATTTGTTACATTCTACTTATAGGAAATACAGGTTCAATCTATTAATTAAAATGTGAGACAAGTTGAGTAGCATCTATTTGATCAACCTGGCCAGGTAACCGTTTCTTTCAGAAGGCATTTTTCCCCAAGATCTTAGACAGTGTTCCACGTCACTGCCATCTGTCTTCTCCTCTGTTGTAGGTAGTAGGCTCCAAAAAGAACCCCTTCAAGTTACTCAGCAGTGGATTATATTACTTTTATCAGTAAATGCTCTTTTTAATGATTGGTTTTTAAGAAAGTCTAGAGTTAATAGCTATGTATTATAATTCTTTTTTGATTTACATATAATCTTTACAGTTTTGCATCATTTATAACATAAAAATTTCAAGGGAGATTTTATTTGTGAAGTAATTGAAATGTTATAAAAGGAAACTTAAACATATTAAATTAATCTTTTATTTGCCTAAATTATCTCTCAGAATTACTGATAATTCTCTATTTTATGTCTTACCAGAGCAAACAGATTGTAGAATTTTTCTGATTAAAATACATGAAAAAATATTTAGAGCTAATTAAATAGAAAACAAGTAGTTCTTTTAAAATGGAAGTTGATTTCTTATCTAGTTCACATTTTGGTCAAGAGATAGAATTGCATCTATTAAATGAATTATTAAAGTATCCATGACATAGAGTTGGAGGATTAGTGTTTCATTCCCAGTGGGACAAATCAGCAGTACATCCCCTGTAAAGCAAATTGTAAGTTGTTGCTTTTTATCTCTTTCTTTTTAAAGAATTTTAGAGAGCATAGGTACTTTTTGTTTAATTTTACACATAAAACATAATGAATAGGATACTCTTGTAAAATTTATTTTAGAAGTTATAATTAATTTGTTTTGATACAAGTAAATTTTATTTAGAGTATTATTGTGGTATGAGTAAATCAAAATTGAAAATATGTTAGTATAATAGATAAATATGCTGCTTATATTTAATTATTTTTATGTATATCCTAATATTTTTCTCAGAAACTTTACATAGAAATTTTCTTTTGCAACAAAATATAAAGTACAATTTCAGTGAATTCTGTAATACTTTCAGAGTCAAAATGGATTTGCTCTTACCTTGACCTTTAAAAGACTATAATTTTAACTTTTTTTTCGAATGTCCAACTTATCTGTACAAATTAAAATAAAATTTACCACTATTATTGAAGGTTGAATTTTGATAAAATCATATTTTAAAGTGTTTTTGGGAAATACATATATTCATTTCTAAATGTAGTTTAAAGATAGCTACCAAAACCAGTTCAGTATCTATAACATAAATAATAATTAATCTTGGACAAACTAAACTTTCTGTATTTTCTGTGTGTGACTTGTGCCATTTTTCACTTTGCAGTATGATCTTTAGGAATTCATATAGGGGATCATATAGCTCAGAGAGTTTAATTACATTATTTATTGAGCACTACTAATGAAGATCAAGCTTATTGCATAGAATACCTTTAGTTTTTAAATTCTTACTTATTTTATTAACTTTTCAAATGTGGCGTGAAACATAGGGATATGTTATAAGGATATGATTTTGGTATCTAAGTGTAGTTCTAATATTCATTCTAAAATATTTTGAATATTTTGAATAGTATCTTGAATAGAAAAACTAGAATAGAAATAGAATGAAAAAATTACAATTTCTGTTTTATAATTCATATATTTATTTTGAGAAAGTGGAGATCAGTTGCTTTTTTAAACATATATGAAAGCTAAACAATAAAATATTTGCTTATAATATATGTAGCAAGCAATGTGATTTCCCCTGTCATCCCCTTTTTTTTTCTAGAGACAGGGACTTGCTCTGTTGCCCAGGCTGTTGTACAATCATAGCTCACTGTAATCTCAAACTCCGAGGGTCAAGTAATCTTCCTGCCTCAGCCTCCCAAGTAGCTAGGACTAGAGGCGCACACCACCGCATCTGGCTAACTTTTAAAAAAATTTTTTTGTAGAAATGAGATCTTGCTATGTTGCTATGTTCAAGTCTGGGCTTGAACTCCTGGCCTCAAACAATCCTCTTGCCTCATGTGAGCCACCATGCCTGGCAGCTTACCCTTATTTTTTAAATGCAGGTTGGCATGTAATGAATAATATTGATTGGTGTTTAAGGCCATGAACTTTGGAGTCAGAATGTCTGGGTTCAAATCCAGGTTCTACCACTTCATAGATTTGTGACCTTGGACAAGTTAGTTATTCTCTGGGCCACAGTTTATTAATCTAAAGACTAAGATACTAAAATTGTAGTACTTACCTGTCATAAAATTGTTCTGAGCATTAAATTTTAAAATGAAAGCAATTATAACAGTGTCTGGCCAATGGGAAACAAAGAGATTAAGGCATTTTGTGACTTTCTTAGTTTGTGCTTCTTTGTGTTCTGGCAATAATTCATATTCATACATCTATTATAGTACTTAGTGTGTGTGTATCTATATCTTAGTACATATTATACTTACTGCTTACAGTTGATCTTTCCCACTAGGTTGAATTTAAAAAAAATGAGAAAGAGGAAGGTAAAAGAGAAAAACAAAAGTAAGGATTGAGGCAAGGAATACAAAGAGGCAAGAGAAGGAGAAGAGGAAAGCGGGAGAAGTATGAGCAGTAGTGAAAACAGACACTGGAGCCAGGCAGGGTTTGAACCCTGACTCTTCAACTTACTAGCCAGGCACATGGTTTAATATTAATATCTCTGTGTCTCAAATTATAATGGGGATGATAGTAGGATCACTGTGAAGATTAAATGAGTTAGTATATGTAAAGTGCTTAAAACATAGTATATGCTATATGTTTGTTGCTGTTTTTAATTAGTGATAACTAGCTTTCTTAAGTATAATAATATGAGCTAGATTTTCTTTCTCATTTAGTTTTCTAAGAGTTGGGAGATTTTCAGGCTGCTTAATATTTGATCTTGTGTAGCCACTTAAGGTATTAAATTTCTCAGTGTTTCAAGCCTGAGCTAAAAGGGGAACTCCTGTATGTATTTGCAAGTTATAGTGTAATACTGAAGTAGTGATCTTATGTCCCTTTTCCTACCAGATTCTGTTCCACTTCTGACCTTCCTTCCTAGCTATTAGAAATGCTGATGATAATTATTCTGTTTTCATTTTTACTTCATCCTTCAGGCTTGATGCACACCGCTGCTTTTATATCATATACCTCAGCTTCTTTTATTAAAATACTGTTTTCTTCCCTTGGCTATGCTGCAGCTTGAGGACAGGACAGGCAAGGCTGATGTCTGGATATAACTTCTTGGTTCTGATAGCAGGAACTGTTCTCAGCACCAACCTGATATCCAGCTAGCACGTCTACAATTCCTACCACCTCCTCTTCTCACTGTCATTGCCTCTTCCTTACAGTGTCGCTCTGCACTGTCTTCTACTGCAATACCATTGACCCATCTGTTTGAATAGACTAATGTTGTATTCACTTCTATACCGGGTATGCTTAGCTTTCATAAATAGTGAAATGATAGGAGATTAAAGCACTCATCATTGACCAGTTGGTGATTTCATTTTTTTTAACAAATGAATTAGATACTAATTGCCATGGCTCTTCTGATTAAAGAAAGATTCTTGGAGGAGATGACATTTTACTTGCTGCATGAGTGATGGAAGAAGAAAGAGTAGGTTATAGGATGTAGGGATGTTTGAAGCTTAGGATTCATTCTCAACTATACATGAATATCATATGTAAGGCTGGAGATACAAACATATAGTTCTTATTTAACTCCAAATGATTGGTGTAGTGACAAATATTATATGTAAGGCCGCGGATGCAAACATTTACTTCCTATTTAACTCCAAATGATTGGTGTAGTGACAAATAATGCAAAAGGTGAAAGGAAAGAGAGATTGCTAAGGATTGGTGAAGTTGAAGATCTGTCTGTTCTCACTCTATAAAACCTCTCTGGATGAATTTCATGTATTTTCTTGAGACCAAATTCTCTTGAGAATCTGGTAGATCATCATAACAAAATTTCATTCAGTTTGTGGAATATATGGTGATCTCCTGTCTCTGGGCCTTTGTGCATGTTCCTTCTGCCTGGAATAATTCTTACTAATTCTTAAAATGTAGTCATAGGGGCCATAACTTTTCAGAAAAGCTTAGTTGACCCTTCAACACTTGATTAAATGTTCCTGTGGTTCTCATAGTCCCTGTTCTTCCCCAGTAAATAGCTTTTATTACACTCTGTTGTAACTGCCTTTGCCAAATTGTTCAAAGAAAACAGGAACTGTGTATATAACAATGCCTGGTATATAGTTGATGCTCCAAAAATATTTACTGGTTGAGTGAATGAGTGGGATATGGTAGAGAGAAGAGTTGGTCATTCTAGGCAAAGGGAAGAGGATGATCAAGAACAAGGAGTCTGGTATTAAATATTGCTGATTCTGAGGTAATGAGTAGAACCATTTGACAGGAGTGTAATATTGAAAAGAGAGGCTGGAGCATTAAATGCCAGATTAGGGAGTGCAGAGGTTATTTAATAAGAAAGGGCCATTGAAGCTTTTAGAGAGATTAATAATACATGTTCTCATAAATTTGCTTAAGTAATATGCCCATGCAGGGAAATAATTTTTGAATTCTTGTGTTAAAATCTTTGTAGTACTCTTCAATGTATTAAACATAGGACAACTGCCTATTTTGTAGACTCCTGTCTTTTGTATGTTCCAACATAATTTCTAAAGAAACTTTTAGAAAATTTGAATGAATGTTGTTGAATAAATTGAGTGACTGTCATTAAACTTTGCAGTTTGTTTTTCTTATAAGCAAGACTATTTTAAACTATCATTTAAAAATATAATTCAAATAAGGTAGTAATTAACTTATGTATGGGGTTTCCTTCTTATTTGTCACTTAAAGAAAAATAAATGCTTACAGCTGTGACTTTTTTTTCTCTAGTATCTCCAGAGGCAGTTGGATTTTTGTCAGCTGTTGGGGTGTTTATTATCTTGATGCTGCTCCTTTTTCTCTATATTAATAAGAAGTTCTGTTTTGAAAATGTTGGCGGGTTTCCAGATCTTGGTTCAGAATACGGTACAAGGAAGAATTCACAAGATAAAATTTGTAAGTATCATATTACTGCTTCCTTTGTTTGTTTTTATCTACTATTCTTTTATTTATTTATTTTAATGTATGCAATAAAAGGGTTGGTTTTGACATAGAGTAAACTAATATTTCTAAGAGTAAAGGATCCTACAGTTAAGTTAATTATGTTCAAGTATCCTCCTGTTGCCCACAAATTGCTAAGATATTGCGTAAACATGAATTGTCTACTATCACAAAATTACATTTTAATTTTTCATATATAAGGTATTTTTTGAGCCTATAATATGAGCAGATATACTTTAGGAAGAAGGGAATGTATTGGAACTTTATATAGCTTAAATCCATTGTCCAAATAACTCTAGAGAGTTTTTTCCCCATGTTCCTAGAGAACTTTAGAAAGTATTCACCCTTTTTCTTTACCTGCTGTTTAAATCTTAGCTGATGGATAATTTTATTGTTTGGAGGAGGTGATTTTACCTAGTAATTTATATATAAATTCTGATTATAAAAAAATAGTATTCCACCCCCTCCCTTGGCACCATATGTTACTTAGTATTACTAGATACTAGAAAAGATGAGGGATGTGATATCATTATTTCTCTTATAGAAACGTTTTCCTTGGAGTTATTTTTTTTAATTATTACAAGAATTTTTATTTACTATTTTCAAAGATTAGCTTATATAAATAGTAGCAGGAGCAGGTTGAGAATTATAAAAGCAAAGTTTTTTTGTTTTTTTTTATTTCAGCATATTATGGGGGAAAAGCAAAGTTTTAATTTAGAAGAATTTTGAGGAACAATAGCCAAGAAATTTTGGGTTTTTTTGTCTGTGCAGTTGGAGAGATGCTTTTCTAATCACTTAAAGGTGGTAGCCCCATTCTTATAAGAATCTTAGTTACTGAATTATATTCTGTGACTTTTGCATTAGGAAACTGTAATATTTTATATGGTTTTTATTTGGTTAAGTTTAGTGGTTCTCATACTCCAGTCCTGCTTTTTGATCATTTGTGTAGAATGAGCTGGTTAAAGATTTTTTTTTTTTTAGCAGCCTTCGGTAATTCTCTAGGTTAGCATTTCTGCTTTTTCTTTGGTTTAATGACCCCTTTACAGTCTTAAAAATTATTGAGGATCCCCCCAAATTTTTGTTTATGTGGGTTGTATATATTGATATGTACCATATTAGAAGTTAAAACTGAAAAGTTTTAAAAATATTTTATCAGCTTAAAAAACAGTAACTATTACATGTTAATATAAATAACATTTTTAATTTTAAAAAGCTATGTATTCTCCAAAACCAAAAAAAAGTTTGGAAAAAAAAAATAATGAGAAGAGTGATGCTGTTTTACACTTTTTGCAAATCTCTTTAATGCGTGGAATAATAGGAGGCAGCTGGATTCTCATATATGCTTCTACATTCAGTCTGTCATGTAGCCTCTGGAAAACCCCAGTGTTTACTTGTGAGTAAATGAGAATGCAAAAGTTAAACATCCCTTTACTATTATTACAAAACTAGTTTTGACTTTGAATATCCCTTGAATAGGTCTCACAGACCTTCTTAATTTTTCTGAACCTTTTATTCATTAAATAGGGATAATAATATTGACTTCCTAGAGTTCTTGTAAGATCAGGTAAGATAAAATGTGTCAGTCACAACATATTGCATGTAGTAGCCACTCAGCAGATGTCCACACCTGCTCTCCCCTATTCTTACCTCTATTTAGATATTTTCCCTTTAGTATTTTTCTTAATTTAAAATGATATTGGTAGATTGTTAATAAGGTAGTTCCCTTACATAGACTATTAACAAGCAAGCTAAAAGTATATAATAAAAATTCTTTTTATATTTCTTCTTTCAGGTATAGAATAAAAAACCAATAGTATTTGAGGGGAAAATATTGTCTTGCTGCTGTTATGATAGCTGTCAAGTGGGAAAAGATGTCATTTCATTTAAACCAAGTGGTTTGATTTTCTTTTTTTTTTTGAAGAGTCTTTACTTCAGCATATTTTTTTTTCAATGCATAATGCATTTACAGAAAGATTAAAAGCTGCAATGTGAAATGCTAATACTGAGCTAATGAATAGCAACATTGAAGTAAATGATAAATTCAAGTTCCCCAGTGGTTGATATTTTGAGAAGAGAAAATTATGTTATATATTTTAGGAACAAGGAATTAGAAAATGGCATTTTTCAAAAATTTTCAGCAGAATCTGCCTTCAGTGTCCTCTCTGGTAGACACAATCAGTAGTGCTGTAGAAGATTTGACCACTGCTGTTGGGGAGGTCAGCTATGCTTTAACTGACTCAGTTGCTGAGCAGGTAACAAGTTTGATAAATGGCTTTCACCCGGAAGAGGAAAGCTCTGCAACAGAAGAAGCCGTAGATACTTTTAAACAAAAAAATGCCATGTTAACAGAAGTCTCCCAAAACACTAATTGTCAGAAAACACAATCCAATTTAGAGCACAGAGCAAAACAAATAAATTCTTATAATACTTTAGTTTCACAAAAGGAAGATCAAGGAATGCCTGAAGAAAGAGTATTTAAACATATTAATGATAGGCAACAGACTCTATCAGAATATCAAGAAACCGATAATACTGGTGATTCTTCTTTGAAAGGCCACATGAGTAATGGTGGAATATCAGTTATCAAACAGAATACAAGGGCTGGATCTACTTGTCAAGAACTTGAAAGTACTGACAGATGTGAAAAAATTGGAGTAGGAATCTCCAATAATGGTAAAAATGGTTTAAAGGAGGTAAGATACCGAGAAATGAAAGGAAATCAGAAGATTTCCAACGGGGTAAACATATATGAGCAAAAGAAATGCATTGATACAGATAATCATAAGCTAGAAGAATATAGTAAATCTCAACATGTATTTTTGGGAGGAAATAAAGAGAAAATGGGGCATTTCAATAAATATAAACATCTTACTCATTTAGGGCATTCTGATCATTTAAAGAAAACTGAAAAACATATTAAAAGTAAAGGATTTACAGGGAATGAGTGTTCAGGAAATGAATATTCTACAAAAGATACTTGGACAAGCAATAGGCATATGATACAGAAACCCTTTATGAAAGAACATACACATCCAGCATCATCAACTAATTCTAAAGATAAGTTACCTGGAAAAATCAAGGAACAAATAAATCCAGCAAAACACTACAAAGTGAAAGGAGAAATAGAAACAAAGAAAAATGAAACCATTTCTGCCAAGAAAAGAACAGCAAAGAGTAAAGATGAAAAATATTCTAAGATAATACCAGAAAAAGGTGAGGTCACCTAATGTTGGTGTGAGTGATTAAATTTTCTCTTGATTTTTTTTTTAATTAGTAAAACATCAGACAAATTTCTCGACTTTCCTATGCACATCTGTATGTCTAATGTAAGACTTTCTTGAATCCTCTTACTGGGAAGCATTTTTAAAGTCATTCAGTATTTTTTCTAAAATCATTTCAAAAGCATTTATGTTATTTGTACACCACTAAGTATTGCCTCTGGTCCCTGCATTATTTGACCAGTTTTCAACAGCACTAATATTTGTTTTCATTAAGAAGCATGTGGATAATTAAAGAAACCAATATCAGTATTTGAGAATATAGTTAGTAATAAAACATGCAATGTTCCAAAAATTGTTTCAAAAGATGTTTGACCCATAGATTAACCCTTCATATAGCTGAACTGTAATATTACTAGTACTTGTGTTCTAGGTTTTGACATAGGGATTATAAGCTATAGAAAGAAAAAGAAGAGTTTTCTTCTTTATTTCTGAGTGCAGGGACACTTTAGGGAACATTTTGTAATAGGTGAAGTCTGACCATAGAAGAGTTACCCTCCTCAAGGGACTCAGAGCCCCCCTGCTGCCTTAAGATCACCACCATGATATACCACAAAGGGCTAACAGCTCTGAACTGGGAGGAGCAAGAGGGCCTTGGTTCTAGACCAGCTCTGCCATCATCTCAGTGCTGCCCAATAGAACTTTCTACCGCAATGGAAAAGTTTTACATATCTGCATTGTTCCATATAGCCACTTGGCTACTGAGTACTTGACATGTGGCTAGTAGCATGGAGAACTGGATTTTCAGTTTTATTTAATTTTAATTAGTGTAAATTGAAATAGCCACAGGTGACTATTCACTACATGCTGGGCAGTGCAGAATGTGACACTGGTTATAGTGTTACCCTTTCATGGCTTTATTTTACTGAATTAAAAAATGAGACTTAGACTATATAACATCTAAGCTCCTAACTCTAAACATTTAATTTGTGTTCTATATTTTAAAATTTCTTATTCTGTGCTTCCCACCCAAATTTCAGCTTTGATTCCTTTACTGATCTCAACTGAGTATACAGAGAAAAATAAGCTGATTGAACATAATTTTAATTACTGTGATTTCTTCACCTTTCTAGAATTGTTTTATAATTCTAAGAAAGTTACATCTTGGTTTAAGTGAATATCAACATGGTTCAGTTTCAAAATGTTTATCTTTTTTAAAAAAATGGTAATAATTAGTCCTTTTAAAAATAATATAAAATTTATTCCTCCTGAAAAATTTGTTTGAACTTTAGGTATATTTAAGTAAAGTTTTCCTAGTAATCCCATCTTTCACAGGTAATAAGTGTTAAAAGTTTGATATATATCCTTCCAGACATTTTTGTATGTGCATACATATGCTGCAGTGTGTGTGTACATACTGCATGTGTGTGTGTGTATTTCAATGGGAATATAATTATACCTTCTGCTTTATAACCTTTTCTTTTCTCTTAACATGGTAGTGTATTCTTTCCCTGTGAATACTTCTAAGTTCATCTCCTCATTTCTTTTTTGAGGCAGAGTCTCACTCTGTTGCTTAGGCTAGAGTGCCGTGACGTCAGCCTAGCTCACAGCAACCTCAAACTCCTAGGCTCAAACAATTCTTCTGCCTCAGCCTCTTGAGTAGCTGGGACTATAGGCATGTGCCACCATGCCCAGCTAATTTTTTCTATATATTTTTAGTTGTCCAGCTAATTTCTTTCTATTTTTTTAGTAGAGACAGGTCTCACTCTTGTTCAGCCTGATCTCGAAATCCTGAGCTCAAACGATCCACCTACCTCGGCCTCCCTACCTCGGCCTCCCAGAGTGCTAGGGTTACAAGTGTGAGCCACCATGCTGGGCCCACCTCCTCCTTTTTAATGACTGTATAGTATATCATTGAGTAGATATATGATAGTTTACTTAACCAAGGCCCACAAATGGACATTTAGGTTATAATCTTATTTTGGTGTTCTTTTGCTAGTAAACACAATGCAGTGAATCGATTCAAAAATATATCTTTGCTCATCTATTAATTATTTCCTTAGGTTGAATTCTTAGAAATGGAATTGATAAATTCCTAGAAGTGGATCGAAGATTATGAGGATTTAAAAGTTTGATATATTTTGCCAAATTGCTCTCTAGGAAAGTTGTGCCAATTATAACTTTCCTAGAGAGAAAACTGTATGTCTATTTCTATGTTTCAATGCTAACACTGAGCATTGTCAGTTTTGAAAATTTTGGCCAAAATGAGAATCAAAAATGTATCATGTAACACAAATTATTATCAAATATGAATCAGGTCCGTATGTCCTTGCAGTATTTATAACTTAATTTGTATGTGTTACTGATCCTTTAAAAACTTTTGTAAAATGGCAAATAGTATAATTTCCTTTATATGTAACATAGTTGAAAAATCCCTGTGACTAACATTATTTGTATAATTGGAGTATACAAACTGATTTTTTTTATTAAAACATAAAATCTAAATTTTGGACTTCTTACATGACAAAATTATATTTTTTTAAAGCTAAATATTCAGGTTATGTGTATATATGCATATATGTGCATATATATATTTGTTGTGTGCATATGTATATACGTGTGTGTATATGTATTATAACTTTAGCAAATTTGCCATTCTTCATTGCATTAAAATTATTATTTGGGAGAGGCCCAGTAGGGTAAGTAAATGAAGGGAGAGCTAAAAAAATTATCATTTGTTCTCCTTATTCCTCATAGATAATTCCTACATGGACAAAGATGAGCATGGCTCATCCTCTGAAAGTGAAGATGAAGCACTGGGTAAATATCATGAGGCCTTATCCAGAACACACAATTCCAGACTACCATTGGCAGATGCCAGACAAAAGAACTACGCTTGGGAAACAAGACAAAAATACAGTCCTCTATCTGCAGAGTATGATGGATACAGTAGTGAAGCATCAATAGATGAAGGTAAGATAGGTTATTTTATTTTTTTACATGACACACTATAGTATTAGATTACTTGTGCCTGACATTGTAGGCATCTTTTGTTCCATAATAAACAAAAGAGCACATAGAGTAGAGTCAAGTCTCTGGGAATGTAATTTATTCAAATTCCAATTTCTGGGCTCAAGCCAAAAATCAAAACCAATACCAAAATACCCAAAAGCAAAACACAAAATAATTTAAATAATGTGATCATTGTAGCTCTCATTTCACAGCGAACATGTGCTTAACAAGCATGAGGTGGAAGATGTGAATCTGCTGTGTTCTCGGGTGGAATCAGTTTCTATACCTGTTATAGGAACTGATAGAGTCTAAGTGTCTCATGGTGTCGAATATGATTCCAGTGTGTAAATGTATGCTTTTCCATTCAATGTGGCCCCGAAACATCAGCCAAGTGCTTCACATGGCACACGGCAGAAGAAATGGTAATCTGTTCTGCGTGGGAGGAAAAACTGTCTGAGGTGGATTTATTGAGAGCTGGCACTGTATTATGCTATGCTTTAAAGGCAATTTAAGGCTTTTTCAAGGATTTCAGTAATTTCAAGGATTATTTTATCTCTAATTGATTTTGCCTTACGTGCTAAAACTGACTTTAGAACTCAACCTACGTAGAAGATACAAGTCCATTCTTGCATATTTTTACATCTTTCTGTAACATAAAAAAGGTTTTGCCATTAATTAAAGTATATTTCCACATTAATAAATTATTCACTTGCTTGGTACAATGTATGACTACTCTTTGTAATTATTATCTTTATACCCATATATGAAGGAAAAAACAATATATCCTAGATATCATTTTTATTATTATACAGAAGCACAGACTGTTCTTGATTTTGTAGTGATGATTTGTGTTTTAGGGCCTATTACTATTTGATGATTTAAAATCGTATCGCAGCACATGCAGTTGTCAGAGACCATATCATCTGTTTTTCTTTTTTTTTTTTTTGAGACAGAGTCTCACTCTATTGCCTGGGTTAGAGTGCCATGGTGTCAGCCTAGCTCACAGCAACCTCAAACTCCTGGGCTCAAGAGATCCTTCTGCCTCAGCCTCCCAAGTAGCTGGTACTACAGGCATGTGCCACCATGCTTGGTTAATTTTTTCTATTTGTTAGTAGAGACGGGGTCTCGCTCTTGCTCAGGCTGGTCTCGAACTCCTGAGCTCGAACGATCCGCCCGCCTCTGCTTCCCAGAGTGCTAGGATTACAGGCATGAGCCACCGCACCCGGCCCATCTGTTTTTCTAATTGCCTTTATGCCAACTGATTGATACAGCTCATTTTTATTTCTGCTTATACACAGGTATAATAATAATCAAATGCTATGGTATTACTGTATAGAATGGTCATTATGAGATGCATGGAAATAAGTGAAAAATATTAGACATGTAGTCTGCTATTAAAAATACATTTTTAGTACTAGGGAAAACAAGACATGTGTTTATAAAGATAAATAATGCAAAGCAGTAAAACTAGTACCCAACTTAAGTACACCTCTGGCACATGAATAGTAGAACAGGAAGAGAATAGGTTTTGAAAGTTGATCCTTGTTGACATTCTGGTTCTATCTCTTAACATTAGCTGTGGAAGTATAATTCATTGTTTTTAGGTTTGTTTCATTATTTCTAAAGTGTGAATAATACTGACCTTGAAAATTAAATTATATGTGTGGTACAGTTTTTACTGTAGTGTCTGGTATCTGATAGGTAAGTGGTCAGTAAATGCAGTTGAAGATGATAGTGATGAAAACAGTGATGGTGATGATAATGAGTAGTCATGAGTTTGCCATCTGTGACCCTACACACTTCTCTTTTTGCACATACATTCAGGGTTTTTCCCCCCTCTCACTCCTTTCCTCTCACCCCTGTTCTCTTGACAGCTTATTCTCTGTAGTTTTGTTATTCTAGCCTGACTTTGTAGCCTGTGGGAAGGGCCGTGAGGAGAGAGGTATAGCCTACGTGGCTCTGCTGTTCTTGCCTTAACCTCCGGAACTGGTCTGGGTGTCCCAGAATTGCTTTCTCATTTCATTTTACACACATATTTAGGACCCTAAATATATGCACTTTCCTTTAAATTTCTATCCTAAATTATTTGATAAAACATCCAGAGAGATTGATTTTAGGCACTCTTTTAATTAGATTCATTTATTTCATAAACATTTGTTGAAAGCTCTTTATGTGCCATACACTGTGCTAGATAGTGCAGTATAAAGGTGAACAAAACAAGCTTGTTTCTCTCAAAGAGGCTACAAACTGGAGGAGGAAGATGGGAAAGTATATATGTAATATGCTGGCAGGTCTGTTAGTTACATGAAGAAAGTACTGTGGAATGACAGGGGGAGGGAGAGATATGGGGAAATCTAATGTAGTCTTTACAGATTAGGTAAACTGGATTTGAGAGCTACTTCAACAAGCATGGAATGGTGTTTGAGGAAATCGTGAAACCAAAGGAAAGTTCATTTCTGTGCCTCTAACTTAGGATCTGTGTTTGGAAAAGGGGCAGGTAATAGGACTAAATGCCCTGCTCAGGAGTTTGGATATTGTCTCACAGGAAATGGGAAAATAGGAAACTAGAATAGAGTAATAAGGAGGTAAGTCAGATTGAATGTTGTTAAGGAGAGAATAAGTGGTAAGAAAGTGCATATTTGCTGCTTACACTTTCTTGCAACCTACTCACCTCCTCTTTCCTTATCAACTTTGAGAGTCAAGAAAGAGGTCGTTGAAGCAGTTGGTAACCCAACTGTTCACCTCTGCCTCCCACCCACACTGATAGTCACACTCCTGTGATATAGATTTGGGAAGGAGGGGAATCTGTTTCTAATACACATGTGCGTCTCCACCAGATGGTTGCCCCTCAGCACAGCTGCCTCTGCAGAAACATGCTCACTGCATGGCTGCTCACCTGAGAGGACCACTGGGTACAGTTCTCTTGTAAGGATTTGGTTCATTTTCCTGAGGCATAAGTAAAGGGATGAATAGAGTAGGTTACACTTCTCACTGCTCTGACCCTTTATTCTGCATATTACAATCACAGATGTTTATAAAGGTCAGACTTGACTGATGAAGGTTGGTGTATATAAAAGGAACTGGAAGGTAGAGAAATATTTAAAGTATACATTTTTTACATGATATGGTGTTACCTCATTAGTGCTGCTAAGAAAGGTTTAGTCCGTTTCGCAACACTGTTTCGTTCCCGTAGAGAAGCTTTGGAACAGCCAATATTAGAAACAAATGTGCAAGACAGAGAAGGTTAGAGAGGGCCTGAATAGCGGTTAGGAGAGACCAGACCATTTATTGAACTCCTGCTGTGTGCCTGACTGTTAGTTTCTGTACCTATTGTCATGTTTAGTCTTCATTGCAGTTCATTGTGGGAGGTAAGGTTATCCCCATTTTGCAGAAATGAAAGAGACTTTAGGTCGATTAAGTAATTTTTAGCTTAAAGTCACACAGCAGGTTATAAAAACTATACCTGTCAAGTCGACTGCAAAATTAATGATGTTTGGCTTTTGTTATGTCATCACTGCTAGTTTAATATTCTCCCCAAGTCTATTTCATACAAGATGGACCTCTTCTGTTCGTCCTTTAGAGTAGTTTATATGTTATAAATCTGAAATACAGATATTCTAGAAAAAGTATGAAAATGTGATAGCATATTTGTTGATCATGTTTTCTCCTCTAGGTGGCCATATTAATCTTCTGTTTTTTTGGAACTACAAAAAGGGAAGACATCTGTAAGAAATTTTTCTAGGAAAAATAAACATTAAAATAATATATCAAATTCCTTTTGTTCACAGTTTTATTTTTACTGTGTTATGCTTAAAATTAAAAGCATTTTCTGATAAATATTTCTTATAAAAATGTCAGAGTCAAATATAGTTTGTGGATATCTCATTTAATTGTTGAACTAGACTAACCTTTGAAATTCCATTCATGCTAATTAATACTTTCAATTTTTATAGGAGAAGCCTATTAAAAATGATTCTATATAAAGATCAAATTTTGTATAAAATTATTAGAATGTCTTCATATTATTTATAGCTTTTCTTTGTTTTTGTTTTTTTTAGAGGGGGGCTTAAAAACAGAAGTTATTATCTGATAATTCCTGAGGCTAGAAGTCTGACATCAAGGAGTTGGCAGGGCTATGCAATCCCTCAAGGCTCTAGGGAAAGATCTATTCAAGATCTCTCCCCTAGCTTCTGGTAATTTCATGGTTTATGGCCGCGTAACTCCAATCTTCAGATAGAATTCTTCTTGTGCATATTTCTATGGCCAAAATTCTCCTTTTTATAAGGACACCAGTCATGTTGGATTAGGGGCTAATTTTACTCCAGTAAGATGTCATCTTAACTAATTATATCACAACAACCCTATTTCCAAATAAGGTCGCATTCTGAGGTATTAGGAGTTAGGACTTCAACATGTGAATTTTGGGGAGACACGTTCAGCCCATAACAAATAGAGTGGGAAATTTTTGAGGTCTGAAGATTCGGTAAAGTTTGTTCCGGAACTGAGTGGTCAGAAAAACCATGCAGTGTGCCATACATAATTGTTTAGTCACCTCTTTCTACAATCTTTGGTTTTTTAAGAGACTATAAGAATTACCCATGTATCTACCACAATCTTCCATTCCACTTTGATTGTGGTGACCTGTTGTTGCCTCATTCAAAAAATGTAAAAGAGAGTGCTGACCTCTAGCCCCTAGATAAGCTTATAATCAAAAGATTATACCAACACTGCCACTCACACAAATATTAAAATACAGATTAGACAAATGTTGCACAATTAAGATACAGCCAAAACAGTGACAAGAGTATTTGTAAATATGGAGAGTTGACTCTTGTTGCCACAGGAAGCTAAGTAGGACAAGAGCTGAAAGAAAAATCATACTAGTTTCATAAAGACAGGCCTCCTGGAGGGATTTGAGGTAGTCCTCACAGAGAGAGAACATGGGACGCTCAGAGGAAGTTAAACTGCTCAAATGACCTGGCTTCCTCTGAGTGAGATATTAATGACTCTAGTTCCACTAAGTAACAAAGTCTAAAGCTTTAGATCCCCTTTCAGTGATTCTTAGCCTTAGAAAAAAATTGTATGGTTTTAAGTTTTTGTTATTTTAAATATTGTTGATAGATTGTTTCCTAGAATTACCTGACTAAAAAAAAATGTCTAAATCCAATTGAGAATTAATATTGATAAGGGAAAGGATCCATGTCATTATTGGAAATTTTCTCTGACAAATGAATGTCAGCATTTCTTTCCAAAGTAAGTTCTAGTCCAAAATAATCAAGTCAGCAATATTTATAGCTTTTCATTCTTGATTTACCATGGAGATTACTAAGCTTTATACATTATGGCAAGCTATATTATTAGAATTATGTGATATTATTTTTGGGGCAAGTTAACTTAAAATGTCATTAAAAATAAATTCCAGCATCATTTATGTCTTACGGTATATAGCTCATATATACACACACACAGACTCTTTTATTCTCTTTCCATTATGGCTACATCAGAAGCTCCATTCTATTAATTTTGATGTTATCGTAAAGTTAGGGCTACTAAAATATATTTATTTATTCCTTTTATTTAAATTTTACTTTTATAATTAATACTTAAGAGTAATAAATTCTTTATGTTTATATTTCCTTTAAGTGCATTTTAACTGTTTTATAAAGATTGTGCCATTAATTTCCACAGTGTCTTTTTGTAAATTTATTTTTTATTTGTATATATTTATGAGATACCGGTACAGTTTTGCTACATTGATATATTACATTGTGGTGATTGTCTGTCATTCCACACCCTGCTCACATGTGTACACGTTATTTAGCTCCTACTTATAAGTGAGAGCATGCAGTATTTGTCTTTCTCTGTCTAAATTGTTTTACTTTCTAAATGAGAATAACATAAAGGAGAGAAAACCATTCTTTTCCTCTTTACTATGGACTACCATGCACTTTGGCACCTTCAGAACTCAGGGGCAACTAGCAGAGAATGACTATGCCCAAAAGTACAGTAGGACGGTAATACTTGGAGCACTTAGATGCCGTGGCAGAGTTTAGTCTCTCCCATTTTTCTTTTCTCATATTGTCATTCCTTTTCCTGGAGAATGATGTCATTGGAATCAACTGAAGATGCTAGGTTATGAAAGATTAAGTACACTGCTGTCATTTGTATTTAACTCAGGTATTTTTGTATGATACCAACATAATAGAATGACATCCACACGAAGGAATTTCAGTGGCATGCCAGCTGCTACCACAGCCTTAGGAAAATAGCCAAGTGAGCAGTGTTTTCTACCAGTTCTTCCTTTGTCTAGAATTCTATTACCTTTCTACCACCATCTATTACCCTTAGGTTGCCCTAAGCATTTCATCAGGTTTATCCCGCTCCAAGTATCTCTTATTCTCAAATCTTGTTTTCTTCTCTCACCGGTAGAAAGTTTCTTTACCATTAAAAGTTTCTAAGTTATCATTTATTTTCTTTCTAAAAAAGGAAGTAAAAAAAAAAAGGAGGCAGAGGAAAACCTAGTTAATCAGAATATTAAAAGATGAAATCATAATTGTTTATGGTATTAATTCATCATATTTGCTTCTTTCATTTTTCTTATAACAGACTTTGACTCTGCTACTCAGTAAAAAACCCATCACTGAGAAATAGAGTATAAATACTTATAAATAAATACTGGAACTGAAGAACATATCAATGCTGTTGGTTTCTTATTTTTTAAAAAACTATTGTGAAGACTATAGTCACAAACGGATTAATTTCCAGCACTGTTCTCTCAGTTTGCTCTTCCATGTTTCCCATTCCACACATTATATGTGGTACAAACTTACCTATGCATTTGAACTGTTTTTATCTATTCTCTAAATTTATTCATAACACTCCTAAAATTATAGCACTTTTTTAGACTTTGCTTTAAAACTGAGCCTTAGTCTGGGCAGGGATCATTCAAATATCCTTTCTTTCCAGTTTCTACTATAGTACAGGCTAGAATAAGAATTAGGGGAGACAAAAAAGTAGAAGTCAGTTGTAATAGTAAAAGCATAGACTGAATTGTTTGGATGATGATGCCAGAAGGACATGTTCTGTCTGTCCCATATTTGGGCAGGTATTAATCATGGTTTGAGTTTTGAAAAGTGAAAGGAAAAGAGATTGACTGAATACAAACTTTTATTGAATAATGAGATTAGACCGTGCAACTTGAGTTAGAGATATAAATATACAAAATATGAATTATGGTAATGTAGATATTCTTCTTGTTGCATTCATGTTGAATAATTACTGAGCCATATCTAGGAGGTAAATAACTGGATTATCAGTTTTTGGTGAAGTGAAGCTGACATTCTATTTATTTTAATTTTAAAATTATGAAAAATATCTCATCTAAGCAATCTTAATGTGGAGCTCTCTTTGAGACTTTGTGCATTTGAGAAAATAAATTATGTTGAAATTTCTGATGTGTGAGTCATAAATTACCTTAAGAATCTAAGAGATGTTTTGATGCCTTAGAATCTCTTTCATTTTGCTTGAAATGTACTCATAAGGATAAAGATTTTCTTAGAAAATCTGTTTATATTTAAATCTGTGAGTTGTTGAGTAATGCCGTCTACCAAAAGTAAGATCATTTAAATGGATTTTGAATCATAGTAAAGCAGTTATTTAATATCTAGGTATAATAGTTATGAAAAAAGTCCTTTGCTTTTTACATTTTAAGCAATCTTTTGGTCATCATGTCTTATTTCAGTAGTTGAGTGAAGAACATATCATGGGATTTTGGTTGTTGGTAACTTTGGAAATGCTTCTTTCTTTAAGTATAAATTTAATTAAGCATCAACAGTCTATGAGGAAAATATTTATACCCTTAAGCTTCTATATAGTTTCATAGTAAACAGCTTTTTAAAGGTGATTGATTAAAATATTTTGGAAGTCTGAAAAATCTGTATTTTTAGTACATTGATAAAAGGTTAATTACGGTTCTATAAATATCAATAGCTATAATTTATTGAATGATTATATGGTAAACACTATTTTACACACTTTACATAAATTAACTTTTAATCTTCATAATAACCCTAAGAGACAAGTTCTGTTAGTATCCATATTTTGCAGATGAGGAAACTGAAACACAGTGAGGTTAAGAAACTTGTCTAAGGTTATTAGCAAGTGTATGCAAGAGTCAAGATTTAAATATAGGGCATCTGTCCTCAAAACTAATGCACTAAACTCTTCCACTGAAATACCTTAGATCAGGGGTCCTCAAACCTTTTAAATAGGGGGCCAGTCCACTGTCTCTCAGACCATTGGAGGGCTGGACTATAGTTTAAAAAAACTATGAACAAATTCCTATGCACACTGCACATATCTTATTTTGAAGTAAAAAAACAAACGGGCAAAAACACCCACAT
Organism: Cheirogaleus medius; assembly: GCA_008086735.1. Taxonomy (NCBI): domain Eukaryota; kingdom Metazoa; phylum Chordata; class Mammalia; order Primates; family Cheirogaleidae; genus Cheirogaleus; species Cheirogaleus medius. The sequence continues at coordinate 9,783,557 of VBSM01002937.1, forward strand.
GTGGCCCTCGGGCCGTAGTTTGAGGACGCCTGCCTTAGATAATGTAACGTGAGAAAATGTCTTTTTGTATAACTTTTACACCCAAATAAATTCTTTATTTCTACTTTTATTGTGTAACTAATACATGTTCATTATCAGAACTTATAGGTGAACAAAAAAGAGAATAATTGCTCATATTCCCACCATGAGAACACCATTGCTTCTACTTTTTATACTTTTATAGATATTTTTCTTTGCATATATATTTTTAAATCCAAATGGGTTTCTATTTTACATAGTATGTTTTAATCTGCATTTATGCTGCTCAAATATATAGTTTTCTATGGCAGTATATATCTTTATCAAATATACAAATTGTACAACATGTTATTATATGGTATAATATATTAGCAATTTCTAATTACTGGCATTTAGTTTGTTTCTGATTTTTCCTTATGGATAAGGATGATCTTAATAATTTTCTGAAACTTGACTTCTTTTCTACCATGTTCCTTGGCGTTCTCTGTTCCTGCAAGACTCTGACTTGAACTTCACTGCTCAGAGATGTTTTTTTCATTCTATGTTTTTTAGTAAGAGTTCTTCATGTGACTTTTGTGTGTTTGTGTTTTGTATTGTGCTGCAAATAATTCAAGGTGCCATACATTTTTGAGGGGATTACGCTAACCCAGAGGAAAATATTTAACAACTGGTATGATACTATAAATTAATATACGAGTCAAGAGTAAATAAAAATTGAACAATATATTCATTTTATTCTCTAGATAAATTAGGGTTCATCTATTATAAAACTAATTACCAAACAGTTGATTGTAATAAGTCAAATTATTCTTGTAATTTCAAGATCATTTAACAATTTTTAGAAAGTGCTGATACAATCTTATGTTTGCTACTACTGCTAGATAAATGATATGCTTTTCTGAACCTTGATTTGACATTAGGAACTATATCAAACTCTTCCAGTTAATTCCTTATTAAATTTTCAGCCATTAGTTGACTTGTAGTCTCAACAACTAGAAACTTTCTCTTAATATTAATGGTATTGTTCAGCTTTATCAGCTTCTGCTGGATTAAACAACAATTATTTGGAAATGTTTTCTAGACTGTATAAAACTGTCCTATTTTTTTCTATATTCGCTATCACTAGTACTACCTAATGCACAAAAATAATTTATTGGAAGGTCATATTTAGTAATGCTGAACTTAATCTTTCATAATAGATGCGTGTGTGTAAGAGGTAGAGAGACAGAGTAGACAGGCACAGAAAGAGAGGGAAAGATGTGGAAGCTTTGTTGTTGAGCTTCCTAGGTTTGAATCCTGGTTTTGCCATCTTCCTTTCTGTGCTAATGTTTTCTTCTTATCTGGTAAATTATCACGATGATAATATAATACCAAAAAAAAAACCACCCCACAAATATTCTTTTATGACAATGCCAGCCATTGAATAAGTGATAGGTAAGTATTAGCTGTCATTTTTATCAATAAAATTTAATATTATTATGCTGTTGTTGACCAGGCATTCAATGAGTTTGTGAAACTCAGAACACTAAAAAGGGGATCCCTATCTAGGGACATCTTTCCAGCCCCAAATTGGTGGGTTTCCATGATTTTTATCCTGCTATGGGAGTGTCTACAGTGCAACACAAAGATGATGTCTGTGGTGACTTCCATTACCCCCTTAGTCCTTTCATAACCAGTCCTGCAGGCCGCAGTTACTATGAGGAGCTATACAAGAGAAATGTGGGCAGGCAGTAGGTAGTCTCAAGCTGGGTAGGACAGATAGGCATTGAGCATTTGTCCACTGGGATGCCAGTGCTCAGGCTGTCTCCTCTGGTGTCTGTGGGGACATGTAAGGACTAGAGAAGTGGTGGGTGCTACAGCAGGCCCTACCCAGGGCTCCTAAGGGAGCCAGATAGGAGGCTTTAGGTCAACCCTCTCAAGTCTTTGTGGAGTTCAGGAGGTGGGACTTGTTTTGGCTACTTTCTTAGGTGCCAAACAGCCTCAAAGGTTTCCAAATGAGGAAACCAAAGCAATACTGGTGCTGTATGGCTGAATGTCATTCCTGAGCTGATCACTGATTTTGGTTTGATTATTATTAAAAAAGGTGAAACACTATAATTTACAAAAATATTCTTTCCTAGAGGAGGAAGTGTGCATGTGTTATGGGAGGTGAGTATATGCAGTACATGAATGCTTAATATTTATACTGCTATTGGGAGATGTCCAGCATGTATTAAGTGAAAAAAACAAGATATAGAACATTTTTATACTATACTGCCTCTTATCTAAGAAAGGGGGAATATGTTTATATTTGCTTATATTTGAAAACAATGGAAGAAAAAACAAAAGCTTAAAAAAATTATTACCGATGAGGGAGGGAAGGACAGGGTAGAGGAGATTGTAAAGGTTCTCTACTACTTGGGTCTGGTGAGATAGAACACTCTCACAAGTTAGGCAGAGCAACTTTATTACTCACAGATCGGCAACAAGATAAGCAGAAGCCTAGGATCCATGGTGAGCCTGTCCCCAAAGGCTCAGGACAGCTGCCCAGGGCTGATGGAATCTCCTTTACGTGTTCCCCCACCACGTACAGGGGGGGCCCCAAACACACTGCGCTCTGGGTTTTATACTCCAGGAATACTGGGATCTCTGAGCCAAGTATTGCTGGCCTCCTATTCTAGGAGGAACTGAGGAAGTAGCCCTGGTTCTAGACAGTTTGTTCTTGTCTCAGGATGTTGCGTTTTACGTACATTCTACAGTTATTGTGAGAACAAACAAGCAGGAGGCACAGAGAAGGAGCTGGGTGGGCCAGGGCCATCAGGGTCTGTCCTGCAGGGACAGGGGTGGAAGACAGACTTCTCTGACAAACCTTGTATTATGTAGTAATAAAACAAAATTAAGTTTAAAAACACATTGCCTAAAACCGAAAAGCACAATGAAACAAATGAACTTAACCATATACTGATTTAGCTTAGCCATACAGAGAGGGATGTCTAACTTAAAAAAAGTGGAAGTTGGCTTAACAGGAGGATGTTGTCATGGTAATCCAAATGATTGTCTCTACTGCAATGGTAGCAGTTGGGATGGAAGTAGGGAGATTTGAGATAAATTTAAGAACCAGAAGTAACAAAGTTTGGATTCAATATGGGGGCTGACAGTGAGAAATCTATAAGGTTTTCCCCTTCCTGGAAATTTCCAGGAAATGATTCTCTTTAATAATAAAAAAATCTACTTACTGAATATTTCTAAATTTTCAATGTATTTAGATTTTAAAAGAATAGAATCATTCAGTGCTATACACATTTGGTTGAAAGTTTCTAATATGGTGAAAAATGTGGAAATTAATTTCATCAGTGTAAATTAGTCAACAAAATCTTTAATGTATTATAAAACCTTGTCAAACCAGGATCTGTTTATTCAAAACAGTGCTAAATACAAAGTAAATGCTTTTCCCAAATTAATTAGATTTATATAAAAAATATGAGATGCTTTGAATATAGTTAATTTATAGTTCATTTATTTCAGACCCTTACATCTCAAATTAACACATTTAAAAATTTATAAGTTTAGTATACTTTCAGGGAGGATATATTCTTTGTTGTTATTTTTGCATTCATATGAAATGAGCTTTAAAAACAGAATAATGCTACCAGCATTTTTGAAGGAATACTCTTTCCTAAAAGATGAAGGCTATGAACAAAAGCCTCCTCTAACCATTTCTTATCTCTGAAGTAATAGTAAAGGTACTTAATAAACAAGAAGGATTTTAATCAAATGAAATGCAACTTCTTAGCATCATGTACTTTGGTTTAGAATAACATTTGGAGGTAGTAGTTTGGAGGTGTATTTATCAGTAATAAATAGTAGGCTTGTTATGAAATCCAATGAAATTAGTAATAAATGAATAAAATCATGTTATGTTAAAACAATATTTTGTAAGTCTTTAGGGAATATTTTATAATCTTTATTTCTAGTCTAGGTAGAATATTTTCTGGCTAGGATATTTAACTTCTGAATCATTGGAAAATCATCATTATATTTTCATTAATTCTCAAGTGTTTGGCAAATTTTATTGTATTTTTTATTTGTCCTTGGGAACTATATTATTTTTATATCTCGATTATATTTGGCAATATAAATCACATAGTACAAAGAAAATTACTTGAATAATAATTGCTAACATATACTAAGCACATTCTTCACTAAATATTTTTTTAAAACTGCTTTATTGAATTATGTTTTACATATAAAATTGACTCATTTCAAGTATATAATTCAGTGATATTTTTAGTAACTTTACTGAATGGTATAACTATCACCATAAATTATTTTTGGAACATTTTCATAGCCAGTCAGATCTCTCATGCCCATTTGCAGTTAGTTAATCATTGCTATCACCCTCAGTACCAGGCAACCACTCATTTACTCTTCATAAAGTTGCCTATTCTGGACATTTTATATAATTGGAATAATACAATATGAAGTCTCTTGTGTCTGCTGCTTTCACTTAGTAGGTTTTTGAGGTTTATCTGTTGAAGTAGCATATCAGCAGTTCCTTTTTATTACTAAATAGTACTTCATTGTGTAGATATACTACCTATTGTCTGTCCATTCCTCCACTGATGAACATATAGGACATTTCTAGTTTTTTGCTATTAATGGGGCTGTAAACAATCCCATGCGAGTCTTTCTTTGAAAGAGTAATTATAATTAGCTCCATATCTATGCTGTTTTATTTCCTTTATACTTAATATGACTGAGAGTGCTAATTATATCTTAGTTGTTTTTAGAAGATTATTGAATTTTCTTGTTGTCTGCTACTTATGTTAAATTTTGGACCATTTTGCATATAGTCAAATTTCTTGGTTTGTATTCTGTACTTAAATCAATTGGGAACACTCTGTTGTCAAACACATTGCTAATAGTAGCTCATTAAATTCTGTTCAAGTTCTTGGTTAAGTTACCCTTTAATAAATGAAGTTAAGCAATTTATTTGGATTCTAATTATAGAATTTTTAGTATATTCAGACTCTTTAGTTCCCTCTTCTCATGGTAAACTGTTTGGAGCCAATTTTAGGTTTTAAAAGCTCTCTAAGAACAGAAACAATGGCATTCTAAGGCAATTTAAAAATTAATAAAGAGTTAACAGGCAGGAAGCATTATAAATACTTAAGGGTCCATTCAGTAGGTTGCTAACAGGAAATTAATGAGCTGTATTAATTAAATTTTTAAAATAAAAAATAGTTCCACATGCCTATTAAGTTTATGTTTCTCTTTTATGAAAATTTAATCGACCTTTAATGTTTACCTTTAAGTTTTAGGTGTAGTATTAAATGCCAAGGTCATTCTGTCATATTCTCTACATTTTCTTGTGACTGCTACTAGTATTACAGTTTTATACAATATTCTAGATGACTACAAGTTTTCTTTCCTTTATTTACACATAAAGACATAACTGAGATCAAAGATGTCCATGTTATACAAAAACATGGAAATTTGATATCCATCCATACACTATTGATATAAAATTTTATTTAACTTTAACTTTTTATGTTCATACGTAGAAGTTAGTATTGTATTGTAGTAGAATCTCTTTTGTTCTTTTATTACAGTGAATCACAAATTTATGCCATAGTATTTTTTTGATGCCTGCTATGTTACCCACAGAGATAGAAAAATAGTTGTGTAAGAGAAAATAAACATTCTGCTGAGTCTGAAAAGCAGCAGGTGGTTTGTGTGCTGTAGTAGTAGTAGTAGTAGCAGCAGTAGTAGTAAAATATGAGACTGAAAAGTTAGATTAGTATAGATCATTTAGGGTCTTAGCTACTGGGCTAAGCAATGAACTTTTTTTTTCAGCAGTGAAGGCCATTAGAAAATTTTTAAGTAAAAATATTACATGACCTGACTCTTGTTTTAGGAAGATAATACTATAAAGTCTATGAAGAGTGGATTGAAGGTGTGAGAAATGAGAGGTAGGAGGATAAGTTAACTGTTCATGCAGGAATTTATTAAAGTAATTCATGTACATATTAATAAATATATAAAAAGCCAACAGCCTTCTTTTTTGGTTTACTTCCTCATTTTGGTATGGAGCATATCTTCCAGTAGCTTCCAGAGAAATAGTGTATTGGAAATGAGCATTTTGAGATGCTGCACATATGAAAATATCTCTAATCTGACTTATAATTGGTTGATGGTTGGCTAGGATAGAATGCTAGTTTGGAAATGATTTTCCTTTAGAATTTTGAAGTCATTACTCTATTGTCTTCTCACAGTGTTGCTATAAGAAGCCTATGCTATTTTGGTTATCATTCATTTTTAGATGCTATTTTATTTTCTCTGCAAGTTTTAAGTATATTCTTCTCCCCTGTATTGTGAGATTTTGTAGCAATGTACCTTAGATGCAACTTCTGTCATTCTTAATGCTACTGTACTTGGTGGGCCCTTTTAGTCTGAATACTCATTTTTTCAGATATGAGAAAATTTTTTGAATCTTTTCTTTCAGTTTCCTTCCATTATCTCTTTTTTCTGACATGCCTATTAGTTTGGTATTGAATATCCTAGTTTCTTCCAGTACTTTGACTTTTCTGCTATCACATTTTAAGATATAAGAGTTGTTTCTCAGTCTCTGATGGTTCCTTTCTTGCAGTATTTGTTCTGATTTTATGATTGTAATATCTTTCATCACTAAGGATATTCTTTTCTTTTATCTATTTGAAGCTTTTTTTGTTTGTTTGTTATGTTATCTGTTCCCTTTTGTTTTGTTTTATTCTCTTTCATGTTGGAGGTTTTCAGATTCTTTGTCATGTTTAAGAGTGATTCATGTAATAGAAAAGCAGATTAGAAACTGCGTGCCAGGGCTGAGTTTGTCAGTGGTGGGCTTCACTGATAGTTGATTGGGAAGGAATATGATCATTTCCTTTGAGATCCTCACATGTCAGTGTTTTTAATTTTTCAGAAGAAGTCTCCATTATCCTCATTATTCTGCTTTGGTGAGAAATGTGGTGCTTGACTGCTAGCACTCTTGGAACCGAGTAACAAAAGGTAGCTGAGGGTTTCACCATTCATCGCATAAATTCTCACTTCTGTTTTTAGTCTGATGCCTCACCCTCTCTTTCTCCCATGCCTGATGTTCCTTAATTGGATGCATTGATGCGTAGTATGGAGGACATAGTTTGGGACAGGGTGTTATTGTTCTTGTGCCTGCTCTTGTCTGCAGCACACATTTCACCCACTACCTTCCATGGTACCTGATGCCTTCAATTCCTGAGCCTTCCTGGAACTCTGTGGAGTGACCTTCTTGTTTCTCATCATATTCTCATTTGTTTACCTGAGTCAGGAAATAAATAAGCTGTGGACAAACTTAATTCAGATCCCATCTTCAATGATTATTATCTACGTTAACTTCTCTGAATCTTTTCTTAAATGTGAAGTGTGACTAACCATACTTATCCTAAAGAGTTGTTCTGAGGACTGGAAACACTGCATGTCTTGGAATATGATGGTTCTGAATAAATGGTAGCTATTAATATATTTGTATGTATGAAAGGTCTTTATGCATAAAATTAAGTCTATAGGTATACACATTGCTAATTTTAATTTGTTGAAAAAATCAGAGTTCATAACTTAAACTATCTTAAAAAATAGAATAGCTGGTTTGTATTGATATTTGATTGGTCGAGAGGGCAAAATATCTTTTTTGCTATCAGATGTTACCCTTAAAGATAGGGTTGTCTCCCATACAAAAAGTTAACCCCAGTTATAGTTATTGGTTAGATATCAATTAAAATTTAAATGACTTCCCAGTACATGAGTGGATTAAGCAAATGTGGTGTGTATATACCATGGAGTACTACTCAGCCATAAAATAATAGTGAACTAATACCTCTTGTGTTAACTTGGATGGAACTGGAGACCATTTTTGTAAGCAAGGTATCACAAGAATGGAAAAACAAACACCACATGTACTTACTATTAAATTGGAACTAATCTATCAACACTATGTGCACATATGGAAATAACATTCATCAGAAATCCAGCAGGTGGGAGTGGGGAGGGGGCGATGGCTAAATTCACACCTAATGAGTGCAGTGTGCACTTTCTGGGGGTTGGGCATGCTTGTAGCTCAGACTCAGGCGGTGCAAAGGCAATATATGTAACCAAAGTGTTTGTACCCCTGTAATATTCTGAAATAAAAAAATATATATAAAAAAAATTACTTCCCACTTACCATCACCAGTTCACCTTTAACAAACCTTTTAGTAACCACTTCTAAACAAAGGTATTTCACTTCTTACTGAACATTTAAAAACACCATATAAATAAGATTTTTTATACTATATTTTTAAAGTATTCTTTTGCTTAAGACTAATCTTGGATTTAAATTTAAAACTCTGTAATTAAACAATTAGAGGCAAAGTTTGCTTATTTTAAATTCACTTAAAATCTGGATATAAATTAACACATAGTGCTTTATTTTCATAGGTTTATGTTCTTTAAAGCACATTTGATGACATAGTATTACAAAAGCTGCACTCACTTAAATATTTCCAGCATTTAGCCTTATGAAGCTATTGTCTCTCAAGAGCTTTCAGTGACACCATGGGTAAAGGAAGCAATAGGGTATGCAGTTAGAGAATTGAACAAACTAAAAGGCAGTTTAGAAATCTCCCCCTCCAAATTCCACAATAGTTGGCCATTAATGAGTTCTGTGGATCTTTTGTAGTGGTTTGTTCCTCAACCCTCGGCCGTGGCCGGGTACTGGTCAGTGGCCTGATAGGAAATGGGCCACACGTCACTGCCTAAGCTCTGTACCACACCAACCCCTCCCCCACCCCCGGGTCCATGGAAAAATTGTCTTCCATGAAACCAGTACCTGATGCCTAAAAGGTTGTGGACTGCTGCTCTAGTAATAAGATAAAATGAAAGGCAGGCAATAAAAATGAAGGGACAGAGATCTAGCTCCTTATTTCTTCTCTTGTTTAAATTATACCAAAGGATTCTATAACTAAAAAGTTTTTTTTTTGAAAGCCTCTAATTAATAGTATTGATAGTTGAAATCGCAAGATTGGAAACAAACTTGAACATGAGCTGGTATAAAATATCTAAATTAACCTTTCCCTGTTCTCCCATTGGTTAACATCTTCTCTAGTTAGCTAATTCCCTGTGGTCATCATGCTTATTCCTGGCTTTGTACCTTTGTTGATCCTGTACTCCAGTTTGGAACATTGCACCCTCTTTCTACCTATTTAGTTCTGCATTTCAAGGCCAAAGTTAAGGCCAACTCCTGCCATGAAACTTTCTTGCCAACACCCCCACAGATTGTTCTTTCTGTTCTCAGAATTTCTGTAGCCCTAGATTGCTTTGGGTACTCTTTTGTTATATGCATTAACTTATCTCACCTCATCAGTGTAAATTCCTGGTATTTCACATAGTACTTGCTAGTTACAAATTTAATAAATCAATAATATTTGTATTTAATTGAGATAGTCGTGAACCTCATTTTTCTAATTAAATGCTCTCTTACTCTCATTACCTTGAAGTATTAATTTGTTAATGATTTATATATTTGGACTACTTGAGTTTGATTCTTTAACATGCTTTATGCTCTCCCTAATTTTACATTCATCCTGATTTGCCACAAAATGGGATAATAAATCATTGTGTTTGACAGTTAGCTATACTCCTATTATAGTGTGACAACAGAATTCTCTTTCACATATGCAGATTTCTTGTGACTCAGGGTACAGAGGGTCATCCTTCAGAATATATAGAATACATACACTGTCAGTCCCTGTCTCTTCTTACATGGGCGTTTAATTAGGTAGTACCTCAAGGCCTATACCTACAACAGATTACAGTGATGTGTGGGGAAGATAATTTATCCCTATATTAATTTGTTTATAATCAGGATATCTAATGGGACTTTTCCTGGAGCTTTCATTATTCTGGAAGTGGTAATAAGGACTCAAAACTGGAATGAGGAGGTGATAGTACTCCATCTCCCTACCCTCTATCAAAAATCTTGAGCTAACAACCATTGACATTCTGGATCAGGCACTTCCCTAAGTATTATGAGGTAGCCCAAACTGGTTTTATTCCTCCTAGATATCATTCCAACTACCATGCCCCCACTACCATCCCATATTAAATAAATGGAAGACAGGGGAAGGAAAGCAAAAGAGTTGGAGTTTGAAAGTTGGGATATAGTATGTTAACAGCTTTGCTATCCTACTTCTCAGAGAGTATTTGAGATTTGTGAAGAACATGCATATGTTTCTGAGACTCCATGTGAAGGAGCGCGGAAAGTCTAGGAAGTTATAAGAGCTATTGGATTGATCTGGCAACCAGCAAGCCAGCAGATGCTCTACCTAATTAGGAGATTGGAAGCATGAATTGCTGACCACAGGGAAAGGGAGACTTGGCTGCCTTATTCTGAGAAGTTTTCATTATGGGGGAGGCTGACATGAAGCTGAACATCACCCAGATGAATTATATGCATCATTTATAAAGAAACCACCATATCAGCAAAAGCTACCACAGCCTTCCAGAAGTAGAGTGAGGTTTATGGTACCTTCCTAGGCAGTCATAAAGCAATTCCAGCAATTTCTGCTATTCCTTTTCCTTACCCCAACTCATCAGAGTAATTAGAGATGGAAAAGAAATGGGAAGAAGGTATCCTAGAACTAAGTCACCAAGGTGCAGGAGTAAGTTGGATTAAAAGTGCAGAGCTCATTTTGTCTCCCACTCAAAGTTCTATGAGCAGAAGCTTAGTTGGCATCAGAGGGAGGGAATAATAAAAGCTAATACTTATATAGTACTTGCTATGTAACAGGCACTGTTTTAAGCCCTTTACTTATATTAATTCATTTAATGTTTTGACAGATTTGTGAGCTTTGAACTATTATTAACTCTGTTTTACAAGTTGGAAACTTAGGTATAAAGACAAGATTTGAGTTAGACCTGGGAATGGAGTTTTAAATTCTACTAGCTTGAGATTCTTTACTAATAGAAAGTGACTGAGAATGAATGAACTCTAGCTTGAGATCAAATTAAGGGCAGGATGAGGGAAATTCAACATCATACAATTAAAAGAGATTAGAGTAAAAATTAAGCTGCTTCATGTTATTCTCTGTTGAGTGCAGACTGTTTAGTAAACTGCTTACACATTTGAAATCAGTTGGATTCAGCTTTAGTATGCTTATAATATATGTGGTACATATAAACATATAGGGTATCATAAAGATATACATCATGAAGTATCAACTATATCTGTAATTAATGGAGACCAGAATTAAAGTTATAGAGAATATATAAATAGTAATTGGGGGATTCATTTGGTAGTTAAGAATTGATACATTTACCCCTACTAACCTCAATAAGAGAAATTTTTTATATATATGTAAATTCTAAATAATGGGAATTAATAATATAAATAATTCTTAATAATGCCAGCTTCGCCTATTCATACACTCTAATCTCTTGCATTTCCCATTCCTTCTACTTTAGGAAACCCTCAAAGGGTACCATTTGTTAACTGACAAGTTAGGCCATGCTGCTTCATACTTTTTGACCTTTGTTGTTCTAATGTGTTCTTTTTTTGGCCACTGCTGCCACCTAAAACACATTGTCAATACTGTTCTAAACTGTACTAGTTGGCCTCTTCCACCATGGCACTCAGTTATTGCTGTGACGTGACAGCTTAGCATTCTTTTGCAAGTGAGAAGAATTCTCCTTCTGCATTATACTTAGTTTGAAGAATCCTCTGTCAGAGTTGTGGGCTCCAAGGTGTTAACAGAGTTTAAGGAGGCTGTTCTTTCAGTTCATGCACAGCATGTGTTCTCCCCCCTCCCCCAGGTATGAATGCATTGCCAGAATTGGCCGGTGGAATCATTTACTAGCCACTATTTTGTACTAGGGATCACTACCCTAGGCCCTATAGAAGATACCTACTTCCCTTATTGTGAATGTCCAGAGTGTCATTGCTCTTTTCAGAAATTTCGGTTGTCTCATTCACTTTGCCCTCTAATTTGCCAGACATGTTTGCATGTAGTCTTCACTTAAGGTATTTTCTCTGGAGGCTTTTCACCCTCCCATAGAAATCGGTGGGTACAAGTAGATCCACAGGGGGTGAAGAGTAGGGAAATGGGGATAGGGACTGGGAGGTGGGAAATTGAGAGGTTAAAGGGATCATCTAATTCCATGTAGGAGATGTATCTAAATTTCAGCTCTAGCTATATCTGCATTGAAACTTTGTATGCAACTTCATTTTTTGTGTGTTTTTTTTTCCTTAAACATACTTGTTAGAGCCACCATGCAGTTGTACAGGTCTGTACTCAACAGCCTTGTAAATCGCAGACACGATTTATAATCTTACCTTTCCTGTAAACTGATACTTTGTCACAGGGTCTCTGTGCATCCTTTTACAGAAATGTTAGGATTAGGCAATATGATCTAAGGTTCATTCCAATTCTCACATTCCGAGGTCCTATATTCCTAAGTAAAACTGTTAACATTTCATTTTGTTGCTTTGATAATTTCCAGTACCATATGTAAAGTTATTTGCAACAAATAAGCTATGTATGCAGTTTATATCTCATAATCTTTCATTTAGTTCTTTTATGTTGGCTACTTTTCTAAAACTTATCATTTGTCTCTATGTCAAAATTATGATGACAATACTATGCTCTTTGAATTTTGGTGCAGTACTACAAATATTCCAAAGTAGGTTTGTAAATAAAGGAAGAAAACTCTAAATTTATCTTTAGAGAACTTTAAATATTCCTTGGTTGTACTTGTAGGCAAGAAATATGGAAATTTAAAGGGAAATATGCCTCTAAAAGAGAAAGAAAATATAGTCAATCTGTGATCTATGCTGTTGTTATTGCTAAGTGAGATCAGACTTCCTTTTTTGGGGAAGTTTTCCATTGGCTTTTGTTATTATTATTTTGAATTTCTATGCATCAGTTTCTCTACCTTTAATTGGTGGTTAAATTGCTATAAAACATGTTTTTCTACTACTTTCTTATAGAATACTTACTGAACAGAATTGGCCAACAGTGTTATCTATAAGCTCCTAATTAAATTCAGGTCTTAATCAGTGAAGACATCTTTGATTTACTCACTCTGTCATCTGAACATTTGTTTAAGTTTTTCATCTCTACAAGAAAACTGAAAAGATATGTTTTGTGTACCTGAACTAGATTCTCTGTCTTCATTGAGAGGATTTCCATGCCTTTACTGTATTTCCCAAAGGCCTGCCATTTAATCTTTTTTTCATTATCTCAGATACCATTGAATCCTTTCTCTCTATCCCATTAATTTCATCTTTCATATTACTGCACTTTGACATTAATGGACTGTCATTGTAGAGGATATTATGTTTGGTATGTCTGTAATATTGAATAGGACTAATATGAAATTTTCATAATTGAGTTAGGTTGCACGACAATGATGTTGTTCATATCTGGAGGGTTTCTTTAAATGGCGAGTCAAATTTGAAGCTTCTGGGAAGAAAAATTATCAAAATATATACATTTATTCTTGCTTATGAGAATTTTAATCCAGGGCTAATCAATTATGTGTCACATTTCAAGTTATTGGTAAACATATTTTCAGTAGCCTTAAAAAAGTTTATAAACTAAGACCGTTATTTTTCTTTTCTTATTCTTTTAAAAGCAAATATCTACTGTAAAGGTAACAGAGACTAAAGTCTAGAATAATGGATATTTAGTGCTGTTTCTTAACATGGTTAGCCAATAAACCTCAATTTAATTTTGCTAGACTCAAGCTTTTCTAGGCCTGGGCGATCTAGACATATTATTCGTTTTAAAAATTTAGTAGTGGTGTTTGTATTAAATATTTAAGGAATTTAAATGAAACTAACTTTACTGATATAGACCCATAATCTGAATGTAAGTATAAAAAGAATGGCCAATTCACAGTATAACTTAGAGCTTTGATTTTGTAATTTTAAGTATACTTTGTTTGTTGGCTAAACTTCATATAATCTATTGTTATAATATGAGCTTTGCTATTTGAATCTTATTTGGCTTTGTCTTTTTCACTATTTAGAATTAATTTTCTAAAACTACTATACTTACCTTATTTATTTTTTCAATTATCTCTTTTTTCAATGGTGTAAAGATCTATTACAGTGGCTTTGCATTTTTGGCATTCCATTGCAGAAAGTATCAATTTGTCACATAAAAAGAAAAATTAGATATACTTTATTCATGTTAAAGTCACACCCTAGCTTTTTTAAAGGCAGCTTTGACTTAGCGTTCCAAGCCCGAGGATGTTGATTTGAATTATGCATGACTGTCTGGTGTGCAGTTGCATTAGCCTGCTGGATGGATAATGTAAACATGTTCTGAATTTTAACTACATGACAGTATATGAGTGGCAGGTTAAAAATAGAACTAATAACCAAGTGCATATTTGGAAATTTGATTCTTACAGTGTAAAACTATACAGGGATGATCTCTGCAAATGGTTGACTGCAAATATAATAACTTGTTTTGTATCTACAAATATAAAAGATACTGTCTGATAAATGTACTAGGTCAGTGATTTTTTTTTCTAATTTGTGAACTTTTGACAGTAGAAAACAAAAACACAATAATGTGCAAGTGAATAAGGAATACCTTTCACAGATTATTAGTTGATTGCTCAGACATGCTGTTTCTAACATATTTTTAAATAAATAGGCAGGGAGCTTTTGATGCTAGTTTTTTCCCACCTTGCCATCAATGCATCCATTTTGAATTCTAGAATTGCAGTGGGCACAAATAAACATAGTTTACAAGTGAAATTTGACATTTTAGTCTCATAAAATCCTGTATCTTTTGCTCTCATTTCAAATTGGGGAAAAATAGTCAATTCTAAGTACAATCTGTATCTTTGACACTAATATTTTAATTTACATTTCTAGTTGTACATTCTCCTAAAGTTGTAATAGTTCTTTAATTGTGCAAAAGTAATTGCTAGCATTAGATTTTGATATTAAATGTTTTTGTTTTTATAGTTTTTGTAATTTTATAGTTTATAGTTTTATAATTATGGTTTTTATAGTTTTATAGTTTATGTACTTGCATTATTAAATTATATTATTATATTATATTGTATATTATGTGCTTATAATATTACAATGATGTGTGTATGTATATATGTGTATTTGAGACTGTTGGTAAATTTGACCCATTTTTCTTTTGCATTGATCATATTTTTCTTATTGATTCATAAGACTTATGGATATTAAGAATAGTACAAACATAATGAGTGAGATGTGCAACGTTTGGGGGATGGTTATGCTTGAGGCTCTGCCTCGAGTGGGGAGGGGGGATGGGCAATATATGTAACTGTAATATTTGTACCCCCATAATATACTGAAATTAAAAAAATAAATAAAATAATAAAAACAAGCAAAAATAAAAGAATATTAACTTTTGTTGTATGTTATAAATATTTTTTCTTCTATTTTTTTTTGTATTGATGATTTTGCTGATCTAGAATTTTAAAATTATGTCAGATTTTTCAGTTTTTTTCATTTATGGCTTCTGGATTTTTATGTTATATTCAGAAAGACCTTTTCTGTTTTGAGGTTTGGAAAAATTTTTCATGTTTTCTTCTGGTATTTTTATGGCTTCATCTTTTACCTGTAAATCTTTGATCCAGCTATGCTTTGTTTTCCTGCAAGGACCGAGATTGAGATCTAGCTTTGTCTTCTCCAAATTACTAGTCATTTATCACTATGTTGTTTGCTGAAAAATCCAATTTTTTAATCATGGATTTGCAATGCTACTATTATCATATATTAAACTCCTTTTAGGACTTGTATCTATTTCTGAACTTTATTCTGTTGCAATTAATTTCTCAACTATAGTGTCTAGTACAGTAACATATTCCATATCCAGTTGTTTATGAGTATTCTTGTGTATTAATTCTTTCAAATGAACTTTAGAACAACTCTCCTGCTATTTTGAAAATAACAGATTCAACTTATATTGAATGTTTCTTGATTATTTTTTTGTCTTTCTTTTCCAACATTCACCCTATGTAAAACTTGATTATTTTTTAATGCAGATTTTAATTATCAACATGAAGTTTTTTGATGTCCCTCCTTTCCATTTCAAAATATCTTTTTATTTTTATCTATCATCTCTATATTTTTGAGGTCAGATAATTTTCCTATGCCTTTACTACTTTCTTCATTTGGCTTCCTTTGGGATTAGTTACAGCAATCACTTACTCTTTTTTATTTCGTGACTTCTTTCCTCTCCACAATTTACTTCCTTCTATTCTTAAACACTCCTAGATCCCCCTTGTGAACAATGTCCTCTTCTCTAATCTTCTTTTTTATTTCATTATTTTTTAGAAATTGACTTGAGATATAATATCCTTCTAATATTTTTGTTTACCCTGTACTAACACCTTTCGTTTCCTTATAAATTCTCTTTAAGGGTTAGTTGACAATGCCTTCATATCTTCATCATCCATTTTTTCCAAATCATTTGAAAGCTGGATTTTAGTTCTCTCACTCCAGTGAATTTTTTAACTGTAGTAAAATATACATGGTATAAAATTTACTCCATATAAGTGGGCTCTCATATTAGTCAAATCATATAATATTTGCCTTTTTAAGTCTAGCTTATTTTACTTAACATAAAATTTTTAAGGTCCATCCATGTTATGACATGTATCAGAATTTCCTTCTTTTTTTAATCTGTTATTTATTTATTTTAATTGTGGTAAAATATGCAAAACATAAAATTTGTCATTTTAACCATTTTTAAGTGTACAATTCTTTGGCACTAGTTACATTCACAATGTTGTACAACTATCACCGTTATCCATTTCCAGAACTTTTTTATCAGCCCAAATAGAAACATTGTACTCATTAAAAAATAACTCATTTCCCCTTCCCCGTTCCTGGTAATCACTTTTCTAACTTTCTATCTCCATGAATTTGCCTATTCAAAAAAACTCATGTAAGTGGAATCATACAATATTTGTCCTTTTCTATTTGGTTTATTTCACTTATCATAATGTCCTCAAGGCTCTTTATCTCTTGTAACATTCTTTTTTGTTTTTAAGTCTAGTTTTCTGATACCAGTATAGCCCCTCCTGCTTTCTTGTGGCTGCTATTTGCAAAATATATCTTTTTCCAACCTTTTACTTTGTTTATATTGTTTAATCTAAATTGTGTCTCCTATAGATAGCATTTAGCAGATCATAGATTTTTTTTTAATCCAATGCCATATTCTCTACATTTTGATTGAATTACTTAATCCATTCACATTTAATATTATTGATGTGATTTGATTTATGTCTGCCATTTTATTTTATTTTTTTCTATATTCTCAAGTCTTTTTTGTTCTTCTCTTCCATTACTGCTTTCTTTTACATTATGGAGACATTTTCTAATGTAGCATTTTAATTTCTTTTATTGCTTTTTCACTGTATATTTTGATTTTTTAAAATTAGTTGCTCAAGGATTTACCACATCTTTACTTAGCTATTAGGTCATTAAGTATGAAATGTCCGATTTCCTTAAGTGCTAAGTTCAAAAGTTGATATCTCTAACATTTTCACTTTAACACTTCTTGTTTTATTTTTATTGTGAAGGTATTAATGTATCCTCATTCTTTGAAAAGCATGGTTTTTGGCTTGTGATTATCTTTCAAATTTTTTAGAGAAATTTTTGAAATCATAGATAAGTCAAAAATTTATGTTATTTTCAAATAAGAGTTTTGTCCTGGAACCAAAGCTATGCAGACAGTTCAAAATATCAGTGAAGTGTTTGGGAAGGATGTGGCTAAGAATACAGAGTATGTCTATGGTTCCAGAAGTTCCATTCTGGTGATTTTAATCTTGAAAATGAGCCACGTGGACAACCTGAGACCCAAGGTGTGAATAATGATCAGCTGAAACCTGTAGTAGAAGTGAATCTATCTCAACCTATGCATGAATTATCAGCAAGGTTTGATGTTACTATTCCTATAATATTGGACCATTTGAAACAAATCAGCAAGGTAAAGAAGCTGGATAGATGGGTACCACATGAATTAAACGAGCACCAGAAGAGAAATTCTCTCAAAGCTTGCCTTTCTTTGCTGTCACACATAAAGGCAAACCATTTCTACACGTATTGTTATGGGCGATGAAAATTGGGTTCTTTTTGACAATTGCAAGCATTTGGCACAGTGGTTGGATAAAGATGAAGTGCCTAAACACAGCCCCAAACCGAATATTCATCACAAAAAGCTAATGGTGTCTGTTTGGTGGTCCAGTGCTGGTATTATCCACTATAGCTTCAGGAAACCTGGTCAAGCGATTACAGCAGGTGTCTGCTGCAGCCAATTGGATGAAATGATGAGAATACTTGAGATTAAGCTGCCAAGATTGGTCAATAGAGACAGACCAATCCTCTTGGAAGGTAACGCTTAGAAGGCAAACAACATTGTTCAAACTGCAGCGGCTGGACTTGGAAACTCTTTGTTATCCACCATATTCACCAGACTTTGCACCAACTGACTACCATTTTTTCTAGGTTTTGGACCACATCTTGCAAGGAAAAATATTCAATTCTCAACAAGCTGTGGAAAACGCCTTTCACGATTTTATCGCCACTTGCTCTCCAGGCTGATTCACTGCTTGCTTAAACAAGCTACTGTTAAGATGGCAAAACTGTGTTCATATTTTAGGCACATACTTTGATTTATTGTACTGCTTCTTGTTTGACATATGATAAACTAAACTTTTGATTCAAAATTAGACATTTCATATTTAATGACCTAACAAATCAACTTGAGATTTATACTAGCTTAATTCCAGTGATACATAGAATCATTACTATTATATAGTTCTATTCTCTTTTCTCCTTTTTTGCTATTTTATTATTATACATGTTACACCTATTAATGTTAAAAACCAAACAATACATTTTTATAAATTATTACTTTACCATTATAGTCTTTTCCTTAGCCCAATACAGCTTTGTTCCCATCTACCTTCTTTGTGTTATCACTACAAATATATTACATATATATTGTATTTTTATATGTTATAGGACCAGTAATATATTATGTACATATTATTTTATACTACTGCTTTTTAAATCAGTTGATAGAAAAAAGGAAAAAATGCATTTCTACTATCTTTTATAATTATTTTTCCTTTTTTGTTGCTCTATGTTTTTTCTTATGGATTCAGATTATCGTTTGGGATCACTTACTTTCATCCAAAAGAAGTTTCTTTAGTATTTTATATAAGATAAATCTGCCAGAAACAAATTCTCTCAGTTTTAGTTATCTTAGAAAGGTTTATTTGCCTTCTTTTTAACTTTTTTTTTGTTTTTAATCATTACAGGTACATAATAGTTGTGTGTGTATGCATGTACACACACACACACACGCTCTCTTAGAGTACTTAGGGGTATCCATCACCTCAAGCATGTATCATTTCTTTGTATTAGGAACATTCCAATTTCACTCTTTTAGTTATTTTAAAGTATACTATAACTTATAGTTGACTGTAGTCACTTTGTTGTGTTAACAAATATTGTTCATTCTATTTAACAATCTAACTATATTTTTACACCCATTAACCATCCCCACTTAATCACCTTCTCCCACTACCCTTCCCAGCTTCTGGTAACCATCATTCTACTCTCTGTCTCCATGAGATCAGTTGTTTTAATGTTTAGCTCCTATATATTAGTGAGAACATGTGAGATTTGTCTTTCTCTGCTTGGCTTATTTCACTTAACATAATGTTCTACAGTTACATCTATGTTGTTGCAAATGACAGGTTTCATTTTTTATGGCTATATAATATTCCTTTGTGTATATGTACCACATTTTCTTTATCTGTTCACTAGCAATGGACACTTAGGTTGATTCCAGTCATTGGCTGTTGTGAATAGTGCTACAATAAACATTGGAGTGCAGATATCTTTTTAATATACTGATTTCCCCTCCTTTGGGTATATACCCAGCAGTAGGATTGCTGGGTCATATGATAGTTCTTTTTTTTTAGTTTTTTGAGTAACCTCCATACTGTTCTTCATAGTGGTTGCATTAATTTACATTCCCACCAACAGTGTATGAGGGTTTACCTTTTCCCACATCCTTGCTAGCATTCATTATTACCTTTTTGATAAAAGTAATTCCAATTGGGGTGAGATGACATCTCTTTGTAGTTTGATTTGCATTTCTCTGAAAAACTAATGATATTGACCTTTTTTTCATATATCTGTTGGTCATTTGCATGTCTATTCCAATCCTTTGCCCATATTTTAGTCAAATTATTTGATTTTTTCCTATTGAGTTGTTGGAGCTCCTTATATATTCTAGTTATTAGTCCATTGTCAAATGGGTAGTTTTCAAATATTTTCTCACATCCTGTGGGTTGTTTCTTCCTTTTGTTGGTTGTTTCCTTTGCTGTGCAGAAGATTTTTAGCTTGATGTGATCCCATTTGTCCACTTTTGCTTTGGTTACCTGTGCTCTGAGGGTATTACTCAAGAAGTCCTTGCACAAACGATGTCTTGAAGCATTTTCCCAATGTTGTCTTTTAGTAGTTTCATAGTTTCAGGTCTTAAATTTAAGTCTTTAACCCATTTTGATTTGATTTTTGCATATAGTGAGAAATAAGGCTCTAGTTTCATTCTTCTGCATATGGATATCCAGTTTTCCCAGCACCATTTTTTGAAGAGACTGTTCTTTCTCTACTGTATGTTCTTGGCAACTTTGTCAAAGATCAGTTTACTGCAGATGTATGAATTTATTTATGGGTTCTCTGTTCTGTTTCATTGGTTTATGTGTCTGGTTTTTTGCCAGTACCATGCTGTTTTGGTTACTACAGGTCTGTAGTATAATTTGAAGTCAGGTAATATGATTCCTTGAGTTTTGTTCTTTTTACTCAGGATTTGCCTTCATTTTTAAGAGATAGCTTTGCCGGATATAGGATTTTTAGTGGACATGTTTTTATCTTGAGCTGTTTAAATATGTTATCCCACTGCCTTCTGGCCTTCATTGTTTCTTGCTGAGAAGTCAGCTGTTAATCTTATTGGGTTCCCTTGTATTTTGAGTTGTTTTTCTTGTTCTGCTTTTGACTTTTAGCATTTTTGCTGTATTGTCTCCTTGTGCATCTCTTTGCCTTTATCCTATCTGGATTTTGTTGAGCTTCCTGGATGTGTAGGTTATTGATTTTTAATAAATTTGGGTAGTTTTTTGAAACTACATTTTCAAATAGTTTTCTGCTCTTTTTTCTCATCTCCTTCTGGTACTCCTATTACTCATAAGTTGGTGAGCATAATGATGTCCTACATTTCTCCGAAGCTATGTTTATTTCTCTCCATCATTTTCCCCCCAGTTTTTCAGTTTAATCTCTATTAATCTGCCCTTTAGTTCACTTATTCTTTCTTTTTCCAGTTCAAATCTACTGTTGAGACTTTCTAGTGAAACTTTTCAGTTATACTTTTCAATTCTGTAATTTCCATTTGGTTCTTTTAAAAAAAATTGCTAATCTTTTGATGATATTCTCTACATGATGCAACATTGTGATTATACCTTCCTTTATTTCTTTAATCATGGTTTCCTTTAATTCTGTGAACATGTTCATAATGGCTACTTTAAGGTCGTTTACTGATAAATCTGACGTATGTTCTCTCTCATGGATAGTTTCTGTTAGCCTCCTTTTTTTCCTGGTGTATGAGTCATAATCTCCTGTTTCTTCGAATGCCTCTTAATTTTTTGTAGAAAACTGGACATTTTAGATAATATATTGTGGCAAATCTAGAAACTGGTACCCTCTAGCCTGGAGCTTGTTATTGCTGTTTACTTGTTTAGTAACTGACTAGATTGTTCTAGTGAAGTCTGTTTCTCCCCTACAGTGTTCACCTCTGCTGTTCTTCATGAAGGCGCAGTTTGGGATATTCCCACAGTCATCCTGGGATGATAATGGTTTTGGTAATGCTTTCTTCCTCTCTTTCTCTAACCACAGCTAAGCTGTTAAACTCTGCTAATTGCCTGCTGATTGTTCTGGTGCTTTCAACAGTACCCTGAGGCATAAATTGCTCTGTAAACTAATCCAGTGAAATTCTGCCTCCTTTGAAGGAACAGTTTCTGAGGTCACTGTTTGATTTCTGTTCTGATGGTAGGAGGTCTTCTCTCAGTTATCTTATTTCCCTGTTCTTTCCTGCTAGTTCCCCTAAGAACTAGATAGCCTGGAGTTTAGCCTGTATCCTCATTAAATCTACAAAGCTCTTCACTGCTTTTCATCATAACCTCCACTGTTCTTGGTGGCTCCTTTAGTCTTGAACTTCCTTACACTCTGTTGCAAAAGAAGTCAGTTCTTTTGGGAAGAGAATAGGAGGTCTGTTTTTTTGGTCTGTTTCTGCCCATAGGCAAACATCTTTGAACCAGGGCTTTGGAGATGGAAATGAGGACAATGGCAAGCTTCTCTCTAACATTACTGCTCTAGGAACTGAGTGTTCACTGTGCAGAAGGCTGAGATTTAGCGTTGTTAGGTTCTGACAATTTACTATATTCTAAGAACTTTTTTTAGGAAATGAAATATTAGGTAGATTTTAAGACTGCTCTCTCTATATATATCCTCATATTCTATAAGTTGGTATTTGTGCATGTATTTTATACATATTTTTAAAATTTACTTTCCCATTAACAATCTATAAGCATTGTTTCTAATCTTTTATGTCTTCATCAATGCTTATAGTTGCCAGACTTGTGCATTTCTGGCAATCTGGTGGGTGGTATATGGTTTATTGAATTAAGGAAATTCTCTTTGTTCCCATTTGCTAAAATTATTTTTAGTCATTAATTGATGTTTAGTTTTATCATTTTCTCTTTATAATATTTGAAATTACATGGATTTTATCTTTTGATCTGTTAGTGTTGTGAATTATATTAAAAGACATTGTTTTTCTAAACCAACTTCACATTCCTGAGAATAAAACCACATTGGTTATGGTATATCTTTTGTTCCCTTTAGAAGTTTTGCAGCTATGTTTCTATAGGAGCTTGCTATAAATTTTTCCCTTCTCATACTGTCCTTGTTTGACTTTTAGAATCAAGGTTTCACTAAAATTATAAAATGAGTTTTGGACTATTTGCTCTTTTTTATTTCTCTAGAACATCATATAAGATTGAGAATATCTGTTCTGTAAATGTTTGGTAGAATCAATCTGTAATCATTTATATATAATGAGTTTTTTATAGGTAGATTTTTATTGATTCAATACTTAAATGTTGTAGGTGTAATTAGGTTCTCTATTTCTTCATGAGTCAGTTTTGATAAATTATATTTTCCCAGGAATTTTTTATTGTAGAAGTTTTCAGAATTATGGTTATAAAGGTGTCAATAGTATTCTTTGCTTAATCGTATCAGGATTTAATAAAAATTTTTTTTAGTTTTTTCAAAGGAAATTGGTTTGGGTTTTGTTAGTCCGCTTTACTGAATAGTTTTTTTTTTTAATTTCATTGATTTTTGTCTTCATTTTTTTCCTTTTTTTCTCTTGTCTTTGGATTCATATTTTCTTTAACTTCTTAAGCCTAGATGCTTACTTTTATTATTTTCAATCTTTTTTGTTTTCTAAATGTACATTTAAGACTATAGCTTCCTTTTTAAATACTATTTTAGTTGTATCTTCCACATTTTAATATGCAATATTTATATTTTCATTTGTTTTTATGATTTTTCTAATATTTATCATGATTTTTTTCAGTTCCTGAGTTTGGATAAAAATATCTAAATGTATTAAACTGAAAATAGATCTCCTTTTGTTTCTGAATTCTAAATTAAGTATGTTGTGAGCAGATAACAAAATCTACGTAATACTAACTTGCCATTTGTTAAGACTTGCTTTTTGTGGCTAGTGTATTTGTGTGTCTGGGAGGTTAATGATCAATATGTTCATCAAAAGAGTATGTATTCTTTAATTCTTGGTTGCTAGGTTCTATGAATGTCCGTTAGTCAAGCTTATTGTGTTCAAATCTGCTGTATCTTTCCAAATAATATATTTACTGCAGTACTTTTATAGTTATCCTGTGTTCGAATTTATTTCTACCATATTATTTTATTATATTTACCCCACTTTTTCTGTGCCTCTTTTTCCTCCTCTTTTGACTTTGTCATGATGTGATTTTTTTTTTAGGGACATAATAATAGTGTGAAACAATTTTTGATGGTCTCCACATTTGATGGCATCTGTCTCTAAAAATATCCTCAAGAAAAATCACATTCTGAACAGCTTTAGGAATTTAGAAGCATTGAAGCAAAACATTGTTCACGTTAAAGTTGAATTGAGATCTAGCATAATATTAATGTAAAATGTTTGTAAAATATAGTGGTCATTTGCATTACTTGATATAAACATCTTATTCTCAAGATGGAACAATGTTTTCATTCTTCTTCTGTTTTAACATTGGCATCCAACATCTCCTGCTCCACTCTCCATCTCTTTCTTCATTGTACAACCACCATATATTTAAGGATCTCGAGAGCTTTATGTAGTCATGCAGGAAGACCTACATCTCAAACATTAAAAGATAAAACTCTGTTAGAGTAAGTAGACTTTCAAGAAAGGAGATTCTCTAGTTCCCTTTAACAATCCATTGCAGCATTAGCCGTTTTCACTTTTAGAAAATTAATCCCTTATTCTATTTCAGTTTGACAATGGAGCTGTGAAATATTATGGATTCATTATAGTTAAAATTATAAAGATCTTAGTGATCTGGCTTATTTTCTTCATTTTACAGACACAGTCCCAGAGAGTTTAAATGCTCACTTCTTAATAGCAAATCATGGGTTCAGACTCAGGTTTCCTCCTTCCCCGTTCAGTGCACTTTATCAATTTTCCTTGTTCCTGATATAAAAGCTTCACAAATTAGGTTTTCTTCTTGAAGGGCTGTGGAGTTTCAGAAACTTGCATAATGCTTAGCACAAAATAGATACTATTTAAATGCCTGTTGTTTACCATTTCCTGTGAGAGAAAAACAGGTAACCGTGGAATTTTAAGTGGCTTGTATTTTGTTATATGTAGGCACAGAAGGGGCACACTGAAATCAGATGAGTGCTGTTTTGCAGCAGTCTCCAACCTTTTTGGCATCAGGGACCAGTTTCATGGAAGACAATTTTTCCATGGATCAGGGTGGGGGGCATGGTTTTGGGATGATTCAAGCACATTACATTTATTGTGCAGTCAGACCTCTCTGCTAATGATAATCTGTATTTGCAGCTGCTCCCCAGCGCTAGCATCACCACCTCAGCTCCACCCCAGATCATCAGGCATCGGATTCTCATAAGGAGCACAACCTAGATCCCTCGCATGTGCAGTTTACAGCAGGGTTTGCGCTCCTATGAGAATCTGATGCTGCTGCTGATCTGACAGGAGGCGGAGCTCAGGTGGTGATGCCAGGGATGGGGAATGGCTGTAAATACAGATGAAGCTTCGGTGGCTCTCCCCACTGCTGACCTGCTGCTGCACGGCCCTGTTCCTGGGGGTTGGAGACTGCATCTTTTTAGAATAGGTCCTTATGCCATTTGCCCAAACCACTATTAACAGAACATGGCATTGAGTCTCCAGTAGCAACCAGGAGGGAAGCTGATTTAGGTGGATAAATTTTCTCTGCCAGTAAGCTTAATTCAACAAGGATAGTTTTTGTGTGTGTATTTTTTTTTTTTTTT
>VBSM01002937.1:9809358-9906865 GCA_008086735.1 Cheirogaleus medius
CTCCCAGAGTGCTAGGATTACAGGCGTGAGCCACCGCGCCCGGCCCCTAGATTGATGTTTCTTAATCATAAAATTTAAAATAATTAAACACTCATTAAAAGGGCATATCTGGCCACTTTGATAATATCATTCCTGTGAAGTAATGTGAAGAGACTAAAACTTATGATTTATGGATTTATGTGGGTATATTTGTCTTAAAAAGTAAAATTACACATCTCTGATAGGAAGTCTGCCTCTCCACCCCATACACATTTGTACTGTTTTTAAAAGGATAAGTCACAAAAGGAGATGAAAAAATATTTTTTGTTAACATTGAGTTTGCTATTCAGTTTCTTATTTTTAAAAAAGAGCTCATATCTTGTAAAAGGTTTTAAATAAGGAAGAAATATATGATTGTTAAAGTAAGAAAGAAGGAAGTATAGGTAGAATGAAATGATTCTGACATAGTTCAAATTATTCTGACCTAGTCCACATAATTTTTAGTGATTTTTCCTGATAATAATAATAAAAAAAATTGTAGTC
The DNA here is from genome assembly GCA_008086735.1 of Cheirogaleus medius. Taxonomy (NCBI): domain Eukaryota; kingdom Metazoa; phylum Chordata; class Mammalia; order Primates; family Cheirogaleidae; genus Cheirogaleus; species Cheirogaleus medius. The sequence goes on from VBSM01002937.1 coordinate 9,809,881, forward strand.
TAATTTGCAGTGATGTTTTTCTTACAAGTCAGTACTTAATCTTGGGCAATCTACATGTTCTCATAAATGAGCTCTTCTGAAGTTTTTTTGTGGGCTATATAAAATGAATATCCCTCTGAGATATTGTCTTTAATATAGTTAGAAGTTCTCATTACTGAAGATCTAAACCCGGATTTACTATGGGTTACACATTTTACTCTGGATCCTATGAATCACTGATGAATTGTCACATTGGCTTATTTTAGTGTTTATACCTTTTCTTTTATAATAATTCATATTTTCCACCCAATGATTTGATGTTTATTCAGATTTTTAAAAATAATTTGCTGTTTAGCTGGCTTGTTTAATTAAAGATATATATATGTATATATATATTGGGTTTTTTTAAAGCATGAATAATGGTACAATTATAAATTGATAGTATCTGGATGGCTTGATTCCTGCCATGTCAGTTTTCTTGTGTTTGATGAGACACATAAAGCCGTTGTGAGAGAATGCTTGTCACTGGTATCCATGGAAACTCCAAAGATACTTTGGAACTCAGAGACATAGAGTAAGCCACAGTAATAGGTCTCATTATGAGGGCAAAATACATAAAAGGTTCAGACATATGCTTTTAATTAGTTGCCCAAAATACCTAGAACTAGAGAAGACACAGTGAAATAGTATTTTTTACTGTTAGAAATAGTATTGAGCAGCATTTTAAATTTAATGATTGTCTTTTTTAAACTAAAGTAGGGGAGATACACACTGTAAATACTCTAGTAGTATAGTTCCTTAATCACAATTTGGACACGGGGGTACACATTGATAAAAAACAGACTTAGCTTCATACTAACACAAATGTAGTATTTGCTTATCATTTTTAATTCTTATCCCTACAACATAGTTTATTCAGAACGGCACATTTTAGGCTTTTCCTTCTAGGTTCTGAATTACCCCAGGAACGTACTATATACACAATGCACAGGAATGACTCCCATGCATTTTTGTTTTAAAATGTAAATGAGACAGTAGCCAAAATTCTTATTGTTCAGGTATATTAAATTTTCAGTCTTTTTTGGAACATGCTAAATTTGAATGAGTTAAAACAAGATTCAAAAAAAAAGACTCGAATAATTAAGTATTTTCTGTTAGAGAATTATGATGGATAAAAGATTAATAACTCTTAAGACAAAATTCTTTAAAGATTTCCTTTTGAATTGCAATCTGTAGAATATAATCTTGTATTGCATTGCAATTCAACACATTATTTCTTCCTGTTGCTATAGAAACTAATTCTGGTGCAGCTGTGATTGCTAATCAAAATTCTAACATTATACAACCTTTTTCCCCTTAGTGCTTCATTTTATTTTTAGTTACAAAATAATAAATTTCTATGGTGAGTTCATAGCAGTGGTCAAAACATTAATGCAAAGATTTTTTAAAATTTGAGCCCTTTCCTATGACAATAAGGAAGTATTCTTATTGTATAGTGTCAATATGAGCAACAAGAAAACAAAGGCTTTTTGCTGAATTACAGAGGTCTATAATTGCTATATTACATCAACATTGTGAAGCACTTAACTGCTTCATAATCCTAAATTGCTACTATTTCAGCCATCTATTTTTGAAGTGTCTGGTTACTTGGTGTTATAAAAATGAAAAAATAAAAAGTCCTTAGAATGCCTGAAGTCTTTTAACACAAAGTGGAATAAAGCTCCCTTATTGTTTTATTCTCAAAGAATTGAGATCACATCCCCAATTTATGTCATAAGTAAAAGCTAATTGGTTGTTCTCAGTCTTACTTTTATTGGTAAAGAACCCCCAAAAAACAACCCTGTTAACATCATCCAGTATAAATCTATGTATATTTTACAGGCCAAAAAGGAGTTACATTTTTTTGTCTTTCTAAGAACATTGGTTATTTTCCATTTCATAAAACAAATATAAAAACTTATCACCAGTTTATTCATAGCAAAAATGTACTATACACACATACTCTCAACAGGGCTTAAGCTAAATCTAATATTAAAACTTTGGTATGTGCTGTAGTATCAATTACATATTATTTGTATATTATTTGCATGTGCTATCACAAGATTTTATTTTCTGGTATATAATGTAAGACAAAGGTAAAATTTATTTCAAATTATTGATTGATTTAAATGGAAACTCATATAAAAAATTTCTGTTTATCTTTGTTATCAACTAAATAAACCACAATGGAATAAGTAGTAGATATGATTTAATACTATAATTGTATATTTTTTACTTTTAATTAATTAATTAATTAATTTTTTTGAGACAAAGTCTCACTGTTTCCTGGGTTACAGTGCCATGGCATCAGCCTAGCTCATAGCAACCTCAAACTGCTGGGCTCAAGTGATCCTCCTGCCTCAGCCTCCTGAGTAGCTGGGACTACAGGCATGCACCACCATGCCCGGCTAATTTTTCTATATATTTTTAGTTGGCCGAGTATTTTATTTATATTTTTAGTAGAGATGGGGTCTCACTCTTGCTCAGGCTGGTTTCGAACTCCTGACCTTGAGCAATCGTCCTGCCTCAGCCTCCCAGAGTACTAGGATTACAGGCGTGAGCCACCATGCCCGGCTGTTTTTTACTTTTATTTACTGATAAGCATATTTTATATTCTGATTGACAGGAGTGTATAAAATTCTAGGAGCATATAAAATGTTACATACTTAAGAAAGTACCAGATACGTAAAATTTGTACCTGGAAATAAAGTCAGCTGTATTTTATTAAATTTGTTGCATCTCTGATGTAATTTGAATACTGTAAACCCTTGACTATCTATATACCTCAAAGAAAATGGGAGTTTATTCTGTAGGCATGAGAATTCTAATTATTTTTTTGCACTTTTTTTTTTTTGAGACAAGAGTCTTGCTCTGTTGCCTGGGCTAGAGTGCCGTGGCGTCAGCCTAGCTCACAGCAACCTCGAACTCCTGGGCTCAAGCCATCCTCCTGCCTTAGCCTCCCGAGTAGCTGGGACTACAGGCACACGCCACCGCGCCCAGCTATTTTTCTATTTTTAGTTGTTTGGCTAATTTCTTTCTATTTATAGTGGAGACTGGGTCTTGCTCTTGCTCAGGCTGGTCTCGAACTCCTAGAATTCTAATTATTTTATGGAAATCTTTCTCATTTGTACTTTATACTTAGCTTAATTGAATCTTCAATAATAATTTTGGGTCATGATTAATATTGATTACTAGGTGGAACCAAAGTAAAAGATGCAAATTAAGATACTCACCCTAATATAGATGGCCTGGTATAAATTACTAAATGACTTCTTTTTATTTCAACATGTTATGGGGGTACGAATGTTTAGATTACATATATTGGCTTTGCCCAACTTGAGTCAAAGCTTCAAGCGTGTCCATCCCCCAGATGGTGCACACTGCACCTATTAGGTATGAATGTACCCATCCTCTTCTCCCACCTCCCACCTGCCCAACGCCTGATGAATGTTACTTCCTTATGTGCACTAAAGTGTTGGTCAGTTAAGTCAGTTAATGCCAATTTGATAGTAAGTACATGTGGTGATTGTTTTTCCATTCTTTTGATATTTCACTTAGTAGAATGGGCTCCACCTCTATGCAGGATAGATAATACAAGAGGTGCTAGATCGCCATTTTTTTTGTGGCTGAGTAGAACTCCATGGTATACATATACTACATTTTACTAAATGACTTTTGATACGAGCAGTAATTCTGTTTCATGTTTTTTGAAAAATCCTTGTTTGAATGCTTTTTGTTAAGCCTTCTTAAAAAGTTGGAGTAAGATGACATAACATTCTGTACAGTTTAACAGGGTAGAATTTCTCTGAAATTAATCTGAAAACAAATTTTGAAGTTCTGTTGCTTTTTCTCAAGAACACTAAATAAAAAATGAAAAAATCTAAGTCTAATTCATTTATCTTTTCTGAGCGTCACCCACCTCAGAGGGTTATTGTATTAATTAATGCTAATATAATAACTATAATAGTAATAACTTTTACTAACTGTTACATTGAAGCACTGTGCAAAGCACTTAAAACATTAACTGAGTTAATCCTCATAAATCATTCTGATTTACAGATGAACAAATAAAGGCATTGGAGGTGTAAATAAATTACCCATAGTCAAATAATTAGTGAATTACAGAGGTAGAATTAGAACCAGGCTGTCTAATACCAAAGCCTACATTGTTAATTCTGGTTAAGTGTTGTGTGGACCATAAATTATTATATGACCATACTGCGTTGTTACAAACATAGGCATCTCTTTGTCAGCCTATAACCACCGCCCTATCGTTTACATTGTTTATAGTATTGGAAGAAGTATATTTCACTCGTCAAAAAATTTGTTAGGATGTTCTTAGGTGACTTTGGTTCAAATTCTGTAAGTTTGTTACTAGCAAAAGAAACCATCCTCCAGAAAGCAATACATTTCTTCTAACTCTCCATAATGTTTTGTCTGTATAGAGTTTCTGGTATCAAAGGTATATCGTTGATATTAATATGAGACTTGAGTATGTGTGTAATGGTACCTGCATGATGGATTTATTTTTAAATATTGGCATTCTCTTTTATATAATTTCCTTTCCCATAGGTTCATCCCTTCAGCAAACAACTATTAAGCTTTCTGATAGCAAGACTCCATATTATTGATTTTATGTTACTTACAACTAGCACATATTTGGTACTTGATTTACCCATTGAACAGATGTTTCACCAGAGAAGATCGAATGGCCAAAAAGCACACAAAAAGATGTTCAAATCATTAATCATTTAGGGAAATGCAAACTAAAGCCATTAGGGGACATCACACCACACCCACTGAATGATGAAAATTAAACAGACTGGCAGTACCAAATATTGCTGAAGATGGGGAACAAATTCAACTCTTACACATTGCTGGTTTGAATGCAAAATGGTACAACTACTTGGAAACGGTTTGGATAGATGAACTGTGGTATCCCTACAGGGGAATACTATTTAACCATAAAAAGTTACAACTACTGATAGATGCAACAGCATAGTTGATTTGCAGAAGCATTTACACAAAGTGAAAGATGCCAGCCACAAAAGACTGTGTATACACTGCATGGTTCCATTTATATAAAATTCTAGAAAAAGCATAACCATAGTGAAAGAAAACAGATCTGTGGTTGGCCTGCAGCTGAACTTGTGAGAGACAAAGGGACATGAGGGAACTTTTAGGGGGATGGAAATGTTCTATATCTCCATTGTGGTGGCTACCCAATTGTATGCATTTGTCAAAACTCATCGAAATGGGTGGGTTTTGTTGTCTATAAATTATGCCTCAATAAACTAGATCTTTAAAATAGAGGACTTAGTTCATTGGCATGCTCTAACCATCACAAGAAGGAACTCTGAATTCCCCCAGCATAGCCCTTCCCCCAGCACTGACTTGCCTTTAGTATCTCTGTGTTGCTCTCATTCCATAACAGCTGCTATCTGGTAAGCTTTGGGTGGTCGATCCGTGCGCAGGTAAAGCCAACTGCTGGGAATGGACCCCTGAGGGTCCTCCACACAGACTTCTGGGGCCCCTTCTCTGTACAGCTTTCTCCTTTTCAATACCCTGCTCCATGATTTCCAGGCACTTGAGCCATCTCAGACCCTTATCTCTGCTTCCTTAGCTTAGCTGGACTGTAGTCTTCTGTGCTGTAGTCGAGATACTGTCCCCAGATGGGGAGCTTGTCAGTTTCCTTCTCATGAAGCATGTTGTTCAGTGCCTGAAAACAGTTGCCTCATATATCATATTTTGCCCAATTTGATGGTTCTTTACAGCAGGAGAGCTAATCCAATGCCAGTTACTCCCTCTTGGATGAAAACAGAAATTTCTTGGTATTATTTTTAATCATTCATTACATTTTCTGCAGGGTAAAATTGAGTAATATTGAACACAAAGCTAAAATGATGAAAATACTGATTTAAATAAACAACATAATTTTGGACAATCTACCTTTCAAAATTTAATAAGGAATTTAATTTATGGAGAGTCTTACAGTTTCAGTATAGTTGGGCAAAGTAAAAAGAAATCCTGCTGATCACTATTGATATTGAGTTGTTCTCATATTATTAAAGGCGATAAAATATGTATTGTCCAATTTAATCCTAGATTTTTCTAGTTCAGTTTTGTGAGAGAAATATCAATCATCTTTTTTATTTTGTCCTCAAAAATTGCTGTTGTTTAGGATAGCTTAGTGAATTTATAGCAGTGAATTTGAAATACCTACTCTATGTTTAAAATCAAATTTGTCTTTTAACAAGAACACTAGTAGGAATTTCCTACATGTCATTTCATTTAATTATTTAGGCAATTTTGTGAATAAAACACCCTCCAGTGTCCTCTAAAAGAAATCCTCCTAAATCACTTTCATATTCATAATTCAGATTTATAATATCTAGTCATTATTTACCTACTCTTTTTTTTTTTTTTTTTTTTTTTACCTACTCTTGTTAGACTTTCTCACATTTGTTTTTGGAGGGACATTTTTAAAGTAATGATTTTCTTATTTTTCCAACAGCCTGGTATTTCTGTGGCATATTTTAATTAGAAGGGTTCTAAAACTTTACACCAGTTAGTAACATCTCTCAATATCATCTACTCTTTTATTTCATAATGTTAAAACAAAAATACAGTGTGAGTTTAAGACATGTAAACACAGAGGTTTCACTGCCCTGCCAAGTCATGGTTGGGTCACATTGAGGAAATACTTCTGGCAACAATTATTTTGCCCTTTATTCAACAAAGTGTTTAATAATTGTGTTTTCGCAACTGTGTTTCAAGCACATTGCTGGGCAGTCACAAAGATAAAACAGACAGGGAGCTCAGTTAAAACATTTGAAGAAATAATTGTAATACATTGTAAATGATGGAAGCAAAGTGTGCTACTTAGGAATACTTAGCCCAACCTGCATGCACAGGTGTGTGTGTTTGGGGAGAGAGTGGGTATGTTTGGAGATGGGTGGTGAATGCAACTGGGAAGGATAGGAGAGAGTGAATCTTTGCAGCTTTTCCAAGAGGTATAAACTAAGCTGATTCTTGCAGGACAATATGTGAAGTTACCTAAGTAAAAGGGAGGAGGAGGTATGAGGTGTCCCAGGCCAAGATAGGAGGATGTACCAAAGGCAGCATAAAGGAGCATGGCACACTGAGGAAATTGCCATTGTATGGCCATGACTAGATTGAGGATGTAAGGATTCTGGGAAAGGCAAGGGCTGAGAGATGAAGCTGGAGCAGAGGCTAGATTCCTAAGGCTTTTCTTAAAGTACGCTAAAGGTATGTAGGATATTGTCCTGAAAGTGGCGTGTAGGCCTTTAAAGATTATGGAATTGGCTCGGTAGAACTGTGATACTATGTAATAAGAACAAAATGTTTTCCCCCCAGAACCTGAACAAGGCCACGTCTGCTTCTGGATATAGTTAAGGACGTACAGGCATACCTCAGGTATTGCAGGTTCGGTTCCAGACCACTGCAATAAAGTGAATATTGCAGTAAAGCAAATATTGCAATAAAGCAAGTCACATGATTTTTTGGTTTCCCAGTATATATAAAAATTATGTTTACCCTATACTATAGTCCATTAAGTGTGTAATAGTATTATGCCAAAAAATCAATTTACATACTTTAAGTTAAAAAAATGCTCTATTGCTAAAAATGCTAACAATAAGTGTATGCTATTGAAAAAATGGCACAAATAGATTTGGTCAACTCAGCGTTGCCACAAACCTTCAATTTGTGAAAACCACCATATCTGTGAAGCACAATAAAGCGAAGCACAATGAAACAAGGTATGTCTGTAGTTTTTAATATGGCATATAATGAACACAACTGGAGGGATCAACCTATGGTCTCAGCTTCATGAGCATCATGAACTAGCCAACTGTATTAACCTGCACTTAATTTCACAACACCTAGTTCCAGAGCACTTTGACAAAACACAGTAAGCAAAATTATAATAATACTATAATCATAGTACTGCTATAGCTTGTAGGGGGTTTGAATTAGAACCTGACAAGCATATGATAGTGAAACATCTGGAAAGTCTTTTGATTAAAGATTAATATGATTAAGGATAGGGATTAGAGATTCATTTGGATAGAAGTCATGGGGAGCTCAATTGTGAAAATTCTTTGATACTGTTTGTAGAATAGATAGAAAAGTTAAATGTTACGATTTTCAGTTGGTATTTGACAACAGGAATTCAATCTAAGGAGCAATGCAAAGAAGTGAAGTAAATGCAGTTATAAAATTTAGAAACTTTTTCAATTTTAGAAAGAAACTTGGAATATATAGGGTTAAATTTTAGAAAAAATGATATTTGATACATATTTGTGTTTTAAATTATATTAGGGATGTAAATGTTTTCAAGCCATAGAGCCATTCTAGGTGAAATTAGTCTTCTAGTCTTTCTCCTCCAAAGTCCTTACACCCAATCAGACCATTGGCAAGCTACCCAATAATTGAGACTAACTCTTTTTCTAAGCAAAGTTGAAAACCAAGTAGACCACTAGGAATTCCACTGAAATTTCCCTTCTTTATTGTCTTTCAGAGCCACTTCTGAAAGGGACTGTAATACCAGAACATTTCACTTCTGTTGGTATTGGCATATTGCTAGATATAATTTTTTTACCCTCAGTTAACTAGTCATAATGTACTCCTAATGAGGTTATGGGTACAAGTTAAGCAAGAGAAAACAGGCATAACTATGTTACTTAGCTGTACCTTCAGAGCTGTCTGAAAGTCCAATCTATCCTCATCTGATATATGCCAGTTTCCCTTGGTGACGAAGTGCAGCTGGACATACCTAACTTTATAGCTAAGTGGTCACATGCCGTCGTACTGGACAGGTTGGATAACATTGCTACCTGGTGTCCCCTGATCTTCCAGTGGATCTCTGTTTGATACCAGGAGCTGTTTCTCAAAAAAGAAGCACTTTTCCCTTTACTTGCTGAAGTGAGTATGGTCTTGTTTCGAAAACTTAAGAGTCAAGAAATGAGAGGCAGTGAACTGATTTTTCACTCAAAAAATAGATGTACTGAATAAGATTGTACTGGCAGAAAGATGGTAGCTATATGTGGGGTCTGGTTTGAGCTAGGGATTATTTCAAACCATCAGGAAAATAAACCAAGGAAAGATTAGAGTTGCAAGCCATGGTACAAAAATAAACTTTGTTTTCTAATAAAATATATTTGAAGGTGCAGAAAAAAAGATAATTTTTGAGGTCTCCACTGCAATTCTGTCAGAGCTTCCCAATGATACTTTTTCACGTCATGACCTGCTACAGAGGTTTGAGCACCGTTTGGTTTGCTGAGTCTTAAAGGTGAAGTGTAGTACTTCCTCCACGCATCCTCAATCATCTGGAGAGACTCATCTTTCTCTGTACGCTACTCAAAGCTATTAACTCCTTAGTATCAAATGTGGAATGTGCTGCTTTCAAAGTGTAAAGAGGCCAGCCGAGCCTTTAGTCTCCATCTTAGTGGGAGATGCACAAGGGGTAGTAAATTCTCTTTGACCTTGGAAGGAGTATTCCATCATATCCCTGGATTCTCAGGAGCTTTATTGAGGTGGCAAGCTCCTGTATTTTCATAGGATTTAGTTCTCAGTTCTGTCTCATGTGTGTATCTTACCAAGGCACTTCATCCTCAATCTTCTACTCTCCTGGTCCTAATAGCATGTTGTCATCCAAAGCAGGATCAAGGAGATGTAGTACGGAATGTTGAAGCAGCCACGGTCTCTGCAGAGCAAGTTGTGGCATAGAACAAACATTATCTATGTTTCTCTGAAACAGGAGAGGTATTACTGTCCTTCCCAGGTGAAAATAACCTGTTAACTTTTGTTCTGTCTGGATTGTTGTGAAGGAAAAAGCATTTGCTAGGTTAAAGCTACATGTCAGATACCAAGGCTATCTTAATTTGTTCAAAAAGGACACACCATCTGGAGTGGCACCTGCCGTTGAATTCATCTTCTAATTAAAGTTTATGGTGAAATGCTATCATTTTTAAGCCTATTCGTTTTTTGCAGTAGCCAAACTAGTGGAGGCATTTACCAAACCTGCAATTCTCAAGTCTCTGATGGTAGACTAGTCTCTTCTTTTCTTTTGAGATGCCTTGTTGCTGGAGAAAGGAAGCTCTGATGATTTCCAGTTGTCCCTTGCTGTATTATGTAGTCACTGTTTAGAAAGCCAAAGTTTGGATTCTACCAGTTTCTAAGAGTATACATTCTAATTATAAACCCAAGAACTAGAAAAATAACAGCAAGGTGATTTCTTAGATTTATTCTTAGGTATTTGATGTTATCTGATGCTATTATATGTGGGATTGTTTTTAGATTTTACTTTCTAGTTGTTTATTGCATGTGTGTAGAAAGTCAACTGATTTTTTTAAAATATTGGTCTCACATTCAGTGATCTTGCTAAATTTACTTACTAACTCTTTTAGATTATCTCTCAATTATTTTGGATTTTCTACATCATGATCATCATCTGAGAGTAATGATAGTTTTATTTCTTTCTTTCCAATCATTTTACATCTTCTTTTTCTCACTTATTGCACTGGCTAGGACCTCCAGTACATTGTTGAATAGAAGTGGTGATAACAGGCATCCTTGTCTCAGTCCCGATCTCAGAGGCAAAACTTTCAACATTTCACCATTATATATGATGTCTGCTGTAGGACTTTCATAGATACCCTTAAAGAGATAAAGGAAATTGCCTTCTATTTCTAGTTTTCTCAGAGATTTTATCACTAATGGATAATGAAGTTTATCAAATGCTTTTTAAAACCCTATTACAATTATATTACTTTTTACCTTTGTTCTTTTAATGTAATGAGTTAGATTAATTTTTGAATGTTAAATCCACCTTGCATTTATAGAACAACTCTGCATTCCTAGTGTAGACCCAAGTTGATTGTGATATAGTGCCCTGCTTGTATAACTCTGGGTTTCATTTGCTAATCTTTTATATAGAACTTTAGTATCTTATGTTCACTAGAGGGATTGGCATATACTTTTTTTTCTTGTAAGATACTTTTTCAGGCCCTAGTGTCAAGGTTATGCTGGTCTCATAAAATAATCTCTAAGTATTCCCTCTTTTTATATCATCTGAAGTATTTTGCATAAGATTGGTGGGGTTTTTTATTTCCTTCCTTGAATGGTAAATTCACTACTGAAGCCATCTGGGCCTGGAATTTTCTTCATTGGGGAGGTTTTAAAATATGGATTCAATTTCCATAATAGATATGTTTATATAATTTTCCTGTTTCTTTTTGGGTCCATTTTGATAGGTTATGGAGTTATTTTATAGAGGCATTCTATTTTGTAAGAAGTATTCCTCTCATTGCATTTGATCAGATGGTGTACAATTTTGATTTATCCCATTCCTCATAATGTTCACATTGATCTCTTCATCAAGGTTTGATCTCTACTACCAGGCTTCTTCACTGTAAAGTTACCCTTTGTAGTTAATAAGCATTTTGTGGGAAGGTACTTTGTAACTACATACATACCCTGTTCCTCAAAATCTTTCAATTTATTCATCTGTTTCTTTATATGCATATGGACTCATGGTTTCCTCTTTTTCTTCAGTGAGTAATAGTTACTATAGTTATTTATTTTGAAGCTCAAATTGTTAGTGGGATTTGTTTGTTCAGTTGGAGCCCCCTCCAGCTGACATCTTTGTCCTTTTGACACGTCCCCATCAGTCTTTGAACATCTCCTCCCTTTCAATACAATATGGTTTTCTAGGCTCATCTTGTGCTTTCCCTGGTTTAGCTTTGGAATTAGTCATTTCTTCAAGGAGTCTTGGTTCCTTTTAGTAGAGAATAGGTTTAGAAGCCAAGATCTGGGCACTAGGTTGGCTCACTTGCTATTGAAATGGTAGTGTTCTCAAACCTTCTCCGTGAGCAAAAAAGCTAGAATATTTATGTATGGATGTATGTGTAAATATATGCACACATATTATATGCACATTTACACTGTATTTCTATCCATATATTTAAAAATTATAAGTTCACATTGATATATCTAACTCCAATCCACCACCATAGAGTTTGTTCTAATTTTTTCCCTTTCCATGTTTGTAACCCCCTTTTCCAACAATGAGAGACCTGGCTGCCATTAGCCTTAACACATTAATATTTATTATTTGATCAGTCTGCGCACATGCCCCTCACTCCATCTGGGTTCTGATATCCCATGCAGCCTTTCCAGCTTGTAGATGTCCTCCCGCTGTGGGTATCCTCATGACCCGCAGAGCATGGGCTCTGACACCAGAGTGGCTTGCCCCACATTGTGCTCTCATCACCCTACCTAAGCTCTGAGTTCCTGTTGGAGTTTGAACACAAAGTCCAGGACTTCCTCTTACTCCACGTAGTTGCCTTCTTCACCCCATTTGGGCTTTAATGCCACACTCCAGGCTACCCTCACACGGGACACCCTACCCATCCTGCTCAGGCTCTGGCTTCCTATGTCAGGCCACCTGTGTGTGCAGATGCACATCTCACCCTGGCCATGCTCTGACGTCCTTCACAAGGTACTCCTCTGTGTGGCCGCCCTCTTCACCCTACCTGGGCTTTCACAACCATACCATTCACCCGGCTCCGTGGCTCTGATCCTTCTCACTCTCTGACTCCCCCGCTGGGTTGCTCCCCTTTCCTCAATATGGACACACTCCTCATCCTGTTTGGGCTCTTTGGCTCCAGGCCAGGCTGCTCCTCCGTGAGAACCCCCTCAATCTGCCAAGGCTCTGCCTCCCCTCACTGGGCCTTCCTCACCCTGCTTGGGCTACAACACGCTGTGTAGGACTGCCCCATGTGTGCATGTCCCCTTTACCCTACTGCAGTTCTGATACCTCACTCCTGGCCACTCCCTGAAATGAAGGCCTTTTCATTTTAAAATGTAAAATACAAAAGTAAAGTGGAAAGTAAAGATAAAAGAGTGCTATTATTATTTTTAAAACTTTGAGGATATGGTGTGGCTAAAATAAATTATATATTCCAATTCACAGCTTTAACATTGTTTCTCTCAAATCTAGAAAGCAGTAGTGAGGTCTACCCAGTGAGCCTACTTAGCATCTTTAAATATCACAAATCTATTCTGTGTAACTTGTTCCTTGGTATCTGGAGCAAGAGTTACACTACATCTAAACAAGAGCAGATGACTGGAGCTCTGCTGTGGAAATACACTCGGTGGCTGGCAGGTAGGCAGGGACCCAATATAAAAAAGTAAACCAGAGGAAATAAAGTATAACATTATTATCAGACAGAAATTACACTGAGCTGGTATATCAAAAGGAAGTTCAGAAAAAGTTTATTATAATGGGACAGCTATTGAGGAAAAAAAGAGAAAAACTGAGGTCAAATTGCCAAATTGAAGGATAAGGAAAGCAAGGACTGAATCATTTTTGTTTTCCTTTCTCTTTCATCCTCCCTCTTGGATCTTACATTGTTCAGTGATCTACTCTTTTCCATATAGATATGAACAGAGAAGCTGGCCCCATGCCCAGCTTCAAATTTTACTGGCTTCTGATTGATCTGAGCCAATTATGGTAATCTCATTTCTCAACCCAGTGATGGGTTGAGGAACAGACATGTGACTCAGTTTCGTCCAGGGAGATCTATGAGGTAATATGCTCAGCGACTTTAGGAAAGATCACCTGTCCTCTAAGAAAAAAGGTAAAGGAAAAGGTGGTGTGCTGACTCCTAGAACCCCACTACATTGGGTAATTTTTACTTGACTTCATGTATTTAGGTATTACCATTTAATTCAATGGCTGATTAAATATATATTTTTAAAGGAGAAAGGGATTTTGGTTTAATAATTTATAAACTGTATCAGTTGAGAATGTATTTAGAAACAATAAAAAATCCATCAGGATTTTCTTTTCTTAACAAACAGGAAGTTATTTGTCTCAGGCATCAAGAAGTTTGGAGGTAGCTAAGTAGTGTTTCAGATACCCAGACCCTCCATTTTTCTCTTCTTCATCCTTAGCTTTCGTTCTCATGCTTGTCACTTCATGGTCACAAGGTGGCTATTACACCTCCAAGCAGGAGGAAGGGGAAAGGCGAAGGGACAAAGGGGCATGCCTGTTGAGCCGGCCTGCTTTTATCAGGAAAACAAAAGCTTTCCCAGAAGCCCCACTCTGGAATCTTCTGCATAGATCTCATTAGCCACCCCTAATTGGAATGCTGCTTGGGAGACGAAGAGGTTATGGATCAGGTCAAGTCAGCCTGACAACTGTGCCAGCCACACACACTTACCTACCCCACATAAATGGATTGTGCTAGATAATCACTTACAGCCACTTGTCTGTTATCCTGGAATGTTACAGGGTTTTGGCTACTAGTTGCAGTGGGTCTAGTCTGTCTTTAATTTAGCTTCACCTATATTATTGTAGTAACTTTTTTACTTTTTGCTTATATTTTATAAACTAAAATTAATATAACCGGCCCTCTGTATCCATGTGTTCTGCAACCATGGATTCGACTAACCACAGATGGAAAATATTTGGAAAAAAATGGATGGTTAGGTCTGTACTGAACATATACAGACTTTTTTCCCTGTCATTACTCTCTAAACAATATAACAACTATTTACATAACATTTACATTGTACTAGGTATTATAAGTATTTCAAGTATATGGAGGATGTCTATAGGTTATATGCAAATATCACACCATTTTATATCAGAGATTTGAGCATCTGCAGATTTGGTATGTGGGGAGCCTGGAACCAATCCCCCACAGACACTGAGGGACAACTGTATATTAGACACAATAAGTAAGACATTGAATGTTCATTTATCAAAATTAGGACTTCTGAATGAATATGTACATTTGTACTAGGTTCATACAAATTTTTATTTTTCATTTGAACCAGGCATTGTGCTAAGTTTAAAATGAGGCTTATAATTTCTAAAGCTTTTCTGTCTTAGGAAGAACAGAGGAACTATTGAATGGAACTCTATAACAATTATAATAAAACCACCCCCCTTTTCATGGCCCCTTTTGAGAAAGCAGATACTCAGTTCATTAAAAGAAAAAAATGAGAAAAGTAAAAATTAAATTTAATATCTGGCACTGCATTCAGGATTTATCTACACAGACTTAGCTGTTCTTAAATTGTGTACAGGACTCTATTCTCCTAGCCCTTCAGCCCCCAGCTCCATCCTTGTTCACAGATATGTTAATTATCAATCATTGAGATAAATGCTCGAGGTAAAAATTAACGACAATTTAACAGTGAAAAAAAAATGTGGCTTCACATCTACCGCTAGAGGTGGAGGTGCTTCCTGTAGACAAAGGGAAGTCGTGTGTTAGAAAGAATACAGACACAGACGTGGAGTGGTGGGGAATGCCCTTACAATGGAGAAGAGACAGAATACAGCCTCCAGTCTTTGCTGACTGATGGAGGTTAGCAAACAGGGATTGGGCCTGATTGACACTCCACCTCATTTTAGGATCCTGGATCCAGGATAGATGTAGGAAAACAGTTCTGACACTGCTAGCTGAATGCTAGTTTAAGTTCATCCCAGTAACTGAAGAAAACAGATGAGGTTTTTATGTTTGTTTTATCTACTATATTTTTATTACTTTGGCTAGAAAGGCCACAGATCACAAGGGAATAGACAAAGTATGTGTGCTGCAGGATTGTTTCAAGAGAGAGAACCACATAAATAAGCTATTTAACTAATACTTATCACTCTCATTTTTATGGTACAGAACAGGGTCTCTCTTAGTATTTGACTTATTTTTCCTAATTATATTATGGAAGAGGAGAGGAGTGGGGAACCAGATTATTTTATTTCTACCTGTTAACTAGGGAAAAAGAGAACTCATTAGTAAATATAATAGTTGTATTGCCACAAATTTTTAATCCAGTTGTTTAAAGTTATTTACAATTATTATAGACTGTACTGCATGTTGGGGCTAATTGGAAATAGTGACCAGATTCTTAATCATCATCAGGAAACTGCATTCAGAGAATGAGAAGAACACCCCCACTGGATGAACTGCAGCCACCACCATATCAGGATGACAGTGGTTCTCCCCATCTCTCATGTACACCCTCTGAAATTGGGGACAGTAAATGTGAGTTTTCCCACTGCAGCAACAGTCCAAGATGCTCATATAACAAGTGCCCAAGTGAAGGAAGCGCAGGTCATGAAATAGAAAGTTTTCATAATAAAGGATATGAAGAAGATGTTCCAAGTGACAGCACCGCAGTCCTGAGCCCTGAAGTAAGTAAAAGTACATAGAAGTTTGAAAACGAATGTTATCTGAAGGGTAATAATCCTTTGCTTTTCTTTTCCTCTTGGCAAAAAGAATTGATTTTATCACTATCTTATTCCTTTGTGGCTTATGGTACTAGTGTCCATCCTTAATTTAATCTTTATCCACAACCTTATGAGGACTGTCCCAACTAGTCTTCAGCTCCCCACCCCCCCACACACATACCCATCCCTGCCACCAAAGGAAGATGCGTAGCTAAAGATGGTTTTTTTAATTTAACATTTTATATAAAATATTTTAATTATTTACCTTCTTCTTTCATCTTGGGCTACTATTTCTGTTATTTTTATTTTATTTTGGATTTTTTACTATTGGGAGGTTACTCATTAATTTTTCATAAGTCATTCAAAATCATCTTATTGTATTTTCATATCATAGAATATGGAAAGAATAAAGATGATCAGATTTACTAATGAAATTTGAATTCATGTCTTCATACATTCAGGGTTGTTGGTTTGTTGAGTTTTAAGTACTTTTTTGAAACAAAAATGGGAAAATGACGAAAAATAATTGCGTTGCTGTTTTGAAGTATTGCCATATTCTAAAACAATTTGTTTTAATCTTTCTATAGTGATGAAAGCTATCAAAGTAATCTAGAGGTTTTTGTAAGGTGGTATTTATTATTAGGATTTACTTTCTTTTCAAATTTTAAAGTGCAAGCTTTTATAACTTCCGTTCCAGACAACATTCAATAATCCTGTAGTATGTTCATTTTCCTAATAGGTGAATTTTCTGATCTGCTGCCAAAATTAAATAAGGGAAGTAGTTTCCCGGTACACAGAACAATTAAGCTGTGGATATAATTTCCTTAATTTTAGATTTTTTTCTATAATTTTTAAAAACACTTTGTATCTATTATTGCTTTTCTAGTATTTCTAGTATTATAGTATCTGACTTAGAAGAGCATTCTACATTGATATTTTAAGTTTAATATATCAGTATTTTATGATTTTCCATGATGAATGTCTATTTGTGTTCTAGCACCTAAACAAATTTGAGACAGCTGTTTTGTAGTTTTGCAAACTATACAGGTAGCTAACAAGTTAACAGTGAAGCCTGGATTATGGAATTAACAACTACAATAATAGCTATCACCAGTTGTGCCAGGAATTTTGCTATGAGCTTTATACATTGTCAGCTGATTTAATTCTAACAACCATGTCTTCAGGAAGTTATTATTTCCATTTTATATATGAAAACATTAAGACTCAGACAGTTAAGCTATTTGCCCCAATACAAGCAGCTCTTAAACAGTGGAACTGAAATTCAAACCCTGGTCTATCTGACTGCAAAAACAGTGCTCTTAACAACGATCTCATATTGCCCTTCTTGAACTAAATTGTTAGGTGGGAAATTACTTTGATTAAATGGTATCCTCCAAGTGCACCACCAGGCAAGCTCTCCCAGAGGAATCACAGACCAAATTAAGATGCTAAGATTATGCTTGCGTTTGTGCATGTATGTGTGTGTGTATGTGTGTGTGTGTGTGTGTGTGTGTTAATCTATTTCAAATACAAAGCAAGAACTAAGAGAAGCAAGATGAGGTAGGTTAACACTTCTAGGGGTAGGACACCAGTAGTAGGTACAGGTAGCAAGGGCACACTGTGTGAGTCCTGGTTTATGCAGTGCCCATACATCCTGTCTCACTGTCTCTGTTCCACCAGCATCCCTATGTATGATGTGGTAACAGGGACCAGAGTTGAGATTTAAACAAGAGGACCAAGAGCCAACAGCACACACTTGTTTTATGGCAGAGATTTAGGGGCAAGTATATATACCTGGCTACCACTGAAATTTGCTAATTAGCTTACTAGGCAGATGGAGATTTTATCTGCATTTCTTAAGAACATGAGTGACAAAGCTGTCAGCCAGAGCTGCATGATATGGTTTGGGCTTTTCATCCCTTTATATAGATGACACTCATTTGTTCCGTCACATTTTCTATTTAGTCCATCTGTCTTTGGCATATCTTAAAGGTTACTAACTTGGTTACTATCTATATTTAATATATAGTCTGAATTCTGCCTATGTCTCACAAGTTACTTCCTTACTCATTATCTAGATAGTTAACACACACTGTGAGTTTTGCCCATATTTCAGAAGCTGCTAACTTGCTATCTGTAAACATTTCTTTGGAATTTCCTCCTTCTTGCTTGTTTCTGTATCTTCTATAGCAGCATTGAATATATTCAAACAATATAGCAATGCATATTATGTAAATATTTGCATGTAGAATGCTGATAGCCTATGCTAGTATAAAATTCACTCTTATTTTTTTTTCAAGTTTATTTTGCATCCTTGTAATCGATATTATGTGTCAAACAGAAAAGTTTTACTTTCCTCTTGATTCAATGCAGGCTATCTCTATCTTAGAGCTTATCCACATACATGATTGAACTGAGAGAGAAGAGAGGGTTCAGAAGAATTCCATGGCAAGGAGTTCATAAACTCTTGCTGATTTGTTGCTAGCTAAAGGCTTTTTGAAACTTGATCCAGACACCTTGAAAGGAAGGATTGTTTTCTTATTGCCTATTTGCAAAAGGCACCGAGTAGTTTTGTCTGTAAAGGTGCCACCCTTTTAACCTTGGGTTTCACGAGAATTGTTAAAATTCTAAGAAAGAAAGAAATTAGGGGGCACCAAGAGAAACAAAATTCAGAAATAGCTATCTAGGACCTTATAAAAATTTTACGACTGAAAATCTTAGCTTTCATGACATTATTTTGGAAAATATTTTATTAAAATGCCAAAGCCATATAATTAATAATCTTCAATTACCAATTATGAAGCGGTATGCATTAAAACATTTTGCTGTAAACTATGTTTTTTTAAGACAGTAAGAATATATATATCCTGATTTCCTCATACTGCATTAAAAAATGAATTGTGTGAGTTTGTTCCATCTCCCCAAGTACTGTTCTTCATTTATCATCCTTTTTTCCATACATGATACCAACTAGCATGTAAGATTTATAAGATCAAAGACTCGTGTGTGTTTGGTTCTCTTCTGCAGGAAGAACTCTCCCAACCTAAGATAGGGCCTAGCACATAGTAGGTTCAATAGTTAGATTACATGTTAAGCTGCTATAACAGAGAGACCACCACGAAATACAATGGCTAAGAAACACAGAAGCTTATTTCTCTTTTGTTTAACAACAGTCCCGGGTGAGTAGGTGGCTTTGCTCTACAGCATCATTCAGGGGCCCACTTTCTTCTGTTTTTACTCTGCCATCCCCTCGGGTATTGTCCTAGTCCACATGGTCCGACCTGACCCACACATCCTGTCTGCATATCTGCTTGTGGGAAGAGCAAGATGGAAAGAAAGTGAAGGACAAGTGATTTCTTATATAAACCTGATCTGGATGTTATATGCATAAATTCTGTTTGCCTCCCATTGGCCACAGCTGAGTCACATAGTCATATCGGCTATGAGAAAGTCTCTGAAGTATAGTCTCCTGTGGGCAGTGTTTCTAGCTGAAATTCAGGGAGGTTTTTTTTAGTAAATGGAAGAAGGGAAGACTGAAATTTAGTATTTGCTGCCACAGTAGGCATTAAACCAAAGCTTAGAAAATTATAGAAATTTATAAAATTGGTCCACATTTTAAAATGAAAATCATTTAAGGTTTATTAAAATACCTGAAGAGGCAAAGAAGTGTAGTTAAAAGGTCAGAGATATGGATTTGGCATTGTCAGTAACTAGCTGAAACCCTCATTATATGGTACTTAGACTGTCAGGAATTTGAGACAATTAAAGGTAAAATGGGTACAATTTCTTTTAATTTCTCAATTAAAATGTACAGTGTCAGTCTTTCTTGAACTTTTGAAATGTGTATTCTGCCATTCTCAATAGTAATTAATATTAGAAAGTAATATGTTTTTAATTCTGGTTAAAAAATAGTTTAAGTTACTGTGAAGTAAATATAGTCTCCATAAATATTAAAATATGGAGAATAAATATTTAGCTGCAAATACTTTGTGTTTATACTTCTATATTTCACATTTCTATTGTTTTATAAGCCTAAATATCTTTATATTCTATTGCATATGTGAACATTTTAGAACAAACCCTAAAAATGGAACCAAATTTTTCAATAGCATTATATTTTTATTTGTGTTCTCTTTCTCTCTAGGATAATATTGAGGTGTCAGTTTCATTATTTACAGTGTTGAAAGTAAAACTTAGTAGTTCCTACAAAAGAAACAGAGATATACATTAAAGTATATATTTTAAATTCTCATTTATAAAAACATATATCCAACTTTCTAAAAATTGTGATGATAAATAGTAAATTCTAAATGTATCTATATAATAAGTTTTTGAGTTTAACTTACTCCTTATACTACTTTGACTCTATAGGGTAGCTTTTGATTGTAGTTGATAGTTAATTATTATTGTATTACTTTCTTTGTGGCAGCATACGAAAATTGTTTTTACATCATCCTCCTAAAAGATATTAGGTATTTATTTACATGTTAGATTAAAGAATAGAGTTAAAACCTGAAAACATTTAAATTTGCTTTTCTTAGGATATGTCAGCTCGAGGATCATCTTCGCAGCTTCCTAAACCTTTTGATCCTGAGCCAGAAGCTAAATATGGCACACTGGATGTGACTTTTGACTATGACTCACAAGAACAGAAGCTTCTGGTAACAGTGACAGCTGTCACAGACATCCCAACTTATAACAGGACAGGTGGCAACTCATGGCAAGTACACCTTGTTCTTCTACCTATAAAGAAACAGAGAGCAAAAACCAGCATCCAGAGAGGACCATGCCCTGTCTTCACAGAAACATTTAAATTTAATCATGTTGAATCTGAGATGATTGGAAATTATGCAGTTCGGTTTAGACTGTATGGTGTACATCGCATGAAAAAAGAAAAGATTGTGGGGGAAAAGATTTTTTATTTAACAAAATTGAATCTTCAAGGGAAAATGTCATTGCCTGTGATATTGGAACCTTCTTACAATCATTCTGTGAGTATCTCATCAAGTGGCCTGAATATAGTTTATGTTCATGGTATATAATACACAGAATTTTTAAAATCTATAATCAACCCAACAACTTTCTCAGTCCATTTTTTACATAGTAAGCATACTTTTACAAAAATTTCTAAGCCCTGGATAGGTAGGTATAATTTTCTCTTATCTATAAAAGTTGCCCCTGGAGATGATTCATGATTTGTTTTATGCATTTTATTTTCTCCTTCACAGAATTCTAGCCCCAAGATCTTACATGTTCGTTCCTTTGTTGAACATTTATTAAATGGTTGATTATGACATCATCCAAACTCCTTATAGAATTTATTATTTTATTTCCAGATTGAAACTAGATGAGATAAAATGAGAACTATCTAGTCTCATAACTTTCTTGCTGTATTGCAGAAATTATTTTCTCATACAAAGTATGTACTCCTGCCAAGATGATAACTCTCCATAATCTCTCCAAAACTGCTGTGAAATTATTTTAAAAGTTCAAAAAAATCTGGCCCCCATTTTACTTTCCATCCTTTTTAAACAAAGATTTTGAAGTATTGCTGGGAGAACACTTAAGCTTAGTACTTTGAGCTAGTTCTCTCTTTTCTCTTTTTTCTTCCAGAGTATAATCGCCTGCAAATCTCTCTCTCTCCATATTTTTAACTGTATTCCCACAAGGTATTGCAAATCACAGGAGACAAATGTGTGTACTGTTTATTTAAACCAGAGAGATACATTATATCAGATAGTTATTATATTTAGATTATGAGAAAAATCTGTGATATGCTATAAGTGCAAATTATGACTTACATTTATTCCTCTCTGCTATATTGAATAAAAAGCATTTTTAAAATATAAATCTCTACATTTTAGATAGATTTATATTTGAAAATAAAGGTATAGTATTTTAGGTGTTTCTTTCTCCCTCCCCCTTCAAATTCCCATGATTAGTAAAGCAATAGGGTTGTTTTTAAGCTTTTAAATGTGTAAGCTTAAGTCCAAGTTTAGGGTCTCGTTGTACTTACACCAGGGAGCATTTGATGTTGTAGGACCTTTGAATGAATTGAACTATGCCATCTTAACTAGATGATTTTAGCATCTTTAAATACGAAAAGATGATGGCAAATATATTTATATGGGCTTATAGGATAAAATTTAATCTTTACTAGGAAAATTAATAACTTGTTATCCTTTTAAATTTTCAGGATTACCATTTTTGGGAAATGCCTTGTTTAAATGATATCAATAGTTTATAAGAGGAGATTTAAAAATAACATGCAGGCAGTATTTCAGGGGGAAAATAAATTTTTCATAAAATTGAATAATCTGCAATTATTAACATGATTTTTAAAGTTTTCTCATTATTTGGTCTGAGTGATCACTAGTTATTCTGTGGTAAATACCCTCTTATATGGAAATAACTGATTTAAATGAGAAGAGAAAGACTGTATCATCAAGAGGTATGTATTTTGTATTGCTTTATTTATTTTAAATCCCAATTCTATTTTAATTATATTCATTTCACAAAGAAAATGGAGCCATAGAAAATAATACGGTCTTATCTCTGGTCAAACTAAATAATTTTTATATGCATCTACATTATATATGTTAGCTTATAGTCATTGATTCTATAATCTTTTTTTACCAACTAGTACAATAAATTTCTGAGGAATGTTCACAAAAAGTAAAATGTGCTAAATAAATAGGTTTTAAGATATAACATTTAAATATGAATAAAACTATCCATTTTCTGCTCTTAGAGAATTTTTTTTCTGCCTTGACATACTTCTCAAATTCAATAGCTATGTTTAATTGTTCCTCCCTCTTGTTTTCCTTCTTTCTGCATCTTATCAAAATCCCATTGCTTGTTTTTGGCTATTATGCCAAAAACAAACTGGCACACCAAAATTGTGAGGTTAATACTCATGATTCTGTCTATCAATTATCTTGTCATAAAAAATATAATAGCAATAGAATGTATATATTCACTTTGCTTGAGTTTTAATATTAACTATATGGAGAAATCTCATGATTTTAGTTTACTTGGGTGCTAGATTGAGCAGAAGCAGAAAGGAAAGAACTTGAATAAGCTCGATTAAAAATGAAAAAGGAGAGAAGTCACAATTGATATCACGGAAATACAAAACATCATCTTTGAATACTATAAAAATCTTTATGCCCAAAAGCTTGAAACATAGAGGAAATGGACAAATTCTTAGAAATACACAGCCACTTCATCCCAACTGTGTGTCCTTGAGCAAATACTCAACCTCTCTGTGCCTGATTTTCTTCATTTGTAAAAAGTGATAATAATAATAATATCTGCCTCATAAAATTTTTGTGAGGATTAAGAGCATTAATCCACGTAAAGTACTTAGAACATCATCTGGCACAAGGTAGGAACTTTATAAATGCTAACTATTATTTGGTCTTATTCATGTATGAATAAATTTAATGTTCTAATTTCTTAATTAGGTGCTAGTCTGTAAAAATTCTTACATTGTATTTTTCAAGTTTCAAAATCAGAAGAAAAGTAACAATCTGGAAAAGAATAAAGTGAAAGTACTTTATTTAATCCAACAATACAAGTAGCTAGTAAAATAACTTTTGCAGAAGCTAATTATAATTCAGGCTTTGAATGTTTCTAAGATACAACTTTTTAGAAATATATTCTGAGTAATTATTAAGAAATCTGAATCATAAATATTCTTTAAATAAATGCAGTTTTATTTCAGACAGACATAGTAACTCCTATTACATTAAAATATATTAAGCAGCTTAGACTAGGTTATTCTGAGATAACAAATCCTGAAACTTTTAAATGGCTTATAAACAACAAAAGTTTCTTTCTTAC
This sequence comes from Cheirogaleus medius, assembly GCA_008086735.1. NCBI lineage: Eukaryota > Metazoa > Chordata > Mammalia > Primates > Cheirogaleidae > Cheirogaleus > Cheirogaleus medius. The sequence goes on from VBSM01002937.1 coordinate 9,834,008, forward strand.
TTATGCTCCATGTCCACTGTGGGTCAGTTATGGCTCTTCTCCATGTCTTGTCTTCTCTGTGAGATCCAGACCAATAGGGGAGGTTCTTTCTGAAACTTTGCTGGTTGTCATGGCAGAGGACATAGCAAACTAATGCTTGTCTCTTAAAGCTTCTGCCTAAAATTGACATATGCCACTTCTACTTCCATTTCATTGTCTAAAGCAGGGGTTGGGGTTGGCAAACTTTTTCTGTAAAATGCCAGAGAGAATTTTTTTTTTAGTTTTCATAGGCCACATATGGTCTCAGTCACATATTTTTTTTACAACCTCTTTTAAAAATGTAAACCATTTTTAACATACTGGCTGTACAAAAAACAGACTGCATGCAGCATTCAGTTTGCAGCCTGTTGTTTGCTGATCCTCTGGTCTATAAGCAAGTCGTTTAGCAAAGCCTGGTATCAACAGTCTGAATCCAAGTTCTTAATTCATAAAAATATTATAGAGCTTTAAATATTAATATCTGACACATTTTAATATATATTAAACAAGTTGGCCTAAACTGTCAGTGCCAGAAGAAAATGCAAGGAATTGTTTGTTTATTCTTATAAAGATAGTGGATTAAGCACATATAATTATTTCTTTTTCTTCCTGTAATTTCCACTAAAGTGATAGTTTCATAGTTTACAAAAATAAATACACACACATATGTACATTCACATTTATACCCACAAAGTCAAAGTTAGCTGGAAAGAGGGTATCAGCAGATGAGATACCAACTTCTGGAAGGCATTGTGGATGGAGGGTGGTTACTGACTCAGTGGAATGGAGATAATCTATCATAAAGTGCACATAGAAGAAAGAGGGAGCTAATCTGACCCCCAAAACCACATGTACTTCCAGATACAGCATAGGGTAGCATGTGTCTAAGGATTAAAAGCAAGAGAGTCACTAAAAATCTGTGAAGTGTCTTGTATCTCCATCCAGCATGAGGAGTAGTGGCGGGCTTGTCTCTAGCCCTTGGGCAGTAAATATCGTTTGTTATCTCTGGAAAAACTCAAGATTCCAAGTGAAGACCATGCCATACTGGCGTTTAGGGGTCCCCCAGGGAAATTGCTTCATCCCGTTGAATCACACGTATGCCTATCAGTAAACAAACTTTTTTTAAAGTGTAGAGTTTTTGATCAGTGTTTTAGAGATATATTCTTAAATATTTATACAAACAAGTAATCATGGCTCAGAAGACACGAATAGAAAACCTCCACCAGAAAAGAGAAAACTTAGGATAAACAGAAAATAAAATTACCCAACAGAAAGAATCTATAGTATAAAGATGACAAGAAAATTAAAAACTAATTTTTAGTGTCTTTAGAAAGATTTGAGAAGACAAATTTTTTTTAAAAAAAGAGAGAAAATACTCAGGAAAAGGAACAATCATAGAAGAAAAGACTTTTGTAAATTACAAATAACATTGTAGAAAGGTCTGTACAGAGATGGGCAAACTATGGCTCTCCACCTGTTTTTGTAAGAAGTTTTATTGGAACACAGCCGTTCCCATTTGTTTATGTATCGTCTATGGCTGCATTCAAGCTACTCTACTTACAACAGCAGAGTAAGTAGTTACAACAGAGATCATGTGGCTCATTAAGACAAAGAATTTACTACCTGGCCCTTTACAGATAAAGTTTGCTAACCCCTTAGTTAGAAGATAGAGTGAAAAAAGTCTTCAGAAAATAAAAAGGGAATATAGAGTAGAAAAGAAACAGATGGAAAGATTAAAAAAAGAAAAAGGATCATATGACTACCAGGTGATTCATAAAGAAAGAAAAAGGAAACAGAAGGAGGGAAGTTGTATTAAAAATACAAGAAAATTTGCCAAAGCTGAAGGGCTTAAGTCTCCAATTAAAGGACCTGAACAATAAATGAAAAGTCCAGACCTAGACACATCATTATAAAAGTTCAGAACACCAGGGGTAAAAGAGAAGATCCTAAAAGATCCAAGGCAACATGAAAATAAATGAAGATCAGAAAGGTATCAGACTGCTCAACTACAAAGGTAGATGCTAGAAGACAGTTAAGCTACGGCTTCAAAATTTAAAGAAAAAGTTATTTTTACCATATTTTAAGTATTATGTATAATCTCCTTATATCCTAAGTACAGCACTATTGTGAGTATCATTTATCCCCATTTACAGATGACAAAACTGTACTTTAGAGTTACTGTGTTACATTTCATTGCCTGGCAATCTGCAAATATTCTCAGCCCTTTCTAGTTTCTTTCTTGGATTTCAGAGGAATACATTTCTGAGATTCCCTAGAGTTCTGGATGCTAATCATGTACTACCAATTAAATGCATTTGTGCATGACTTGCAAGGTGAAATTGAGGCAGAGGCCATTTTCTTACTGCTTCAGGCAAGCAAGTTTAAGGAAAGATGTTTTTCTCCCTCCAGTAACATTCTAATAGCTAGTTTTCAGCTTCATGAATGCTCAGAGATAATTGCAGTGATGACTTCCCCATCTCTTGATCAAGCTAAGGTAGTATGTTTTTTACCTCTTAATGTATCTCCCTGCCTTCTTGGTAAAGTAATAGCTCCTTCAGCAGGTTAGTTTCTGGTGTTCTAGGAGTCATTCCTACAGAATCAGCCTAAATCCTGCTACTCTGTATCTTCCAACAATTTTGTAAGTACCTAATTTTCTGAATTAAATCTATCGTAAAACACCCAAAGTGATTTCTGTTTCCCTCACTGAACCCTGATGCAGTTCACAGTAAAGGTTTAATGTAAATGTTAGAATAAGGTCTGAGATTTTTCAGATTTTAAAATTTACATCTAGGCAGTCCATGCTATACTAAGACACTGCTAGTCATAACTAGGGTTTGATTCTAGTTAAAATGGTTTTTAACATGTAATTTCTGAGAATGATTACATTAGTAGAAAGTGGTGGAAAAGGGCAACATTCATTTTCTGTGTTCAGCTTGAATAGTGATTCCATGCCCTATGTATAGTTTTAAGCACTTGATGTTAGACACCTTCTGATATTGATACTGTTATCCTCAATTTATAGCTGAAAAAGCAGGCATAGAAAGGTTAACTGAATTGCCCAGGGCCACATACGTAGTGAGTTGCAGAGTAGGGATTTAAATCCATCTGTCTCCACAGTCTGTTCGTTTAGCTGTTCTATACTTTATCATTATATTTTATCATACTAAATTTGACCTAAAAGGAGGTTGAATTTGTCTAGGAATGTTGACAGAACCAAGTTTAAAGTATGAACATGTCTTTACTCCCATGTAACTTGTTTTTATTAGATGTAAAAATCTCTCAGAATCCCTTAAATGTCAAGATTGTGATTTTTAGGACTAAAATACAATGTAAAATAGATCCAGAAATGAAAACTAAAAGTGTTGTTTTCATCATCAGTACTGGCTGCTCAAAATATATTATGACCAAAATAATTTTATGAAAAAGTACTGGATTCTCTGTGGCTCCTTCCCATTTCTTTTTAAATTTTGGGTTTTTTGGATGTTTCTTATTTTTTTCTCAATCTTTCTGTACCCTAGAATGTATTATGAAATATGTTAACTCATTAACAATCCTAGAATCTCATAGCTCAGATCAATTAACAGTTTACTAAATTGTGTTGGTTACATATAGAAACGTAGAGGCATTTGATAATTTTATGCTCCTTGGTGATTGGAGTTCTCATAGCCAGGGCTTGAGTATTTAAAATGGGAAAGATGATAAAGTGTGTTTTTACCGGCAGTCCCCACCTAATGAATGCATTGTGTTTCTATATTCATTTATAAGTCAGAAGTTTATTTGTAAATCAGTGTTTGGACAGTGTTTGGAAGTTTGAACTAAGGCTAAATATTACAAAAGCACTAAAGATTCTAGGGGAACCATTTAAACTTGATTTCCACTGGGTAATAAGAGGTACATTTCTTGTCCTCACCCTCACTCCCATGGCAGTGGCTCTAGCAACCTAGAAATGGGGATCTTTGGGGCATTGATAAGGAGACCCCTCAGTGAGGAATTTGGCAGAGGAGGTGACAGTATATTGCTGTATCAGTGATCCCCTCAGCAGACTTCCTCCTAGATTCCATTGGCTAGAATTTAGTCACATGCCTAAGGCCTCTGCCAGAGAGACTGGAAATGTAAGTGCCTGGCATTTTTAGTCTCCAGAGTGGGAGGAGAGCCCTTCCAGCAAGAAATAAAGAGATTGGCAATGGCTGTTGAGTGGACAACCAACTGTTCGCTCTGGCTTACAACCAGGGATTTTGGTAGCAAGCTTCAAGCTTATATAATTATACTTGAAATTTATAAATTCAAATTTATGCTTTCATGTTAAAATATCTTTTGGGAAGAATGTACGTAAAATGACTGATTTCTCCTTTAAATTTCTCCTCTCTTTCCAAATATATTTATTTTATATTTAATTGGATGATCAGATCTGATATATAACCATTAATTATTTTCAAGGTAGATTTACATTACTGTAGTCTGTTGACTAGTGAACAGTTATGTTGTAAAAACAAACAAAAGTTTGCAATTCATACACAATATTTCTTTCTTTTTCCTTCTACATGCCAATCTATTTTCATCTTCTTTTAATAAGAACTTAGGCTTTTTTACCTTTGGAAAATATTTGTTTCATATTTTATATTAGAAATGCCACTCTTCAAAAAATCAATATTTAAAAACTCAAATATCTGTTATGAAGTGGATCCACTACTCTCTTCTACAGAATTTCTCAGAGTGAGCTCTACTAACCATTTGCATTAGAATCCCCTGGAATACTTTTGAATAGTGTCGATTCCTGGGCTCAACACTAGATCCACAGAATCAGTACCACTGGGAAGTAGCCTAAGAATCTTTATTTTAAACAAATTGCCCAAGTAATAGTTGCATACACTAAAATATCAGAGCTACTGGTATATAAAATGTTTTGCCAAAGAACATTGTGTATATGAATTAGGTGAGTGATATATTTTGGTATAAGTTCTGAGGACATATTTTTGTCTGTTTTTGTGTTTCTTCGGATCTTTCCATCTTTTATTGTCTTTGGTTTCCTTTCCAAATATTTAGCAATGTATGTTCATTAGGCATCCAAAAAATAATTAAGGGGAGTAGAATTATAAAGAAGTACAAATGAAATTATAGTAAAACTATGAAGAGAAGTTTCCTTTTTAGAAAATCCCACATCATCATTTAATTAACTGACATTACTCATAAGGAGCAAGAGATTACATTGAGTAAATATTTGCATCAGTTAAGATTCTGTTAGCTTCAGGTGAATGCAAACCAACTCAAAATGGCTTAAGCAATAATGAAGGACCCAGAGGGTAGGCCTTTCCTCAGGCATAACTAAAATATTGTAATATTATCAAGGTACTGGTTTCTCTCTCTACGCTGCTCTCCTACCCTGTCTTCCGTACATCAGCTTCAAAATCGTGTTTCACATAGTGGCCCTATTGAAACTCCTTGTGTCTCACTGGGTTACATGCCCATTCCAGAACCAGTAACTGTGGCTACAGGGACAGGCTGTGCTCATTAGCTTATGCCCTGGAGCTAGGCGATGGATCACCTCCCAAGTCACATCACATGAGAGTTGGAAAGGAGTTAAGTTCACAGTACCAGTACTGAAAGGAAGTGATGAGTGGATGCTAGGGAGGTAACCAAATAATGTATAATATAATGTTTGTTTATATTTCTTGAAAATAAAGTTCATTAAAGCTTTAGTGGTTAGACATATTATAGATGAAATCCTATTTTAATCAGCTTTATGCTATCTCAAAATTAGGCAGACTTTTCTGTACATCCCCTTAGGAACCTTGAGTTCTGTGTTTCACACAATTAGTATGTTTTCTGATATGCTTACTTGGCCAAGAGCTAAGTCCTGAAAACTGATTCTCAATCTTGATTACACTAGAATGACTTAGGGAGTTTTAAAAATAAAGATGTCAGGCTCCTACTTAGACCTGTTGAATCATGGGGTCCGAGTATCTGTATCTTTACAAAGTTCTACAGAAAACCACCTAAACAGTGTTGATTGCCATTGCCTTGTACAATCTATCTTATCTCCATATCTTATTCTTCACTGTTATTTCCTATATAGCCATAGGAATAAAATAAGTCATTGCCACGTTCTGAGACATCTGTTGGGTCTGACCATCAGATTTAACTTGAAACTTTATCATTTAGAAAACTCTAAGACTTGTTAATAGCATAAATATTTTTCCAAAATACTCTGTTCAAACTGCAGCCAACTAAACTATTAAAAATTATATTTAAAACAAATAGTTTTAACTAAAACATTTTAGTAGGAACTGGATTTTATTGAGTAGTTTGAAATAGATCTGAATGAAAAGAAGCAGTTATTCACCACTAGTAAATGTTAACCATTTCATTGCCTTTGGCTTCTTTCAAAATTCTACTTTTCAGATATATTATTAAATATTTAATTTTAATTAAAATATTTAATTTCAGATATATTGTTAATCATTAAAATTATTTATCTCCTTAAATCATTAGAATCTTGGCATATTGTTTTTTCCTGGTATATTTTGAGAACAGAAAAAGATGAAAAACATTTTAAGAGGAATTAAAGTTATTATGGCCATGAAAAGAAGTCTTTTTTACCAGTGTTCATTATATGTAACCTAGACTACTATAGATTAGATTTCCTTATATAGAGTAGATTCAACTCAGTTTATTTAAATGAAGTTTATTGTGGCACTGAAGACATTAGAAATAAATTTTTTAGAAACTGACAATTTCAGGGCTGGGCGTGGTAGTAGCTCACGCCTGTAATCCTAGCCACTTTGGGAGGCTGAGGTAGAAGGATCACTTGAGGCCAGGAGTTGGAGAGCAGCCCGAGCAAGAGTGAGACCCCATCTCTACAAAAAGTAGAAAACTTAGCTGGACATGGTGGTGCGCACCTACTCGGGAGGCTGAGGTGGGAGGATCACTTGAGCCCAGGAGTTGAAGCTTGCAGTGAACTATGATGGATGAGGCCACTGCACTCTAGCCTGAGCGACAGAGCGAGACCCTGTCTCAAAAAAAAAAGAAGAAGAAAAAGAAGACAGTGACAAATTCATTATTTCCTGGACTTTATTGGTCTTTTAGAAACATGAATTTGGGGAAATATGCCACATGTCTGATTAACTATCCTCAAGGCCATATTTATGGTGTTTCCACCTGGACTGTATTGAAATTCACACTGTAAAATGACAGAAGAAATGAAGATAGCATTAAAAGATTCGTTCCAAAATAGCACATTGTGATAAAAGTGAAATAAAAAAGCATTGCTATTTCTATAGCTATTAACATCTCATTTCCTGGGAAATGCTTTTAATGCTCTATGAGGGTATGTACAAAAACAACAGTAATAACATCATATTAAATAACTCAGGTGGCTAGAGAATTCACTATGAAGTTGCATTAAGACTTTTAGAAATATCCTTCTATATTCATATTTTAATGAACATATAAATCATATTTTGCTATTTCATTTGTCAGCAACTTATTCATAACATTTGAAATTTGAATCAGAACTAATCTTCAAATAGTCTGTTTGGTGGCATAGAGAATTGTTATTACCATTTTAAAGTTTAAGAAAGGAAATTTGAAACTCAAGGTGTTTATAAATTTAAACTGAAATCATCATTGTCCTAATAGCTTAGTGAGGGTGTGTTTAAGATTTTAATTTGTGTAAAGTAGTTAGCACAGTACCTGGGACTCAGTAAGCAATAATATTAGTCGTGCTAATATTAGTATAATTATCACTACTATAATTACATACTACCATCGCCACTACTACTATCACCTTTTACCCATTTTTTTCCATAAGGATAGTTTAATTTCGTTTCCTTTTAATGGGAATTCACAGTTCATTATCTTCATAATCCGTGTTGTCCCTTTGAACATTCTACATGAATAATTTTTAAAATTTTCTCCCTTTTGTATGGACAGTCTTGAGTAGAACTTGTTATAAAATACGAAGGAAAGTGTAAGTTTTTCAAGTCCTAATTTTACAGCAGAATGATATATACCAGTGGTCTCCAACCTTTTTGGCACCAGGGACTGGTTTCATGGAAGATAATTTTTCCACAGGATTGGGAGTGGGGATGGTTTCAGGATGATTCAAGCACATTACATTTATTGTGCAATCAGACTTCTCTGCTAATGATAATCTGTATTTGCAGCTGCTCCCCAACACCAGCATCACCGTCTCAGCTCCACCTCAGATCATCAGGCATTAGATTCTCATAAGGAGCACACAACCTAGATCCCTCCCATGTGCAGTTTACAGTAGGGTTCATGCTTCTATGAGAATCTAATGCCACCGCTGATATGACAGGAGGCAGAGCTCAGGCAGTGATGCAAGTGATAAGATGTGGCTATAACTACACATGAAACTTCACTCTCTCACCTACCACTCACCTCCTTCTGTGGGACTCAGGCCCTAACAGGCCACGGACCACTATCAGTCCGTGGCCTGGGGGTTGGCGACTGCAGATATATACCATATAAATATCTTTAATAGCTTATAACACTTTTTCATAGAGGCAAGAGTTATGAAATACTACTCTTCTTTTTTAAATTATCTTTATTCTATTAATAAAATAAAATACATGTTTACACACATTTATTTCCGTATCTATCTAAATGTTGAAAGCCATGCATTCACATTGAGACTACTAATTTCAGTTCAGCACCACAGGGTTCATACTAATTTTCTCCCTTTTTATATTTTTAACTACTTTCTTTGATAGTGAAAAGCATGGCTATTATTTTTAACATATTAACTTATTGGATCAGTCCCTTTGTATGTAACCAATGTTCTATTGCAGCCATCCCTTCTATATATCGATAGATATTCTCATTCCCAAGCTCAGCTTCCAACTCCCTGTGTCAGTTTTTTTCTCCTACATAAAGTCCTTGTTGTGCTTGGCCTCTGTTTGCACACCCCACCCCCACCTGCCCATGGGTAAAGGCTCTCCTCGCCCTGCACAGGCTTTGAATCCCCTCATACCAAGCTGCCCTTGAGGCAGGACACCTGCCTTACCCTGCTTGGGCTCTCACGTCCTGCGCTAGACCACCCTTCCATGAAACACTCTACTTAGCATACTTGGGATCTTACTCCCACAGTGGCCTACCCTTCTAAATGGATCGGCGCCTCCCCCTGCTAAGGCTCTGACGGCCCATTTTATGTCATCTGTCAGTGCCTTCAATGAGATGTCCTCCTTACCCTGCTAAGGCTCTTACACCCCGTGCAAGGCCACCTGTCTGTGGAAATGCCCTCCTCGTCCTGCTCAGGACCTGATAGCTACCACCGGGATGCCCATCTGGGCTCTCTCTCCATACTAAGTCACTGTTTCATACCTTCCCTCCCATCCCCAGCGTGAACACCCTCTTCACCCTGCTTAGGCTGATGTGCCACTCCTTGTGAGGATGCCCTCCTCACCCTGCTTGAACTTAATAGATTTTTGTAGGTTAATGACTCCTCAGCAGTCTCTCAGTGAGGTATAAGATGATGATGATGATGATGATAATGTTTATATGTATGCTGATAATAATGATAGCCACTAACATATATTGACCATTTATACAGATGTAGCCATACTGTTTGTCACAAGTAATTGTTCAGGGTGAGGAGAGACTTTACTCATGGGCAGGTGGGGGAGATTTTCCCCTTTTCAGGTGTCTATAAAATGATCACAGGTATAAACTTTAGAGAATTGCAGCTAGATACAAGTTTTGGCCTTCTGGGATTAAAGACTGAAAGAAACTGTTTGAGTGGTGGAACTATCCATGGTACTGAGAAGTCCCCAGCCTCTTCTTGATTCTACTGTAGCTGTGTTTCTTGCCTCAGTGGAACCTATACTTAAATCTATTTGTAAAATGCTTTAACTGATAACAAAGTGCTTTCACATACTGTATATCTTTAAAGCCTCATACTTTTAGTATGTTGTGTAAATGCAACATACATGATATTGACCTCGTTTCTGCCCCTACTCCTCTGCCTCCTCCATTCCCTAAATTATTTTACAGCACCATCATACAATAGTTGATAAAGCAGGGAGCTATAAGTTCACCACATATATCAAATCTTGTTGATTGGGGTTCATTGAGCTGCTCAGATCTATGGGTTTATAGTTTTAATTAAATTGGGGGCCTTTTATGCCATTATCTCTTCAAATATTAATTCTGACCACCTGGCCCCTTTCTGAGTCTCTGATTACACATGTATGATATGCTTTGAAGTTGTCCCACAACTCACTGATGTTCTGTTCTTAATTTTTTTTTCTGTTTTCTCTCTGGCTTGTTTTTTGATAGATTCTATTGCTATGTCTGCAGGTTCATTAATCTTTTCTGCAGTATCTACCATGTTGGTAATCCAATACACTGTGTTTCTCATCACAGATGTATTTTTCAGTCTCTAAAAGCTAAATATGGGTCTCTTTTATATCTTCTTTGTTTCTCCTTAACATGCCCATGCTTTTTCTTCTATTGTCTTGAACTATGGAGCATATTTATAATAGCTATTTTAATGTTCATATCTATAAATTCTATCACCCCTGTCATTTCTGGGTCAGTTTTTGTCAATCGACTTTTTTCCTTATTAGAGGTTTTATTTTCCTCCTTCCTTGCATGCTTGATAATTTCTTAATGGATGCCAGATATTGTGGATCTTACATTGTTGGGTAGTGAATTCCTTTGTTTTCTTATAATTTTGAGCTTTGTTCTGGGATGTAGTCAGGCTGCTTGAAAACAGTTTGATCCTTTTGAGGCTTGCTTTTAAGTTTTGCTATAGAAAACTAGACATTCTTTATTCTAGGGCTAATTTGGCCCCACTACTCAGGCCATTTCCTTCTAAGTACTCAATCCAATGCCCCATATATTATAAGTTTTCTCCACTTTGGCTGTTCAGAGTGTGAATTATTCCCAGGTCTGTGTGAGTTGTGGGAATTGTTTTGCCTGATTCCTTCCAGCACTTCTTTCCTTGGCCATAGGTATTTTGGGATTCAAAAAGGGTTTTTAAAATATGAGTGAGACTTGAGCATCTTTATATATGAATGAGACAAATTCAGTGAAGAGTTAATATTTAGGATATGAGACAAATAGAGATATGTAGTGTTTTTAAGAAGGCTGGAGAAAATTGGACCCAGACAACAGGTGAAGAAATTGGTCTGTCACAGAAAGAATGTTGAGTATCTTTTCATGTGCTTATTGACCATTTGTGTATCTTCTTGGAAGAAATTTCTATTAAAATCTTGTGCCCATTTTTTAATTGGCTTCTCTCTTTCTTTTTGAGATGTAATAGTTCTTTACATATTCTGGAAACGATTCCTTTAACAGATAAATGGTTTGAAAATATTTCCTCCCATACTGTTTGTTGTCATTTTACTTTCTTGATGATGTTCTGTGAAGCACAAGTTCAATTTGTCTATTTTTTCCTTTTATTACTTGTGCTCTTAGTGTCATGTCTGTAAAATTAATACAAGGTGACAAAGATTTACTCCTATATTTTCTTCTAATATCATGGTTTTAGTTCTTAAATTTAGGACATGAATTAAATTTTTTATATGGTGTAAGGGAGAGGTTTAAAGATAATTGCTTTACATGCAGATATTCAATTGTCACAACATCATTTTTTGAAAAGATTATTCTTTTTTATATAATTATGTTGACACTCTTGTTGAAAACAAATTGAAGGCAAACGTAAATTTTTATTTCTGGACTCTCAATTATATTCCTTGATCTGTCTGTCTTGAACATTTCTTTTGGGGTAACACATTCAACCCACAAAAGGTAGAACTTACCAGTGAAGCTACCTGGGCCTGGGCTTATTAAGTCAGTCTTTACTTGTTATAGGTGTATTCAGGTTTCCTGTTTCTTCTTGAGTCCATTTCAGTCGTTAATGTCTTTCTAGAAATTTTTCCATTTTATTTAGGTTGTCTAACTCATTGAATTGTAGGTAGCATTCCCTTACAATCTTTTTTACTTCTGGAAGGTCAGTAATGATGACTCCTCTTTTATACTTGATTTTAGTTATTTTAGTGCTCTCTCTGTTTTCTTGGTCACTCAAGCTAAAGAATTATTAATTCTGCTGATATTTTCAATGAATCAATGTTTGGTTTTTCAGATTTTCTGTATGTTTCCTAGTCTTTTCATGCCAAACTTAATTATTTTCTTTCTTGCCTTTGCTCTACATTTAGTTTGTTCTTGCTTTTCTAGTTTCTTAAGATGGAAAATTAGGTTACTGATTTACGATCTTTCTTCTTTTTTTATACAGGTTGAACATCCCAAATTTGAAAATCCAAAATAAGAAATGCTTGAAAATTCAAGATTTTTGAGTACTAAAAGGACACTCGAAGGAAATGCTCATTGGAGCATTTTAGATTTTGAAATTTTGGATTTGGGATGTTTAACCAATGAGTATAATGCAAATATTCCAAAATCTAAAAATATTCAAAATCCAAAACACTTCTTGCCAAGCATTTCAGATAAGGAATACTCAACCTATATAGGCATTTATAGCTATAAATTTCCCTCTAACAAGTTTTTGCTACATCCCATGTGATTTGATATGATGTTTTCGTTTTTATTCATCTCAAAATATTTTCTAATTTCCCTTTTGATTTCTCCTTTGACCCATTAATTAAGAATGTGTTATTTAATTTTCATGTTCGTGAATTTTGTCAATGGTTTCTACTTTAATTCCATTCTGGTTGGAGAACTTACATTGTATGGTTTGTCTTAAAATATATTGAGACCGTAGATGATACAGTCTATTCTGGTCTATCCATGGAGAATTTTCTGTGTACATTTGAAAAGAATGTGTATTCACCTATGATCTGTAGATACCTTTTAGATACAGTTGGTTTATAATGTTCAAGTCTTCTCTTTTCTTATTAATCTTCTGTCTAGTTGTATTTAATATTGAAAATGAGACATTGAAGTATATTATTGTCTATTTCTCTTTTTAATTTTGTCAGTTTGCTTCATATATTTTGGGGCTCTGTTATTGGGTACATATATATTTTTATTGTTATATCTTCTTGATGGATGGACCCTTTTATCATTATAAAATGTTATTCTTTGTCTCTAATGTCTTAATGTCTATTTTTGTCTTAACATCTGTTTTGTCTGATACTGGTATAACCACTCCAGCTCTTTTCATTTCTGCATGCATCTTTTTTCAGTTATTTTCACTTTTACCCTATTTGTGTCTTTGAATCTAATATGTGACTATTGTAGACAGCATATAGTTGGGTCATGTTGTTTAATCATTTGCCCATCTCTGCTTTTTGATTGGGATATGTAGTCCATTTATATTTAATGTAATTACTGATAAATAAAACTGCCATTTATTATTTGTTTTCCATATGTCTTATGTCTCTTTTATTTCTTTATTTCTCCATTACAGTCTTCTTTTGTGTTAAATAGTTACTTTCTAGTATGCCACTTTATTTACCTTGGTTATTTTTTTTACTCTGTTTTTTAAATTATATTCTGATTGGTTTTCCTGAGAATTACAATTCCAATCTTCAGATTAACACCAACTTAATTTTAATAGTATACAAAAACTTTAATATATACTTCTATTCTTGTCCCCCCTTCTGTGTGTCATTATTGTTATACAAATTACATCTTTATACATTATAAGTTCATCAACAAATTTTTATAATTTTATTCCATGTCTTTAAAATCAGATATTGAAGTAAAGAGTTATGTATTAATCTCCTGTAGCTGCTGTAATAAATTACCACAAACTTAAAACAACACAAATTTATTATCTTACAGTTCAGAGGGTCAGAAGTCCAAAATATGTGAACAAGTATATGTTCTTTCTGGAAGCATCAGAGAAGTTTTTTTTTTGTTTGTTTTGATGTTTTTTGTTTGTTTGCATTTTCTAGCTTCTAGAGGCCACCTGCATTTCTTGACTCATGACCCCTTCTTCTCCATCTTCAAAGCCAGCAGCATAACATCTTCATATATATCTCTCTCCCCTCCCATTTCTCTTTCCCTCTTCCCCCCTCCTTCCCTCTGACTCTCCTGCCTCTCCTCTTACAAGGTCCCATTTGATTACATTGGGCCTCCTCAGATAGTACAGGATAATCTCCCTATTTCAAGATCCTTAATTATATCTGTGAAGTCCCCTTTGCCATATGAGATAACATATGCACAGGTTCTGGGAATCAGGATATGGAAATCTTGTAGGGAGGCATTATTCAGCATATCACAAGAATTAGACAAAATACATTTATACTGTCTTCTATATTTACCCATGTATTTGCCTTTAGAATTATTATCTAGTGACCCTTCATTTAAACCTAAAGGACTCCTGTTAATATTTTTTTAGAGCAGTATGCTAGTAATTAATTTGTTCAATTTTTGTTTATCTGGGAATGTCTTCATTTCTCCATCATTTTTGATGCATAGTTTTGCTGGATGTTGAATTCAGCACTTTCGATATGTCATCCCACTTCCTTCTGGCCTCCATGATTTCTGATAAGAAGTCAGCTGTTAATCTTTCTGATAACTCCTTAAATGTGATGAGTTGCTTTTCTTTTACTGCTTTCAAGATTCCCTCTTTGTATTTCACTTTGTACAGTTTGACTTTGTGTCTAGATGTGAATATCTTTTGGTTTATCCTACTTGAAGTTCTTTGAGCTTTTTGGATGTGCACATAAATGTCTTTTATAGAATTTGGGAAGTTTTGATGATTATTTTTTCAAATGTTTTGTGTACCTCACCCTCTCTCTTCTTATGGGATTCTTATTATGCTATGTTGGTGTGCTTGCTCGTATCTTTGAGGCTTACTTCATTTTCTTCATTTTTTTCTTTCTACTTCTCAGACTGGTTAATCTCAATTGATCTATCTTCAAATTCACTAATTCTTTTCTCTGCCAATTCAAATCTGCTGTTGAACTCTCTATTAAATTGCTCATTTCAGTTATTATACTTTTCAACTCCAGAGCTTCTTTTTTATATAACTTATATCTATTTATGCATATTCTCTACTTGGCAAGACATTGTTCTCATACTTTCCTTTAATTCTTTAGACATGTTTTCCATCAGTTCTATGAACATATTTAAAAGAGCTGATTCAAAGTCTTATCTGTTAAGCCCAATATCTGAGCTTTTGTAGACAGTTCCTATTGACTGCCTTTTTTCCTGTTTATGAGTCATGCTTTCCTTTTTCTTTGCATGTCTTATAATTTTCTGTTGAAAACTTTACAATTCAAGTATTACAATAGGCCAACTCTGGAAATCAGCCCCCACCCCCAACCCCATGGTTTGTTGTTGTTCTTTGTTGTTTTTGTTGTTGCTCTTTGTTTGATAATTTTCTTGAATTAACTTTGTAAAATATGTATTATCTATTATGTGCAGTCACTGAAGTCGCTGTTCAATTAGATTAGTGGTCAGCTAATGATTGGACAGAGATTTCTTTAAATGCCTTAAATATATTAAGTGTTTGCTGAGAGGTTCTGTGTGTATTGGGGCATGGCTTCAGTGCTCCAGCAGCCAGTTTACAACTGTGCCTTAGCCTTCACTTTCTGCACGCACAGAGCAACAAAGTCAGCTAGAAGTGAGAGATTAGAACCTTCTCAGGTTTTTTCTGGGCATGCACATAGTCTCACACATGTGCATAGACTTCTAGATTACCAGAAATATCTTGGAACTTTTCAAAACTCCCTATGAACATCTCATTCCCCAGATTTTCCTCTTATTTTTTTTTGTCAGTTTCTTGTTAGCCCCAACTAGTACTGCTTCCTTGGTGGTTGCAATGTTAAACATTTGCCACTGATTGTTTGCAACAAATATCCTAAGGATACAACTATTCTGTTCACACAGAGCAATCTCTGAGTCAAGTAAAATCAATACAAAGCCTAAAAATGGAACTTTTAATGGAGCTGTCAACAAGTCAAGTAATGACAGTTCTCTGGGAGTAGGGCTTCAAAACCATTCCTTCCCCCGAGTGTCTGCAAGGATGCTGGTTTTCACAGCTACCATAGTTGTGAGGCCATTGGCTTTTAAGGCTACCATGGAACTAGGGAGAGGGGAATGGTCCTAGTGTGTATTTAAAATGCCAAAAAAACTTGTTCTTACAATATTCAGCCATTTTTCTTGAATAAATATTTCTTGGATTATTGCAAGCCTTTGGTTAGTTCAGAGTTCTGGAAAAGTTTATTTTGACAATTTTTTGCCAGTGTTTATGTAGCTTTTATGCAAGAGCAGACTTTCAGAGGTAGGTCCCTACTTCACCAGTCTGCCCTGTATTTTTGAATAGAAGTAAGTCACTATCAAAGCCAGTTTTATGGAAGTCTAGTTTACCAGTGTGTGATGTCTTTATCTTGGCATGCACATTGGGAGCTTAGAGTGTGATAAGCTGATGCAAAATAACCATCCAATTAGGAAAGACCCAAGAACAGTATCAAAAGAGGCCAAAAGTTCAAAGAATAAAAAGGAAGTAACAGATCAAGTGGACGTGAAGGGTGACCTAACTGAGCATATAGGAGACCTCTCCTGTGACCGTACTCTCCACTTCCCTCATCCTCTGTTTTCCACTGTGTACATCCACGACAGAGTGCATAAGTAATGGTGTACAGGAAGCATTAGAATGGGGAAAAGGTAACTAAGATGCAGCTGCACTGTAGAAATAAAGTTATCATATTTCAAAGCACTTATGTATGTGAGCTCACATAATCTTACAGCTTGACAGGACGTGAACAAGAATCTCTGTTTTATAATGGAGAAAAATTAGACTCTTGATAGGTAAATTACCTCTAATTCTTAGGGTTAACAACAGGTAGAGCTGCTCCTAGCTCTTTTGATTTCTTGTCAAGTACTCTTTGCACTATTAGGTGATAAGACTATTAGAGGAGCTTTGGTAGTAAGGAAGAGCCAATTTTGAGATGCTTTCTGGAAGAAAAATTACCAGGATATATCTGGTTGGTTATGTGAGATTAAAAAAGAGAAGATGCCCAAGATTTGGAAAATGTAATCCATGGAAAATGTAACTTTAATATATTGCAACCAGCCACAATACAAATGCTATTCTAATGTGGGGGAATAAAGATCAAGTTGCTGTAAATTCAGTAAAATAATCAGGGAAATACTTACTGGTTATTTAATTTAAGCCAAAAATGTATATATTTTGTAAATTTTCCACCAGGCGTCAGTAGCACTTTAAACAATAGCAGTTGTAGTCGATTTTTGGAATTGGATATCGAATGTGTTAAATATGACAGAGTTGGGAGTATATTATGTTCATTTGTTCCCACCTTCAGATTGTTTATACCTCAGTATTGTGACAGATGTCATATATTATTTAGAGCTACAGTCAATATTTTACCATCTACATTATTACAGTCCACCAGGCTATAGGGTTACTGAACTGTACTACTAAAAGGATAAGTTTTAACTTCTCAGAAGACTCAAAATATTTTAGAGAAACTGGGCCGGCAGGGGGCAGCACAGTCTTACAATGCTTAGAATCGGGTCATTTGACCATTTAGAAACAAGATCTAAAGATAGTGTGTGTTACATGGGTTTTCAAGCATTCAAACCCTTTATTTCAAATGAAATATTATTTATAACCCAACTATATAAGGCAGATAAAATTGATATTTTAAACATAAATCTTATTTTTATAATATTTACATGTAACAACAAACACTGAAATTAACAGGGTTGTTTTGATGAATGAAACTTTTATTCTACCCTTTAGAATAAAAACAGGGTAGTATTACTGTATTCCTTTTACAGATGAGGAAACTGAGTCTCAAGGAAATTATAAAACATGTCCAAGGTCATACAGATGGCAAACTGGTAGAGCTTACACATAAACTCATCTGTCTTACTCTAAGCACAGGCACCTACAATTGTACAATTGCTGATTAATACATTTTAGTCTTGCTGTTGCTCCGAAATCCAATCCAATTTATTTCTTTTGTCTTAATTACTCAATTTAGAAAAAAATTCTGATTCACATAATAAAAAGTTACAAATAGTAACTTTTTTAAAACAGCTTGTTTTGCAATCTCCAAATATTTGTCAATTAAACTGAAATGGCAGGTGAATCTTTAGTCCAAGATATATTAAATATGCAGTACAAATAAAATGCATC
The DNA here is from genome assembly GCA_008086735.1 of Cheirogaleus medius. Classification (NCBI taxonomy): domain Eukaryota; kingdom Metazoa; phylum Chordata; class Mammalia; order Primates; family Cheirogaleidae; genus Cheirogaleus; species Cheirogaleus medius. The sequence continues at coordinate 9,852,123 of VBSM01002937.1, forward strand.
AGTGTTCTCTAAATGTTAACAACTACTATAACTACTAAAGAAGTAAACACAGTTATTCCAAATTTTTTAGATAAACTTAAACAGGGAGATGCTAAATACTTCATTAAAGCCACATTCCCATAACCGAAAGACCACCCAGAAATATGGCTCCAAAGTTTGCTTTTTCTTACCATCAAAAGCTCTATTTTATTATTCATTTATGTATTTGTATTGCTTTTATTTTACTTTTTAAATTGTTAGTATTATATTTTAGAAATGAAATTCAGTATATTTCACTAACCACAGTTGAAAAACCAGTAAACCATGGATAACAGAATATAATCTAAAACATGGAATACATTTACAAATAATTTGGGGTTCTTCTAGCCTAACTGGCATTCTATTTAGTTTTATAATAGTGAAAACATATATATTTATATTAAAAACCTAGATTCAAATCATCTCATTTAAAACAAATTCATTAAAGAGAATATTTAACACATTTGGAATACACCAACTTGCATAGGAGTAACTGATTCTGTAATTGGTGACCAAGTTAAAAAAGCTCACACCTCCCACAGATGTATATGTGAGGACATTTCTGGGGTACAGAGTCTTTACTACTTTAATAACCCAACATGTGTTGCCAGTGACGCATATCTTACAAAAAGCAAGCTTCTGCAATTTTCAGAAATTTGATATAAATCAAGGAATCAGATATTAATTTTGAAGCAGAATTCATAATTTATAATATATGCTAAAGCTGTTACAAAAATCTTATATGGTCACTCCTCCTATAACATGTCTAGATCTCTAAAACTGATTATAATAAAATAGATATTTTAAAATCTGTTTTGCTACTGAATAAAAAAAATGCAGTTTTTTTGCTCAGGAGGTAAAATGTACACAAAGACAGACTACAAGTATCATCTCAAGTAAAGACTTATCAATTACTAGCATAGTTAATTGTGATACCTACCCAAGCACTCAGTCATGCCACATATTTTGCCTTACCTTATTTTTTGAAGACGTATATCTGAACATGTTACTCCCTAGTTCAAAATGCCTCTCTTGCTTCCACTGCTTTTAGAGTAGGTCCAGTTTTTTTACTTGTTTTTTATTAATTTCAGAATATTACAGGGGTACAAATGCTTTGATTACATAAACTGCCTTTGCACCTCCTGAGTCAGAGCTACAAACATACCCATCCCCCAGATAGCATGCACCGCACCCATTAGGTGAGAGTTTACCCATCCCCACATACCCCTCCAACTGCCCAACACCCAGTGAATGTTACTTTCACATGTGCACATAAGTTTTGATCAATTAGTACCAATTTAATGATGAGTACATGTGGTGTTTGTTTTTCCATTCTTGCAACACTTTATTTAGGAGAATGGGCTTCGGCTCTATCCAGGATAATGCAAGAGGTAGTTCACCATTTTTTTATGGCCAAGTAGTATTCCATGGTATAAATATACCACATTTTACCAATCCACTTATGTATTGTTGGGCACTTGGGTTGTTTCCAAATCTTTGCAATTGTGAATTGTGCTGCTATAAACATTCGAGTGCAGATGTCTTTTTTATAGAATGTCTTTTGTTCTTGCCCAGTAATAGGATTGCTGGATCAGATGGTCGATCTACTTGTATCTCTTTGAGGTATCTCCATATTGCTTTCCACAGAGGTTGTACTAGTTTGCAGTCCCACCAGCAGTGTATGAGCGTTCCTGTCTCTCTGCATCCATGCCAACATTTATTGTTTTGGGACTTTTTGATAAAGGCCATTCTCACTGGAGATAAGTGATATCTCATTGTGGTTTTGATTTGCATTTCCCTGATGATTAGAAATGTTAAGCATTTTTTCATATGTTCGTTGGCCATTATTCTGTCTTCTTTTGAAAAGTTTCTGTTCATGTCCTTTGCCTACTTTTTGATAGGGTTGTTTGATTTTTTTCTTGCTGATTTTCCTGAGTTCTAAATAGATTCTAGTTATCAGCTCTTTATTGGATGTGTAGCATGCAAATATTTTCTCCCACTCTGCAGGTTGTCTATTCTCTCTATTGTTTCCTTGGCTGTGCAGAAGCTTTTTAATTTGATCAGGTCCCATTTATTTATTTTTGTTGTTGCTGTGATTGCTTTTGAGGTCTTATTCATAAATTCTTTGCCTAGGCTGATGTCTATAAGAGTTTTTCCAACATTTTCTTCTAGAATTCTTATGGTTTCATGCCTTAGGTTTAAGTCTGTTAACCATTGTGAGTTGATTTTTGTGAGAGATGAGAGGTGCGGATCCTGTTTCAGTCTTCTACACGTGGCTATCCGATGTTCCCAGCACAATTTATTGATTAGGGATTCCTTTCCCCAGTGTATGTTTTTGTCTGCTTTCTCAAAGAGCAGATGGCAATATAAAGATGGTTTTATATCTGGATTCTCAGTTCTGTTCTACTGGTCTATGTCTCTGTTCTTGTGCCAATACAATGCTGTTTTGGTTACTATAGTCTTGTAGTCTAGCTTAAAGTCTGGTAAATTGATGCCTCCCAATTTGTTCTTTCTGCTTAAGATTGCATTTGCTATATGGGGTCTTCTCTAGTTCCATATGAGGTGAGCATTATTTTTTCTAGGTCTGCAAAAAATGGTGTATTTTAATAGGGTTTGCATTGAATCTAAATCACTTTGGGTAGTATAGACATTTTAACAATGTTGACTGCACCAATCCATGAGCATGGTATGGTTTGCCATCTGTTTGTGTCCTCTGCTATTTCCTTCCTCAGTGTTTCATCATTCTCCCTGTAGAGTTCTAGGTCCAGTTTTTCTTACCGCCACATTTCATGTCTTTCATGATTCATTCTTTTCATTCAGCAATATTAATTAAGTGCCTGAGTGACAGGTATTATACTCATTTGGGCACAATCATGCCCTCAAGGGGCTTACAGTCTAGTGGGAAAGACAGACAAAACAATAGCTGCAGTGCTATATAGTAAGCCTCTGATAGAAATATGTACACAGTGCTGGGTGACTAAAATTTGGCTTCAACCTTCCTTTCCAGCTATATTTTCTATCCACTCCCCATGTACACCAGCCACACCAGGTCAATTTACATTTACCAAATGTGCTACCACTTTTGAGCCTTAGCCCAAATTCTCTTTGTGTGAAATACCCTTCCCCATGTCTATTGAAAACCACTTATGACCAACTTCAGATACCTCTTCTCAGGGATATATTAATAGTTTCTGTTATACAAAGTTAATCACATCCACCTATTTTGTCCTGTAAAACCTCTGAAGGCATTTTATCATAGTGTACCTTGAAGTGGAGTCATCTGTCCCCCAGGACAGTGCCTGTGGGGAACAGCCATTCCATACACTGTTGCACTGTTGAGTTTCTAAGTAACTATTTTGTTTCTATTCTATTCTGTTTCCCTCAGTAAGATAAAACAGTGTATGGTCTATTAATTACTTTTTGCAACTGGCCTGACGTCTGGTCACAAATAAAATAAATTAAGATTATATGGTGAATGTGAGTTTCTAAAAATCATTAAGCAAACAACATATAAATATTAGGTACTAAAGTATAATGGATACTGTTGGTTTTCTACCAGTATAATATCTCCACTACTTCTTTCCTTAAATGAAATCCCGTTTTGTTCAGGAAGCCAAACCTGGGCCATGCATTTCCCACAGTTTTTCCCACAGTTATTCCCCATTGATGAACTCACATTTTAAGAAGTACAAGCAAGAAGAAATGATTGACCATGAATGACAGTCATCAGACCCAAAAGAAAGATGTATCGGCAGCTCTAGAATTAATAGAACACTGTGAAAGAGAGTATAAAATGAATATACTTTAAAAGAATAAAGAGATAAATGAAGTCATAGAAACCACAAGGAAAGACAATATAGGAAAAGGGGCAGATTTAAATAATGACCATATGGAACTTCTAGAAAGAAAAATAATGTGTTAAAAACAGAATCAATGAAAGTTTTGGAGGGTAGAGTGAGAATGTTAAGCATATTTTCTAGTAAGAACTTCAGAATAAGAGACTAGAGAAAGTATTTGAAATATATAGATCATCAGTCTGAGAAAGCAGAGGTCCTCAACAGGATTATTAAAAATGAATCCACACCCCTAAAAATTGCAGTGAAAAGGTGAAACACCAGACAAAATGATAAAAGCAACCACAAAGAAAATAAGGGAACGACAGTTTGACTAACAGCAGGCTTCTCAGCAGCGACAGTGAAGGCCAGAAGGCAGTGCAGTGGTATTACTATAATGTCTTTAAGGTGCCAAGGCAGAGTAACAACCAACTTGGAATAGTATAGCACCTAAATTATCACTTAAGGGAGAGGGCAAACTGCAGATATTTTCAGACAAAGACCGAGAGAGTTTACCACCCATAGATCATTGCCGGAATAGTTATGAAAGCATATTTTTTGGTTAGAAAAATAATGAATTCTAGAGGAAGAAATGAGATGGAAGAAGTGGTGCTGAGCCAAGAGATTGTTAAACATTTAGAATAGTCATGTAGAAAAATGAAATAAGCAGAGATAGATTACGCAGAAAATACTAGTAAGGATATGGACAATTTCAATGTTTGATTTAATGGATTCTTATGGGATCTCTGCTCAATAAATTAAAAAATATTCACTTTCTTTAAGCATTCATAGAACATTTACACAAGTCAACCATATGCTAGGCCACAAAGGTATTCTCTACAAATATCAAGAGTCAATATCATATGAACTTCATTTTTTTACCACGTTACAATGAAATTAGAAATTCATTCCACAAATATCTATTAGGCACATACTACATGGCAGATATTATTCTAGGTATTCAATATACATTAATGGAAAACAGAAATAAATTTGACCTGCATGAAATTTAATTCTAGGTAAGGAAGGGAGAGAGGGACAGATAAACATAATAAATAATGTAAGTATGTGGTTTGCAAGGTGGTGATAAGTACTGTAGGGGGAGAAAGAAACTGGGTGAGCAGAATCAAGAATGCTATTGGGCACTCTGGGAGGCCAAGGCGGGAGGATCATTTGAGCTCAGGAGTTTGAGACCAGCCTGAGCAAGAGCGAGACCCCGTTTCTACTAAAAATAGAAAGAAATTAGCTAGACAACTAAAAATATATAGAAAAAATTAGCCAGGCATCGTGGCGCATGCGTGTAGTCCCAGCCACTCAGGAGGCTGAGGCAGGAGGATCGCTTGAGCCCAAGAGTATGAGGTTGCTGTGAGCTAGGCTGACACCACTGCACTCTAGCCTGGGCAACACAGTGAGAATCTGTCTCAAAAAAAAAAAAAAAAAAGAATGCTACTGGGAACGGAGATGTAATTTTAAATAAGGGTCAGGGAAAGGCTCATTGGGAATGTGACATATAAGCAAAGACTTGAAAGAGGTGAGGCAGTTAACCGTGTGCATATCTGGGGAAAGAACAGTGCAACAGCCCAGATGGAACAGCCCATCCTGAGCCCACAGTGTGTGTTGTGTTCAAAGAATAGCAAGGAGGCGTGTTTAGCTGGAAGTCCATGATTGAGGGGTAGAGTAGTAGGAGGTGAGGAAAAAGAGGCAGCCTCTCCAATCTCCAAAAACCTATATTTTTGAACACCCACACAAACAAAAAACTTTCTAAATTAACTCATGGTCAGAGAATAAAACTTAATGAAAATTAGAAATATAAGAATGATGTAAATTGATCAGCTAAGCATTCTTCAACTCAAGAAGTTAGAAAAGGAAAAAGGAGTAGAAATTAATTAAAGGAAAATTATAAAGAGGTTTAACTAAAACAAAATCTGGTTGTTTGAAATTACTAATAAAATAGATAAGCCCCTGGAGTTATTGAACAGGAAAGAAAAAGAAACTATGTCAAATGAAAAGGAAGATATAGCCACCGATTCAGTGAAGATTTCAAAATCATAAGAGAATAACTCTAGGAAAATAAATTTGAAAAGGTAGCTAAAATAAGTGATTTCCTTGAAAAATATAAATTTCTATAAAGCGATTTAGGAATAATAAAAAACATGAGAAGACTTACTATCATTAAATAAATTCAATCAGTAACTAAAATGTCTCCTTAAAAGAAAGATAAAAGAGGTGGTTGAGTTTTAGAAGCAAGTTTTACCCAACTTCAATGGACAGCTAACTTCTGTATTCCATGAACTATGTCATAGAATGAAAAGGAAAGGTTCCTGACTTTTCTTCTCTTTCTAGGCTTGTCTAATTTTGACACCAACTAGACAAGAATAACATGAGAAACGAAAATTATAAACCAATCTCATTTATAAACATATATGCAAAAATCCTAAATTAAACATTTTTAAATTGAATTCAGCAAAAATTATACACATATGCCTATATATATATATACATATCCACACACACTTATATATATTCTTTAAATAGGTATTATTTCAGGAAAGCATGAGAAAAGAAACTTATAAATGTTATAAACCAATCTCACTTATATGTATATATGTAGAAACCCAAGTTAAATATGTTCATATTGAATACAGCAAAAAATAATATGTGCATATGTATATATAAAAATTTTGATCAGAGCAGGGATATTTTCATGACCATTTCCACATGGTGCTGTGGTCATATGCTAGTGATATAAAATATTTGTTTTTATTTGTTTTACTATTTTTCTTCTATCTCAAACCCTCTTATCAGATATATTAATATTTTAGTGTTAATAGGCTATGAAAGAAAAAGTGAAAATTTTCTTTTGTTTTAGCTCTTCCCTACCTAACCTGAATGTCAGTGCTGTGCTCTATGAGTGTAGTAACATTCCCTTGCATTGAGCCATCTTTTCCTCTTCCGTGGCTCCTGCAAGGCTAATGAGTACACACGAAACCTAGCAAAGAGCCCGAGTAGTGTAGTCGCAACTGGAGCAACAGCAGCATCACCAGCTCCCCAGTTGCATGGGCCCTGTAGTTGCCATTTGTTTTTCTGCCTAGCATCTGTATCTTTTTCTTGTGCCCACAGTACCCAGGTTTTGCTTGCAGGGCCAGGCTGTCCCTGTACTTCTGCTGAAGCAGACTTCATTCTAAAGCTCTAGAATTAAACCTCAGAGGCCCCAACTAGCAAGTTCTGGGATTTTGGTTTGAGCATAAGCTGTCTTCCTCTTTGCCGCAACACTCAGAGCTGCTGGCAACCAGGAAGGAAAAGTGTTCCTGAGAATGAAGCCAAATTTGGGAAACAAACCTAAGAAATAGATAAAGGGGAACTGGTTCCTAGTGAGATGGGTTGAGGCCTGGATCCATGAGTGCCCGAAGCTACCACTGTTTGGAACTGTTGTGTTACGTAAGCAACACAAGAGGATGTATTGGCTTTAGCCAGTTGAAGTTGGATATTCTGTCACGTGCAAACAAAAGTATCCTGATAAAGCTTACTGTTTCAGGCAGACTAGCTTCCGGCACCATTATGAAATTTAAACTATCCATCCATCCACAGCTCGCCTTTAGATTCACCTGGTGTTTTTACAAACCCTACAGAAATACAGACTGGCTCTCCTTTACACTGGATTTGTGGGGTGAAGGGTCAAAGGGGACTGGGATTTGGAATGACTACACTCTTTCTCTCTCCTGAAATTGCCTCTGGCTATCTCCTCCTTACCTAGCTCCCTGGGCTAGGAAAGGGCCCGAGGAGGGAGCGCTGCCACTGGAGGTGATGAGACTCACCATGGGTGGCGGCTCCAACTTTGCAGCAGATGACTTCCCTGGTTTCACACTCCAGCACCCTCTGCGCCCTCACAACCCCATTTTCAGAAAAGTATAATGGGAGCATTTCATACATAAATAAAATTAAAAACTGAATGCAATCTTCCAGCCACAGTGAGAACAAATGTCACAGAAGTTATTCAAATTTATAGTAATTATCATTGTACAGTTCAGCAGTTTCACCTGAGAAATGTTGAGTATAAGTAGTTACAAGTGAGCTGGAATAAATTCAATATTAATAAAAAACCCAGTATGTTTACCGAATAGGAATTCTGTTGCATTTTTAATCGTATGGTTTTTCTATATATATTTACAGGTTCCCACCTAATTTTAACCTATTAGCACCATTAAGGAAATGCAATGGCTGCCTTAAGCACTAATTCTGGTTATGGTAAACACATAGAGTTTATTCATTTCTCTGAAAAATTAGATTTTCTCTACTCTCATAGAATTGCTTATAATGCTTCACCCTAGGGCATAAGACTCATGGGGAAGGAGGGGAAGTATTACAAATAAATAAAATATTATGCAAGATGGGAGGAAGTTTTACTTTGGGGAGCAGCCTGTAGGACTATTCCTTTAAGTACACCTTGTTATGACTGGAATTTGTTTGACTTCGGGTTAATCACCTGCAGTTACAGCCACCTAGGCAAGCCCCAGTTATAAATTAGTGATGGGGTCTGCAGAGGGAGAATATGGCAGATGGTAGAGATTCTTGAATATATACTGAACGGAGCACCATGCCCTGAGGAATAGTCTAAGGAAAGATGCCACTAACACATACAGTGTCTGTATTTAATTTGGTTTTACTACAGTTATTCTGTTTACATCATCATTCTATACTGTGCTTGTTGTGCCAAGTGATCTCCTTGGACTCCCACAACTCTACCGGCATTAAATGGGCCATTTCGCTACTGTCAGCGGACAGGCCATGAGATTAGCACTTTTCCTAAGGTATACATTCAGTATGAACTCTTTTTAGAAAATAGTTTTTCCTGTTATTTAAACACTACGGTATTTCAGCAGGGCTTACTAAAATAGAATGTGATCAACAAAGATCTTAATGTTCTTGCTTTTTTCCTGGGCTTAGACATAAGAATTTCCACAGCAGTAAAGTAGGGAGTGTTTTCCTTATGAGTGAGAAAGGCCTTTCTTACCACTTTCTTTGGGCATCACTTTGTTTCTCAAAAGAGGCAGCATGGCCACTGTGTTGATAAGCAACCATTAGGTTCACATCTTATTATCTGACTGTAGGTTCATGTGAAAAGTACTATATTATGAAAAATGTATTTCACAATATTCTAACAGATGCTGCTAGTATAATAGCCTAATGTAACAAATGCACCAAATGTGCTCAAGCATGTTTTTGACACTATTTTCATAAGTGATGATATATCCTAATTGAAACTTACTAAAATTATGTTTTCTTCTCCAACTGTCATGAAAACATACCAAACTATGTGTTTTGTGTACCCATGATTGAAGAATATGTGTGTTCCTTTTGGCTTTCAGTCTGTGGTTTAGACTTATAATTTGAAAATATGAGATTTTATCCTTCTGAATATTAGTCCAATGAGTTAATTCAGTTTCAAGGTATGTTTTAATTCTCCTTCATTACTGATATAGCCAGTAGTAGATTTAAATTTGAAGCTTTGTATAAAACATTTTAAAATTTTTAAATTACATTATTAGAGGTAATAATGGTATAGTCTTTTTTTTCTTTTCTCTTTAACTCATAGAGTGAATCTGTTTGGAAATCTTCAAAGAAAGTCCTACATATTTATTTTTATCATTGTATATTAATTTGTGTACACTATGTCCTTATATCATATAATTCTTTTTTCTTTACCCAGAGCCATCCATCATGGGTGATAGATCATCATGTAATTCTTTTCTGAAATCTTTTTTCTTGTGAAACCCAACACACATTAGAAAAGTATAAAAACCAGAAATGTACAACTCATTTATCACAAAGCATAACCCATGTAACTACCATTCAGGTCAGGAAATAAAACACTGCCAGTACCCCCAAAAACCCTCATTGTGCCCTTGCCAATCACTATTCCTTCTCCCCCCCCCAAGTTAACCACAATTTTCATTTTATGTTAATTACTTGCTTTTCTTGATAACTTTACCACCTATTCATGCATCTGGAACACTATGGTTTAGGTTTAGTTTTGCCTGGTTTGAGTTTTTGTTTGTTTGTGGTTTTTGTTTTTACTTTACATAAATGGAATTATGCAGCTAGGTATCCTTTGGGGACCAGCATTTTTCACTCAAAATAATGTTTATATATACAGTTATAATTGGTTTTCAGTGTTTGAAGTATGCCATTGCATGAACTCAGCACAAATTATGTCTCCATTCTACTGTTTGGGTCCAACATGAATAATGCTGCTGTGGATATTCTTTCTTATGTCTCTTGATAAACATTGCACATATTTCTGATGGGTATATATGTAGGAGTAGAATTGCCAGATCATAAGATATTTATATTTTTAACATTTTAAAAAATGGTATCACTTTACACTTCCACCAGAGAAATATGAGCATTCCCATTGCCTGGTCCTCACCACACTTGGTATTCTTTTAGCCCATCTGTTTATTGTATAGTGTTATCTCATGCTTTTAATTTCTATTTCCCGGATTGCTAATGAAGTTGAGCAAATGCAAAGAAACCTGTTGAGATTTTTATGGAATTGCATTTAATCTATTGATCAATTTGGAGAAACTGTTACAAAATTGAGCTTTCTAATATATTAACATAGTTTATTTATATAGCGCTTTTCAGTTTATCTCAGTAATGTTCATAGTTTTCTCTATAGAAGTCTTCCATATCAATTGCTATATGTATTCTTAGATATTTTATGTTTTTATGCTATAACAAATGCTATTTTAATACATTTTATATTCAGATTTATTGCTAATATATGGATTTTTAAATTTTACCTTTATATGCAAACATAGTTCATCTATAGATTTATTTTTATTTTCTGTGCACATAATTATGCAATCTGCACATAAAGACTTTTTTATCTACTCCCCTTCCAAATCATACTTTTTGTTTTTTACTTTAGTAAGGCTAGGACCTTCACTGACTAGTGTCTTCACTACAGTGTTGACTAAAAGTGGTAATAGTTGGCAGTTTCAAAGGGGAAGCATTAAAGTTTTTTTTTTTATTAAGTATGATATTGAATGTTGCTGGATTTGTTTTGTGAATAGTATATTTAGGGTTTTTGAATCCTGGTTTATGAATGAGAACATTCTGTAATTTTTCTTTATTATAATGTCCTTGTTAGCTTTGGGGTTTAATATTTTGCTAGATTCTTAAAGAAACTTTAGGAGTGTTTCCTCTCTCTCTCTATTATCTGGAAGAGTTTGTGTAAGACTAGCATTATTAATTAGAGTTCACTAATGTAGCCATCTGTGCTAAAGTTTTTTATTTTTGTTTTGTTTTATGTGTGTTTGTTTTGGAAAAGTTTTTAATTACAAATTCAATTGCTTTATTGACTGTTTAGATAATCTATTTCTTTTCTCTTCTTTCTCTTTTGATTAGTGATAGTTTTCTAGGAATATGTCCATTTCATCCAAATTTCAGATTTGTTGAAGAAAGTTGCTTATACTATTCTGTTATCTTTTTGTGATCTGTAGAAAATGTAGTGATATCTCCTCTTTCATTCTTGATAATTATTATTGCCTTCTTTCTTTTTTTTTAATTGGACTCTCCAGAAGTTTATCCACTTTCATTTGTCTTTTCCAATCACTTATTTTTATTATCATTTAGTTAACTATGGGTTTTTTAGAAGTGTATATTTAATTTCAAAAAAATAAAAGGATTTTATTCTCCTCTAGAAAAGAGTTTGGATTTTGTCAATCAAAAAATTATGAATAATTTTCATCATTTGAAATTATTGTTCACTTTATTTTTATAAAAATTCCATATGCTTGGAGAAATGTCTATTCTGTAGTTGTTGAGTATAACGTTCTACATATGACCATTAGGCAATTTTGCTTGTTGTGATATTCAAATCTTCTACATCCTTACTGTATTTATTTGTCTGCTCATTTGATCAGTTACTGAGAGAAGTGTGCTAACGTCCCCACTGGTTACAGGTTTCTCTGTTTCACTTTGTAGTTCTGGCAATTTTTGCTTCCTATGTTTTGAGTCCATATTATTAAATGCATGCAAATTTGGAAATATTTTACTTCTTAGTAATTTGAATGTTTTCTCATTATTAAGAATACTGCTTCATCTCTAACAATAGTTACTGCCTTAAAGCCTGACTGATACTAATATATTAATACCTACATCAGTTTTCTTTTTGTTATTATTTGCATGATAAATTTTTTTTATCCTTTTTAACTTTTCTGTATCTCTGGGTTTTAGATGTCAGCTTATAAGTAGCAGATAGTTTGTTTTGTTTATTTAATCAAAGTTTGCTAATCTTTGTCTTTAAAGACACAGTTAAGTCTAAATCTTTGCCAGTCTTTTGAGGTTGATAAGTTTTTAAACAGCAACTTTTTACTTTCAGAAAATAGTTTATTAAAATCTATAAGTTTAAGTAAGAAATTTATCTTCTCTCATTTGTATATAAATCTGGAGAGATCTGTGAAATCTTCTCATCTCCTATTACTTCTTTGAATCCTGTATAATGAAAAAAGATCCAGGGACTAAAATACGCTGAAGACAATAATTCTCATCTGGTGTTTGGGTAGTTTGGTTTGCAATTCTTATCTGTATTGTGATTTACCTTCCTAATTCCAATAAAACATGCCATAAACAACATATCTCTTAATATATTTCTTTTGCAAAATACTATAAAAATTTCATTTTTTATTACAGGGCTGTGAGTCCCAAATGAGCGTGTCAGAAATGTCCTGTAGTGAAAGTACATCCTCGTGTCAGTCTCTTGAACACGGCTCAGTTCCAGAAATTCTCATTGGCCTGCTTTATAATGCCACAACTGGAAGACTATCAGCAGAAGTGATAAAAGGCAGCCACTTCAAAAACTTGGCAGCAAACAGACCACCCAGTGAGTGAAAAAAATTTTTTTTAATTCTAATGTTTTCTGCACTTATGGGACTCTCAGCGTTAGGGGGCTTCAAGGCTATCATTTAGTCTTAACCAATCAAAATGAAATGGTGTAATCATCAGCTAATCTGTTTCATGTTTTCTATTTCCAGTCTTTTGGGAAGTAGAAAAATTTGAAATTCAAAATATTAATTATAAGGTGACAGAACTTTTAAATTTTCATAGTGTCTGCAGAATAAATTATCCCTATCATAGCCATTATCTTTTAATGCCAGAAAAAGTTAAAGGGTTTAAAAAAACTGAGTAGTATTTGCAAATGTGAACAGGAATGTGTATAGCTATTGTTGTTAACTGAAGATTAATGCTATGTTTTCTCTCTGCATGCAACACTATGAACTATTATATTTACCTCTATATTTTCCCTTCTTTCTCCCTTAACAATTTAAGAAGAAACTGTTACTTCACATTTTTTTCTCCTTTGAAATTATAACCCAATACTGCCAGTAGAGCCTTCACTTTAATGTTAATAAAATGGGCTTTGCTGTTACCAGGACAAACAGAATAAGGGATAGTTTTCTATCTACCCTGGTTGCTAGGAAGGGAAAGCTAGATGGCAGACCTCTGTCCTGAATATGCCTCTCACTCCTCTCTCCTCGTCTCTCTCTTAGTTCAGGAGAGGAGGGTAGGTTATGGGAGTGCAGAGAAATTGTTACCCAGTGTACCCCTAAAACTGTTAATATCTGTGAGAGGTAAACTGGGAAAGTAGCGGCTTCTTTATATACATCTAAACTTAAAGCTGTTTAATGCCCTATACTAAAAATTTGAAAGGAAATTTTGAATAATGATCCTACCTTAAATTAGTTTAAAGATTTCTCACAGACTTGCTTAATGCAGTCTTTTATTCTAAGTAACAAGTAATTATTAAAGGAGGGGAAACTTTTTCCACCTTCGAATTAAATCAACTTTACTTCTAAATGCCATAAAAATTCTTTATTCAATGGAGATAAAAAGTCATAAAAACATACTTGGCTTGCCCCAAGTAACATTGGAAAGCTTTTTCTTACATATATCATAGAATATATCTATCCCTGAATTAAAAGTCTGAAAGTTTAAATTATAATATATTCATATTTCTACCCTTGGACAAATGACTTCACTCCCCTAAGTCTATTTCTTCATAGATAAAATTAAGGTAATGGCTCTCACAGGGTAATTGTGAGACTCAAATCAGATTAAGGTGCATAAAAGAAGGATGGAATTACTATTGTCCGCTTTCTCATTTCAGAAGGAAAAATTCAGTGGGAGGAAAGGAGCAATTACTAAAATAAACAGACTTGGAAGTGTGACTTGATCATCTTCATTAATACACACTTACAATGCAAACTCAAATGGCCTGCAATTTGAGAACTTAAATAAGTAAAATTTGTAAACAAAAGCTATAGGGAGCATGTTAGGGCTGTGGCAAACCCAAGAGTGCACATCCTGCCCTAAGACATTCGGATTCACAAATGTATGAGCCCCATGCCAGATAAACAAAACATCATTTGAGGTCACGTTGAGCCCAAAGCTCTCAGTTCGCCACTCATGCTTTAGTTAATAGTTTAATAAATTTTTTTAAACAAATATTTGACTGGAGATGCTAAAAAGCAGAGCGAAATGTTTATCTTTCTATCCTTACTGTAGCTACTCTGATAGAAACAGAGAAACTAAAGTCAGAACTAAAATGAAGGGGTACCAGGGGCAGAGTCAGATAATAGGTTAGAAAGATTAACATCCACAACAGAGAGTTGATCTTTCAGGTTAAAGAGTAGTTTATAGCAATTGCTATTGTTTTAGAATTAGCCCTTCAGTATAAGGATGATTAATGGTGTTAGTTGGGAGGTAACTAGTAAGTAAATATAAGTCAACATTAAAAATAATTAATGTTATTTGAAACTGGAATATTTATAAAGTAAAATGTAAGACAGTTTTATCAGTTTGTCCTAAAGTATATATATTATATAATATTGTAGCCCCTCATATTTACTGAGGTTCTAAGCTTTGAACTATGTTACAGACTGAATAATCCCAATTTTATCCAAAGAAATAGTAGCAACACTCAATAACAAAAATTTTGATACTTCTGTTTTATTTTATATAACTTAATTTTTATATCAGATTAGGAGTAATAAAAGTATTTTAAACTTAAAATTTAGCTTAATAATAATGATCCTTATAATGACTTTTATTCAGTCTTTTATAGTCTGATAATTTGTATGATTCTATGTTCAATGTGCTTTAGACCAAGAGGATATCATCAAAAGATGTCCCCCTTTAAAACAGTGTAATTTTTGTTTAAGATTACACAATGACCTTAAAAATTCTCATTTCATGAAATTTACCCAACAACCCTTTTGTTCAACCCTCTACCTGAATTAAAATGCTAAAGTTTTGTGTTCTTCCACTCCAGTGAACAGTGTTTCCTCTTTAATTCTAACCTTTGACCCTCTTTCACCCAACAATTGACATCTGGTCATTATTTCTTTTACTGCTTTCCACCCCCCGTTGTCAGATGGACTGTTCTGTTGTCTAAAACACTTGATAGGTGGACAGGTTTATATAATCCGAGGTGAGTTCCTATAGAGGCTAATTGGATGTTGTCTTTTCATGCAAAACCAAAATACCCTGAAACTTGCCAGCAGTGAAGCTGTCCACCATGTTGGTTTCCAAAACAATGCACATTTATTATCTGTGGTACTTTAAATAAAACTAACTTGGAATTTATCTCTGATTATGGATGATGGTATTCAGAGTATCTCTAAAATAAGCAAAACTTTTTAAAAGTTTTTATTTGTTCATTCATTTGTACTTTGATTCATACGATAGAAATAAATATTTCATGAGAAATACTGCAATTTACTTTAAATTAATTGAAATTTTGATATGAAGTACACATGATGGATCAACATGCTGAAGATCATTTGCATGAGTCTAAAGAACTTGAAAACACAATCTTTTAAAGAGAGGATTTATCTCCCAGATAATCAGGCAGTGAACTGTCGTGTTTCACTTTGTACACTAAACATCACATCAATTTTTTTTTATAATTTATGAAAATAGTTAAGATATCATACTTAATATTTCACATTAAATTGTGCCAAAAAGCAATCCGACAGTATTTTAACTACCCCAAAAGCACATTAAATGTATTCTTGCATGAAACCAGGAGAAAGTTTTACTTCATTTGCTAAACTTTGAACCCTTAATGCATTTGGCTTCATTTTGGCCCTTCAGTGTTTTTAAAGTATATTTAAAAACCACATCCATGCAGAGATTTTTTTGACATTTCATCCTAAGCTGTTTTGATGTCATCTTTGCATTCTTGTCTTCCTCTTTTCCTCTTCGCCATTTGCCTTCATTTCTATTTGTTCGTTTATTCTTATTCTCTGAAAACACAGTGGAATGCTTTACAGTGTTGTGGCTAATTGAGCTTGCTAAGTGTCTATTAATGCTATGACGTCCTGCTTAGTGAAGCTAAATGGGGATGATGGGCAGGGGGGTAGTGGGAGGTCAAGGATGGGGAGAGAGGGTGGGGGAAGGATTATGAGGTATACCTTTAAATTCTAATTATTATGTAGAAATAGTGAGGTTGAGATACTATCACCCCCAAAAAACTTTTTTTCGGCTTTCTTAGCATTCTCTGCATTTGTCACATTATTATAAACATCTACATCAAAATGGAATTGGTTGAATTTGTATTAAGCATGGTATACACCATATCCTTATAAAGTATAAATACTTAATCTTCTTAGCCTATATTTTAAGCAAATTGTTTTGAGTTTGTTTCAAATGATATTGGTGGTATGTTGTTGTTGTTTTTTTTTTCTTTAGATACATATGTTAAGTTAACTCTACTGAATTCCATGGGTCAAGAGATGTCCAAATGCAAGACATCCATCCGCAGAGGGCAGCCAAATCCAGTATACAAGGAAACTTTTGTTTTTCAAGTGGCCCTATTTCAACTTTCTGATGTGACACTCATACTGTCTGTGTATAACAAACGCAGCATGAAAAGAAAAGAGATGATAGGCTGGATTTCTTTAGGTCTGAACAGCTCTGGAGAAGAAGAACTCAATCACTGGACTGAAATGAAAGAGTCAAAAGGACAGCAAGTATGTAGATGGCATGCCTTACTAGAGTCCTGATGAATAGGATAAGCAAGCAGTTGTGATCCAAGGCAGCATATTTCTGATTGCAACATTACCGTTTTTACCTAGTCACCGTTAGAAGAGCTATTCTCTGAAGAATCATATTCAACATTCTACCAACATGCTTTCAATTTTGTGGAAAGAACAGCTAATACTGACATAAATGAAGAAGAGATATGTCTCTGGTAGAGCTTGTTTGGGAAGCCAAGAAACTTGCATCATCATTGTTAAACTAACAATACTCCAGAGATTCCATAACATGTTTTTGATTTGAAGTTAATTTTAATTTAGCAGAAGAGCCAGTAATTTCATACAAAATCAAAATTAGAAGTGATTTTAAAGATCAGAAGTTTAATTGCAACACTCTTTTAGTATCACTCTACGTATTATTTATACAACATTTTGACTGGCCAGTCCCTGGTGTTTATAATGTTCTTTAACATGAAAAAGTAGTTCTCCAACCAACTGGTCTTAGTTCTCCAAGTCATATGTACTGGTGAAGGTTTCAGTCAGATTGAAAATTGTTTTATTTCAAATATGTTCCCTTTGTGCACTTAGTTTCATTGTGCCTCAGTTCTTCTCAGTAGCACTAAATCTAAGTGCAAACAAGTATTCATTTTCATACAGGAATTTTAAAAATATGTTATTTTTTAACATGTTCATTTCTTCATTTGCCTCTGCTTTTGCCTGATCCAAAGAGACCAAGTCACTGCACTGGTCCCTTGCAAGTCTTTTAGACAGGTTGTACTGTAGAACTATGTAACTTTCTGTTGAAAGCACTTCCTGTATTCTTGTATTCCAATGTAGGAAGCTAATAGAGCAGGACTTTACTTTAAAATTTCTTTCAGTGATCGACTCTTTAAAATTACAGTAATGTGAAAGTACATTTTTTACAAACTGAAAACACAGTTTGATAAGCTGTTGAAAATTGAAAACAATTCAAGTTAAAGAAAATTTTAACTATCTGCTCTGAATATTTAGTAACCAACACTGCGTAAAGCAGATAGCATTCAAAATAAGAAACTGTTCTCTCTCTAAATCTTCACTCTTATTTCAGTTTATATTTGTGATATAAAGACTATCCAGTGCTCAGTTTGAATCAGAACTTCATGTTAAAAACAGTTCTGAGATTCCTTATGAAGTTTCTAGTGACTTGTGACTAGATTTTATGAAATTTACAGATAACGTTCTTCAACGTGATGTCATCTTGTGCCTTTCATGTAAGTTAACTTTGCTCATACAGCTCAAAAGTTGTATTTGCAAAATTAGGCCTTCGATTTTTATAAATGTAAAGATTCCTCAGAACAGTGTCACAAGATCTTTATTTCCTCTGAAGTATGTAAAAGTTGTATAATGTACTAATTTTTTTAAATGGCAAGGCACTTTCATTTGTTGTTTTTATATTTAGGAACTCTAATCAGGAATATTATAAGCTGTTTTCTTTTTAATTTTGCTTCTTACCTAATATATAATTTTATGCATCTACTTTATTAAATAGACTATGTTTTGTATATATGAAAAATATTTTTTCTTTCTCATTTCTAGTTAAACTAGACAAAAACATACTATTTACCAGTTCCTAAAATGCAGTATATCATTGTTGCTAGTCCCAACTAAGTACTATATATTATTGTAAACTAGAACTTGTTATTACCATAATAACAAAACCATGCATAGATACTATTACTTCAGCTTGGCTGTAGCGAAAGGCCTTAAAAGAAATCCAAAAAGACCTTCTGTGTTTTTTAGTTTAAAAGGTGGCAGCTCTATGCATTCATTTACATGAATTATAAGAAAAAATACAAATGCTATCTTGGGTGACATGAGGTTTGAAAATGTATGTTACAGAGTTACATTAAAGGGAAAAATGTATCCTTTTATTGTTATATTAATAAACTTTTCCCAGGGTTTGTTTAAATAAATGAGTTAGATTATAGAGTTAAAACATGAATCAAGTGGCAAAATATCTCATTTAAGTATTTTCAACAATAGTATGGAAAAAGATTTGAAGGGGGGATGTAGATTTTACTGAGAAATTGGACTTAGGCATTTGATGCTACGATTATCTTTTTTGGCTTTGAAACAACTGACTGCATTGCTAATAACTGGTATCTTCCTAATAGAAAGAGTTATCAGTCTTATTTGTAGCTATAACAGAGCTTAATCAAACACATTAATAAGACCAGCTTGGTGCTTTCACATTTAGTGAGAAAAAGACCTAACTAATTGTTATTTGTTAAATCTACCTTTTTTCAGACTATGCCCAGAATTGTGTGTGTGATTTGATATATCCTTAGGGGTTTATCTGGTATAAGTATCAAATCCTTCATGGCCTAAAAATTAATCGTCAGTTTCTAAAAATTTCAGGAAAGACCCTACCTCCACCCCAGCTGCCAAGTCCTCAAAGATTAAAAATTATCCGTATTGGTGTGTATGTCTGTATAAACACACATACCTGTACACACAGCATATACATGTATATGTTTACGTATGTGTATATCTATTTGTAAAGGTGAAGCTGCCCTGGCTTTTTCACATACTGAATAGAAAAATATTTCTCAAATTTATGGATTATTTTTCTCCTTTATATATTTACAAGATATTATATTTGTTTTTGGGTGCTATCTGCTGACAGTTTCCTCCACACATAGTAAAATATACATCTTTTTTCCAGTAGAGTGACACAACTTAATTACTTCCCCAAAACTGTCTGTTCTTTTAGAAAAGGATTAAATAGGGCTCAAGAGACCCACTTCACTCTCAGAATCTAATGTACAAGAAGACAATACTACTGGTTTTTTGTGTGCCTGAATTTGCATGAAAGCTTAAAGGCAAAATCTTTATATCTTAGTAATTATAGCGAATAGGGGCCCACTGGTGGGCAGCAGGTGCTGGCTCAGAAACTTGAGAAAGACAGCCCACTTTCTTATTGTTCTGTTAAAATCCTCTAAATTTTATAATAAAATGAGATAGTCCAAATATGACAATTGACTGGCATTTATGGGAGCCCATGAGTCTGGAATTATAGGCTTTGTTTATCTCCCGAATGAGCTGCAGGATATAGTTATTTCAGCCCAGGAAAGAAAATGTATGTCAAGTCAGTAAAGAATTTGCTTAGTGTAATATCATCTTACCTTTTAGAAGCTTTCTTCTTTAATCTTGTATCTTCAGTACTAACCACATTTTGTTTGAAATCTGTTTGCGTATTGTCTTGCTGTGCATTCGGTGAATTCTCAATAATGCTGTATTTGCTGACAAAAATAATAAATTGGACCACAACTTAAAAAAAGAAAAATCAATGGGAAAATATCTAGATCACTCTGATTCATATATACATGCTTAAATGTAGGGCCTGGTAAAGCAGTTTCATCCAGCCTAGTGCAGGTACCAGGGGCTGTATGTTAAATCATTTGCTTGATATCATCATTATTTTCATTTCACTTACCAAGTGAATCAGAAGCATGATCAATGACTGCAAAGCAAGATAGTACCAACAGGGGAAGAGATAAGAGAATTGAGGATGTTCTTCAAGGTGAAGGTACGTGGGGAGATCGAATGATATCATAGTCTTTTCAGTGAACAAAAAAGTAGGCTATTGAAAGTGTAAATGTTAGATGGAGTAAGAACAGCAGTCACTAAAAATATTTTTCAAGGTCCCTATCCAGATTTGAATAGAAAGGATACAAATTAATTGCATAAAATTGCCATTTGCCCATATAAACTAGACAGTTCATAGAGATTTTTCATATTGATTTATTGTAGTTATTATTATTTCACATTGATATTATTCAAACAAAAGTTTTCATTTCTTATTTCTTGTCCATCCACTGTCCCCAATTCATCTGTGGCCTACATCAGAGGTAGCCATCAGTATCATTATTACTAACGAAACTTAATATTAAGCACAAGGTTAAACATGCTGCAAAGCATTTTCTAAAGCTAATTTTGAAACATCATCTTTGCCCTCCAAAATGTTGAATAAGGGTAGTGGTGACAGCTACAATTTACTAAGATCTAGCACAATAATTTATTATTTTGTTTGATTTTTCACAACAATACTATGAGGTAAGTAATATTATCAACATTTTATCAGTGAAGAGACTGCAGCATAGAGACGTTAACCAGACTTTCTCAAAGTCATCCAATAAGTAAGTAGTAGAACTGGGATTGGAACCCAGGTGTAAATTACTCTAAAACCCACACTATGCATATTGCAGTTGCATCCCTCTTTACTAGATGCAAAAAAAAACCCAGTTAGGACAATATTTTATTCATCAGTAATCCCACCCACCTTAATTGAATGACAGAACTGAGGCATGGGGGGAACCAGCTAGGGAAAGAGAAAAGACAAAGAAGAAAAGATCAGAGATTTTTTTTTCCTTAAGTTACAAATGGTACTTTTGTGTCATACTTTGTAGGTGACTTTCATTTTCAAAGACTTGGGATTAATTTTCTCTTCAAGTTTAGCCAATACTTACTTTATGAAAGTATATTAATCAATTTGTTCTGTTCCTTGACCACTTGTGGGAATCCAAGGTATTTTAATTGTATATGACCCAGTTTCTATCCTGTGAAGGACACAGTCTGTGTCTGTTAGTTCATATCTTACTCAAAATGAGAAGAAAAACTCTTGTCTTCTGCTGTTCTCTCCTTACAATTTATTTATGTTTCTTCTATACTCTTTATTAAGATTTGATAAGAATTATAGCTAGTTTTGTTACATACATCTCTCTTTCCCTCAGGTAGTAGTAAATGCCTTGTCATCATCTTTCTGTATCCCTTTTCTCATAGTAGGCAGACAATAAATATTGAATTGAATATTAAATTCCCTATGGAAGAAATCAATCATACTGTTACATGATTCTCAGTTTTTTGTGAACCTTGTGTTATACATGGATTTATTTATTCCTTCACTTAATATGTTAATATATTTTTAAGAGCACCAGCTATGTGCCATGTCTTGTTCTAAGTGCTACAGATGCAGAGATAAATTAGTTAAAGGAAAGTCTTTGCCCACATGGGACTTGCATTCTAAGGCAGGAAGATAGCCACAGGATGATGTCATTTCAGTCTAACATAATGAAGGGTTAAGATAGAGGCATGTATAGAGTACTGTAAGACTTAGTAGAGTACAACATGGAGTTCAGAAAAATCATCCTGGAGAAGATAATCCCTGAGTTGGTTATCAAACTCCAGGATGCTTGTTCTTTCCAAGGGCAAAAGATAAAATAGTGGTTTCCAAACTAAAGTGTACTTAAGAATTATTTTGGGAGTTTAACTTTTATTCCAAAACTCCACCTCCAGAAATTCTATTTCATTTGGTCTGGAGGGAAGCCCAAGAATCTATATTTTATTAAGCTCGCCACGAATGCTGTCTAAGATATATTGGTATAGAATATTGAGCTCACTACATAGGATTATTGATAGCAATGTTTCAGTGCCCATAGGTTAGACCTTAAAGTGTGATAGTGATAAATAAGAGAGAGATTAAGACTAGGATTAGTGTTATTGATCTTTTTCTTGTGCTTCCTCAAAAAGAAAGATATTTAATGAAAACATAAAAAGTAACATTTAATAATGAGTTTCTGTACATTCACATTCAACATAATTTTTTTTCAAAGTGTTCCTTGTACAATGAGTAAATATGCTGGTTTTATGATTTCTGAAAATTCCTTTTTATTATTGCTTAAATATTTCCTTCTAAGCTTTTTGTAACAATGATAAGGCAAAGAGAGAGCCTGAGGAGATATTTATGTAATAATTTCTCTGTCCGTATTCTAAATGAAGAAAGACTGACCTTGCAGCAAATGTGTAAGCAGCTGTAGGTAGTGGCACTTGTGCATTCTTGTGTATGGGAAGCGTTCCTGCTCTCTGTCATCATCCTAAATGACCTCGTTGTCATCACACGCATCAGACAGACTTCAGTCCTGGATGCTTCACTAGGAACAGCGGTGTCTCTGTCACTTCTGCTCTAATCTCTAGTCCCTTGATTGCTTTGTTTTTTCTTAAGGTCCTTTATTTCAAACAGCAAGTTAATAGGGCAGCCTCAGGACACTCTCTTGCTCTCAGAATCCGTGTTTTGGAGAAGGTGCATCTGAGTCTCTATTTCCCCTCATTTCAAATGTAGCCGCACTTCCTTCTGTGATGTAATATTGCACATGAATATATTTTATATTTTGAATGTTTTCTTTTCTCCCCACATAGATCTGTAATCAACCTACTGAAAAACAAGGTTTTATTTGAAATAACGTTGTTATGGAATTAGGCTGTTTTGTGGCTGCTGGTGTATCACTGGGTTTGATCTAGTCATATAGTTTGAAATCTGGTTAATATAATTTTAATATGATAGTGTTTGATGGACTGGAATTATTAGTCCATTATCAAAATGGAATGTAAAGAAATTGTTCTTTTCTCTCCATGTTAGTATGTGTCTTTTTAAAAATATTTCTTCTTCCTTCCTCCCTGCCTTTTTTCCTACTATTATTCATATGCATTTACACTAGATACCAGAGTTAGTTCATCATAGCTGAATAATACCCATCAAAAAATGCTACCCTGACTTTTTTATCTTAATTGCATGGGCTGGACGGTAGGAGCAGATGGCCTTTCTTGGCGACTACAGAAGGAACAAAGCATGATACTCTTTAATCATAAGAGGTTTGTTGTTGCTGTTGTGATAGTTGTTGTTTTTGTTGTATACTTATCAATAGTGTGATGTACCCTAAAATCATGTTGTATGGGCTGGGAGCAGAGAAGGAAATTGACTATTAATCTAACAAAAGTTTGGCTTAATTTTATTGTAGAATTTCAACCTCTTAGGACATAAAAATGTCTAATTAATTATGAGAACAAAGTCACTGTTGTGGCAATAGTTGTGCAAGATATTTGGCATTATTTCAATGATAGTTCGAGAGTCTGAATCATAAATTGTCTTATTATTTAAGACCCTTCTTCACCCTCTTCTTTATCATTCTGATTATAAGTAAACCCACATTATACTGTTTGATATTTGAGCTTCTCTTTTAAATATTCAAGACTATGTTAAAAAGAAAACCTTAATACCTTTCTGTTTATTCCTTTTACATGTGATCTCTCACTTGACAATGTGTTTAAAATGAATATCCAACAGATAAAATATAGTATTATATACTGAAAAACTAATTTTCCAAACTTTGTTCATATATTCAGATATTGCTAGAGTGTGTATTTCCATAAATCCAAGCAATTAATATTAAATATGACTATTATGGTTAATAAGAAAATAGAAACTTTTCCTTACCTCTGAGATTTATTGTTTCTCTTTGCCATTTGCATCTGGTTGAAGGTGAATGGCTGTGAATCTCTTACAGCCATTCACAGGGGTGGATCCTCTAGTGATTCCTGTTCATAACCCCCATTAATGTTAATGAGAGTAATGCATGAGCACCAATAGGAGAAAAGGCCCCTACAGTGTAAAGGATCAGTATCTTAGAACCCTGATATAGAATGGGGCCTCCAGGACCTAAATGTAATTGCAGTTAGAATGGAGTAGAAGCCACCTTCTTGGAAGTGAGGAATTTTAGGTCATTATGTCATATTCGCCCCTTTTATTCTTCTCCCTTCCCCTTCTAGCTTGCACATTTTTTTTATTTTAAATTTTGAGAGAAGGCTTTAAAAACACCTGGTTTTTAAAATTTCACATGTTGCTTCAACCAAGCAATTTTAAAAAATAGAAAACTGAACTAAATACCTTAGAGTCATAAGAAGTTTTTTTCGGTGGAGTAGGGAGAGGAGGCAGAGTGTTTGTTTTTGTTTTGGGCAATCTTTTTGGGTAAATATTAAGAATATTTACAATATTCTGTAATTATGTCACATTCGTTGTGCAAGGGGAGATCAGGGTAGCTTTCTCACATTAGTTGGCTTTCTTACTATTTAAGTATATTTGAACAATTATTTGAAGCACAATTAGAAATTAATGGAGATACTTCCAAACGTCATTTTGATGTTATAAATACTACTTTAACTTTACCAAGAGAAAATTTCTAGTAGTAGCTTGCATTACAAAATTAATTTATTATGTTTCTGCATAATTTTGTTGAAATGTCTTTTGTTTTTGTGGTGAAAATAATATAGTGGTGACAGTTTTGAGGAATCTTTAAAGCTGTTTAGAAGAGACAGCCAAACTTTGGTTGGTTTTTACTTGAATTTTGAAATAAGAAAGAAAGTGTATAAATATTGCTTTTCAGTTAAATTAGTCTTGAGGAAGAGTAATTATTATATGAGTTTTAAGGGTCTTGATAAATGTTAAGATTTATTCTTTCTAAAACTCATGAGGTTTATCACTGCTAAGTACTCTTGCATTCTATTTTATTTCTCAAAATAATGTAATTTTTATGGAAAACTCAATTAGTGGAGTCTTTTTATTCAATATTCCCTTATTCTCCTTCCTTCCTTCCTTTTTCTTTCATTTTTTTTGAGGCAAGAAGCTTCCTTGATAGTATAGTTTCTACAGAGCTTTCTTACTTATTTTTCTAACAATGGATATAACAGTGCGATGAAGTTTAAATGCTCTGTGAGCAAAACTCTATGAAACAACCTGAAGAAACACACTGCTGATTAACATTTCCCTTGGGTTGAAATCATTTCCAACTTATTTGCTAGTAACTCTAAACCATGAATGGCTCTTATTAATATATACAAGTGTCTGTGTGGTTAACAACAGTGTTGTACTATCACATGTTAATTTGAATTTTTGGTCAAAACTATAAACAGATGTGTGTGTGAAGCAGTCCATTTTATAGAATGAGCATATATATATATCATCATTTTCATGTCATTGAAAATGTGCTCTATGTTGCATTTTATTCTCATCTGCTTTTCTATTAACACTATACACCGATTGTCTCGGTGCCTTTCTCCTTTTGTATAATTGTATTACAGAAATTGCAGATCTCTGTGTAAACAGTGTAAACAATGTTAAAATTATTATTCCAAGGAGATTTTAATGGCAGTTTAATTTTCCAGAGAATAAATTTTTGTGTGGGTTAAAAGTTACTTTTCTTCACCTTTATGTGAGAAATCTGTTCACATTTTAGTACTCACAGGGAATGGGTAAACATCTGACTTCACTGATGGTGATACATAAAAATCAGCCCTACTTCTTATCTTTGACAAATAAATGTTAATAGGACTGTTACACAAAATAGAATAATATCGAGTACATAAGGAAATATCAGATGGATACATGAAAATGTTACCAAGATCTTGGATTTGAAAGGAATCTCATGAAAACATGCTATAAAATATTGCTGTCAACATGTTTGAGTCATTTTATTTTCTTTAATTGTAAGTCATAGCTAGCCTCCAAAGAACCTACACGTAGACATAAATTCAAACATTTTCAAATAATCTCCTTTAAAGTTCATATACATCAAGAATAAAACTCAGTAGCTTTAAGATGGCCTATATCTTTAGCTGGAATATACCCTGTTATTTAGCTTATTCTTTAATTTTATGTGAATTTATCATCATTCATATCAGTGTTGTCATTCTGTTTAACGAAATCATTTTCTCTTTGGCAATAGTAGTTTGTTGATTTTTAATTCCTTTTTATTAGGTAGTTGTACTGTTTCCCAAAGACCTTGAGTTTAGATATTTTTCATATTTCATTACCTTGCTCATTTTATTTCCAGCAAGAAAGATTTATAACAACAGACTTAACAAGTACTATTTTGCATATGAAAAAGAATTTAAACATTTGGTGCTCTAAAATTGACAGAAATTAAAGTTGCTACATCATCTAATCTCTGATTGTCTTTGAATCCTTAGTTTCATAAATTAACCAGAGCCTTTTTTAGTTAACTTTTTTTCAAAAGTAGAACACCAATGCTCAATTGGTCTGGTTGACTTTTCTTTTTTCTTTTTGTAAAAGAGTTGTCTCTACCGAAAACATGCAACACTTCTGCTCAAAATAAATGGGTTCATAATGCAACCTACACTACACTGTAAGGAATTTGTATCCTTTCCCAGTACTGGCTGCTGAGTTCTTCCCCCTCTCTCAAACATTTTGGACTTCCATTATTAAGACATTTAAAGATGAAGAAGCAAAAGTAACAGACTTGCGTAAGTGTTTGCTAAGAAAATTTTCTGAATGGTAAACAATGTCTCGATTAGGGATGATTTATTAATTATTTAGAGCTTGGGAAAAATAATTTTCATCTTAGTCATGGCTTATATCTTTCAGAGAATTAGAATTGATATAAGGTAAAATTCCAGCAAAAAATTGACACATCTGCGTTCTTGCAAATCGTTATCATTTTCTATTATTACAGATGGATTTAGGAAGTTATTCATCCTTACAGGTTACCATATTTAACATTATGTTTTAATTGCAAATTGATTGTAACTCCTTTGATCTGCAATATATTGAAATATTTATACAACTCACCATAATGCAGAATCAGTGGGAACCCTGAGCT
Source organism: Cheirogaleus medius (assembly GCA_008086735.1). Taxonomy (NCBI): domain Eukaryota; kingdom Metazoa; phylum Chordata; class Mammalia; order Primates; family Cheirogaleidae; genus Cheirogaleus; species Cheirogaleus medius. Next base: position 9,879,504 of record VBSM01002937.1, read on the forward strand.
TGTTTTTCTGCAACTTGTTTTCCTGCAACTAATGCGGCTTCTGATCTGACAGGAGGCGGCACTCAGGCGGTGATGCGAGCGATGGGGAGTGGCTATAAATACAGATGAAGCCTTGCTGGCTCACCCTACCACTCACCTCCTGCTCTGTGACCCACTTCCTAACAGGCCACGGACCAGTACTGGTCCACTGCCTGGGGATTGGGGACTCCAGCTGTAGAGACAAGCAAAGAATAGAGCGTGGAGGGCTTTGCCTACCTTGCTAAGAGTTTCACATTTATCAGTAGATAATGGGGAAACCCTGAAGAGTTCTAAGCTAGACAATAACATGATGAAATTTTCATTTTTTAAAGACCATTCTTGCAGCAATTTGGAGGACAGGTTGGAGCAAGGGGAAAAACTGGAAGCAGGACCTCCTGTAAATAAATAGGCCATTGCAGTCATCTAGGTAAGAAATGTTGAGGGCTTGGACTGAGGTAGTAACAGAGGGAATATAGAAAAGGAGAAAAAGGAAATACTCAGGGACACTGAACAGATGCCTTGGTGACATCTCTCCCACATGCGAAATATACTCACACCTCTCTTCCAAGAGCCCTAAGTATTAATATCTTATCATTATGGAGTCAGCATACAGTCCATTAGGTCTAAATGTGGATGAGGCTCCTTGGGAACAGCTCCTGGGTTCATCTTGAATAGCATTCTGAAGAATCATGGGCTAAAAAGACAAGTGATGTGCTTGACACACACCCAACATACAACAGTAGGACAGGCAGAGATTAATCATCATAAACCCTACTGCTCAGAAAGACTCTGCCCTCTGAGATCTCTTCCTTTTCAATAAAATGTAGCACATGTTTGCAACTCAGCAGTTTTATCAGACTAGTTTCTGCCTCTAGAAGCTTGGGGGGTCCAATGGCCTCTTTTCATTTTGTGCTGTCTTTTCCCCTTTCAGTCCAAGCAAGATATTTTTTTAAAAACCCTTGTGGAATTTTTGTGTATTAATTTCCAATCCACTCTATTTGATAAAAGCTACACCTACAAATCTCTTCAGAAGCTCTTCTATGCCTCGGAACCTTTGCAGGACTTCTATGGGACGAGACTCCCAAGATCTTTTGACGCCCCATTGTGGAACAGGGAGACATTTCCTTAAGATTCTTAGAAAGGTTTTTTGCCTGAAAAGGTCTATAAAACATCACCTTAAGTCTTTCTGAGGTCTTAACAAAGCGATTTCTAGTCATGCCCTTGGCTTTATACGGAGACCACATTTTTTCTGCTGCACCATCAATTTGCCTAGAAGCCATTTCTTAATTCAAGCATCATTTACCATCTGGAGAGGCTGGAAATGAGAAACAGTTAATTTTTGTACCCAGCAAGCCCTAGCTCCTTATATTTAACTGTTCTTTCTCTTATCTCTCTTCTAACTCACAGCCAGTGAAAAGTCAGGCGGCATTTTCAATATTTTACCTGCACATCTTCTTAACTAGATTATTGGCTGCATTAGGTACATTTCCTATTTTCAATATTACTGCAGATGACTTTAGGGACAGCTCTCCACCACTATAAAACAAAGGTCCCCCCCCCCCCAGCTTCCAATAACATCTTCCTCAGTTTCCTTTCAGCCCTCACTGACAGCTTCCTCAATGTCCTTTAGGTCCCTGCTAACACACTGTCTCCTCGAAGCCCTTCCAGCTCTGCCCAGTACCCAGTCCCAAAGCCAATGCCACATGATTTGTTCTGGTAGCACCTCACCTCCAGGTACCAGTTCTCTATTGCTGAGTAACACATCACCCCACATTGAGTGACTTAAAAGATCAGCAGTCATTTGTTTTGCTCATAATCTGCAAGTGAGCAGAGCTTGGCAGAGACGCGTCGTCTCTGCTCCATGCAGCATCAACTGCAGTAACTCACAGGCTGGGAATGACTGAGTTGGAATCATCTGAAGGCTCACTCACCTGTCTGGTGGTCGACACAGGCTGTCAGCTGGGACATCAACGCAGGAGCGTAGTGGCTGGATTCCAGGAGCAAGCACCCCGAGAGAACAAGGCAGAGTGTGTGGCATTTGTATAACCCAGCCTTGTAAGTCACAACGTGCCACTTCCTCCAGTCCCTACCAGTTGACACCATCACAAAGGTCTGCTCAGGTACAAGTGGAGGGAATGCAGGAGGTGTGACATACATTGGTGGCTGTCTTTGGGAAGTAAAATCTGCCACACTCCTGTTAAGTGATATGACTTAGTTTTAACCTGTAACTCATTCATAAATCTAGATTTTTAAAAATATTTTTAACAAAGCCATCATCATTACAAGTACTATTTGAACCTATATTATCTAATTATCAGCCCTTTAAAATAGATTATTTATACCTGTAATCGAATGCATTGTCTACTTTGACTGTCAATTACAATGGTTAGATTGTCACTATCAAGAGAATTCAATTTTGCTGGCAAGGGGTAGATTAATTTCTCAAGCTCCCCAACACCTGCCAACAATTTTATGAAAATATTATATGAGACCTTTGGTATTGTTAATTTTAGAATGCTTTGTTGTTCTTTCCCACTACCATATTTCTATGAAGAATATCAACTCCTATATACTTCCTGTGAATATAACCCAAGAGTATGTAACAATCTAATTGTATGCATAATTCTTCCAAGAAGTAGTCTTTTAAAAGTTGGTCCTAAGGATCTCTTTTGCTAAACTCTGTATCCAGAGGAGGCCATGACTGATACAGACTTTTAAGTTTTTGTTCAAAATGGGTCTCTCTTTGACAGCACCAGAGTGAAATGTCTTGAAGGGGAAATTGCTCCATATGATAGTTTTGAAATAAAATGCCTGCCAAATTGGATTGATTGGAGCTATGGATGCAGCCATATTAATATTAAGCAAAAAATATATATTCCATTAAAACCTCTGAGTAAAATCATAGAGGAGTCACAGGGCTGTATTTCAAGATGTCAAATGGGGGCTCATGATATGGAAATAAAATACTAACTAAGATCGTGCCAAGTACACTAGAAGCTCTAGAGATGTACCAAGGGCTTGAGGCACAGAAAGAGGAAAAAATCATTTTTTAATCCAGGGTTTTTTAGTCTTTATTTCTTGAAACCCATTAGTGGATACTTGTCATTTCCTTCTCACTGCCACTACAAAAACACTTTGTTCCCAAAGTTATTACTGATTCTCGCCTTGATTTAGATTTTGTTGTTGATAGCAACTGAATGCTACACCTTTTTTTCTGAAGTAGCTGGAACCTGGGACTAAATAGGGATGTCACCTAGAAACTCGAGGTACAGGATCTACTCTCAAGCATCTTCAGACTGTAAGTGAATGTGTGGCCTGCAGAGGTCTAAAAAGTGTTGTGTGGCTTTAATGTTTATTATAACCCTCATTATATTTATTATTCATTGAATATTATTTTTAAATGCTTCAGTAATTTATGTGTTAATTGAATATATTTGTCTATAACGGGACATTGTCTTTGGGCAGAAACTTCTCTTTACCCCTGTCCCTATTGGAATCTTCTTTGAGCTGAGTTGAAGTTCAGAGGTACTAAGTGTGGATTCATTCCGTTTAACTTCCATTGTATCACTTTTGAGACTCCCTTGATTGGAGAAGGGGTGAGACTATAACTCTACCATCTATGAGGCTTAAGAAGAAAATAATGTTTCTGATAAACTGGGGTAGGACCAAACCCAGTGTGGATCCCAGGGAATAACAGTGAGATTCCCTAAGAGCGAAGAGGGGTGTTTTAATTATTTGTGGATAAATAATAAATAACCCCCAAACTTAGTAGCTTAAAACAAAAACAATCATTTATTTTGTTCATGAATCTGTGAGTCAGGAATTAGGACAGGTGAAAAGGGAATGGCTCATCTATGCTCCATGATGTCCGGGGTCTCAGATGGGATGATCCCAAAACTTCAGCTCTGGAACACCCGAATCTGCCCAGCCACCCCAGGTAGGCAGATTTTTAAAATTGGTAGTCCAAGGCTCCAACAATGGGTGTGATCAGGGGTCTGGGCAGATGTTGCAAGACTTCTTATGACCTGGCTTCAGAAGCCCTAGACTGTCACTTCTGCCACATTCTGTTTGTGGGACAAGTCACCGTAGCCAGCCCCGATTTAAGAGGAGTGAAATTAGACTTCATCTCTAAATGGGAGGAGTAGCAAAGAAACTGTAGCCATCTTCAATCTGTCATAAGGGATATTGCAGATAGCAAGAATCAGTTTGTTCCACATCCATTTCAACTCCATTTCATTCCTACAGAGGTTGGAAAGCTGAAAGCTACATTTCCCCCACTCTATTATAGTTGGGTTTACAGATGTGAACCAAGTTTAGCAAGTGGAGAGACAAGGTATGAAGCATTCATTTTTCTGGTATACACCATGGCAGAGAGGGAGGTTCTACAATTGGCAGCTAAAATGGCAGCGTGCTGTTTCAGTGGTATGTAGTGGTAGGCAGAATTCTAAGATGGCCCCTAAGATCCCTTCCCCTGGTGTACACACCTTCTCCCACTTATTCAATAAGACAGTAATCTAGATGCTTCTATGAATGGTTTTGCAGGTGTAATTAAAGTCCTTCTTCAGTTGCCTTTAAGTTACAAATATTATCCTGTGTGGGCCTGATTTGATAATCAGGTGAGTCCTTAAAATAAGTCAGAGAGACTTATTGTCTCTCTGTTGACCGTGAAGGAACAAACTGCCATGTTGTGGCAGGGAATAGCAAGCAGCCTCTAGAGCTGAGAACATCTCACGTTGACAGCCGGCAAGAAACCAGCTGCCTCAGTCTTATAATCACAAGGAGCTGAACTGTGCCAACAACCAGTGGGCTGGGAAGAAGCCCCTGAGCCTCAGATGAGACCATTGCCCTAGCTGTCACCTTGATTTCAGCCTGATGAGACCCTGAGCAGAGAACCCAGTTGAGCTGTGCCCTGACTTCTGATCCACAGAACTGTAAGAAAATAAATGGGTATTGTTTTAAGCCACTAAGTTAGTCATACTTGGTTACACAGTGTCTTGGTCCTTTCCAGCTGTTATAACAAAATACCTTAGTCTGAGTAACTTATAAACAAGAAAAAAATTATTTCTCCCAGCTCTGAAGACTGGGAAGTCCAAGATCAAGGTGTTGGAGATGTCTGGTGAGGGCCTGCTTCCTCAAGGACCACACCTTCCTTCTTGCTGCATCCTCTCGTGATAGAAGGGGCCAGCTAGCTCTCTGGGAACACTCATCCTATTCATGAGGGCAGAGCCTTACTGACTTAATCACCTCCCAAAGGTCTTGTAATGCTATCGCATTGGGGATTAGGTTTCAGTGTATACATTTTGGGGGAGATGCAAACCATAGCACCATAGTCCATAGCAACAGCACACTAATACAGGCAGCATTGCAGTTTGGCAGGTAGCGTGTTGATTGTCACAAGGCAGAGTGATTCTAGAGCCAAAATACGTAACACAGAAGATTCCTGATTCTACAACTTTTTGACCATGGCAGAGCCTGGCTCTCCATTGGCAGCAAGTTTGTGGTAGATTTGATAGTCATTCCTGAAGCTCAGCCTAGAGTTTCTGTTTTCAGTTCGTTCAAGAGTTCCATAGCAAGAGTGGGTTCTGTTCTCTGCATTTGACTAATATACTGTTGTTTGAACCTACAAGCCATACTCAGCACCAATCCCTAACACAGTTTAACGGAAGGGCTATTGGTTCCTACAGCTAATAAAGGAATTCATCCCAAATGAATTTTCCTTGACACTTGATCCCATCTTGGGTCAATATATGTCTATGTATTTATGAACTAAATGAGCTATACATTTAAAGACTTATTCTTCAAACAAGCCACTTTATTGCAGGAAACTACCTCAGTATAACTAAACAGACTGCATTCTAGCTTTCATCTCATGGACTGTTGATGTCCAGTTGACCAATGGATTCAGTGGCATTAGAACATTAACAAGGCTCTACTGAATTCTGCCAACAAAAAGTGACCTTGGAGTGGGGCATCAGGTGAGTAATAGATGTCAAGTTGAGCTTCCAGAAAGATACTGGCATTCTTTCTCTGCACACAGATAAGTGAAACCCAAGATTAAGTTGCAGATACATATATAATCATTCTTAAGGATTCTCAAGGATATTTAGAGAATGGGACCCTCTTTAGATTTAGTAGTGTCAGAGACCTCAAGCAGAGATGGGTCAGAACTATTTATTGCTTCTGGGCTACTCAAAATATGCCCAAAATGTACAGACAGATTCTGGTGCTGATGGAGGGTTGATGGATGGGCCCTGCACATGATGGTTCCATGTGTTATGAATCTTGTTTATGAAAGGATAAAGTTTGTAAGTGCTCAGTAAATGCTAGTTCTCTGAATCCTTTTTATGAAAGTAACTACCTACATGCAAAACTTTCCTAAATTTTGCATAGAATTTCAGTGAAAGGTGTGGTTTCTACTCTCATTGAGGTGCTAAACCAACAGATAACAAACATTTAAAATGGTAATTTCCTAAATGGTTAATGAGTTAAAGAGAGAAAGAAATAGCAAAAAAAAGTATTTGAAAGACTTTTTGTTTTAAAGAGATCTACTTTTATAATATGATTGCATTACTTGGAGCATGAACATTTTTCTATATTACAACACCAAACAATAGCGCATCGTGTGGGAGCAAATGGAAAGTGAAGCGGGTGGTTGAATATAATCAAGAGAAAATTCGTGCCTTAGGAATGGTGAAGTAGATATAGCTACACATTAGGCTTCATATTCAAATTCTTTTAAATTTGCAAAATTTTTCTCAAATATATTTAGACACAAGGTGTCAGCACAACATTGAGCTCAATTAATTCTCATCAGAATATCCAGATAATTGGATAAGGAAGATTTGGTCTAAAGACAGCAATGTAGATTAGTTTCTCTCTTTTGCGGTAGGCATTCTGCTTATTTATTTAGTACTGATGATTTTTAAATGCTGTAATATAAACTCAAAGGGGTGCTCGAAAATAATATTAAGACAAAACACAAAACCATGGGAAAGCAATAAAATTTATCCAAAGGGATTTTATAATAAAACAAATGGATTTTACAGGAACAATTTTTATGGCAGTAAATATCTGATATGATTATGAATAATGTGTAAAATATACTGTTATTTCATGCCTAATTAGAAGTCATGCATCTCAGACTATTAATAATAAAAAAGATATTTCTACACATACATGTTATCACTAACCACTAACACGTACCTGCTCAGGCTCAAGCAGAATCCAAGCAACTGCTTTCTATAGTACGTTAAAGAATATATTTTTTCAGATTTCTGCTTCTTATAACAGATATTTCACTTATTTGTTTCCCTCCATTAACTGACTGTCAAAATATTACTCAGTCCACAGTGCTTGGGAATGAAGCGGGACATTACATAATGATAAAAGGGTCAATTCAAAGGAATTGAATTGTTGTACCAAAAAGGTACAACAATCCTTAATGTGTATGCACTATTAGCTAAATCTTTGCTTTCATCCTCAGTTATTTATTTTTTTTTTTTTGAGACAGAGTCTCACTCTGTTGCCCGGGCTAGCGTGCCATGGCGTCAGCCTAGCTCACAGCAACCTCACACTCCTGGGCTCAAGCGATCCTTCTGCCTTAGCCTCCCAAGTAGCTGGGACTACAGGCATGTGCCACCATGCCCGGCTAATTTTTTCTATATATTTTTAGTTGGCCAATTAATTTCTTGCTATTTTTAGTAGAGACGGGGTCTCGCTCTTGCTCAGGCTGGTCTCGAACTCCTGACCTTGAGCGATCCACCCGCCTTGGCCTCCCAGAGTGCTAGGATTACAGGCATGAGCCAACGCACCAGGCCCTCGGTTATTTTTATTTAGCGCCTGCTTTCAAAAATGGATGAGTATGTTATTTATATGTAAACCTAATGCTTCAAAAATGCTTAGAGTGGTTGAAAGATTTTCTTTGAAATTTGATATGAAATGGTCATTCCACACAAATGTGTGGGTGTGACAGCACCAAGGTAAGTAAATTCTCCCATAATAGCCTTTGTATATCTTTATCACTAAATTCTCACATCATTTTATAATGATAAAATTATGTTTTCCTGATAGATCATGACCCTCCTTAAGGGCAGGGATTTTTGTTTGATATGCTTTTTAATATCTTGCAACTACAGAGTTTGGTATAGCAACCATTCAATAAATGTTTGGTGAAGGAAGACTGGAATGAAGGAAGATAGAAGGAAAGGAAATGTAAACTTCAACTTGGTCCTTATCCAAATATCACAAATTCTAATTAGCATAATCCTATCAAAGGAGGTTAACTGTATTCATTGCCTTTTTTATTAATTTGTTGGCTTCTAAATCAATTGACTATATTAAAAATCTGCATAGAATGTATTGCAGATGCCTACTTAGGGCCTGTTAGAATACTCTCTCTTGTCCAAAATTTTTTATAAACACCAGCTGATAATCTGCATTTCACACAAGGGAAAGTCTGGACTGGTTGACAATTGTCAAAATGCTATCTGTGAACTACTTCAACCCATGTATAAGGGAGTTTCAACTCTTTCTTTCCTGATTAATTACAGAATTAGGTTTTATTTTATTAAAATGAGGGTAAAATTTTCATTACAATTAGAATTTTATATTTGTGTGAAACACTTGTAAAAGCTAATCTAATGAGGATTCCATTAGTCTGAAACTTCTATTTAACCAGAACTTTGCTAGGCTGTTCATGGTAATGACTCTAAAGAATGCAGTGTTTTGAAATGCATTCTGAATTAACAAGGATTTAATTATGCTTAATATAGGTTTATACATTGTTTTCAAATAATTTGAAAATTGATGTTGCAGGCAGAATCAGCAATGATTTTAGAGCTATAGTTGATTTTACAGATTGTCAGATTCAAATGCATCATTGTACACATAAGAAAACTGAGGCCCCAGATAGGTTAAGTGATTTATCCAGGGTCACACAGCTGGTTAATGTCACAGTGGAGCTAGGTCCTACTAGGTCTACTGAATCCCAGCCATTACTATACCAATTGACTGGACAGACTGACTAACCGACCACTTCTTTTTACAGTTGACCTTAATTCTTCACCTAGAGAATAGAGAGATTCTTCTGTAATAATATGCAAAACAAGGATAGGTCAAACGGCCAATCACATAAAAGACATAGAGATCTGTCTCTATGGTGAAGACAAATGGAATTGATTTCCTAAGGTCTGAATATTTTGAAATCAAATCTCTCAGAATAAAACTCTTCCATCTAGGATCTGCTTACCCTTTTATAGCTCTAGTTTTGGCACAATGCGAAGCAGCTGGTACCTACACGTTAGCTAACAAGGAAGCATGAGAGGAAGTAACTCAGTCCCTCATTCTTTCCACCCTTAATGATCAAGTGGAGTATCTTTATCTCATTAATATCTGACTGTGAAATCTCTTGACACCTGAAAAGACTAGCAATTTATTTATAAGGATGTGGTACCTGAGTGTGAAGCTTTCTGCCAGCAGAGATTTTTCAAAGATTTATCTTTCTCCTGGAGTAAATATCATATTTTTAATTATTCATAATGTTTCTCCTGTTTTACCACAAGCTTCCTCAGAGGACAGAAGTGCATTAAGGCTCTTCTGTTACTATAAGAGTGTGAAGTGTGAATAGAATATATATTTTTTAGCATTTCATTGTTATTCTGGGCAAACAAAATTAAACATGATTTGCAAGTGCTGCAGTCAGAAACAACAAAAGGTGTAAAGTGATGCAACAGAATTTATACTGCACGCATGCCAGAAAACTTAAATGAAAAATGCTCTTGGTTGAAGTGGAAATTGAAAAGATTTCATATTCCTAACAGCTATATTAGAGAGGTAAAAATGTGAGCATGCCTATAAATATGACCAGCAAAGCTTTATTTAGATTCATGCTAAAGGAATACTCCACAATTTTTAGTGTCTTCTATACATGCTAAATTTGGTAAGCTGCCTTTTCTCATATTGAATCCTTAATAATTAGCCAAAGAAAGAGATACTTTCTCCATATTTTCAGGTTACCTGGAACCATTCGGTTACCATTTATAAATACTAATGGTGAAAGTAGCCCTATAGGCTTTTCTTCGAGGTACATTGAGGTCTAATTTACATACAGGAGAATTCATCATTTCTAGTGTACAGTATACAATCCTATGAGTTTAAACAAATGCATACAGTCATAACCACCATTACATTCAAGATATAGAATAGTTCCTTCTCCCCAGAAGTTTCCTTATGCTCCTTTGTATTCGACCTCTTCCCCCACTTTCAACCTCCGGCAACCACCGATCATTCTTCTTTGGGTTTGCCCTTTTGAGAATGTCATGTAAATGGAATAAAACACGATGTAACATTTTGGATCTGGTTTCTTTCACTTTGCATAATGCATTGAACATTCATCCATGCGGTGTGTATCAGTCAGTAGCCTGCTCCTTTTTATTGCCAAGTAGTATCCCCTAGTATGGATGTTCTAGTTTCTTCTACCTGCCCACCAGTTGATGGACATTTGATTTGTTTCCACATTTTGGTGATTATAAATAAAGCAGCTATAAATGCATTCATGTACAGTTTTTTTGTGTGAACATCATAAGTTTTCATTTCTCTTGGGTAACTACCTAGGAGTAGGATTTCTGGGTCATATGGTAAGTGTATGTTTAACTTTATTAGAAAATTTCAAACGGTTTTCCAAAGGGGCTATAACATTTTGCATTCTCATCAAATATATGAAACATTAAGTTGCTTTGCATTCTTGCTAGCACTTGATATTGAAAGTTCTTTTTGTTATGTTTTTTAATGTAAGACATTCTAATAGGTATAGTGGTAACACATTATGATTTTAATTTGCATTTCCTTAATGACTAATAATGCTGAGCATCTTTTAATGTGGTTATTTGCCATCTGTATATGTTCTTTGGTGTAATGTATGTTCAAATATTTTGCCCATTTTCTTATTGGGTTATTTGTTTCTTTATTATTGAAGTGTTTTTTTAAAGCGTACTTTATATATGCATTGTAGTTACTAGTCCTTTAGGAGATATGTGTTTTGCAAATATTTTCTTCCAGTCTGTGGCTTTCTTTCCGTTTTCTCAACAGTGTTTTTAAAGACAAGAGGTTTTTAGCTTCTGTTTTCTTTTGGTAGTGTTTTTGCATATGAGTGTTCAATAGTTCTAGCGCCATTTCTTGAAAAGATTCTCTTTTCTCCATTAAATTGCCTTTGTATCTTCATCAAAACCAAATGACCACCTAAGAGTGGGTCTGTTTCTGGACTCTCTATTTGTTTCCCTTTATCTATTATGTTCACCAAATATCACATGGTCTTGATTACTGTAACTTGATAGTGAGTCTTAAAATCAGATAGCGTGAGTCCTCTAACTTTGTTCCTGTTATTAGTCAGTAGTGAGTAGGGGGAAATGTGGGTAAAATGGAGAATGCATGACCAACCCATAAACATTTCGAATTTAACCTTAAAAACTGTGTATAGGCCAATAATACATATCTGTAGGCCGAATTCAATCTACAGACCGCCAGTTTGTCCAGAGGGAGAAGACTTCCTGGCAGATCTCCTAGAATGCTGGCCCTTGCAGAAAAGTCTTCTTCAGCCCTTGCAGCAAGCCAGGCTTGACCTCAGCAGCATTTGCCAGTTTTCCCAAAATAAAAAGAGACTCTTTGGTCCAGAGATTAATGGCTCACCTTCTGTGAGAACCAGAGGCACGCTACAAATCACCCTTAAAGAATGAAATCAGAATTCCCTTCCATGACAGCCCACTCTCCCTCCAACCTTATAAATTCTCTATTGCTTACTGGCGGTTGAAATTCCTTAAGTTGAGCAAAAGGACTTTAAATTCACATTCAGAGATGAGGCTTAAAATGTAAATGGCTGTTTCTTAAAAAGTTCAACATAAACTTACCATATGACCCAGTATCTATTCCTAAATATCTAGTCAAGAAAAGTGAAAACATGTCTTCTCACAACTTCTGTGGCTAAAAAAAAAAAAAGAAAACATGTAATCACATGAAGACCAGCAAACAAATGTTCATAGCAGCATTATTTGTGATAGCCAAAAAGTGGAAACAGCCCAAATATCTGTCAACTATCATTTGTTTATCATTTGGATAAACATAATGTGGTATATTCTGGTTGTGCCTGGTTGAGATAACAGTGCAGTATGAATGAGTTTCGAGTACACTGCAATTATTCAATCTCTGAACCAAGTATAAATGGTGAATTATAGAGTTTCTCCTCTTTTATTTAGGGAGAAGATGAGGATAGAAGAAGGGATTATGGTGAGCATGGAAGAGAAGCAGGGGTTACAGGGCAGAGACAGCCTTGCAAAGGCATTAAGAACTTGGACAGCCCAATCTGTGTCCTATCCTGGCTCCAACACTTACTAGTAGGTCATCATGGGCAAGGTATTTATCTTCTTTTTTAATCTCCACTTAGCCCTCTGTGAAATAGTGTCTTTCATAGGACTACTGTGAAAAGATAAAGTAATAATCCATATAAAGCATTTAGCATAGTACCAGGCCCATAAAAATAGTTTTTTAAATGACCAGTTATTACTTAAAATAGCAATTTTTTAATAGAAGACAAAACTACAAGGTGCCACTAATTTGCATTGATATTCCTATTTAATCACAACTGGGAAGAAAGATCTCTCTCCTTCATAACCCAAAGTGAAAGCCTGGATATTATCAGAGTCTCCTTCAACCCACCTGAAGTTTCTCTAGGACTTTCTATAATTTCACATACACACCCCTACCGGTAGCCAAGCAGAGGAGTGTAAATGCTAAGTCCATTCTCAGGTATCTAGGAGGGTCTTCACCATAATCTTGCACCTTATGAATCTTCCTTCTTCTACCCACTCCATCCTACTTTTATATATTTTCATTGTTTTATTTGCAGAAATTTATGGGGTGCATAATCATCATCACCCAAATAATGTACATTGTACCCATTATGTAATTTCTGATCATCTACCACCTCCCTGCCACTCCCTCACCCTTCTGAGTCTCCATTGTCTATCATTCCACTCTACATCCATGTGAACACATTTTTTAGCACTCACTTATGAGTGAGAACATGTGATAATGTGATATTTGACTTTCTGTGCCTGGCTTGTTTCACTGAAGATAATGACCTCATATCCATCCATCCATATTGCCGCAAGAGACAGGATTTCATTTTTTTTAATGTCTGAACAGTATTTCATTGTATAAATATACTGTATTTTCTTTATCCATTCTTCCATTGATTCCATATTTTTGATACATTGAATAGTAGTGTGATAAAAATAAAAGTGCAAGTATCTTTTTGATACATTGCTTCCCTTTTCTTTGGGTATATATCCAGTAGTAGGATTGCTGGATTGAATGGTAGTTCTATTTTTAGTTCTTTGAGAAATCTCCAAACTCTTTTCCATAGAGGTTGCACTAGTTTACATTCCCACAAACAGTGTATAAGAATTTCCTTTTCTCTGCATCCTTGCCAACATCTGTAATTTTTTGTCTTTTGAATAATGGCCATTCTGACTGGAGTAAGATGATATATCATTGTGGTTTTAATTTGCATTTCTCTAATAATTAGTGGTATTGAGCATTTTGTCATATACCTATTGGCCATTTGTTTGTCTTCTTTTGAAAGTGTCTATTCATGTCCTTTGCCCACTTTTTAATGGGATTATTTATGATTTATTTGTTGAGTTAAGTTCTTTGTATATTCTGTATATTAGTCCCCTGTCAGATGAATAGTTTGCAAATATTTTCTTCCATTCTATGGGTTGTCTGTTCACTCTGTTTATTATTTCTTTTGCTGTGAAGAAGCTTTTTAGTTTAATTATGTCCCATTTGTCTATTTTTTACTTTGTTGTCTGTGCTTTTGACACCCACTCCATTCTTGAGCTGGAAGTGCCATCCGCTTTTCTCCAGGCAAGGGGACATTGCTCTAACTCATATTCCAAACTCTCTTATGTAGACTTTCACATTCAGATCTCCAAGCTTTGGTTTTGATAAGTGAAGGGAAGATTTGACATTTTCTCTCTCAACAAAGCCTGGCTTTTAAGACTTTACTTATTCAGGATGCAAAAATAAAGATAAAAATTGATAGGCAGAAATGAGCAATAACTTTGTTGTAAGTTGTAAGGTGAATGAATGATACATACATAGAAAATGAAGTGAACAAAAACCTGGTAATTATTCATCCCAGGGAAAACCAAATATTTTCCAAAAAAAAAGGAAATGTCATTGTAGGTTACTACATGTCTATTTGTGAAAAAATAGTTACTTAGTGTTAAGAATTCAAACATTGAATAATGAACTAATCAAAAATCATGATACAACTATATTAGGAAGATGAAGTGAGAAGGAGGGAAATATCAGGGGAGGGGTAAAACAACTAAAGCCTCATCTTACAAAGTAGGACGTCAATAATAGATGATAACCAATACGTAAAAATATAAGGAATAATGTTATAAAAAGGTTATTTTAAAATATGAAGGTAAACACACACACAAGACCTAAACGTGTCCTAAGTGGTTGTTTCTGGATAGCAGTAATTGAGGATGAGAGGTAGGGTGGAAATTGCTGGTTTTAGTTATAAGAATTATAGAACTTTAACATTTTAAACTATGCATATGGACATCTTCAATAAAAATCAAGGGGAAGTAAGTAGTAGAGGGGAAATTCTTTCCTAAGTTTTAATGGGAACTTTGGTCTGGGTTAAACGTATTTCTTCAGTTTATTTCAATTAAAGATTGACCCCAGGGAATATCTCCCTGCTTTGGACATATTCTTAAAAGCATAAAGTCCTTGGCAATAAGGACACCCTCCCCAAATTGTGTGATAAGGAAAACCACAGCGTTCCAGAGGGAAGGAGATACTACAGTGTAAGCATAGCCCATCTTTAGGTAGAGAGTCAACTTTATCCAAGGGTAACTCATGAAAGGCTTCTTTTTATATTTTTGAAAACATACCAATGTTACAGAAGACAGTGGAACATTCAAATACATAACTGGATGAAACCTCAAGAGATGTACTCATTTTTCTCACTGTTAGTACAGATTTGTTACATGGGTATATTGCATAGTGGTAGAGTCTGGGCTTTTTGTGTACCTAATGGGTACTACATACACTAATCGGGTGAGGGTTACACAAAAAACCCAGACTCTACCACTATGCAATATACTCATGTAACAAATCTGCACTTGTACCCCATAAATATGTAAAAATTTTTAATATAAAAAATAAAATTAAAATAATAATAAGTAAATAAAAAGGAAAAAAATGTTCCCTGCAGAAAAACTATGGATCTGAAAAAGACAACACTGTTCTAAACCCTATGTATTACATAGAAGTTCAATTGGTTTAGGGATCTATGAATACAAATGAAATTAAAAATGCTTACCTAACAGAGAAGAAATTTCTAATCAATGGTGTGCATGTGTCTTGATGCACAGTCTACCACGAATGTCTCTAGAATATATGCACTATCTCAATGTGCATATTGGGAGTATCTCTAGAATAAGGGCCTGAAAAAGTCCTATTCCTCTTCGTGTTATTAAGAACTTCAATTCTGGCACTTGAATTTATGCATTCAGAGTGGAGTTGAGAATTGTTATATAGCTATGCTGATAATTCAAGTTAAAAACACATTTTCTTTGATTATCTGAATGTTGCAGGCAAATGTAGAAACTTATTAGCATGAATTATTATCCAGAGAATTGACTCAATTTTCCATTTCATTTTGCTCATGTAAGCATGGTCTAAATCACTGGGTGAGAAATGTTCCTGGCAATGAACTGCATTTAAAACCTTGGTAAAAAGTTATTTCAGTCTAATGGCCAAACATAACAAATAATAACAGTGATGAATTGGCACTGGTGAGATAAGAGAGGATCTTAGAACTCAAGGGATTTGATGGAGATTACACAATTTAGGACTCATGAGTCCTGGTTCAGTGTTTTTTCCACTACTTCTGGGGCTCTTAACGATTTTTGTGCCGTGAGCCTCTTTAGGAATCTGGGGAAGCCTTTGGACCCCTTCTCAGAAAATGTTTTCAAATGCATTTTTAAAATACCATAGGATTACAAAGGAAACCAATTATATTATACTACAATTATAAAAGTATTTTCAAATTTGTGATACAGTAATACATGTGAATCTTTATTAATACCTTAACTATCAAGATACTGTAGCAAATTTAATAACTACTATAATTTCAAAGTAGTGATGAGTGTAAACAATAATTCAAGATATTTACAACAACTATAATGTGATATGCAAGTATCTGTGATTCCTGTTAGTGACAAAGTCACTGATACTGCTACATACAAGACATTAGGAGTTACCAATAAATATTAATAGTAATCCAAACAGGATGCAGTATTGGAGTTTTGAATTGAGATAATTATTTGATCAGTTTCTAGAGTGATTCAGTAACTCTTGTTGGGTTCTTAAGAATGAGACTAAGTCCTTGGAGTAGCTTGATATTGGACCAGGGGTGTGTGTTGGGGCTAGGGATGCCACTACTGAAAGGTCTAAAACCCAAGCTAAATTATATGCATCCTAGAGCCAAGAAAATGTATGCTGCAATGACATTCATTCATTCAACAAGAATTAGCTGCTGGTAACCAGGAACTGAGTGGGTGCTTCCTTAGCAACTTAGCCCTATCTTCAGATATTCAGAAGCCAGTCATAAAAATCCAGAGATCAATGAGAAACAAAATTGCATTAATTCAAGAAAAAGCTATGTATGTGTATGTTTGTGCGTGCCAAAATATTTTTATAGGCTTTATTTCTTTGGAACAGTTTTAGATTTACAGAAAAATTGAGAAGATAGTACATATACCCTGCACTTGTTTTTCCTTATTATTAATATCTTACATTAGTATGGTCCATTGGCTACAACTAATGAACTAATATCAATAGATACATTATAATTAAAGTCCATACTTTATTCAGATTTCTTTAGTTTACTTAATGTCCTTTTTCTATTCCCAGGATACCATATTGCAGTGAGTCATCCTGCCTCGTTAGAGTCTTACACTCCTCTTAACTGTGATAGCTCTCAGACTTGCCTCTTTTTTGATGACCTTGATGGTTTGCAGGAGTACTGGTCAGGTATTTTGTAGAACGTCCCTCTATTGGAATATATCTGATGCTTTTCACATGATTAGACTGAAGTGGCGGGTCTTTGAGAGGAAGATCACAGAGGTAAAGTGCCATTTTTAATACATCATGTCAAAGGTGCGTGCTGTCAACGTGAGTGATCACTGTGGATGATCACATGGCTGAGGTAGGATTCGGCACTTGACTCCATAGTAATTATTATTTTGCCCCCTGTTAAGTCATTTTTTACATTTCTGTAATTCATTACTGAAGAGAAAATAATCCCCACTACTCATGATAACCTAGTCCTTCATAGGATCATAGATCTGGAAGAGACTTTGTAAGATTAGTTAGTCCAGTCTCTTGCCCCCGTATCTAAGCCATCCAGTTTCTGGCTGGCCTACTTTCAAAGACAAAAAGGGATGGAGACTTCACAGTGCAAGAATTCTGAACTCTTGACAAATGAGGTTCTATAGCTCAATCCATCAACAAACGCGTAACGTCGAGCGTAGGAGCCTGGTGCAAGCTGCTAAGATATGTGTATAACTCCAAGGCATTTACACCATCTTAAATCATTTCTAGAACAAGGTGGTGTATAAATAAATAAATATGTGAGTGGAGAGACAAATGACTGAATAAAATACAAGGGCGTATAACACAGCGGGAATCGGTACAAAAAATTGCAATGGATATAAACACAGGTTTTGGACTCATAAGATCTAAATGTACATTCCAGGTCCACTGAATTAAAATCATGCAACTTTGGACAAGTCACTCAGCCTTTCTAAGTCTCAGTCCCCTTAACTGTAGAATGGAGATGATCATACCCACTATTCAAAGTTGTACAAATCAAATAACATATAGAGAGCATCTGGTACATAGTAGGTCCTAAACCCATTGTAGCTATTGTTATTAGACAGGTAATAATTATATGTCTCTCACTTTAGAGTCACTGTGAATTAAAAGAGAGGTCTGTTTTAGCTGGGTTTTCCTCTGCTGAAACTGAGTTTAGGGAAGGCACACTGCATATCCTTCTTCATTTTCTCCCTGCTTCCTACCTTCCTCCACTCCCTACTTTCTACCTTGTTTTTTCTCCGATTTCATTACCTGTCTCCTGCTCTCTTTGACTGCTGGTGACTTTGTATCATTCCCCACTGCCAAGCCCCTTTGTTACAGTGGCATTTCTGAAACAGCAGAGCTTCTCAGTGACTGATAAGAACTGCTTCTCCCCCAGGTAGTCGGGGAGAGGCAGAGAGCTGGCACAAGCGAGGAAGGCGTTTCTGCCTGCGAGACTTGGATCCCTGCATTTGTTTGTTTTGTTTTAAGTGGTTGCTTTGCTGATCCTATTACTGTAAAGGGTAATGATATTTGGGAATAAAAGTCTATGAATAAGTAATGATAATAGAAGTAAGAACCAGAACTGTGGGATAGAAAGCGTGTGTTAAAAATAGTCTGTCATTTTCGACTCTGCCTACTAAGCCTTTTCCTAGACTGAAAGACACAGATAGTGCTTCCGAGAGAGGAGCCAACACAGTGTGGTGGGAGTCGTTCCACAACCGAAGGAGAACTGTGCTCCAGGGCAAAGAATTCTCCACTGTGGTCAAACCACCTCCACTGGGTTTCTCGGATGTAGGCAAGGAATTTTTTTTCCCCTCAAAGCCAAGTAACTAGAGTAAAAAAATGTAAAATGTGTAGATTTAAGAATGGAAACTAAAAAAGGAAAGCACATGTTAGGAGGGTCTGCTTTGAGAACTTTATGTGTCTTGAGACAGGCTCCCACGATCCAATTAGAGCACATCTATGAGCAAGGTGAACCATAAGGAAATATGAAAAGAGACTGCAGCTCAGGATGAGAATTGAAACCGTAGCATCTGAGGCATCATGCATGTCATTCTCTAGAAGACTGGTCAAACTGAAGTCCCACAACCTCAGCACAAATGGCTGCCAAACCCTGATTCTGGTGAACTAAGAGAAAACAGACAAGCAAGGGCTTTGTACTCAGAACATCCAGCCTCCAGTCCAGGAAGACCGGATCCGAGGACCGTGAGCCAAGACATTACAACCGACCTGAGCAATTGCTCTGGTGCCAATCGTGGCCTCGGATTTATTGCTTTAATGGCTAAGGTCACAGGCTAAGGCATTCTCCAGACTCTGCTATTGAATACAGACACCACGCCGCCCCTCCTTCCTCCCCTCGTCAAACACCAGGAGTCTGTTAGGGCAGAACTGCACAAATGGGAAACACCCATCAAATGCAGCAGGAATATTAACTTCACCAGGAAGCCTTTATATGCCATTACTTTAGAAAGGATTCCTTGTTAGTCCTACCATTAAACAATTAAATTGTCAGAGATGAATTCTGTGCATGTGTGTGCAGAGCCTGCCTGTGTGTGCAGGATGTGTAATTTCCACTCAGGTGATGTCTGCTGCAGGTTGTCTCTCTCTCTCTCTCTTTCCCCCTCTCTGTCTCTCTCTCTCTCCCCCAATTGTATGCTTTTCTCTTTACATTGTTGAAAACAAATACGTCTTCCTGATGGTATAAGCGGTTTTTGTTGTGAACTTTGATATGTCTGCACATTTGATACAACACAGAAGATAGGAATGCAAAATGAAATGCTCAAAGATTAATTTGTCTCCAGGTATCTCTCTGCTAGAACATGATTTTTTAGTTCCCCTTTCCTGACACTAGTTATTGATACAGTCAATTCACCGCATGTGTGTTCTATACATGGACGTTATATCAAAGAGCTCTAAATGAAGGCGAGGCTAATGCCTACTGATGGGAGGAATGATTAGCAAATGCTATGTTTTCCCTTATATTTTCATTCTAATTAGGGATTTATGCCTTGATAACACTGATTTCCTTCTCTTAGTTCTCTATTATAAAATGTCTGGCCTATGAAAATCAAAGCTTGGGAAAAGTACACACGTTTCACTTAAACCCAGTACTAATTATTTTAGTCAAGAAAGTGCATATTACTTGAAATAAATTTAATGACATTTAATAAATATAAATAGAACCACACTTCAATCTCTATAGTTTCTTATGTAGCTCATGTTTTTACCTAATCAGAATATGTTCTGGCCCTTGTCAGCCACCAAAACTCTTCTTTGCGGCTCTCATCTTTTTGAAAATGCTGAAAACAAAAATAGACTAGCTATACATTGAGATGAAAAGACTTCTAGAAATTACATATGTATAAGGTAAAGAGTGAACTCAAGAAAATACTGCCAGTATCTACAAATCTTCCAGCTCCTGAAAAAACTGTAATGGATTAATTCTCTGTGGGTCAATGCAACTATTAGTCACTTAATAAATGCTTCTTTATTGTGATGACATAGTATCATAAATGTATCCCACTGTCCTAATATTAAGCTTCATATAACTGTTCAGCCTTCCTGTTTTATAACAATGTACAAAAGAAGCAAAGAGAGAAAGAAAGGAGTTTTGAAATCAGCTTATTAGTAGCTACAGTTTCTCCACAGACTGCCCCTTTTTAAAATCTCATTTCCCTTGGCTTATATTTTTTTTTTAAACAGGAAGGCAAAAGTATGATTTTTGAAGCCTCCCCGTGTTGTATGGTGAGAGTTATATTTAGCCTTAACCTGGGCTATGCTCTGCTGTCCGGCTCAAGGTCCCCTCACACGACCCTGCACAGCCTCTCCCTGGCACCAAAACCTGTCTTCAGGTTTCAGATCAAACACTGCACCTCTTTACTCTCTCCCTCAGACTTCTGGATTTATGTTCTGGCATAGCACGGACCCATGTGTTTAGGTTCGAGGTCTAGAAAAAACTGTATAGGCCCTTACTCCCAAAGGCAGGAAAGAATATATGGGGAAAATTCTCCTTGGAAGAAGAAAAGGAAAATAGAGCAAAAAAGATAATATTCCCAGAAAATACTCGTCACCAATTTTTCTTATTTACTTATTATCTCAGTTCATTATGTAAAAAGTTTAAACCCACACAAATGCACACACACACACACACACACACAACATTCTTTCACCATCTTTTGCTCAAATAACTCTTCCTTTCACCTTTGTGTTTCTGACAGTAGCACTGCCATCTACCCAGATAGAAAGATTTGTAAAGCTTAGCGTTGGTTTTGATTCATCCAGTATCCTCGTGCCTGGAGCACTCTGTGCTCTTGCCCACACGTGGAACTCATGCATGCTGTCCCTTAGCACCTGGGAGGTTTCCTTCCTCCTCCTCGTGGGTCATCCAGGTCCCACCCAAATTTCACGCCAAACTATGATTCACCTTTTCTCTGAAGCCTGGGATGAATGTGAGGCAGATGTACGCCAGGTTAGCACACTCTTAGTTAATACAATATTAATAGCTTTAAAAGTATTTCAATAGAAAATTTATAATTGAAAAAGTTACCAAGTATATTAGAATAACATCTCTTTACAAATAATTGGTATGTTTACTGTAAACCATTCCTATGTATTCATTAATATAGGTCCCTCCAAATAGTCCCCTGAGCAAGGGACCACATATGTTATGTGATTTCCATTCAGAAATAACACTTACTAGCTTGTATTACTCCTGAAATCATGTCATTAATTATGAATTGCTTTCATTAAAGTTTTTGTAGCATTATGATACTTCTATTAAAATACAAATATCCCTGAGAGATAACACTCCAAGCTCATTATCAATGGTTTGCATCTTTTCAGGGATTATTTCAGGATTATCTCATGAAATATCAAATCACTTTCCACCTGTGACAGTAAATAAGTAAATTCAGCCACAGCATATAGCACAGCATATAGCTACTTCCGTGTTGTGATATCAGGACAGTTAGAAGAAAATGCCTACTACCCAAACTCCACCACCCCATCCCAAATGTCTTCCTTTACGTTTAAGCCAAAAGGCTCTTTGTATACCATTAAATACAGATATCCACAAAAGAGGTCACACATGAAGCCCAAAATGTTATTTTCATTTCTGAACAAATGCATTTATCAGATTCTTCGGGATGATGACCTCAGCCCTCACTCTATAATTCTTTGAAACTTCTTCAATAATTTCATTAAATCTTAAGACTTCAAGCTTGATGTTTATTGAAACAATCATAAATTGTTATAATTTGCTCTCATATTCTATCCTTGGCTAGACCAGAATATTCAGGTGACTACTGGACATCTCCAACTGTCCGTTCCATGAACACCTCCTGCTCAACATACCCAGAGCCAACACCACACATTCCCTTCAAACCTGGTTCTGAATTAGTGCTCTGGCCCAGTGTGGACCTATGTGTTTAGGTTTTTGATCAAGAAAAAACTGTCTAGCCCCTTACTGCCAAAGGCAGGAACAGTATATAAGGAGAAAACTCTCCTTGGAAGAAGAAAAGGAAAATCAAACAAAAAAGGTAATATTCCTATTTGTTATGGGCTTACTTAGCCACACGGTAACTCAAGTAGTAACCTCAGGGCATTCGTCACTTTTCCCTTCCTTACAATCAGTGACTATATCGTAAAGATTCCAACTTTCTGATATCTCACACTTGTCTCCCCATGCAGAATCCACTGCTCTAATGTCGATCTAGTGAGGACTAATGACTCCTCTTTAGACTGCTGAAAGGGTGTCCTACCTATGTATATTCCCAGCCCCAGTCTCCACTGCACATTACTCTTGCTAGAGCTCGGCTTTGATCAGATCATTCTCCAGTTCAAAAATTTTTAATGCTCCCCATTGCTCATTAAATTAAAATCAAACTCATCTTGGTTTTCAGTGTATAATATGATATGGCTTTGTCTACCTTCTACCTTCACATACCTGTTAGTAAGAACAGAACGCTCACTCTTCTCTAAAGAGACCCTTTGCTTTCCAACATGTGTGCCTTTCCTCAAATTGTTTCCTTCACTTGAAATGCTTTTCACCCATTCTCCATTTCCACCCATTGAGCACTACCTGTCTTCAAGGTCAACTTCAGGTTTCACTTTCTCAAATAAGTGTTTCTGGCTCCCCCCAGCTGGATGTGATCGTCCCACCATTGAACTCCCATGGCATCTACTATGCCATGACTTACTAAATAGTACCATTATTTCTATGCTTGTCTTACGCTACTCACTATATTGACAACTCCGTAAGTCTAGGAACAGTGTCTTATTCATCTCTACTTCACCTGCAGTGCCTAGCTCAATTCTTGCATATAAAATGCACATAATTATTGAAGCGTTTCTGAGCAAGTTTTGAAGGAGGATAAGAAAGAAAGTGGAGGAGTTCCTGGCTTCTGAAAGGATGGCTTTGCCATGAAATGCCATTATAAGCTCCTGGGGAGCAACTTTTCACACGTTGTAATTTTGTGTAAGTTTGTAGCTTAGGGCAAGCATCTTGGCAATGATGGAAATCTGTGTTGGGGGAAAGGAGGGCTAGTCCAGAACACCAGCATGCACTTGGTTAAAATCGTGTCCTGGAGACTCTCAGGCAGGCAGGGCAGCATGAAACAATTGGGTGCCAGGAATCTTGGGGATGTCTTCAGGTCCTGCAATACTGCAGGGCAGATGAGAGCACTGGACCAGAGAATTCTAGAAGAAGAAAATGAGGTAATAAAACTAACTGCCTGTTTCACCATTCTACATACACTAGACTAGACTAGCACAATTTTAGCCTTGTTTGGGTTTGTATATACATAAAACCAACTATCGGTCAGTTGCTCACTCAATTATCGTATATTTATTGAGTGTCTTCAGTGTGCCAGGCACTTGTACTGTGCTAGGTGCTAAAGATACAGGGGTACACAAAAAAGACAAAAATCCCTTCCCTTGTGGACCTTACTTTCTATCGGGAGAAGTGATAAATACAATATACATATAAACTAAAGGCTGTTAGGAGACAATCAATCCTCTGGATAAAAATAAAGCAGGGTATCGAGGCAAAGTGCTAGAATTTTAAGCAGAGTGGCCAGGGCTCATTAAGAATGTGATACTTGAGCAAAGATGTGGAAGAGGTGAGCATTCACCTATGCAGCTCTCTGAGAAAAGAGCATAACAAAAAGAAGGAACAGCCAGTACAAATGTCCTGAGGTGAGCAAGGCCTGATATATTGGAGAAAGAGAAAGGAGGTCAGAGTGGCTGGAGTGGTTAGAGGCAGAATGAGGTCAGAGGAAAAAAAAAAAAAAAACCTCAGGCTTCAGGTCTTTGCAGGCCATTGCAAGAATGTGGCTTTTTCTTTGAGTGAAATGGAGATGCCTTACAGAGAGTCTTAGTAAAAATTGACAACATTAGCCCTTGAGCTGACACTGAACTGTACAAAGGGCCAAAGACTGAAGCAGGAAGACCAGTCAAAAGGCTTTTGCAACATCCCAGATGAGAGATGATGATGATGGCTGTACCAGGGTGCTGGTAGTAGAGATGAAGTGAACAGAGTCTAGAAAAATGTTAAAGGTAAAGTCTCAAGGACTTTCTGATGTTTTAGATATAAGGCATGAAAGGGAAAAAAGACTCAAGGATGATTCAAAAGTTTTTTGCCAGAGAAACAAGAAAAATAGTTTGGTTTATTAATGCAGACTATTAAGAGTGGCCTTGGTTGGGAGGGCAGAGACGATCAGGGGTTGAGTTTTGGAACTGTAACAGGTATCTTGTGATACCTATTAGACATCTACACAGAGTCTGGAGTCAGGAGAGAGAGTCTGGGCTGCAGATATAAATTTGGGAGCCATCAGGATGTAGACAGGATTTGAAGCCAAGAGACTGGCTAAGGTCCACACGGGAGTGGCTAGAGAGAAGAGACAAGGTCCAAACACTGAGCTTGACGCATTCCAACATTCAGAGATCCTAGAGGAAGAACCAGCAAAGGAGACTGAGAAGGAACAACCAAAGAGGTAGGAGGCAAACTAGGTGGGTGCGTTGTCCTGGGAGCCAGGATACAAGGTGTGTGAAGGAGGAGGGAGTGAGCAACTGGGTCAAACAACCTTTGGATTTAGCAATGTGGAAGTCACTGGTGACATGGACTGGAATGGAGTTTCAATGGAGTAATGGAATAAGAAAGTCTAATAAAAAAGGTTTGAGATCAGGAGAAGAGGAATTGGAGAGACTGACTGTTGATGTCTTCTTTTGCTATAAAAAGCTTGCATTTTTTTTAAAAGCCAGTAAGTCAGACTTTTTATTAATCCACATGGGCATTGTGTCCACAGCAATCTGAATAAGTCAAATTTTACTTGTGAAATCTCCCTATCTAATGAGAAAAAGATTTTGTGAAATGGGTTTTAGCAGTTTTAAGTCTGGCACTCTCTTTGTTAACTGAAGAAAAACAATCACTGCCTTCAGTACATTTGCAGCTCAAACTTCTATCTTGGAACTTCTCTCTCTCTCTCTCTCTCTCTCACACACACACACACACACACACACACACACACACATCCCAAAATGATGACATCATAGTTCTCAGTTGAATATGGTACCTCATTATAAATAACATTCACTCATTTCAAATATTTCATTATTGATTTATAGTCAGTTCTTTTCTCATGCCATGGCCACAACTTACTTTACTTTAAATTTTTAAATGATATTTCTCATTCCATAGACATTTGACTGCCTTTTCTACTTGTAGACACAGGTTCACGTTGTCAACAGTTGGGCACTGAATCTCAGAAAACATTAAGCTTGGGATTAAAAGTAGGGCAGGGAAAGCTGTCAGAAAAATATGCTAACCTAATGTATCCGAACAGGACAGGGTCTAGGTTATACTCGGAACAGCAAGGGTGCTGTGAGGTGCAATGATTTGATACTCGTGTTGTGATGTCATTTTGTGGTAACATTAAAGCCAAGAGTCTTCTCCACCCAAGGGCAACGCCAATTTCCCAGAAGGCTCATTTGTCAGAGCCAAAGCTCCAAAGATGCCAATGCACCCATGCTGATACTTAGTCTCATGTTATTTCTCAATTTTATGCTTAATTTGCTCCTTTTGGTTTTATGTATTTTGACACAGCCAAGTGTATGTGGGGATTTCCCCATAGTCCTTTAAATGCTATAAAACTTTAATATAGGGAGATAAAAACCATAATAAGCCATGCCTCCAAGCCCTCACATTTAGTTCTTTATTTGACTTAGACAATAACCAGTTTTAGATACTGATTTAGATTTTTAAGTACTTGCACTGCTTTAAATGCCCTTTGCCTCTCCTTACCCTGCTCCCCCACTCAAATGAAAATTATATTCTACCCTTAATCTGGACATGCAACTCCCATTGATTATACAAAATAGCATCTTTACAATTCTTAAATTGTCATCATAATGACCTACATCGAGCATGAGCCAATGCAGTTTAATATGGCTCAGAATACAGCCAAGATTGATGCCCAGTTCCCAATTTTAGGCATGCAACCCTGGAATGTCTTTTGGAAAAAATGAAATAATGCTCCTGGTAGGCTGTTGGGTTCGTCTGTTTTCAGCATAATTGCCTTCTCTCAGCTTCCTAATACCCTTAAAACCTCTGAGAGTCTTTAATGTACAAAGTTCAACAAAAACACCTTCAGAACAGATTAGTTCTAATTATGTTTAATATTTGTTTGCTGCTTTATTGAATAAACTGCATTTGCTTTAAAAAAAAAAAAGGAAATTCACTTAACTGCATGTCAGTCACCCAAATTTTAAGTGTACAAATGAAATGGAAAACATTTATTACACAAATTTAATTACAATTCTAAGAAATAAACATGCAAATTAGATAGAGTTCAATTTGCAGATGCTAATCCTCATCCTTGATCTTGTTCCTTCCCTCCCTGATTTTCAGTCTGTGCAACTCCTGGATTCCTAGGGAGCCAGGCAGCCAGAGGTTTGGCTTTTCACAGTCGGAGGATCACTGTTTTAAAGAAGTGTTATATTTAGCGCATCTGGCGTAGTAGCAGTAAACAAACATTATAGTCTTTGTGACACTTTTGTGCAGGTGCCTTCTCCCGATTTTATTAGGTCTCTGCCTTCACTGCACCTGAAATGACCCATCTCCGCTATGGAGCGGTCCCTAGACAGAAGTTATGAATTAATGTTTTAAAAAACAAACTCCAATTGAGCCCAATACAGGGGAAAAATACTATTTGCAAAATACTCTGATTCTGGGGCTTAAATTACATTCTCTTGAGCAAAGACAACCTCCTTTATTACTTTTTATTTCCTGGAGGTTTTCTCTGGAGGATCCCCACCCAGAAAGAGTTGCCAATTCAAGTTGCAGCAGGACCGAGGTTGCTTTTTTATACATACGCAGCTCAGGAGGGGAACGGGCGGGGGCGGGCGGCGAGGGGAGA